>JARQOD010000001.1:310784818-310825735 GCA_033576555.1 Oophaga sylvatica
AAATGACGCAGCGTCATTTAATGTCAAATTTGGATGCAGCTTTTCCATCAGTGTAAGTAATTTTTGCACTAAAAAGTCACCAAAACAGGTTAAAGAAAAAACTGAAGAATCATTTTTTATTTTGTTCAAGATTCATGAACCATGTGCACCACTTTGATTTTGGTGCAAAAAATGGCAACAAATGCCAAAATACAAAAAAAGAAATGTGACTTAAAAAAAATCACATATGATGAATTGGGTTGTGTTTTTGTACCGCCGAGCATGACTCTACTTCCCTTATATTCAATATATGCATATGATTATTAATCTACCTGTATGGACTGTAAGGACTGTATGGTCACAACTGGATTACAGTTCTACACTATAACACCTATATACCTGATTTTATATAGAGATACACAGACCATTAGGAATTTTTAAAACTTTTATAACTGAAAATATAGAAACCAGGGAAAGTATATACCTAGCAAGACCAAAGTGACAGATTCAGAAACCCCAAAACAAATTACTCCACATCTATAGAGACTTTTGAATGACCCTGTTTCATTTGTCTGCAGTCAAAACCAGGCCCATACGTACAACATATTTTATTGAAATCACCATAAAGACCCAACTAGTGCAAATAATAACACCAAAAAGGTTACAGAGTGCAACATTTGGAAACAGAATACAAAAAAAGAAAACTATAATAGATATATTAAAGAGAGTTTTACAAAACAGCCTGGCTGCTATGTGCAAACTTCTAAGTCTACACAATCTGGACGTGTTTGGCAGCCACATAGTCACCGACCACAAATATTTAGTAAGCAAGTGCAGCTGTCTGATGAAATTCAGAGGAGGGACAAACGTAGGACGTTATCTATGCAGACTGAAGAGAACGCCAATATGTCTATGCTACGGAAAGTCATCCAGAGCTAGAAGTCAATTTGTACAATTATATGCAAATAATTGCCCTCTAAGATGCCAAGGCCCATAATTAAAAACATATAAATGTGGATAATTTCCATGACATCTTACACAGGATTAGTGGCACTGGAGCCAAAAAAGTACTGAAATCACTGAATGGCTGGCATGTAATAATACAGCTCCCATATAGGAGCAACTAGACGGGAAATGTTGGGTCAAAAGCAATAACTGCTCACTTGGGGTTAAAGAAGTCAGACCCGGGATGATCAGCTCATTGCCACAGGTCCAGCTTCTTTAATCCCTGAATTTTGAAAGGTTTTGTAATAGTTTATTAACCAATTCAAGACCATGCCATTTACCACAGGTCCTGAACAGGAACATTTTTTTTTCATACATGTGGTTTAAACAGCTAAAACATTTTTTTCTTGTTCAAACATTGAAACAATTTTTGCAACTTTTTTTACGACACATGGGGCATATTTTTTTTTCTGTTTTTCACAATTTTCTTTATAACTCCAAAGGAACATTGAAACACATTTTAAAATTTGTTCCCCTTTCCATAACAATTATTTTTATTTATCAGACACATTTTTTTTTGACGAGGCAGGATTAGTAGCAGTTATTTGGATTGGCGGTGCATTTTCTTTTTTATTTGTTTATTTTTTCTTACCTTTTATTTATTTTTCATTTATTTCATACATATATTTTCATAAAAGGCCTGGGTGCATGTCAACATTTAAATACTTTTTTAACCATATTTCCACTGTAACTGGTGCTGATATATTATCCCCAGGTGTAGTGGAAATTCAGCCTTTTGGCTATATAGCAGAATTGGCGGGTCTCCCTAGGACCCAGCAGGTCCTACTTCTTCTCTACATCCAAAGATCACATGACCGCTGGGTATGGAGGAGGAAACGCCATTAACACTTCCCATTGCTATACTGTATATACAGCGATCGGGAAGGCAGAGACGATAATACACCATTTCTTCCTTCTCAATGAGAAATATGACTATGTCTGACAGCTGGTTTCCTGCTGCCAGGAGATCGCATGCAGATTCCTTAATATGCAGTCTAGTTATAGAACCTCACTACAGAGTAGAACGCAGATCATCCAGATGTTTATCTTCCATGGGCGTTCTGAAACACTTTTTTTCATAAATGCATGCAATTGGGGCTAAAGATAATTTTTGCAATTGGATTTAAAAAATTTGTCTCATTTTCCTCCTGTAGTCTCTGCATTGCACTGTCTGTTGCAGGCTGAAAATTGGGTTATCTGAGCCTCTGCCCGTCAGCTTGCTTTGACAGTCTGACAATGAGCTTGGAACACTTTATCTGTCTTTTTCCTGAGCTCCTCTTACCTGATTAATCACCCAAGTCCACATCAAAGTTATATGAGGGCCTCAAGGAGCCTGTAAAAGTCGAGTGGTGCAAAAAAAAATTGGCTCCAAAGGTGGGCAACCCCTCTAGTCTTATTTTTCATTATTACTACGTAGATAATGTTGACCGTCACAGTGCCATGCTTGAAATAGTCACAATTTTGCCACGACAACCTGCAAACTTGACTCCAAAATGGGCAAAGCTTAGCAAAACCGTGCCCAAATGTGTCATTCTGGGGAGCCTTTCCATACAGGTGGGGCTTACAGCTTACATGTCTTGAATGTTTTTTTTTAAAGTATGTGAAACGGTGCCTGGGGTGGTAGCATTAGGCGAGTGTCATGTGTCTGACACCCCGGCACATTCTAACAGAAAAGACGAGAGTTCTGGGTGTGTGTGTATGTTGGCAGTGTTGCTATTGGTACAGTCCTTAAGGTTCCTGACCTGGCTGGAACATAGGGTCATCCAACCCCCCTCCCCAAACATTGGTCCTCACGATCAGGATATAGTCCATGACGCGTACAGTCCCTTTTTCCCCATCAGTCCATAGGACTGGGACACATTCCTTTTCTTCAACTCGGCACAGCTCATCGGGTTATCTGTGGCGGGTTGCGGCGCTGGTGCTGGTGTTGCCTTTCAAAGTCAGCCACCTCCCACTGCTTGGAGATGGTCATATAACTTTTACCTTTAACATGTTTGTCTATACTTTTCTTTCTAATCTCCTGAGACAACTCTTTCCTTCACTTTCTCTGGTCCATGTTGATCGTGATACACACCAAATCACCAAACAGCACAGTGAGTATATGTTGCCCTCTATACAGGCCGACTCACTGATTCCAAGATTGTAGACACCTGTGATGCTAATTATTGGACACATCTTGATTTAACATGTCCTTTTTGTCACATTATTTTCAGGGGTACCATCATTTCTGTCCAGGCCTATTTCATGAGATTTATTTTTTTTTAAATTCTGTGGAAGCATGGTTGAAAAGCAATGTCTGACTTTCATTTTTTCATTTTCATAGATTTTTGATTTATTATTACTTTTGTCAGATTAAAGTTATTTCTGTCACCATTGTGGGTTTTTCTGTCATTAAACAAGGGGTAGCAACAATTTTGACCACATGTGTATATAAACAGGTGCTTCTCACAAAATTAGAATATCATCAAAAAGTTTATTTATTTCAGTTCTTCAATACAAAAATTGATACTCATATATTATATAGAGTCATTACAAACAGAGTGATCTATTTCAAGCGTTTATTTCTGTTAATGTTGATGATTATGGCTTACAGCCAATGAAAACTCAGAAGTCATTTTCTCAGTAAGTTAGAATAATTAGCTAAAAATACCTGCAAAGGCTTCCTAAGCTTTTAAAAATGTCCCTTAGTCTGTTTCAGCAGGCTCCGCAATCATGGGGAAGACTGCTGACTTGACAGATATCCAGAAGGCAGTCATTGACACACTCCACAAGTAAAGTAAATTTTGCATTTCATTTGGAAGTCAAGGTCCCAGAGTCTGGAGTAAGAGTGGAGAGGCACAATCCAAGCTGCTTGAGGTCTAGAGTGAAGTTTCCACAATCAGTGATGGTTTGGGGAGCCATGTCATCTGCTGGTGTAGGTCCACTGTGTTTTATCAAGACCAAAGTCAGCACAGCCCTCTACCAGGAAATTTTAGAGCACTTCATGCTTCCCTCTGCTGACAAACTTTTTGGATATGGAAATTTCATTCTCCAGCAGGACTTGGCACCTGTCCACATTGCAAAAGTACCAATACCTGGTTTAAAAACAACAAAACAACAGTATCACTGTGCTTGATTGGCCAGCAAATTCACCTGACCTTAACCCCATAGAGAATCTATGGGGTATTGTCAAGAGGAAGATGAGAGACACCAGACCCAACAATGCAGACGAGCTGAAGGCTGCTATCAAAGCAATCTGGGCTTCCATAACACCTCAGCAGTGCCACAGGCTGATCACCTCCATGACATTGATTCAGTAATTGATGTAAAAGAGCCCCGACCAAGTATTGAGTGCATTTACTAAACATTCATTTCAGTAGTCCAACATTTCGGATTTTAATATCATTTTTCAAGCTAGTGTTATAAAGTATTCTAATTTACTGAGATAATAACTTTTGGGTTTTCATTGGCTGTAAGCCATAATTATCAACTTTAACAGAAACAAACAATTGAATTAGATCACTGTTTGTAATGACTATATATAATATATGAGTTTCACTTTTTGTATTGAACAGCTGAAATAAATTAACTTTTTAATGAGATTCTAATTTTGTAAGAAGCAGCTATATATATACAGTACAGACCAAAAGTTTGGACACACCTTCTCATTCAATGATTTTTCTGCATTTTCATGGCTATAAAATTGTACATTCACACTGAAGGCATCAAAACTATGAATTAACACATGTGAAATTATACATTACACTTTACAAAAAAAGTGTGAAACAACTGAAAATATGTCTTATATTCTAGGTTCTTCAAAGTAGCCACCTTTTGCTTTGATTACTGCTTTGCACGCAGAAAAGGTGAACGGATGGATACTACATGCCTGGTTCCCACCGTGAAGCATGGAGGAGGAGGTGTGATGGTGTGGGGGTGCTTTGTTGGTGACACTGTTGGGGATTTATTCAAAATTGAAGGCATACTGAACCAGCATGGCTACTACAGCATCTTGCAGCAGCATGCTATTCCATCCGGTTTGCATTTAGTTGGACCATCATTTATTTTTCAACAGGGCAATGACCCCAAACACACCTCCAGGCTGTGTAAGGGCTATTTGACCAAGAAGGAGAGTGTTGGGTGCTACGCCAGATGACCTGGACTCCACAGTCACCAGACCTGAACCAAATCGAGATGGTTTGGGGTGAACTGGACCGCTCACAGCTTCAATTTTGAATAAATCCCCAACAGTGTCACCAGCAAAGCACCCCCACACCATCACACCTACCTCCTCCATGCTTCACGGTGGGAACCAGGCATGTAGAGTCAGCCGTTCACCTTTTCTGCGTGCAAAGCAGTAATCAAAGCAAAAGGTGGCTACTTTGAAGAACCTAGAATATAAGACATATTTTCAGTTGTTTCACACTTTTTTGTAAAGTGTAATGTATAATTCCACATGTGTTAATTCATAGTTTTGATGCCTTCAGTGTGATTCTACAATTTTCATAGTCATGAAAATACAGAAAAATCTTTGAATGAGAAGGTGTGTCCAAACTTTTGGTCTGTACTGTATATATATTATACATATATATAATATGTAAACAAAACACTTTTAACAAATTCATCTCTCTTGAATACATGTTTTTGAGCTACTGTTCACACTCTTACATATGCAGAATGCACAGTTCTGCTTGTGATAATCCTACAGAAACATCAGAAACATCAAAATGATCTTTTTTCTCTAGATATTGGTCATTCTTGTGGGACTTACATTTATTTTTTCTCTAATATTTTGCAGACAAAATCCTGCGGAAAGACTTGGAAACATGAAGAATGGAATAGCTGACATTAAAAAACACAGGTTTGGCTTTAACAAATTTTACTTTTTATAATTATACTTGCTTCATTGTAAACCCAAAATCATGTAACTGAGTGCCGACTTCCTAAATACACTTCTGTATCGACTCTTCATAGTTCTGTAGATCTCTGCTTGCAGTCATTTCATAGAAATCTTCATGTTTCTTTCCAGTGATCATAAGATGCTCACAAAGGTGCTCGGCTTTTCAGAAGAAACAAGTCCTGCAACTGACAGCAAGCCGATTTTAAAACCTATGAGTTATAGGCAAAGAAAGTTTATGAGAACATTGCAAAAATTTTCATTATAAAATGAATGCAATATGTATTCTATTGTGTAAATTAATCTTTCTGTGGGTATCAAGGAGTTAATAAGGTAGCTAAATACCTTCCTTTTTTGCCTTGCGCCCATCTCTGCCGGCTTAAAGCCATCATGCAGCGCTCCTGCTACGATTCTCCTTTTTCATTTGACCTAACGTCAAAAGAGCAGCTAATAATAATAAATAATAATTTTATTTTTATAGCACCAACATATTCCGCAGCGCTTTATAGCAGCTCTTCCTCTTCTGGTCTGCTATGTCAATGGGTGTCCCTGCAAACATCATCTCTTAACAGTAAGGCAGCTGGTAGCCAGCTGTCAATGAGAATGAGATTGGCAGTGAGGCCCCAACAATAGAGCAGGGAGGAAGACAAGAAGCTGCTTTGTCGAAGTGACATCACCGGAAGCCGCAGAATAGGAGTGGTCTATGACTGCCCTGAGTCTGCAGAGACCAGCATCAGGCAGAACAGACAGGTAGTTTGCAATAACCTGCCTGTTAGTTCTTCAAACACTAGAAAAAATGCCCAAATTCCGGATAACCTCTTTAATGAAAGCTGTATAAATCTGCATGCAGGATCCTCCCCCTAGAAGTAGACATAGGCAGCCAAATTGGTATAGTTTAGCTCCACAGGGGGAAGATTGATTAAGACTGTAGTTTTATGCTCCAGTCTTCAAATTAAGTTAGTCAGAGAAAAAAATGTCAAATTGATTAGATGTGCAGGGTTGACATAAAAACACACAATATAATCTACGACTCAGATACAGAGGCATAGCTACGGTTTTGGTTCAGGTGGGCGAAACATCCGAATGGGCTCCTAACCAGGTAACCTTGATTACAACTGGCTGGCGCACCCTAATAGTGGATGAACGAGAACCTCAGCAGATGACGGCGATGTTGCTGAAAATATCGCTATACAAAGACCAGCATTGATATTACCATCATATTATCAGTGGAAGATACTAGTATTATGGAACATATAAGAGATTACAGCACAGTTCTAAATGGTAACTTGCAGCTGACATTCTTTCTGATGGAATCGTTCACGTTTCCCGTGTTTTCCATCTGGCCCAGACCGACACAACTTCTCCAGCCACGACTCGGCTGCAGAGATTACAACAAAGACACATTTGTTCACATTTCCTGCACCATCCCCGTTCTATTCCCAGCCTGCACAAACTCCTTATCCAGCTAGTACCCCAATACTGAGTGGTTGCTGCCATACGTGTCCCTATTACTGCATCTTCTTTGCAGTACTGTGTGCCCTCTAAATGGTAAAACAAACCTCTAGAATATAGTAATGCCCTGTGAAAGTGCCCTAGAAAACAGTACCCACATTTTTCTCCCTGTTAAGTAATAATGCCCTCTGTGTGCCCCTTTGACAGTCTCAATAACTTGAGTTCCCCTGTAACAATAATTGCCCATTTTACATTTAATAATGTCCCAAGTCTCCCTCTGTACAGTTTCCCTCTGCCCCTCACTGTATAGTACCTCACACACAGTAATCTGAGTAGCTCCTTAGTAGCCCCCAAACTGTTTGATGGCTCCAACATTGTATGATGGCCCCACACTGTACAAAGACCCCACATTATCTCCTGTACTGTATGATGACCCCCTCACTGCAATCTCCACACTGTATAATGGCCCCCTAAGTAGCCTCCATATAGTATAATGCACTTCCCATAGTGTTTAATATAGTATAATAACTCCCCATAGGCCTATATACTATAGGTCTCTATATAGTATAATGTATTCCCCATAGGCCTCCATAAAGTATAATGCACTCCTCATAGGCTTCAATATAGTATAATGTGCACCCCATAGTCAGACTAAATTTAGTATAATTCACTCCCCATAGGCCTCTATATAGTATAATGCATTACCCATAGGCATCTCTATATAGTATAATGTACTCCCCCTAGGTAGACTCTATATTGTATAATGCATCCCCATAAGCAGACTCTATATAGTATAATGTACCCCACATAGACAGACTCAATATAGTATAATGCAATCCTCAGAGGCAGACTCAATATTGTATAATGCATCCCCACAGGCCTCTATAGTATAATGCACTCCCCATAGGCAAACTCTATATTGTATAATACACACCCATAGGCAGACTCTATATTGTATAATACACCCCATAGGCATACTCTAAATTGTATAATGCACCCCATAAAAAAATAAAATAAATACATTACTCACCTCTTCCCCTAGTTTCCCTGCTGCTCTAAGCACCCACACAACACAGGACAGCGGACATCCACTGTCAGTGTCTGCGTTAGTGAAGTCAGACACAGAGCTTGATTGACTGATAGGAGAGGGAGCGTGACGCTTCCTGTCTCATCAGTGCTGTCAACTGTATCAGCATCCAGCCGATACAGTTGAAATTGCGATGACTAGCGGGGGGTCCGCTGCTGGCAAGCACCCACCTTCCCTCCAGGTCATAGGCCCCAGAGCGGCAGGGTGGCAGAGCAGGAAGATTGAGTCTCCCTGCTTTGTCGCAGAGTGTAAATGTATGAGTGAGCTGTGCATGCCGATACAGTTACAGTAGCATAGGTCCAGGTACGGGTAGGCCCCTCAGAGCATGGGGCCTGGGTCAACCACCCCTTCTGCCCCCTTGGTAGCTATGCTACTGCTCAGATATGATCAAAATGAGTCAATGTAGCATGCTCCTGCATCCACTTCAGTACTCTGTGGCAGCTAGATCAGGGCAATGCAAACTTCCTCAGTTGTCACTTAAATGCCAACTTTGCAGTGCCTTATTAATTGCAGGAGGCGCCAAGGATGCTAGCATTCAAATGTAAAGCAAAAAAATTGTCTGGTTTGGCTGCCAGGGTATTACCGATCTTTTTGGTCATCTCTACTATCAGTGGTGGCACAGACACAAGAGAGCCCCTGTGCAAGAACAGTATATGGGTCCTTTTAGATTCCAATAGCTCATCATAATGCACAATTACATCTGATTTGGAGGTAGAAGTGGGCCCCCTTACCTCTTGGGTTCCAGTGCGGTGGCACCAATAATAATATATCTGCCCTTTCTACTATGTCTGCTATTAGCAACAATAAAGCTGTGCTACAGTTTGCAACATTATCTGTCTCCTCTAATGATAAATCTGCATCTAACTTCTCATCTTTCTCCTGTGTATACCGGCAACTCGCTGCACAGATGATCACAAAGCAGCGGGAAGTCAGATGTTGGCCCTGCCCACTTGAGTAATCTCATTCCAATTTTTTCACCACTAGAATGGAGAAGGGTGCAAGTTTAAATCAAATTGCCATATTTGTGAATTTAAAACAAAATACTGACTTAAACTATTGATAATCCCTCCTCATTTTTAAATTACAACATTCAATACAGTCCATTGTAATTATCGCATCATGTGAACTTTTCTCAACCATAGATATTGCAGGTAGCTGTAAATTAAAGCCTATCAACATTTAGATAGAAGAAACCAATTTTTGCCATGGGGTCTTATGGCTTGTAATTTTGTCTAAAGTAAATTTTTACATTATTCTTCTGCTTCCTATTATTGGAGGAGAACATCTCCACAATCCCTTAAAACTTGGATCTGTTTCCAGACCTGGGAAAATGAAATATGGATTGTACATTTTTACTGTGTGGCCGATCCTAGGAGTAAGAAAAAGAAAGTGTTTCTTCCAATAAGTTTGCTTCTCTTTTCATACATGACAATATCTTGTTGGCTTTGGCAGCTTTTCCCACTTTTCCCAATGCCTGGATAGAGCAAAAACATTCTGATACGAGCTTACATAATATTGTGTCATCAGCAAATTCCCAGACACAGCTTTGGATACCTTCAGGCTATGTGCACACGTTGCGGAATTGCCATAGAAATTTCCGCGGCAATTCCGCACCTCCCTGCCGCGGGAAATACGCATATTATAGGTATGCGTATTCTTGCTAAAAACTAGCGTTTTGCAAGCGTAATTAGCTTGCAGAATGCTAGCGTTTTACAAGCGATCTAACAGGTTGGTCACACGAGTCAAACAAGTTTTGACTCGTGTGACCAACTTTTTACTATTGATGCCGCCTATGCCGCATCAATAGTAAAAAGATCTAATGTAAAAATAATAAAAAAAATAATAAATAATGCTATTCTCACCTTCCGGAGACCCCCGCAGCTTTCCTGCCTCTCAGCGACGCTCCCGGCCAATCCCGTTCCCAGGAGTCCTTTGCGACAATCATCCCGATGACGTAGCATCACGCGAGACCGCTACGTCATCTGGGTGATCTCGCAAAGGACTCCTGGGAACGGGAGCGTTGCTGAGAGGCGGGAAAGCTGCGGGGGCCACCGGAAGGTGAGAATATCATTATTTTTTATTTTAATTATTGTTTTTACATGGATATGGTACCCAGGGCTTGGAGGAGAGTCTCCTCTCCTCCAGACCCTGGGTACCATCCGCACATGAACCGCTTACTTTGCGCATGGTGGGCACAGCCACATGCGGAAAGTAATTGGTTCAATGCATTCCTATGGCGGCGGAATCGCCGCGGTTCCGCAAAAAAGAATGAGCATGCTGCGGATTTTCCCGTGATGCGATTCCACCGCGGAAAAACCCGCAGCATGTGCACAGCGTTGCGGAATCTCATAGGCCTTAATAAGTTGTATTGTGTAAGCTGTTTTGCCGCGGTTTCGCGGCGTTTCCGCCGCAAAAAAACGCGGCAAAACCGCTAGGAATCCGCAACGTGTGCACAGGCCCTCAACCAAGTAATTAATAAGCAAATTAAAAGGGAGCGGACGCAAGATAGTCTGGTTACCAAACACTTTCTGGAGTACTGTATGTGTTTTAGGCTGTAAAAGAAATGTTGCCTCTGGCTATGAGTTCAATGCCTTCTATAAGGGAGTGGGTTACCCAATTCTTATGTATAGTATTTACACCTCTAGGGCACCTACAGGGACTTAACCCATTCACTCACCAGGCCTATCTTCACTTTCATAACCAGGCCAAATTTTACAATCTGACCAGTGTTATTTTATGAGGTCATAACTCTGGAACACTTCAATGTATCCCGCTGATTCTGAGATTGTTTTTTCATGACATACTGTACTTCATGATAGTGGCAATATTTGTTTGATATGAATTTCATTTGTTTATGAAAAAAATGGAAATTTGGTGAAAATTTAGAAAATTTTGCAATTTTCAAATTTTTAATTTTTATACCCTTAAACCAGAGTTATCTCACACAAAAAAGTTTAGAAATAACATATCACACATGTCTATTTTACATCAGCATAATTTTGAAACATAATTTTCACAGGAAATTTTCATAATGTGCACTTTATTAACCTATAACTTTAATAAGTCTACGATATCTTGACATTTATAGCTATACGAATTCTAGAGCTGCTCATTTTTTGATACACTTCATAGCATAATTTTCATAATCACTTATTATGATATTTGATTAGAATTGCTGTGTCTGCCCCTTTTATTTGGAGGCTTGCTTGCCCTGTCTTTTCTAATACTGTTTTTTATATACAATATCATTTATAAAATATTTTGGTTTTTAACGTTAACTTTGGTATCTCTCTATGTCTGACAGCCACTGTCGTTATGGACTACAAAGTTTGACATAGTGTCGTTTGGACATAGTGTTGTAATGCTATATAATAGTAAATACTTTACTGTTATGGTTTGCGGGTGCCATGACCCAATGGGAGACCCACTGAGGTGCCAGAACACCAGAACCCCTCATAAGTGACCCCATTTTACAAACTACACCTCTCAATGAATTCATCTAAATGTGCAGTGATCATATTGACAAGACAAGGGTGTCACAGAATTTTATACCATTGGTTAGTGGAAAAAGAGTAATTACATATTTATCATCAAAATTCAGTTTGAGCCTAAGAGTTAACATTTTCACAAGGGGAAGATGATAAAAATGGCATCAAAATTTGTCCCACAATTTCTGCTGAACATGGAATTACCTCATATATGGCTGTACAGTACTGCTTAGCCATATGGCGAGACTTGGGAGCGATGAAGCACTATTTGCCTCCTGGAACGCAGATTTTCCTAGGATAGTTTGCAGACTCCATATGCAGAGCCCTTAGGTGCTAGAGGAGCAGAATCCCCCCTCAAGTGACAACAATTTGTAAATTATACCCCTTAGGGAATTTATCTACAGGTGTAGTGATGATTTAGATTCCATAGGTATTTTCCAGAAACAAGCACAGTGGATGTTGCTGAGTCAAAATTGTAAACTGCGTTGTAGTATCGAGTACATTGTAGTCCCTAGTATGTTGTAGTCCCCAGTACATTGTAGTGACAAGTATGTTGTGGTGACCTGTACGTTGTAGTGACCACTGACCAGTACATTATGCCCTACTCATTCTTCTGGAGACATGCACCTGTAAATTAGGTGGGCTCTCATTGCTACAGAAATGCCAAACATATGGATGCTAAATGTGGTTTAGGCACACTGGGGCTCAGAAGTGAGGAGGCATTTGGATTTGAGAGCGCAGAATTTCATGAATTTCTTTTGGGGACGAGGAGCCATTTTGCTTTTCCAGAGACTTTGTGCTACCAGTAATATGGAACCCCCCTATATTTCCATTGAAAGATGACGAACCTGAGTGAGGACTTACTTTTTTTGTGGATTGAGTTGAAGCTTTTGTGAGGAACATTTTACATAACGTTTGGGATCACATTTCTCCTGCGCTCCATTCTGAGCACTTATATCGGAATTTCCATCTAAATCTCTGGGTGACATGATTCAGATGAAACTCCCAAAGGATCCATTCACTATAATGAGGAAGCAAAGTTACTCTGGACTCCGTCTGGCCTCTTTTTAGCGGTGTCCTTCTTTTCAGAAGAGCACAAAACTGTGGCCGATTGCGCTTTTATGCCCGCTCCGGATCATAGGCAGCCTGACGGCGTCCGCATTGCCCCAATCTGCCTCATTATAAGGATTCTTCCGCTGGAGGTTCCGTCTGAATCATGTATTTCAGAGATTTACACAGAAACCAGAGTGTAAGCGCTCAGTGCAGAGCACAGGAAAAATGTGGGCCGAGCCTTACTGCGATTTTTGGGAGACGGAATGAAGAAATCAACAGCAGGTGACAAATTGGTTTTATTTATTTTTTTGCTGTTCCTCGTGCAGTATAAGTGATTATATGAATTTATTTATTGGGTCGTGCGATTACAGTGATACCAGATTTATATAGTTTCTTTATGTTTGGCTTCTGTCACATACTAAAAGATGCTTTTTATTGTAAAAACTTACATCACCATATTTTGAGAGCTATAATCTTTCCATATTTCTGCTGCCAGAGTCAAGTGGGGGCTTGTTTTTTGTGGGACGAGTTCACGTTTGTATTGATTTCATTTTATGGCACATGACATTTTTTGATCACTTTGTATTCCGATTTTTGAGAGGCAAAATGAACAAAGACCAGCATGTCAGGAATAATTTTTTTTATGCCATTTTGGGTGTGGTAAAATTGATAAGGCAGCTTTATTCTTAAGGTCAGTGGAGTGGAACACACTACTTTATATTGTTTTATTATATTTTGGAGTTTTTACACAATAAAAACTATTTTATAGAAAAAAATTGTATTTTGCATTGCTTTATTCTGAGAACTATAACTTTTATATCTTTCTGCTGATGGAGCTGTGTGATGGCTTGTATTTTGCCGGACAAGATGACATTTTCATTTGTATTTACATTCATCTTTTTGATCGCGTTTTATTCCACTTTTTGTTTGCCGATATGATGATAAAGCACATTTTCCCTCGTTTTTTCTATTTTTTTAAAATATTTTTACAACTTTTTTTTTAGCTTTTTTACTTTGTCCCACTATGGGAATTTGATTTTCAGAACTCTTATCACAGTTATAAAGCATACTCATTTATTCAGAAGCGGTATAGCAAAAGATTTTGTACCCACTGGAAAGGCACATTTTTTCAGGAGCTGACCATATTATTTTGCTACTTTGCACATTTATTACCGTATATATCGTACATTCAGCTAAGTCACAGTTAGGAATATTGCGTTTTTTTCGCGTTTTCGCGGAAAAACCGTCAAAAACGCATGTATAGCACCTAAATTTAGAATGAATCCCAAATTTTTGCACAATTGTCGTTTTTTCTCGCAAAAAAAACGCATCGCGTAAAATCTAGCATTTGTCCATTAATTTTGCGGATTTCTAGCGTTTTCCCTTTATTATGACCTAGAAAGTTAGAAACAAATCGCGGTAAAAACGCTCAAAACCGGCTCAAAAACGCACCAAAAACGCGCAAATCCGCGCAAAAAAAACGCGCGTTTTGCCCGCAAAAAAGTCCGGTTTTGCTCCAGAATAATTCGCAAACATTCTGCAAACGTGTGCACTTAGCCTTAATGTTGGAATATGTTTGGTGCAACAACTCCATTCCTGTACAGTACAGACCAAAAGTTTGGACACACCTTCTTATTCAAAGATTTTTCTGTATTTTCATGGCTATGAAAATTGTAGAATCACACTGAAGGCATCAAAACTATGAATTAACACATGTGGAATTATACATTACACTTTACAAAAAAGTGTGAAACAACTGAAAATATGTCTTATATTCTAGGTTCTTCAAAGTAGCCACCTTTTGCTTTGATTACTGCTTTGCACGCAGAAAAGGTGAATGGATGGACTCTACATGCCTGGTTCCCACCGTGAAGCATGGAGGAGGAGGTGTGATGATGTGGGGGTGCTTTGCTGGTGACCAAATAAATCAGTGACCAATATAGCCACCTTTCTTTATGATGACACTCAAAAGCCTTCCATCCATAGATTCTGTCAGTTGCTTGATCTGTTTACTATCAACATTGCGTGCAGCAGCCACCACAGCCTCCCAGACACTCTTCCGAGAGGTGTAATGTTTTCCCTCCCTGTAAATCTCACATTTTATGAGGGACCACAGGTTCTCTATGGGTTCAGATCAGGTGAACAAGGGGGCCATGTCATTATTTTTTCTTCTTTTAGACCTTTACTGGCCAGCCACGCTGTGGAGTATTTGGATGCATGTGATGGAGCATTGTCCTGCATGAAAATTATGTTTTTCTTGAACGATACCAACTTCTTCCTGTACCACTGCTTGAAGAAGGTGTCTTCCAGAAACTGGCAGTAGGTCTGAGAGTTGAGCTTCACTCCATCCTCAACCCGAAAAGGTCCCACAAGTTCATCTTTGATGATACCAGCCCATACCGTACCCCACCTCCACCTTGCTGGCATCTGAGTCGGAGTGGAGCTCTCTGCCCTTTACTGATCCAGCCTCGGGCCCATCCATCTGGCCCATCAAGAGTCACTCTCATTTCATCAGTCAATAAAACCTTAGAAAAATCAATCTTAAGATAATTCTTGGCCCAGTCTTGATGTTTTATTTTATGTTTCTTGTTCAAAGGTGATCATTTTTCTGCCTTCCTTACCTTTTCCATGTCCCCGAGTACGGCACACCTTGTGCTTTTTGATACTCCAGCAACGTTGCAGCTCTGAAATATGGCAAAACTGGTGGCAAATGGCATCTTGGCAGCTTCACGCTTGATTTTCCTCAATTCATGGGCAGTTATTTTGCGCCTTTTTTATCAACACGCTTCTTGCGACCCTGTTGGCTATTTGCCATGAAACACTTGATTGTTCGGTGATCACACTTCAAAAGTTTGGCAATTTCAAGACTGCTGCATCCCTCTGCAAGACATCTCACAATTTTTGACTTTTCAGGTCCGTCAAATCTCTCTTCTGACCCATTTTGCCAAAGGAAAGGAAGTTGCCTAATAATTAAGCATACCTTATATAGGATGTTGATGTCATTAGACCACACCCCTGCTCATTACAGAGATGCAAATCACCTGATTTACATAATTGGAAGTTGGCTTTCAAGCCTATACAGCTTGGAGTAGGACAACATGTATAAAAAGGATGATGTGATCAAAATACTAATTTGCCTAATAATTCTGCACACAGTGTAGATGCACAGACAGATGATGTTAAAGGCAAACTTGTGGATGAATTCAAGAGTAAAACGCAGCATGTAAGCAGCAGTAATGAATCCAGAGCAGAAACAGCATAAAAGACACAGGATTTTCCTAAACATTTATTTATTTATTTTACTCATTTATATAGCGCTATTAATTCCAAGGGCTATACAGACATTATTGTCACTGTCCCCGATGGGGCTCACAATCTAAATTCCCTATCAGTATGTCTTTGGAATGTGGGAGGAAACCCACGCAAACACGGGAAGAACATACAAACTCCATGCAGATGTACTTACGCATTTATATAGCGCCATTAATTCCACAAATATAAGAGCAATCTAAGAGAAATTCATGAATGTTTTGTCTGTAAAAAGCCCGGCCACTTTAAAGCAGACTGCAGAATTTGGAAAGCAAGAATGAGTCAGTTTAAAAAGCAGAACAGTCATCAAAGGGTTAAAACAGCTGTAAAGGAAGATTCTGCATGTGTTGAAGCTGCATTTAATGGCCAGTACAGGCCCATCTGCAAAGAATTTATGGTGTATAGATTCTGGTGCAAGCAGTCATATGACAAATAACAAGGATTTCTTCACTGGCCTTAACCCCTTCACCCCCAAGGGTGGTTTGCACGTTAATGACCGGGCCAATTTTTACAATTCTGACCACTGTCTCTTTATGAGGTTATAACTCTGGAACGCTTCAACGGATCTTCGCGATTCTGAGATTGTTTTCTCGTGACATATTGTACTTCACGTTAGAAGTATAATTTCTTCGATATAACTTGCGTTTATTTTTGAAAAAAACACAAATATGGCGAAAATTTTGAAAATTTTGCAATTTTCAAACTTTGAATTTTTTTTCCCTTAAAACAGAGAAATATGTCACACAAAATAGTTAAGAAATAACATTTCCCACATGTCTACTTTACATCAGCACAATTTTGGAACCAAAATTTTTTTTTTAGGAAATTATAAGGGTTAAAAGTTGACCAGTGATTTCTCATTTTTACAACAAAATTTACAAAGCCATTTTTTTAGGGACCACCTCACATTTGAAGTCATTTTGACGGTCTATATAGCAGAAAATACCAAAAAGTGACACCATTCTAAAAACTGCACCCCTCAAGGTACTCAAAACCACATTCAAGAAGTTTAATAACCCTTCAGGTGCTTCACAGGAGCTGAAGCAACATGGAAGGAAAAAAATAATATTTAACTTTTTAGCCACAAAAATGATCTTTTACAAACTTTTTTTTATTTTGACAAGGGTAAAAGGAGAAAATGGGCAGATAAAGTTGTTGTGCAATTTCTCCTGAGTACGCCAATACCCTATATGTGGGGGAAAACCACTGTTTGGGCACACGGCAGAGCTCGTAAGGGAAGGAGCGCCGTTTGACTTTTTCAAACTAAAATTGGCTGGAGTTGAGATTGGATGCCATGTCGTGTTTGGAGAGCCCCTGATGCGCCTAAACAGTGGAAACCCCCACAAGTGACACCATTTTGGAAACTAGACCCCCTAAGGTACTTATCTAGATCTGTTGTGAGCACTTTGAACCCCAAAGTGTTTCACAAAAGTTTATAATGCCTGGGTGTGAAAAAAAAACAAAACAATTTTCCACAAAAATGATTTTTTAGTCCCAAATTTTTGATTTTTCCCAAGGAAATTGGACCCCAAAAGTTGTTGTCCAATTTGTCCTGAGTACGCTGATACCCCATATGTGGGGGGGAACTGTTTGGGCGCACGGCAGGGCTTGGAAAGGAAGCAGTAACGTTTTGGAATGCAAACATTGATGGGGGTCATGTTCCGTTTGTAGTGCCCCAGATGAGCCTAAACACTGGAAACCCCCCACAAGTGACCCCATTTTGGAAGCTAGACCCCCTAAGGAACTTATCTAGATCTTTGGTGAGCACTTTGAACCCCCAAGTGCTTCACACAAGTTTATAATGCCCGGGCATGAAAATAAAAAATCCTATTTTTTTCCCACAAAAATTATCTCTTAGTCACTAATTTTTTATTTTCCCATAGGTAACAGGAGAAATTGGACCTCAAAAGTTGTTGTCCAATTTGTCCTGAGTACGCTGATACCCCATATGTGGGGGGGAACCACTGTTTGGGCGCATGGCAGAGCTCGGAATGGAAGGAGCACCATTTGACTTTTTCCAACCAAAATTGGCTGGAATTGAGATTGGACGCCATGTTGCATTTGGAGAGTCCCTGATGTGCCTAAACAGTGGAAACCCCCCACAAGTGACCCCATTTGGGAAACTAGACCCCCTAAGGAACTTATCTAGATCTTTGGTGAGCAATTTGAACCCCCAAGTGCTTCACACAAGTTTATAGCGTAGAGCCGTAAAATTAAAAAATCATATTTTTTTCCACAAAATTGATCTTTTCACCCCAATTTTTATTTTCCCAAGGGTAACAAGACTCCAAAAGTTATTGTGCAATTTGTCCTGAGTATGCTGATACCCCATATGTGGGGGTAAACCACTGTTTGGGTGCATGGCAGAGTTTGGAAGGGAAGGAGCGCCGTTTGACTTTTTCAACGCAGAATTGGCTGGATGCCATGTCGTGTTTGGAGAGCTCCTGATCTGCCTAAACAGTGGAAACCCCCCACAACTGACACCATTTTGGAAACTAGACCCCTCAAGGAACTTATCTAGATGTGTGGTGAGCACTTTGAACCCCAAAGTGCTTCACAGAAGTTTATAACGTACAGCCGTAAAATAAAAAATCTTTTTTTTTTTTACAAAAATGATTTTTTCACCCCCAATATTTTATTTTCACAAGGGTAACAGGGGAAATTGGACACCAAAAGTTGTTGTCCAATTTGTCCTGAGTACGCTGATACCCAATATGTGGGAGTAAACTACTGTATGGGCGCACGTCGGGGCTCGGAAAGGAAGTAGTGACGTTTTGGATTGCAGACTTTGATGGAATGGTCTGGGGCGTCATGTCGCATTTGGAGAGCCCCTGATGTGCCTAAACAGTGGAAACCCCCCACAAGTGACACCTTTTGGAAAATAGACCCCAAAAGGAACTTATCTAGATGTGTGGTGAGCACTTTGAACCCCGAAGTGCTTCACAGAAGTTTATAACGTACAGCCGTAAAAATAAAAAATCCTTTTTTTTTTTTACAAAAATGATTTTTTCGCCCCCAATATTTTATTTTCACAAGGGTAACAGGAGAAATTGGACCCCAAAATTTGTTGTCCAATTTGTCCTGAGTACGCTGATACCCAATATGTGGGAAAAAACTACTGTATGGGTGCACGTCTGGGCTCGGAAGGGAAGTAGTGACGTTTTGGATTGCAGACTTTGATGGAATGGTCTAGGGGAGTCATGTCGCATTTGGAGAGCCCCTGATGCGCCTAAACAGTGGAAACCCCCCACAAGTGACCCCATTTTGGAAAATAGACCCCACAAGGAACTTATCTAGAAGTATGTTGAGCACTTTGAACCCCGAAGTGTTTCACAGAAGTTTATAACGTACAGCTGTAAAAATAAAAAATCTTTTTTTTTTTACAAAAATGATTTTTTCGCCCCCAATATTTTATTTTCACAAGGGTAACAGGAGAAATTGGACCCCAAAATTTGTTGTCCAATTTGTCCTGAGTACGCTGATACCCAATATGTGGGAGAAAACTACTGTATGGGTGCACGTCTGGGCTCGGAAGGGAAGTAGTGACGTTTTGGATTGCAGACTTTGATGGAATGGTCTAGGGGAGTCATGTCGCATTTGGAGAGCCCCTGATGCGCCTAAACAGTGGAAACCCCCCACAAGTGAACCCATTTTGGAAAATAGACCCCACAAGGAACTTATCTAGAAGTGTGGTGAGCGCTATGAAGCCCCAAGTGCTTCACAGAAAATTTATAACATACAGTCGTAAAAACAAAAAAATCATTTTTTTTTTACAAAAATGATTTTGTCGCCCCAGTTTTTTATTTTCCCAAAGGTAACAGAAGAAATAGGACAAATTGCACAATAACTCTTGTGGTCCAGAGTACGCTGATACCCCATATGCGGGGCTAAACTACTTTTTGGGCGCATGGCAGAGCTCAGAAGTGAAGGAGCACCGTTTGACTTTTTCAACGCAGAATTGGCTGGAATTGAGATCAGACGCCATGTCACATTTGGAGAGCCCCTGATGTGCCTAAACAGCAGAAACCCCCAAATTCTAACTCCAACCCAAACCCCAACACACCCCTAACCCTAGTCCCAACCCTAACCACAAACCTAACCCTAACACACCCCTAACCCTAATCCCAACCCTAACCCTAATCCTAACGTTGGCGCCAACCCTAACCCTAACTTTAGCCGCAACCCTAACCCTAATGGAAAATGGAAATAAATACATTTTTTTAATTTTATTATTTTTCCCTAACTAAGGGGTGATAAAGGGGGTTTGATTTACTATTTATAGCGGCTTTTTGTGATTGACAGCTGTCACGCTAAAAAACGCTTTTTATTGCAAAAAGTAGTTTTTTGCATCACCACATTTTGAGAGCTATAATTTTTGCATATTTTGGCCCACAGAGTCATGTGAGGTCTTATTTTTTGCGGGACGAGGTGACGTTTTTATTGGTACCATTTTTGATCATGTGACATTTTTTGATCGCTTTTTATTTCGATTTTTGGGAGGTTAGAATGAACAAAAATCAGCAATTCATGAATTTCTTTTGGGGCAGGCGTTTATACCGTTCCGCGTGTGGTAAAATTGATAAAGCAGTTTTATTCTTCGGGTCAGTACGATTATGGCTATACCTCATTTATATAATTTTTTATGTTTTGGCGCTTTTATAGAATAAAAACAATTTTATATAAAAAATCATTATTTTTGCATCGCTTTATTCTGCGAGCTATAACTTTTTTATTTTTTCGCTGATGATGCTGTATGACGGCTCGTTTTTTGCGGGACATGATGACGTTTTCAGCGGTACCATGTTTATTTATATCAGTCTTTTTGATTGCATGTTATTCCACTTTTTGTTCGGCGGTATGATGATAAAGTATTGATTTTTTGCTTTGTTTTTTTTTTTTTAAGGGGTTCACTAAAGGGGTTAACTAGTGGGACAGTTTTATAGGGGGAGTCGTTACGGATGCGACGATACCAAATATGTGTACTTTTATTGTTTTGTTTTTTTTATTTACAGGAAGAAATGAATTTATTGGGGAATATTTTTTTTTCTTTTTATGATTTTTTTTAACACTTTTTATTTCTATTTTTTTTTACTTTTTACTTTGTCCCAGGGTGGGACATCACTGTATTTTAGCAGATCGCTGGTGTGACAGTGTGCACAGCACTCTGTCACACCAGCGATCGCTCTGGCATCGCTGCAGGCTACCTCAGCGCCTGCTCTCAGCAGGCACTGAGGAAGCCGCCTCCCTGCAGGACCCCGGCGCCATCTTGGATCCGGGGACCTGGAGGGAGGACGGACCCTCGGAACAGCGCGACATATTGCGCTGCTCTGAGGGTCACAGGGGAGCGCGCCGGGAGCCCCCACCCTGCGCGATCCTCCCCTGTGCCCCGGGGACATCGCGATCATGTTTGATTGCGGTGTGCCAGGGGTTAATGTGCCGGGAGCGGTCCGTGACCGCTCCTGACACATAGTGCTGGGTGTCAGCTGTGATATACAGCTGACACCCGGCCGCGATCAGCTACGCTCCCCCCGGGAGCGCTGCTGATCGCATATGACGTACTATTCCGTCCATGGGAATTAGGTCCAGGGTCACATGGACGGAATAGTACGTCTGATGGCAGAGAGGGGTTAATGAAAGCAAGTCAGAAGAGGTCATCTTAGCTAATAGTCACTATATGACTGCAGAAGGAGTTGGAGACCACTACCTCCACTGTCCAGTTTCCCCAGCACAAAGCAGAAAGAGCCCAATAAAGGATGTTCTCTATGTTCCCAATCCGCTGCCAACATTTAACTATACTGATCCCCTTACATGATGCACTCTAAGATTTTTAATGCTTTCTAACTGTATTACTACTATTTATTTATTCATTGGACTATACAGACATATAAGAATGGATTTATTCAGTATTATGTATTTATTTATCTATTTGGATCATGTATGTGTTTTTGTCTTTGTTATTTACCATTATTAATTTGTGCAACTACTTACCCTGCACTCCCTATACTATTTTCCACCTCTTGGGGTTTTTCCCCCCTTTTTTCCTTTTCTCTTCCTATTTTATGATTTATAATTAATTACCAAAAAAATATTTTGTATTACTTTAGTTGTGTATCATTTTTGTAGGTTATATACTGACACAAGTTAGTTAGATCATGCACTTGCTAGAGTCTAGTTACCTGGATATTATTATTTTTTTCTTCCACACAAAGCTGTGATCTGGCTTTGTTAACCTCTTCCATTGTGACGTACTGAGATCGGTATGACACAACTTGAAGGAATAAGTCACATCGCCGTCCCAAGTTTTAATCCACCATTTATACAGTATATAGACATTTTTATTTCACAGTGAAATGCATGATATAGCTGTTTTTCTCTGTTCTTCTCTTCTTTGCTCTTTTTACATGGTAAAACATAGATAAATGAAAAATAATAATTATTAAAACCAGTAATTAGTTTATATGTTGATTCATTATGTTCACAACTCTCAAACTTGTAAACTTTATTTTCCGTTTTTTTTTCCGATGAATTGTGATGAACTTTGACACATCATGTGTCTATTTGTAGCCAACATTTGAACTTCTACCACTATAAATGCAACCACAGTGTGTTGTAGGGCTATGGTTTTTTTGTCCTGATGAAGAAGTCTGTAGCACTTGGAAACGCATTGTCTGAATAAAGAAAAGTCGCTAACTTTTACTGTCTGGACTTGGAACTATTATAAGGGCATACCAGCAGCGCAGATTATCCACAAATCCTACTTATCTGTGTCCCCGATCTACATGTCTCCCACTTGTAATGTCCCCTTTAATTTCTTAGTAAGATCTGATGAGTTGATCTATGTATAAGTAAAAATATGGATTTATCGGTAATAAAATATTGAATTTAGATATCAAGATATCATTTTCTGCTACCTGTGATCTGCATGCTCATATAGACGGCAAAGGAGGGTTGATCCTACTGATGGATTATCTTTAGTGAATGAATCGTATGACAAAAGTGAATCAGGTCCCATAAGTTTTAAAGAAAATCTGAAACCACCTAATATGAGATTAGCACAATGTAGGGGCAGAGACCTTCATTCCAGTATAATGTAGAGACAGTGCCCTAGATTCCAGTGATGTACCACTTACTGGGCTGCTTTATGTAGTTTTCATAAAATTACAGTTTTATTAGCAGGACATTATCAATAAAGGGCTAGTAAACTTGTCATGTATTCCCCCTTTTTCATCAACTTTGTATAATGTCACCCCCTCCACTGGTTGGCCGATTTCTTCCAATGCACAGTTTACAGAAAACTGCCAATCAGTGGTGTGGGCAGGGTTAAGCAGAGCTCGGCATTTAGAAAACTGGTCGATCTGCAAAATGTAAAACAGTGATTTATGAAACCTACAGCAAGCAGCAAAATAAGTGATACATCGCTGGAATCAGGGTCTCTGCCCATACATTAGGCTGCTTTCAGATGAAGTAGCAAAAACTTGGTGTGACAAATACATGGCTTCCTAAACTCTATAGTTACTGCACATAAATATTCATGAGCAATAGTTACGTTTTCATTCTTTTTGATGGATGTATGATTTAACTAGTTCTTGTTTTGGGTTTTAGGTGGTTTAATGGTTTTAACTGGGAAGGATTGAGTTTAAGAAATCTTCCATCACCTTTAAAACCAGAGGTAAAGTATCCAATCATATTTCTCAGGCCTTAATGAGATATTATTCCATAATGTTTAAGTTTATTAGCCTGTATACACCATGTTCCAAATTATTATGCAAATTGGTTTTAAGTATCATAGTGGTTTTTTTTGTAAATGAAACCTGTGATGTTGTTACTATATCTGTGATTGGTTTGCTGTTATCCTTGTTTCAGTTTCTGCCTAGTAACGATGATGTAATGGGGAGGAGGGGACAAGGCAGGAGCGGGAAGTCCTGGGTAAGGGGAGCAAGGGAGAGGAACGGAAAATAAAGTATGGCTGTTTAAACCTACCATCCAGCATCTCTGTGTGGCCTTCTGGAGTTCCCTTCATCTGCACAACAACACCACAACTGGCGACGAGGAAGCGTTTATCATCAGCTAAAGGTATTTCAGCTCTACAACAATGGCCTGTTTACCTGCCTTCCCTGCTTTTGATGTGCATCAGTCCCCAGCTAACCTAGCAGCATGTTGGGAGAAATGGCTGAAGCGTTTTGATATATTCCTACAAGCCATGAACATATCAGATGATACCAGGAAGAAAGCCATGCTATTACATTATGCAGGGGAACAAGTCTATGATATCTTCACTACTCTGCCTAATACAGGAGAAGACAAAGACTATGAGCTCAGTAAGGCAGCATTAAGCAAGTATTTCTCCCCACACAGAAATGCAGCATTTGAAATCTTCAAGTTTAGACAATTAAAGCAGTCAGCAACAGAAAGCATTGATGAATATCATGTCCGACTACGGCACCTTGCAGCTTACTGTGAATTTGCAGATGTCGACAAAGAGATCCAAATGCAGATTTTACAAGGCTGCATCTCCTCTAAGTTACGGAGACAAGCACTCAGAGATCCCACCATGACTTTAGCAAAACTGCTTGAAACAGCACGTGTAAATGATACCGCCGAAAAACAAGCTAAACTCATAGAGAACATTGAGTGCGAGGCGGAAGCACCATCTTGTATAGCAAAGCTGACACAGAGACCGCCTGTGCCTCGTATGCAGGGGCAACTTGCTACAACTGCGGAGGGTCGTATCCTCACCAGAATGTCTGCCCAGCAAAAGGGGGGACCTGCCATAATTGTGGAAAACAAAACCATTTTGCAAAAGTGTGTAGATCCAAACTACAATCCCCTCATCCCACAGTACAACCCAGGTCACAGAAAATCCAAACGCTGCAGCTTACTGACGAGCCTCACAGTACTTATCTATTCTCAGTGACTGCAGAGGGATCTCAAACACTGCACGCACTTACCAGTCCAAGGCGACTTATCCTGATAAATGGTAGTCCGGTGGAAGCCCTAGTAGACACGGGGGCATCAGTAAATGTCATCAGCCGTGCAGTCTATAGCCGACTCCCGAACAGACCTGCTCTACAAAGCACTAGCCTAAAGATTTTTCCTTATGGTTCAGCATCTGCACTGTCCCTGTGTGGCAAATTTCAGTCAGAACTTGCAGCTGACGGGAAGTCCATCACCGACACTGTATATGTAGTAGAGTGCTCCGCAGACACGCTTCTCAGCTGCAGGAGTTCTATATCTCTGGGTCTGGTCAACCTGGTCATAAGCGTCACAGGTCCTTCGGCCCAACACATCATGCAGAGATACCCCAATCTCTTTAAAGGTCTAGGTAAGCTAAAAGACGTTCAGATAAAACTGCACATTGACCAGTCAATACAGCCGTCTGTTCAACCTCACAGGCGCATCCCATTTCATGTCCGCAAACTTGTGGAGCAAGAACTGCAGGATCTGGAAGCGTCTGATGTTGTTGAACGAGTTGAAGGCCGACTCCTTGGGTATCGCCCATTGTTGTTGCACCAAAACCAAAGCAGCCTGGTAAAATCCGGCTATGTGTGGATATGCGGCATGCCAATTTGGCTATTCAAAGAGAAAGGCACATCACGCCTACCATTGATGACATTATCACAGACCTGAATGGTGCAAAAGTATTTTCTAAAATTGATTTAAAATCAGGTTATCATCAACTTGAGTTGCATCCAGATTCCAGGTACATTACAACTTTTAGTACCCATGTGGGCTTACGGCGATTCAAGAGGTTGAACTTTGGTATCTCATCTGCGGCAGAAATATTTCAGAACGTTATCAGTCAGGTTCTATCTGGAATAGCAGGAGTTCTAAACGTCAGTGATGACATTCTTATATATGGTACAACCCAAGAGGAGCATGACAGTCACTTAGAGCAAGTGTTTCAGAGACTGCAAGCCTGCAATCTAACTGTCAATCCGTGAAAATGTGAGTTTAACCAAAAGTCATTAAGCTTCTTTGGATATATCTTTTCGGAGCAAGGAGTTTCAGCAGATCCTCAGAAAGTTTCTGCCATAAAGTCAGCTAGCCAACCTCAAAATGTGTCAGAGGTTCGCAGTTTTCTAGGACTAGTCACGTACTGTGGGCGATTTATGCCTGATCTGGCCACGATCTCCGAACCCCTGCGACTACTCACGAAAAAAGACACTCCGTGGACATGGAATACTGAACACCAAGCAGCATTCGACTCCATGAAGTCCGGTCTGACTGGCGACACCGTCATGGCCTATTTTGACCCTCTAAAGTCCACAGAGCTGATCGTGGACACTAGTCCGGTGGGCCTGGGTGCAATTCTCACACAAGTGTCCAAAGAAGGCAACGTTTCTACCAGTGGCGTAACTAGAAATGGCGGGGCCCCACAGCAAAATTTTGAACGGGGCCCCCTCTCCCAAACGGGCGCGGGGGTGTGGGTGGGGTTCTGATAGTGGGCGGAGCCAATAGCAGTGGGCGGAGCAAATCACAGCAATTCTCTAGGCCCAAAAAATACTCTTCAGTCTCATAACGGCCAGCTTTTTGCCCAAATCAGAGCTGTATTTAAAGCAGACATTATGGAAACACAATATAATATAATGGACTGGTAGCAATGCAGCCCCCTTATGCTACCATTACTAGTAACCATGTCCCGCATAACTATTAATGCAGGCACATTATGCCCCCATAACTAGTAATAAGCCCTCTTATTCTCCCATCAGTAGTAATGTGCCCCTCAAGTAGTAATGCAGCCAAGAATGCAGAGTTATCACTCACACAGTATGTGCCCCCGTTAATCTTCGGTGGTATCTTCAGCTCCACAGTGGAGCACACTCACCACCAGTCTTCACCCTTCTGGGCGCCGCCGACGAGTGACGTCAGCAGCGTGATCACATGACATGATCACGCTGCAGACGTCGCTCTGACCCGGCGGTCAGAGCTTCAATTGTACTGGCGTCTGTATAGACACCAGTGCAATTGATTCCTGGGAGACGGCACGCAGCAGCTTCTCTGCGCCGGCTGTCAGCATGACAGATACGAGGCAGGAGCTGGTAATCCGGCAGACTACTTTTCGAGACACCCAACACCACAAACTACCAAGGACGACATCCCAGCAACTATCCTTGCAGAGGAACATATCAATTTTATTGTTGCACATTCTGTGCCAAAAGCTATGACTATGGAGGAAATACAACAAACGGTGGATTCCGATCACCAACTTCAGTTAGTTATAGAGACTGTTCGATCTAAAAATTGGAGCAATTTTCTTGCTGAAGCCCGCCTCCAAACACCGGATCAAACAACCTACTTGACAGCCTTCTTTAATGCACGACATGATCTCTCCGTGTCTGATTCAAATCTACTGTTGCGTAACAATCGGCTGGTGATACCACAGAAACTTCAAAGCAGAGTACTGGATCTGGCCCACGA
Organism: Oophaga sylvatica; assembly: GCA_033576555.1. NCBI lineage: Eukaryota > Metazoa > Chordata > Amphibia > Anura > Dendrobatidae > Oophaga > Oophaga sylvatica. The sequence goes on from JARQOD010000001.1 coordinate 310,812,486, forward strand.
GGCTCATCAAGGGGTGGTGAAAACAAAGCAATTACTGAGAGAGAAAGTCTGGTTTCCAGGACTAGACAAAAAAGTAGAGGCACTCATTGAAACTTGCATACCTTGCCAAGCAACTACAATTGACCATAGACGCGCACCCTTACAAATGACACCCCTGCCAGAGGGCCCGTGGTCTGCTGTTAGTGTTGACTTCTGTGTTTTACCGGATCACTCCTATCTGCTGGTTGTCATGGATGACTATTCGAGGTTCCCAGTCATTGAACATGTTTCGACAACCTCTGCCAGGGCTGTTATACCAAAATTAGACAAGATCTTCTCGGCATATGGCATACCGGAAACAGTGAAGTCCGACAATGGACCACCTTTTAATAGCACAGACTTTCGATCATTCGCAACCTATCTTGGTTTCACTCACAGGAAAATAACTCCTTTCTGGCCTCAGGCCAATGGTGAAGTGGAACGGTTCATGCAATCAATCAACAAAACTTTGAGGATCGCTACCATGGAGCACAAGGATTTACTGCAAGAATTACACAGATTTCTTAGACAGTACAGAGCTACACCCCATTCTACTACTGGGATACCACCTGCCACTGCGCTGTTCAACAGGCCTATGCGTGTCAAACTCCCGAGCGTTCCGCTGAGCCCTGTTCAAACCCCAATTGCTACTAAGGATGCCATATCCAAACAGAAGATGAAGAGGTATGCAGATAAGAGCAGTCATCGTTGCAAGCCACCGGAAGTATTGGTGGGAGATTGGGTCCTGGTAAAAAGGCTAAGACCTAGTGACAAGTTTGCATCACAATACTATCCTGAACCCTTTCAGGTCGCACCATGGTTACTGCTCAAGATCACGGTCGCCAGGTCACAAGGAACGTGTCCCATTTTAAAAAACTTTGCAACTATGTCCCAGAAACAGACGAGGCAGATGGCGATGACGTCCTGCCGGATCCTCAGAGCTCAGCAATTCCAAGGGAGGATACCTCAGGGGACTCAGAAAGTTCATCTGGGACTGTGATGTCTCACCGCTATCCAGCGAGGGCAAATCGTAGACCGCCAGCCCACCTCTTGGACTATGTTCTGCAGTAAAAAGAAAAAAAAAAAAAAAAACCTTCGTACTAATGTGAACTTTTGGACCGTTATCCAGTTCTAATGTTGTTTTGTTTGGTGAGAAGAGGAGAGATGTGATGTTGTTACTATATCTGTGATTGGTTTGCTGTTATCCTTGTTTCAGTTTCTGCCTAGTAACGATGATGTAATGGGGAGGAGGGGACAAGGCAGGAGCGGGAAGTCCTGGGTAAGGGGAGCAAGGGAGAGGAACAGAAAATAAAGTATGGCTGTTTAAACCTACCATCCAGCATCTCTGTGTGGCCTTCTGGAGTTCCCTTCATCTGCACAACAACACTACAAAACCCATTAATTGTATTGTGTCTCAGGGTTCTTTGGATCACTGAAATCAATCTCAGATACCTGTGATAATTAGTTTGCCATGTGAGCCCAATAAAAGGAAAACTGGATGTTCCACACTATTAAGCAGTCCAGAGTTTTCAAGTAACATGGGAAAGAAAAAGGATCTCTGCTGCTGAAAAGCATCAAATAGTGCAATGCCTTGCTCAAGGGATGAAAACATTATATATTTCCCGAAAACTGAAGTGTGATCATCGTACTGTTAAGAGATTTGTGGCTGATTCTGAGCACAGACGTGTTTGTGCTGATAAAGGCAGAATTAGGAAGGTTTCTGCCAGGCAAGTTCATCGGATTAAGAGAGCAGCTGCTAAAAAGCCATTACAAACCAGCAAACAGATATTTGAAGCTGCTGGTGCCTCTGGAGTCCCTCGAACCTCAAGGTGTAGGATTCTTCAAAGGCTTGCTGTGGTGCATAAACCTACTATTCCGCCGCCCCTAAACAGTGCTCACAAGCAGAAACGGTGGCAGTGGGCCCAGACATACATGAAGACTAATTTTCAAACAGTCTTGTTTACTGATGAGTGTTGAGCAACCCTGGATGGTCCAGATGGATGGAATAGTGGATGGTTGGTGGATGGCCACCATGTCCCAACAAGGCTGCTACGTCAGAAAGGAGGTGGAGGAGTCATGTTTGAGCCGGAATCATGGGGAAATAGCTGGTAGGGCCCTTTAAGGTTCCTGAAGGTGTGAAAATGACCTCTGCAAAGTATGTAGAGTTTCTGACTGACAACTTTCTTCCATGGTATAAAAAGCAGAAACGTGTCTTCAGGAGCAAAATCATCTTCATGCATGACAATGCACCATCTCATGCTGCAAAGAATACCTTGGAGTCATTGGCTGCTATGGGCATAGAAGGAGATAAACTCCCTGACCTCAACCCTATAGAGAACCTTTGGAGTACCATCAAGCAAAAGATCTATGAGGGTGGGAGGCAGTTCACATCAAAACCGCAGCTCTGGGAGGCTATTCTGACTTCATGCAAAGAAATACAAGCAGAAACTCTCCAAAAACTCACAAGTTCAATGGATGCAAGAATTGTGAAGGTGATATCAAAGAAGGGTTCCTATGTTAACATGTAACTTGGCCTGTTAGGATGTTTTGGAGTTAAGTAGCTTTTTTGTTCAGTGAATGTGACCTCCTAATGCTGCAAATTCCACAAATGAGCATTTTCAGTTCTTTAAAACAGATCAAATGTTCAGAAATTCTACTGTGCCTAATAATTTGGAACAGTGTATTTTGAGTTTTTATTCATTTTGGAGATTATACTGTTATCATTGGAAGGTTTCTTCAATAAAATTCTATGTATACTCTAACGGGTGATGATGACTTTTATTAGACTGACTGTCTTTTGTACTGACCACTTAGGAAAATCAGAGAAAAATATAATTTGCATAATAATTTGGAACATGGTGTACAATTGTCAGTTTAGCATTTATTAGTTTTGTTTTCCATGTATGTAGATAAAACCTCCTCTTAATACTTCTAGGGATAGGCTTTATAGGCTAGTAACAACCATGGGTAGAAAAAGTCTGCAAGATGAGACTACATAATCATAGAGACACATAGCTATTGTAGACCCATGTTCTGCAGCGGTAGACAAATGCAACACATGCTGGGATTGCCTAACAAACAGACAGACAATCCCCGCATGTGTTGCGTCTGTCTACCACTGCAAAACATGCAGCTGCAATGACTCGAGCATATTAGCAGAACACTACCAGATACTCCGATCACACCTGAGCATGCGCAGATAACACCAGAGCACGCTCACTCAACAGTAATCAGTATTAGAATTACAAATTAGTGAATTTGAGTGAAATTTAATTCTATTTGAATCTTACAAAAATTCATTCTGGAGTATGCATGCAAATTCAGGGAAATGTCGAGACTGCAGAGAGCTGCCAAAAGGTTAGAAAGAAAAAAAAACTCACATCACCTCTCCGACCATCCTCGCTGCTCCCTGTCTGGTTCTTTATGCCTTCATTGTGCCACATCTCCGGCCTAGTGTTCACTGTGAGAATTCCGGTCCAGAGTAAACCCCGCGAGGTCACAGAGAATGTGCTCACGGTCCGAAGTCTTGGCCCAGAAATGACACTGGAATGGAGATGCGGCATAGCAGAGGCAAAGAGAACAGGACTGCGGGCCGAGAACAGCAGGACAGCCAGAGAGGGATGAGGTGAGTATGAGTTTTTTAAAAGTTAAAATGAAAAAAAAAACAAACATACACACCTTACTGCTCCACTCTCCAGCCTTCATGGCTGCTCCGTCTGCTTCTTACCACCTCTGGCCTGGTGTTCATTTTGAGCCAGAACTTCCGGCTGTGAGCAGGCCCTGGAGGACACTGTGAATGCCTGCCTCAGTCCTGCTGACAACTGGAAGTCCCGGCCTAGAGGGAACACTCGATGTGATGCCATGCGATGGAGGCTCGGAGAACTGGACAGCGAGCATTGATGGGCCCAGACAGGCGAAGTATGATTTTCTTTTCCCTTTTACATGTCATATTTATTACACTCGAGGTTTAGAGTAAAACCCCAGAGCATTAAATTTGCAGAGAATAACTTTGCTGTGAATCGAATTTCCCAGGAAAATCTACACGATTTGGCAAATTAGAATTTTGCTCATCTCCAATTAGACACATTTTTTGTGGTATGCCCTTATTAATTACCATATATACTCGCGTATAAGCCGAGATTCTCAGCCCATTTTTTAAGGCTGAAAGTCCACCTCTCGGCTTATACGTGAGTCATATACCGGGGGGCGGCTTGGGAGGGGGAACAGGGGTGTCAGATCATACTCACCCCTCCGCCGGCGCGTCTCTGCAGCCCCCTGCTTCTCTCACGATCTCAGGCTCCTTCCTGCAGCGGTCACATGGTACCGCTCATTAAAGTCATGAATATGCACATATTCATGACTTTAATGAGCGGTACCACGTGACCGCTGTAGGAAGGAAGAGCCGCAGGAGACGCGCCGGCGAAGGGGTGAGTATTTGCGATATTTACCTGTCCCCATTCCACCGCTGCTCGCCGCTGTGTCCTCGCGTCCTCTTGCTGTGATGTTCAGGCAGAGGGCGCGATGACGTAGTTAGTACGTGCCGTGCCCTCTGCCTGAGCACTCACTGACAAGAGGACTTGGAAGACAGCGGCGCGCAGCGGTGGACCGGGTACAGGTAAATATCTCAGGTGTCGGGCCCTGAGCGAGCGGTGACACCGGCACCTGTCCCCCATGGAGCATAATCTGTGGAACATATGGGGCATAATCTGTGGAGCATATGGGGCATAATCTGTGGAACATATGGGGCACAATTTGTGGAGCATATGGGGCATAATCTGTGGAACATATGGGGCATAATCTGTGGAACATATGGGGCATAATCTGTGGAGCATATGGGGCATAATCTGTGGAGCATATAGGGCATAATCTGTGGAGCATATGGGGCATATTCTATGGAGCACCATAAGGGGGCATAATCTATGGAGCATCTTATGGGGCCATTATTAACCTTTGTGCAGCATTATATGGGTGTATTTTGTATGGAGCATCTTATGGGCCCCATCATGGACTGTATGGAGCATTATATGGGGGTCCTGATTCAGTATGGATATTCAAAAACATTTAACCTACTGATGCCTCAATTAATTTTACTTTTATTGGTATCTATTTTTATTTTTGTAATTTACCAGTAGCTGCTGCATTTTCCACCCTAGGCTTATACGCGAGTCAATAAGTTTTCCCAGTTTTTTTGTGGCAAAATTAGGGGGGTCGGCTTATACACGGGTCGGCTTATACATGAGTATATACGGTATGTTATAAGATTTGTAAGCGGGATGGACACAGAGTTATAGGATAGTTCTTTCCAACTGGAGGTGCTTCAGATACAGTTTTCATCCTTCTTGAGGGGCATTAATTAGCATATCCTTAACAGATTTTCTTAAAAATTTATGGCAAAAGTTATTTTTTTAATCAAAATGTCAATTTGTAACCGTGCATATAATAGATTTTTTTTATTCTATTTTAACCCTCAAGCTTGATGGACCAATGGATCACAGTTATTTTGACAACTATCCTCCAGATGATGAAATACCCCCTGATGAAATGTCTGGATGGGATCAAGATTTCTGAAGAGACATTGGTTGTACTGTTTTGTTATCCACAATGTTTATATCGGCCTCTTTGATAAGATCAGACCAAGATGGATTACGTTTTAAAGGAAAACAGCATGCTGTATGCTGCCATAATAACATATATATCATAAATTATGGTCCAGATTGTCATCATATCAGCATTTAATAATGGCAGGATGAGGCCAGGTATTAAAGACTAGTGGTGCACTGATGGTAATGGTTCCCTTGTCTCTAACCAATAAAGCTGGATGCCCAAATCAAATTATTTATGTCAGGTAATCTTATACAGTCTCTGCATGTGAAAAAAAGCACAATGAAAATAAAGAGTCAATTGCAATTCAAAATCGCTTCTGATATGGGATTTGCATTAGCCAGTCCTCTTTCCAGGTCTTCCAAACTATCAAGATTAGTACAGTGCAGTCTTTTGTGCCTTGTGAAACATCTGTAAAATGTATGTAAAGGTTTATTGCTAACAATATAATAAAAAATATCGAATTCAGCCAATAATATAGTGGAGAATTGTCACTATATAGCAATCTTATTACCATCTAATACCTCAAAAATATGAACCTACAATAGACTTTCAGTATTGGCTTGTTTGTTTGATCCGGTTACGACAGTTGTGTGGCTAAATCAGTGTCAGACTGAATTGGTATATCTGCTCGATAAGCCAATTGAGGTGTTGTCTAATGGTCCCGTTACACATTAAATGGCTGGCGGTGGAACGATGCTTAAGCAGATCATTCGGCAGACAGCCATTTCAGTCATATACCAAAGTGCTTGTTCTGCCGAGTGCTTCTGTGTTCGCTAGGAGAAAGTCACCGACAAATATCTCTGCCAGTGGCTTATCTCCTGGAGAACAAAGCGATTCGCAAACCGAAATCGTACCTGCCCGATTGACTTTTCCTCCAACTACCAGTTGGCCGGCACGACCATACACATCAGAGTGTTGGCATAACCCGTTGATATCAGCAACATTCGTCTAATGTGTATGGGGGCTTTAGACACAAACACAGGCATTTGAACCAGCATTCGGGGACTAAATTGACTCATGATGTCAAATGGATGTGGAAAGTTTGCTCCAGTTGTCTTAGCTTTTTTGTACACCTGTAGAATGTAGTAATGGAAGTGACTCAGCATTTGTAAAAGCTTTATTACAATACAATGCATTTCCTAATAAATTATTATACAAAAGTTTATAGTTGTCATTACTATTAGGCTTCATTTACAACATGGCGCTGTACAGTACAACAAAATACATACAGAAACGCAAAACATAAGAAAAGAGATGCTGACCAAATGAGTAAGGCCAGGATCACACATGCGACGAAGTCGACCGACACTCGCATGTGAAATCCCAGCTCTGGCGCCGGCACTCGGGAGTGGAGCGAGCGGCTGCATAGAACTACGCCAGAGCTGGGATTTCACATGCGAGTGTCGGTCGACTTCGTCGCATGTGTGATCCTGGCCTTACACTCTTAACGGTCTCTTACTTCTTGCTCTCAAACACTTGGCACACTACCACCATGTCCTGACAGCCCAGGAATCTGAACACTCAATTGTTCCTGTATTATCAGAAAAAAGACACTTTAAAATTTACAAGTATATTAGGGAGTTGCTATTTAACAAAATGTATTAGTGATGTATGCAAAAAAAAGGCATGAAAGACAGGAGAACCTGCTCAAGGATGAATTGAAATACATAAAAAGAAATATCTAACCATATAAACATCTCTCTGCAGATTGTTTCCAATGTGTGTTCAATGCATCTCCCCCGCCTTCCAATGAAACAGTAACATCAACATGATGGAAAATCCACCAAGTGGTTAGATACATAGCCAAATAATGATGGCATAAAAAAAAAATTACGCAATCAAATATTAATATGTATTAGTATCAACAACAGATAGCAAGCTCTAGGGAAGAGGTCCTTTCATCCTTTTGGTTCGTTATCAATGAATATTTATTTAATAATGTACATGTAATCAGTAACATATTTGGTACAATGGGGGCAGCTATGACACCAGTTTTCTGTAAACATCTGGATCTATGTATGTGACATCAGGACCTGGATAAAGCTGCTACCTCTGCACCTCTACAGATATGTCCCTGCTGTTGACTGGACCACAGATGCAAGAAATTTCAGATAAATGTTTTATCAAGCTCTTACCCAAATCTCTCCCTGCTTGTAATGGGAGGGATTGGTCATGATTCAACAAAATATATTAAAATATATGTTACAGAATTTACAGAAAAGAATACAGAATCTAAAGTGGAAAAGAGAAGATTAGGAAAAACCTTCAGTTAGGACAGTTTTAAAAAGGCAGCAGAAGTCCACTCTAAGTATATTTATAGTTTTAGGAAATGTAGGCACTGATTCATCAAAGCTTTAAACTGGAAAATTGGAGTAATCTAGCAAATTTTGCCATTTTCCAAAATAGATGGAGCTGGGGTGGGACGCGAGTGTGATGCCGCAGCTCTAATTCATGACCAGCTGTGGTTTGGATTACATCAGAAATTTCACTCCAGTTCTTGACTAGATTAGTGGCAAGGCACACACCACTTTTCAGATGCTCCTCATATCATGAAGAGGCATCTTGTCTAACTCCACCCCGCTACCCCATCAAGACTGGTGTCAAGATCAATGGTCTTGAATGAGGGCTGTAGACTGTAAAATGTTCTACAATTTTCATACAAGGTCAATGGACATGTGTAAAGGTTACATCAGGAAAAGGGTCTCAATGGGGACCTGTTACCAGGTGAAAAGTAACCAGATTTTGCTCATATTTTATAAGCTTTGATCCCCTGATCATTCTACATTTTTTTGGATTTAGAGATGTAGGCCTTTTTACTTGTGTGTAAATTTTAGGGATTTTACAAACGATATGTGGCTCACAGGATTCTCTGGCAGATTCTTTAGGCTGATCTGCATAATTTCCCTGTGAGCAATATCCCTTTTGCAAAGCTGAGAAAAAGTACCACTAAATAAAAGGGCCCATATCTGTGGAGCAGTGTGGCAAAATAAATAAAAAAACTGACCACTTTTCACTTGGTGATAGCTCCTCTTTAAAATTACATCAGAAAAACTATGAGCTGTGATCTGCCATGCCTCGCTCTACTGAAAATAACGGAGTGTATGGAAACCTACAATAAAGAGACAGCACTCCTAAATACCTGTTTTTTTCATTTATTTTAACTTAATCATAGTTATTATTGCTGGAATCCAGAAAAATGACATTACATTTGTACATGTCCTGCTGGACTCAACCTGATGCTTCCTTCATATTGACTTTTTTGACTGAGATGTCAGATAACATTGTCACAATACATAATACCTGCAGTAGGAATGCCACATATACTGTATGTGTGATTAATTCTGAACTCATTTCTCGTTTACAAATATTTCTTAATCTACGTTCATGGCATATTGTAAATTACAAAAATATATTTTTATGTGTACAAACATTACGGTCCCCATTTATTAAAACTTTCTAATTTTAATGATGCCCCTAGCAAACTACTACAGATAAGTTCTCAGTTTGTAAACTGCTGTGGAAAAATAAATTCTATAATGTGTTGCATACCCTTCAAACAGGTAATCAGAATGGGGCTGAGAACTGAACTACCAATATCTGATAATGGCTTATCCTAACCATAGACCATCAATATCTGAAAGCCAGAGACCCCTTCAAATGGGTTGTCCTGGACTAATATGTTAAAGTCCTATCTATTGGATAGGTCATCAAATCAGATCAGTGGTTGTTCAACACTGGGCCAGTCCACATCAACTATTTGCAGCTCCCACTGTGATGAGATGTGCACACGGTACAGTGCTGGAATAGGAAAGCTCCATACACCTTGTAGTGGTCGTTCTCGAGTACTGAAGCTCAGCTCCTATTCAATTGAGCGGTGCTGTTCCAGCTTTGCATAATGAATACATCGGATTACAGCAGGAGCTGAAAACAGCTGACCAGTAGGTCATCAATACATAAGTAATGGACAACCCCTTTTAGTATTGTACACTCATCATTATATTACTTGTCATTCATATGGTGGAAATAATCATTACATTTGAAAAACATTTTAGGACTTGAGAGCATTTCCCACAAAAAACTTCCTACAGGACAGTGGTATACAATAAATGAAGCGTGGATCTTAATGTGGGGCTCTTCATCTTTAGGCTGCTTAATACTTTCATAAAAGAGTTGTCCTTTGAAAACAAATCATCACCTATTCATGGGACACTGGAATAACATTAGATTGGGCCGAAAGTGTGGATGTGTGTCCTGCACTCCATTCATTCCCTATGGGTTGCCGAATAACAGGATAAAAGTTCCCTGTCAGAGATAAAAATTCCACATTCCGCCAATCAATGCTGGTCATAGCATTTTGGCAAGTCATCACCTATCCAGTGACTAGGTGATAACTAGATATGAGCGAATTCGAACTTAAAAGTTTGAGGTTCGAACCGGAGAGTTAGTGTCCAGTGCTAAACGCCGAACATAGACTTCTCCTGGAGGTCTGTTGCAATGTTCGGAGTTGCGGGTGAAGCTTGGGAAGAGAGAGAGAGAGATTTTCCAGCTCAAAAGTTCGGGTCCCAATTGTTTTGAATGGAGTTAGGGTTCTGGTTCGAGTTCGGATACAGTTCTGGTACCCGAAATGAACTTTGGAATAAAGTTCGAATCGGGTACCAGAACACAAACTTCCATGGGTCTGATCATCCCTAGAGATAACTTGTTTTCACCAGAAAATCCCTTCAAGATGTTCTTCTTCTCCAGTCACTTGTGAATACATGCAATATTTTCTCAAAATATATTCAGTTGCATTGGCGATACTTATGGTATATGTAGTATATATTAATGGTTGTGGTGTGTACCAGTTGCTGCAGCAGTGTATAAGAATAGATGTAATGGAAGAGTTAAAGTCAAAGTCAGGATATGTTCATACTCACTTGTTGTATACCATAGAAAGATCCACAGGGACTAGTGATGAGCGAGTATACTCGTTGCTCGGGTGATCTCCGAGTATTTGGAAGTGCTCGGAGATTTAGTTTCTGTTGCCGCAGCTGCATGATTTGTGGCTGCTAGACAGCCTGAATACATGTGGGGATTCCTTAACAAACAGGCATTCCTCACATGTATTCAGGCTGTCTAGCAGCCATAAATCATGCAGCTGCGGCAACAGAAACTAAATCTCTGAGCACACCAAATACTCGGAGACCACCCAAGCATGCTCGGGAAGACCCGAGCAACGAGTATACTCGCTCATCACTAACAGAGACCCTTCTGCATGAGGGATGCCAAAATACTGTCCTTTTGACATCTGCCTGGTTGCTATACATCAACTGTATTGACAAGCACAGTTTACATGAAAAGTAACCCACCACAAAAGTATACCATGTAGTATAAGCCTATGGGCGATGTTTGTTGGCCGCTGTGTGTCTATACAGTGACACGTTGATACATTCGATTGGAGGTATATGTACGTAAATGTCCAGTCTATGAGCTTTTCTTTAGCTTTCTGTAAAATTGTGCACAGGGTTTGAGAACCATAATGTCATTTAGAAGTAGTATGAAAAATAGTGGTAAGAAGCCATGTGAAATGCAGAGTAGCCTGACATTACAGAAAAGAAATTCTGGCATTTCTGGACTAGCTGCAACATGGGTAAATATTTTAGATATTTAACAATTTTTTGTTATTTTACTTTCTCATGACATTATTTTGTTTTTCGGTTCTTTATACAACATATTCATATATACTAATGATAGTAATTTCAAAACTCTAAAAGTAAGTGTGTGTGAGATAATATTCAATTAAAATTTTAAGATAAATAAGGTTGAGTTTTGGTAGTACTTTTCTATCAATTGAATGACTATCTGTATATTTTTGCTAAACCGTAGACTGGAGACTGAGGTTCCATCTTAAAAGCTGTCATAACCATTGGGTTATATTACATTTTACAAAACAAAATAAATATGCTGTATCACTGGACATCAACACTTGCCTCTGTGAAATAAAGATCTAGGGCCTGATTCACTATTGCATTTGCACCTTTTTTAATCTAGCTCTTGGTGTTTTTAATCCGTTTTTGGTTTTGCCCCAAATTGCTATTTTAATTTGCATCTTTTATAAGTCTATTTTATGTGTTTTCTGTTTTTGTTTATTTTTCACAAATATGGGGGTAGCTGTTTTCCAGATCTTTGCCGATTCATCAATTGTGATTTTTGGAAAAGTCGCTACATTTTGTACTGCAGTCCCTCCATGGACTACTTTTATGAGTGTCTGAAATTTTTGCAACATTTTAGCCGAACTTGTGACTTATTTTTTCCAGTTTGAAGAATTTAACACGAAAATACAAGTGCTTTTCACTAAATTAGAATATCATCAAAGGTTAATTTATTTCAGTTCTTCAATACATAAAGTGAATCTCATATATTATATAGAGTCATTACAAACAGTGATCTATTTCAAGAGTTTATTTCTGTTGTTGTTGATGATTATGGCTTACAGCCAATGAAAACCCAAAAGTCATTATCTCAGTAAATTAGAATACTTTATAAAAAATGATTTTAAATCCGAAATGTTGGCCTTCTGAAATGTATGTTCAGTAAATGCACTCAATACTTGGTCGGGGCTACAGTAGACCTACACCAGCAGATGACATGACTCCCCAAACCATCACTGATTGTGGAAACATCACACTAGACCTCAAGCAGCTTGGATTGTGCCTCTCCACTCTTCCTCCAGACTCTGGGACCTTGATTTCCAAATGAAATGCAAAATTTACTTTCATCTGAAAACAACACCTTGGACCACTGAGCAACAGTCCAGTTCTTTTTCTCCTTTGCCCAGGTGAGACGCTTCAGGCGTTGTCTATCAGTCATGAGTGGCTTGACACAAGGAATGCGCCACTTGTAGCCATGTCCTGGATATGTCTGTGTGTGTTGGCTCTTGAAGCAATGACTCCAGCAGCAGTTCACTCCTTGTGACTCTATCCCAAATTTTTGAATGGCCTTTTCTTAACAATCCTTTCGAGGCTGTGGTTAAACCAGGATGCTTGTGCACCTTTTTCTACCACACTTTTTCCTTCCACTCAACTTTCCATTAATATGCTTGGATACAGCACTCTGTGAACAGCCAGCTTCTTTACCAATGACCTTTTGTGGCTTACCCTCCTTGTGGAGTGTGTCAATGACTGCCTTCTGGACATCTGTCAAGTCAGCAGTCTTCCCCATTATTGTGGAGCCTACTAAAACAGACTAACGGACCTTTTTAAACTCTTAGGAAGCCTTTGCAGGTGTTTTTTTTAATCATTCTAATTTACTGAGATAATGACATTTGGGTTTTCATTGGTTGTAAGACATAATCATCAACATAAACAGAAATAAACACGTGAAATACATCACTGTTTGTAATGATGCTATATAATATATAAGTTTCACTTTTTGTATTGAAGAACTGAAATAAATTAACTTTTGATGATATTCTAATTTAGTGAGAGGCACTTGTATGTCATGGAATACCACAAGACAAAAAAAGAAACATCACTTAAAAAAATAGCAAATGCTGAATCGGGCCCTTAGTCCCCATAAGACCTCTAACTTCGAAAGCTATGCTCATACCATGTTTGCCCTTTAGTAGGATGCATTATTGAAGAAAAAAG
>JARQOD010000001.1:310825835-310888335 GCA_033576555.1 Oophaga sylvatica
GGGGTTCAGTAATGTCAGCTGTTCCCGTGCTGTGTGAACGGCAAAAAAGTCCTGCTGCCTCCACCATGTTCTCTTCTCATCCCTGGGCTACAACACCGCCAGTTGTTTCTCGGAAGTGCTGTTAGCACAGTTAACACTTGCTCCCGTGTTACTGGGGTTCAGTAATGTCAGCTGTTCCCCTGCTGTGTGAACGGCAAAAAGTCCTGCTGCCTCCACCATGTTCTCTTCTCATCCCTGGGTTACAACACCGCCATTTGTTTCTCGGAAGTGCTGTTAGCACAGTCTACACTTGCTCCTGTTTTCCTGGGGTTCAGTAATGTCAGCTGTTCCCCTGCTGTGTGAACGGCAAACAGTCCTGCTGCCTCCACCCTGTTCTCTTCTCATCCCTGGGTTACAACACCGCCAGTTGTTTCTCGGAAGTGCTGTTAGCACAGTCTACACTTGCTCCGTGTTACTGGGGTTCAGTAATGTCAGCTGTTCCCCTGCTGTGTGAACGGCAAAAAGTCCTGCTGCCTCCACCATGTTCTCTTCTCATCCTGGGCTACAACACCGCCAGTTGTTTCTCGGAAGTGCTGTTAGCACAGTCTACACTTGCTCCTGTGTTACTGGGGTTCAGTAATGTCAGCTGTTCCCCTGCTGTGTGAACGGCAAACAGTCCTGCTGCCTCCACCTGTTCTCTTCTCATCCCTGGGTACAACACCGCCAGTTGTTTCTCGGAAGTGCTGTTAGCACAGTCTACACTTGCTCCTGTGTTCTGGGGTTCAGTTAATGTCAGCTGTTCCCCTGCTGTGTGAACGGCAAAAAGTCCTGCTGCCTCCACCATGTTCTCTTCTCATCCCTGGGTTACAACACCGCCAGTTGTTTCTCGGAAGTGCTGTTAGCACAGTCTACACTTGCTCCTGTGTTACTGGGGTTCAGTAATGTCAGCTGTTCCCCTGCTGTGTGAACGGCAAAAAGTCCTGCTGCCTCCTTTAATTTCCATGGTTCCTTCTGCTACCCATCCGGGTTCATACCGTCAGCTGTTCTCCGCAGTGCCTTTGCCTGGTGCCCCATGTCGTATCCAGTTCCAGCAACTCTGTGGTCCTTGGTAGTGCTTTGGAAGCACAGGTACCTCCTGCTGTAGTAACCGGTCCCAGTAACGTCGCTGTCCTCGTTGTCCATTGCTCTTTTCCTTCTGCTGACCCTCCGGGTTCAACACAGCAGTGTCCTCGGTACTTTCATGCTCTTTACCTTTCTGTACCTCGGGTTCCAGTACTGTCAGCTGGTTCCCGCTGTGCCTTGGCCTAGTGCCTCCATTTTCGTATCCGGGGTTCAGCACGTCTGTGGTCTTGGTAGTGCTTTGGAGCACAGTACCTCTGCTTGTAACCGTGTCGTACGTCGGGTCTCGGTTGTGCCATGGCTCTTTCCTTCTGCTGCCCTCGGGTTCCAGACACAGTCGCTGTCCTCATTACTTTCATTTGGCTTTACCTTCTGCTACCCATCCGGGTTCCAGTACCGTCAGCTGGTTCTCCGCAGTGCCTTTGGCCTAGGTGCCTCCATGTCGGTATCCGAGTTCCAGCAACGTCTGCTGGTCCTTGGTAGTGCTTTGGAGCACAGGTACCTCCTGCTTAGTAACCGTGTCCCAGTAACGTCAGCTGGTCCTCGGTTGTGCCATTGGCTCTTTTCCTTCTGCTGACCCTCCGGGTTCAAGCACAGTCAGCTGGTCCTCGTTACTTTCATTGGCTCTTGTACCTTCTGCTACCCATCCGGGTTCCAGTACCGTCAGCTGGTTCTCCGCAGTGCCTTTGGCCTAGGTGCCTCCATGTCGGTATCCGAGTTCCAGCAACGTCTGCTGGTCCTTGGTAGTGCTTTGGAGCACAGGTACCTCCTGCTTAGTAACCGTGTCCCAGTAACGTCAGCTGGTCCTCGGTTGTGCCATTGGCTCTTTTCCTTCTGCTGACCCTCCGGGTTCCAGCACAGTCAGCTGGTTCTCGTTACTTTCATTGGCTCTTGTACCTTCTGCTACCCATCCGGGTTCCAGTACCGTCAGCTGGTTCTCCGCAGTGCCTTTGGCCTAGGTGCCTCCATGTCGGTATCCGAGTTCCAGCAACGTCTGCTGGTCCTTGGTAGTGCTTTGGAGCACAGGTACCTCCTGCTTAGTAACCGTGTCCCAGTAACGTCAGCTGGTCCTCGGTTGTGCCATTGGCTCTTTTCCTTCTGCTGACCCTCCGGGTTCCAGCACAGTCAGCTGGTCCTCGTTACTTCCATTGGCTTTTGTACCATCACCAACAGGACAAAGAAGGTTAAGACAAACTACAAGATACAGAACAAGAGACAGAAGAACAATAAGCAGAAGATCAAAAAGCAGAAGAACATTAAGTATAAGACCAAAATGAAGAGCAAAATATATGCTCTAAATTCTAAGCAGAAGAAGACTAAGCAGTGTATGGGGGTGAGTCCGTTCCTCCTCGTGGTGCCCCTGGAAAATGCCTGATGCTGCTGCAGGCTAAACTGAACGCGGACAAATACTGTTGTAATTAAAATCTTTCGTGACAGCAAGAACGGAAGGATGAAAATTCAGAGTTTTACAGATTACAAGTACAGGAATGTCTGTCACAAATAAGAATATGATGAAAAGGATGAATAGGAAGAAGATGAAGAAGTAGAATATGAAGAATAATAACTGTTTAATAAGAACAATATAAGTAATGTTAACAAAAAGATGAATAGCAAGAAGTTTTAGAAGATTAAGAAGGTGAAGATGAAGAATAATTTGATGAGAAAGATGATGCTGCTAAAGATTATGAAGGAAAAGTGTGTGAAAAGTTAAAAAGGTGAAGAGCATGGAAGTTGTGAAACAGACATATTTGACAAAATAGAAAAAAGGTTAACAACATTGTCAATTTCTTCGTCAATCCAAACGTATTTCAAAAAAGAAATATTAATGCTATTCCATTGCATTGTGTTAAACATCTATGCCTTTAATGTCTCCTCAACCTCCCCCAATAAATTCTACATTACTCTTTTGTTTTCCTTCATGTACAATTAACCAACAAGGCAAGAATGGGTTTTTTTTAATTCCGATATTTTGTTCCCATAGACTTACATTGTATTTCCGGTATCGGTATCGGGTATCGCCGATATTTTTTGGGTATCGGCGATACCATTCCGATTCCGATACTTTTGGATATCGGAAAGTATCGCTCAACTCTAGTGACGCTGCCTTTATTGAGGTACAGTATTAGATCGACATTGTCCATGAGTAACTATGCACTGTGATAGCTATATAGCATTATTAATTTATATCTGTTGTGGTTGTTTCACCAGCACTTGCAGGTCTAACTACTTATTGTTAGTATGCATGATGCACTTTCTAGGTGTAATTATTTATTATTGCGCATTATTACCAGGTTTAGATGCTGGCCATTTCATATATGGTGTGTGAAGTTACAGTTGTCCTCAGTCTTTGTATTTTATTATGTCTGTCATAAATAAAACTCGTGAGGATGATGATGATGTTTATCCATTGACTGCATTATCTTACAGGTACAGATAACGTTCCTTAAGAACCATTAATTGATAATTATGAAATTTAGTTTTATGCATTAATTTCCAAAAGTAAACACTATGTTTTTAGTTTTTGTTACCATTTCTACTAGCCATGTGCAGTTATGCGCTGTGATGACAAATTAATATTTATCCATATTTCTTAGTAAAATTTATCATTTTAGGCCTTGAAAACTTCAATCTTTCCTGTTTTAAGCATAACAATCAGGGTGACGGCTCTTCCCTATTTGGAGCATGTTCGACATGGGTTTTTCTGTGCATGTGTAGGGAACAGGAGACTTCTTGCCGGTGTGGTACACCAAAGGGGATCTTGCTGGATGGGAGATATATTTCTTCTAGCAGACTGAAGTTTGCTCATGATTTTACATGATCACAAGGACCTGTGATAAGGTCATAGTAACGTGATCTGGTCAGCTCATGTGTACCTCACCTGAGGGTGTGGAGTAGGCCTATAAAATAAGGAGCTGTTGTAGTTGGTGTGTGGAAGGAAGGAGTTTGGCTGGAGTCAGCCTGGAAGATTGTTTTGTTACTGTGTGCCAGTGTGCACCAGGAAGCGAGTACCAGACCACCCATAATGGGACCTGGCGGTCTCTGCTGACTTGCAGCCGCTTAGTTAAGCCCGTCCCAAGCAAGGGTGAGTCTGGGACCAGTGGTTCTCCAAACTGTAGTGATTTATGTTCTGTTTTTATTTTGTTATCTGGACTTTTTGTTGAAATCATGATTAAAACCACTGAAATTTGAACTAAAAGGCTGTGTGTTTGCCTCATTACTGCGGCCCAGCCCTGCCTACCAGAGCGGATCCCTACAATTGGTGGCTTCAATGCGGGCAACGCAGTGAGGTCAGGCTGCTTTTTCCTGCATGACACTAAATGTCCTGGGTAAAGAAAGTGACGCAAAACCCGGTGGATAACTGTCCGAAGATGGAGAACACCGTAAAAATGCTGGTGGAGGCCATGCGACAGCAACAGCAGGCTACACAGCAGCAACAGCAGGCTATGCAGCAGCAGCAGGCTATACAGCAGCAGGCTATGGAGCGGCAGCAGGCTATACAGCAACAGGCTATGGAGCAGCAGCAGATATTTAATCGACAGCAACAGGAAAACAATAGTCTACTGATGCAGCACATCACAGCGCCGCAGACAACAGGAGCTGCCCGGGGATGCCAGGATGTCCGTAAAGCGGTGCGTACACCGATCCGAAATATGGAGCAATCAGATGACGTTGAGGTGTACCTGGAGATGTTTGAAGGTGTGGCAAAAAGGGAGAGAGTGCCCCGGGACCAGTGGGCAGAGATCGTGGCTCCGTTTTTGACTTCAGGACCCGCAAAAGCCTATAGGGACCTACCCCCCGAGCAACAGGAGAACTATGAGAGCATCAAGGGTGAGATACTTGCACGTCTTGGGGTAAATGTTTTGGTCCGGGCCCAGCGGGTACACCAGTGGAAGTTTTCCCCTTCCGAGCCAGCTCGGTACCAGTATTATGACTTGATACACCTGATAGAAAAGTGGTTGCAGCCGGAGGTGTTGTCACCCCGCGCTATGCTGGATCGTATAGTGACTGATAAATTCTGGAGAACTTTGCCCCACACCCTTCAAACATGGGTTGGACAGGCAGCCCCTACTGATGGTCTCCAAATGGTAGACCTCATTGAAAGATATGGGGCTACCAAGGAGATACAGGGAGAGACTACCCGGAAGGTATCAAGTAAATTCCCCAAACCTTCACCCACAGCTCGGCGAGCAGAGACTCGGAGGGCCGCCCAGGATGGGTCGGGGAACGAAAGGGGCCCCATAATCTGTTGGCGGTGCCAAGAACCAGGACATGTGAGAGCTGATTGCCCCCACCTGACTGAGCCCATGGACAACAACTTTGGCTACTATCAGTCTCACTATGCAGAACACATGTGTGCAGTGGGCAAACCAGAGGGACCCAGTATGAACCATTTGTGTAAAGTGGAGGTGGAGGGTAACCCTGCTGTGGATGTACTGGACTCAGGTAGTCTCGTGACCCTAATACGAGCCAGCCACGTCCAAATCAGCGAGTATACTGCTCTGAAAATGGGTGTGTTGTGTATTCATGGGGACTTAAAACATTATCCTACCGCCCTGGTGATGATAAACACGTCAGCGGGGAGGAGGTGAGACAGGTGGGGGTGGTGGTTAATTTGCATTATGAGGTAATAATGGGGAGAGATTTTCCGTTATTTTCTGTGCTTTGGCCTGTAATTACCCCTCCCACAGAACAGTCGTCGGCACCAGTGGCAACCAGGTTGCATTCTCCTGAAATCGGGCATGAACCTGGTGGCCCAGAGGAAGATGTACTGGCGGTAGGAGTACCTTTGCCTTCGGTGGAGGAGGAAAACCCCTCTCCTATAGAAGTGTTAGCTGGGGAGATGGAAGATTTGCCACCGGGACCAGAATTCTCATAGTTAAATGTGGCAGGTGACAATTTTGTTACGGCGCAACTACGTGACCCTACGTTGACTCCAGCCCGTGAAAATGTACTGGTTGTCAATGGGGAACCCCAATACCCCGGGGCAGCTACAGTATTTCCCCAATTCGAGATGAACCAAGATTTGCTGTATCGGGTTGAAAAAATACATGGGGAAATTGTCGAGCAATTGCTGGTACCGCAGTCATATCGGAGGTTGGTAATGGACTTAGCGCATGCGCATGTACTAGGGGGACATTTGGGACAAAAGAAAACCCTAGACAGAATTCTATAACGGTTTTACTGGCTAGGGGTCTATGAAGAAGTTAAACAGTATTGTAACTCTTGTCCCGTGTGCCAGGTAACCAGTCCGCAGCCTCATTTTCGGAGTCCCTTGGTGCCATTACCATTACCAATTATAGAGGTACCGTTTGAGACAATAGCCATGGATCTGGTGGGTCCGGTTAATAAATCACCAAGGGGTCATCAACACATCCTCGTAGTTCTAGATTACGCTAGCAGGTATCCTGAGGCTATTCCCCTGCGACACACCTCGGCCAAACAGATCGCAAAAGAACTCATGGGTATGTTCTCTCGGGTGGGAATCCGTCAAGAAATCTTAACAGATCAGGGGACCCGCTTTATGTCAAAAATCATGAAGGAACTGTGCCACTTGTTAAGTGTTAAACAGTTGCGCACATCGGTCTATCATCCCCAAACAGACGGTTTAGTAGAAAGGTTCAATTAAAAACCCTGAAGAATATGTTTAAAAAACCAGTCTCGAAAGATGCTTTGGACTGGGATCTCTTGTTGCCATATCTGATGTTTGCAGTGCGGGAGGTGCCCCAGGCATCTACGGGGTTCTCGCCCTTTGAACTATTATATGGCAGACATCCCCATGGCTTACTCGATATAGCAAAAGAGGCCTGGGAAAACCACCCAACTCCCCACAAAAGTGTGATAGAACATGTGGCCAAAATGCAAGAGAGAATGGAGACAGTCCTACCATTAGTCCGAGAACATATGGAAGCAGCACAAAGGTCACAGAGGCAGGTCTATAACCGGGAGGCACGGGTAAGGTCCTTTAACCCTGGGGATCGGGTGTTGGTACTTGTGCCTACAGTGGATAGTAAGTTCCTTGCAAGGTGGCAGGGACCCTACGACATTATAGAGAAGGTGGGACCAGTAAACTATAAAGTACAGCAACCAGGGCGGAGAAAGCCAGAACAGGTATACCATGTGAATCAGCTCAAACCATGGAAAGACAGAGACAAGCTTGGTGAGGATTGTCCACGGCCTGCATTTCCAGTACAGATGGCTTCCTTGCCTCAGGAGAAGGCAAGAGAAGTCCTCTCCGCCGTCAAAATACCAGACACTTTGTCGCCCAGACAAGTTCAGGAAGTCAGAGAGTTTGTTAGCCGAAATACAGATGTTTTTTCGGAACTTCCTGGTTGTACCTCCCTAATCCAACATGACATTGTCACTGAGCTGCAGGGCAAAGTACAATTAAAGCCATATCGGCTGCCTGAGGCCCGGCGACAAGCCAGCAAGGAAGAGGTCAAGAAGATGCTGCAGTTAGGGGTCATTGAAGAGTCCCAGAGTGAGTGGGCCAGCCCAATAGTCCTAATACCAAAGCCAGATGGGACACTAAGGTTCTATAATGATTTCAGAAAACTGAATGAAATTTCAAAGTTTTACGCCTACCCCATGCCCCGGGTCGATGAGTTAATAGAGCGGTTTGGGCAGGACCGTTATTTTTCAGTCATTGACCTCACAAAAGGGTATTGGCAGGTGCCCCTAACAAAAGCAGCGAGAGAGAAAACGGCTTTTGTAACACCCGAGGGACTGTTCCAGTATATAGTCCTACCCTTCGGGTTGCATGGCGCTCCAGCACATTCCAGAGGTTAATGGACGTTGTTCTTCGTCCTCATCGCCGATATGCCGCGGACAATCTGGACGATATTGTGGTGTACAGTACAGACTGGGAAAGTCACTTAGCCAAGGTACAGGCGGTGATACATTCGCTGAGACAAGCAGGGCTAACTGCCAACCCAAACAAGTGTTCCATAGGGTTGGAGGAAACTCGGTACCTGGGGTATGTGATTGTGAGAGGAGTTATCAAACCCCAAATAAACAAAGTGGAGGCAATCCAAAACTGGCCCCGTCCCCTCACCACAAAACAAGTGAAAGGGTTTTTGGGGTTAGTGGGATACTACCGGCGGTTTATTCCCAATTTTGCAACCCTGTCGGCGCCGTTAACTGACTGCCTAAAAGGCAGGAAGTCAGTAATGGTGCGATGGAATGATCAGCTTGAAGAAGCGTTTGTAAAACTAAAAGGGGCACTGTGTGTGTCACCATTTTTGATCACACCCGACTTCAAAAGAGAATTCATTGTCCAGACAGATGCGTCAGAGGTAGGTGTGGGTGCCGTGTTGTCTCAGGAGGTTAACGAGGAGGAGCATCCCATTAGTTTCCTGAGTCGAAAGCTTACTCCAGCTGAAACCAGATACAGCATTGTAGAGAGAGAGTGCCTGGCGATCAAGTGGGCACTGGAGTCGTTGTGCTACTATCTGTTGGGGAGAACATTTTGATTGGTAACTGATCATTCCCTCTGACTGGCAGTGTTGTAGCCCAGGGAGTAGAGTTCAGGTGGTAGATAGATGAACATAACAGGAAACATGGATAACGTTGCCAACCAGTTATTTAATCGGAAAACGGACAGGCAAATTCAGGCGAGATCCATGCCTTGTTCATTTTCAGAAAAGTAAGCCGGTCTACATTATCGGAGGATAGTCGCATGCGACGGTCTGTTAGTACACCACCTGCAGCACTAAAGACGCGCTCCAATAATACACTGGCAGCAGGGCAAGCCAGCACCTCCAATGCATACTGGCTAAGCTCTGCCATGTATCCAGCTTAGAGACCCAAAACTTGAAAGGGGAAGAGCCATCTGGGAGTACACTGAGAGGGCAAGACATGTAGTCTGTCACCATCTGACGGAAACGTTGCCTCCTGGTGACTGGAGGCGTCTCGGATGGTGTAGACATTGGTGGCGCTGCCACAAAACTTCGCCACATTTGGAACATACTGGTCTTGCCTTGTGCAGAGGCGCTGCTTGTGCTCCCTCGTGTTGCAGAGCTGTCTCCACTGCCTCGACGCACAGAGCTGCTTTGTAAAGCAGTAGCAGCAGCTCTCGGCAGGAATGGAGAACATTATGGATTGCACCAGTGTGTCTTGGTACTCCCGCATTTTACGCTCCCGGTTCAACGGTGTGATGAGGCTTTGTAAGTTGTCCCGGTAGCGAGGGTCTAGGAGGGTGTACACCCAATAATCAGACGTGGTGAGAATGTGGGCGATGCGGCGGTCGTTTCTCAGGCACTGCAGCATGAAATCAACCATGTGCTGCAGACTCCCAACTGGCCAACAAACGCTTTCCTCTCTAAGAAACGTCATCTCTGCCTGCTCTGCATCACCCCACCCTCGCTCTACATACTGACTAGAGCGTTGTGTACCTCCCTCTGTAGCGATTTCTTCCTCCTCCATTGACTCCTCCTCATCCTCCTCACAAAGTGAGCCCTGCCCAGCCCTTTGTGAGGAACCACGTTGCGCTGACTGTCCAGAAGGTGATGGAATTTGTGACTCCTCATCCTCCACCTCTTCCAAAACCTCATCCCTTAGTGCTTGCAGTGTTTTTTGAAGCAGGCAGATAAGGGGGACAGTCAGGCTGACTAGTGCATCATCTGCACTCGCCATCCGCGTTGACTCATCAAACGCACGCAAAACGTGGCAGATGTCCTTCATAGAGGCCCACTCAGTAGTGGTGAAGTGTGGTCGGTGCAAATTGCGACTTGATTGTGCCTGATGCAGCTGATACTCCATTACTGCTGGCTGCTGCTCACACAACCGCTCCAACATATGTAACGTGGGAATTCCACCTGGTGGGTACGTCACATATGATGCTGATGTTCAGGAAGGCGAAATCTGCGTTGCAGAGCTGCAATGCGCGATCTGGCCATGCTGGAACGTCGCAAGTGAGCGCACTTTAGGCGGACCTTGTGCAGCAGTTCATCAAGATGCGGATATTCCCTCAAAAAACTCTGCACGACCAAGTTGAGCACATGTGCCAGACATGGTACGTGAGTGAGGTTGCCAAGGCCCAGAGCTGCCACCAGATTTCGGCCATTGTCACACACTACCAAGCCTGGCTGTAGATTCGCTGGCAAAAACCACACGTTGCTCTCCTGCTTGATGGCATTCCAGACCTCCTGCGCTGTGTGGCTTCGATTCTCCATTGAAATTAATTTGAGGACGGCCTGTTGACGTTTGGCCACGGCTGTGCTCATATCGGTCGCAACAGGTAAGCGTTCACGGGTCCATGTGGAGGTAGACCGTGACGGCTCCTGCAGCAATGATTCTGAGGAACTGGAGTAGGAGAAGGAGTCAATGTGTACAGACTGGATTCCTGCAATCCTTGGAGTTGGCAGAACACGTACAGCGCCTCTCGCAAGATCTGTACCCGGCTCCACAACATTGACCCAATGGGCAGTGAGGGAAAGGTATCGTCCCTGGCCATGGGTACTGGTCCACGCATCGGTGGTCAGGTGGACCTTGCTACTGACGGCGTTTAGTAGCGCATGTTTAATTTTTCCCTCAACATGCTTTTGCAGACCAGGGACGGCTTGCCTGCTGAAATAAAATCGGCTTGGCACATTGTATTGTGGGACTGCCAATGCCATTAAGTTCCGGAAACTCTCAGTCTCCACCAGCCTGAATGACAGCATTTCAAGGGACAGGAGTTTTGCAATGCCACCATTCAGAGCCTGTGCTCGTGGATGGTTTGCCGAGTATGGCCGTCTTTTATCCCATGCCTGTGCTACCGATGGCTGTTTTGTGGCCTGGGAGTGTGAGGATGACAGGGAACTTGCTGCTGTGGGTGGAATAACACTTTTGCTCTGGACAACAGTGACCGAGGTTCTTCCATGGCGATCCTGTGAGGAAGCCGAACAGCTGTGTGTGAGCTGGAGGAAGAGGCTCCAACACAGCTGAAGATGTAGGTGCTGCTGTAGGTTGGCCTACATCTCCAGTGTGTCTTTGTAACTCAACTACGTGCTTTGTCCGCACATGTTTCCACATATTTGTGGTATTGAGGTTACTGACACTTTTACCTCTTTTTACTTTTTGCTTACACAGCTTGCATTTGACATAGCAAATATCATCTGCAAGTGTGTCAAAAAAGGACCATGCAGTGCAAGTCCTGGGAGCGCCCATTTTGACTTTTGTAAGAGAACTGCTCCGAACAGGTGCCAAACTGGAGGCTACAGGCAACCGAGTCTGCAGCCTACCTCTCCCTCCTGTTTGTACCGTTGGGTCAATCTCTTCCTCAGAGCTGCTCCCACACCTTCCTGTTCCTCACGCCATGTTGGGTCTTGGACCTCATCATCTCCACTACCCTCTTTCAACACCTGCTGCTGTTGGGTGGTCTGGACAGCACCATGCTCAACAGAAACTGGAACCTGAGTCTCATCATCATCAGATGCGTTCTGCGGTGTGCTGACCATCGGCACTGGCTCACCCGCCTCTTCAGATTCAGAGAGACACAGCTGTTGCGCATCACTGCATACTCCCTCTTCTTCAAATTCCAGAATGCTGCTTGGCTGGGCCCCTGTTTGCAAGCCAACAGATTCTGAGAATAGAAGCAGAGACTCAGCTGGCTCAGTTCAGAACTCTCTGACTGCCTGGGCAATTTGACAGGCGGTGAAGAGACAGATGGTTGCTCAACAGTGTTGTGGTCCTGAGAGGAGGTGGAAGCAATTGAAGTCGATGCATTGGCTGCCATCCAACCAACAACGGCTTCAATTTGTTCTTCCCGCAGCAGGGGGGTACGCAGACCTCCTACAAAAGTGCGCATAAAGGAACGCTCACGGGGAAAACTGGTGGATGCTGTGTCACTGGGGGCGGCAGCAGACACAGAATCCCCACGTCCTCTCCCTGCTGAAACTCCACGGCCACGAACACGTGCCTTACTCCCTGCCTTCTTCATCTTGGTAGATTGATAAAGAAAGTCAGAAAAGTTATAAGGCCTAAGTGTGGTTATTACGCAGAGACTGCAGTGAACACTGCAGACAACTGTTCACTAGGTGTGAAAGGCTCCTTTGTGTACTTCTATAGTGTTTGCAACCAATGTATTGGATACGGATGGAAGCGCGTCACACTAATAGATTAGAGTTATTTTAAATAGAATGGAGCAGCACCAATTAGAGAAAAATGTCAAGGATGAGGCAGTGACACACGTTCAGCAGACTACAACCAGCAGTGGTTGAAGAACTAACTGAGCGTGATCTGCACTCCAAAAATGAAAACCTCAGACTAGAGTGAACACTGCACACAACTGTTCACTATCTCTGAAAGGCTCCTTTCTGTACTTCTATAGTGTTTGCAACCAATGTATTGGATACGGATGGAAGCGCGTCACACTAATAGATTAGAGTTATTTTAAATAGAATGGAGCAGCACCAATTAGAGAAAAATGTCAAGGATGAGGCAGTGACACACGTTCAGCAGACTACAACCAGCAGTGGTTGAAGAACTAACTGAGCGTGATCTGCACTCCAAAAATGAAAACCTCAGACTAGAGTGAACACTGCACACAACTGTTCACTATCTCTGAAAGGCTCCTTTCTGTACTTCTATAGTGTTTGCAACCAATGTATTGGATACGGATGGAAGCGCGTCACACTAATAGATTAGAGTTATTTTAAATAGAATGGAGCAGCACCAATTAGAGAAAAATGTCAAGGATGAGGCAGTGACACTCGTTCAGCAGACTACAACCAGCAGTGGTTGAAGAACTAACTGGAGCGTGATCTGCACTCCAAAAATGAAAACCTCAGACTAAAGTGAACACTGCACACAACTGTTCACTATCTCTGAAAGGCTCCTTTCTGTACTTCTATAGTGTTTGCAAACAATGTATTGGATACGGATGGAAGCGTGTCACACTAATAGATTAGAGTTATTTTAAATAGAATGGAGCAGCACCAATTAGAGAAAAATGTCAAGGATGAGGCAGTGACACACGTTCAGCAGACTACAACCAGCAGTGGTTGAAGAACTAACTGGAGCGTGATCTGCACTCCAAAAATGAAAACCTCAGACTAAGTGAACACTGCACACAACTGTTCACTATCTCTGAAAGGCTCCTTTCTGTACTTCTATAGTGTTTGCAACCAATGTATTGGATACGGATGGAAGCGCTTCACACTAATAGATTAGAGTTATTTTAAATAGAATGGAGCAGCACCAATTAGAGAAAAATGTCAAGGATGAGGCAGTGACAGACGTTCAGCAGACTACAACCAGCAGTGGTTGAAGAACTAACTGGAGCGTGATCTGCACTCCAAAAATGAAAACCTCAGACTACAGTGAACACTGCACACAACTGTTCACTATCTCTGAAAGGCTCATTTCTGTACTTCTATCGTGTTTGCAACCAATGTATTGTATACGGATGGAAGCGCGTCACACTATAATTTCAATTGAATGGAGCAGCAAGAATTACACTAAAGAAAAAAAAAAGCGTCTGTGAGTGACACATGCAGATGCCTACAAACAGCGTTGGATGCAGAGCAAACTGCAGCGTCACCTGCACTCTCACACACACACCTTGCACAGAGCTGTTAAAACAACACTGCAAGGCAAAAGGAAGCTTTACACAGCGGTTGGTAAACTAGCCTGCCTAAAGCACAGTACACAAAATCGCAATCTCTAAGTGTCCCTCTGAGTCAGCAGAGCAGCGTTCTGTCCCTAACTGAATTCACAGCACAGTGACGCTAAAATGGCGGCGGCGCCTTTTATAGTGCATTCTGACATCATTTTAGCATCCAATCACAGCCATGCCATTAGTTAATATGACCGCAGCATTACAGGATGTGCCCACACTTCTTAGGATTCCTCATCGGCTGACTAAAATCACATTGCCTCTCAAAGAATTATGGGAACTTCCGATTCCGGTATACGATATATGGAAAATATCGGAACTAAGTATCGGAATTCCGATACAGCGAATATCGGCCGATACCCGATACTTGCGGTATCGGAATGCTCAACTCTAATCAGGACCATTAGTTACTGGATAATACAATTACATATTTTACTCCATAATATTACAGCCCTTCCTGCTAAATTTATTACACAAGGACCATGTCAACAATGATAATAGCCAATAACTTACTTCAGTTGTTAATTTTTAATTAAAATATTTAGTGACATATTTTAATTAAACATTGGAGCCATTATTTATAATAGGCATAAGTTCAATTTCCTTTTAACTTCTCTGCACCTACAAATTGAAGAATGAAGTAATCCACTCTCCATTTTTCGTCATATGTCCTCATGTCCTCATAACTCCATTAGATAATAAAACTATGTCTTAACCCGTCCAGTCCTGCTAACTACAGACCTGTCTCTAATCTACCCTTTACCTCTAAACTTCTGGAATGCTTGGTCTACTCTTTTCTAATCCAAAATCTCTTAGATAACTCTTCTTGACCTTTTAGAATCCGTTTCTACTCTTTCCACTCTACAGAAACTGCCCAAATGATCTACTAACAACTAAATCTAATGGTTACTACTCCCTGCTGATTCTCCTGGATCTCTCTGAAAAATTTGCTGTCGGACTCAAGGATATCGCTTTGTCTTGGATCTCCTCCTACCTCGCTGACCACACTATCAAGGTATTATTTCCTTGTTCTTCTTCCTCGCTTCTTTCCTTTAGGCTGTGTACACACATTAGTGACTACCAGCATATAGAGCATGTATACTTAATAAATAATCACTAAAGACACAGATGAACTTATGAATACCACCAGCAAAAAAAATATAAGTGCATGTAGTCTCTAAAATATTCTTACATTTTACTGAAAATAGACAATGAGAATGCATGTAAATTCAACAGTGTAACGCAATGGAGTACCACATAATTATATCTGATTTCTACAGTGCTACATAGTATATGGTAAAAATACCAAAAATATGATACACAATAGTATATAATAAAAATACCAAAAAATTATAGATAATAAAGAGATGACTTACATCTTTATGCCGACTAAAGTGGTGTGTGGTCCTGGTGCCCCGACATACACTCCCTGATGAAGCAAAGGGTAGAAAAAAAGTATGTTGGGGCACCAGGACCACACACCACACTAGTTGGCATAGAGATGAGAGTCATCTCTTTATTATTTTAATGTTTTCTTGTTGCTCGGATTTTCCCGAGCATGCTCAGGTGATCTCCGAGTATTTGGGTGTGCTCAATTGCCCGAGCAACGAGTAAACTGGCTATTAGTGATGAGCGAGTAAAGTGCGGACACTCGGATGAGGTTTATATCTTTTGGTATTTTTTACCATATACCATGTAGCACTATGGAAAACAGATATAATTATGTGAATTGCAGTGAAGATAATAATTATTTGATCCCTTGCTGATTTTGTAAGTTTGCCCACTGACAAAGACATGAACAGTCTATAATTTTAAGGGTAGGTTAATTTTCACATTAAGAGATAGAATATCAAAAACAAAATCTAGAAAATCCCATTGTATAAATTATATAAATGTATTTGAATTTTGCAGTGAGAATTAAGTATTTGATCTCATAACAAACATTAACAGTTCTGGCTCATTTAGACCAGTTAGATTCTCCTAATCAACTCGTTACCTGCATTAAAGACAGCTTTCTTACATAGTCACCTTTATAAAAGACTCCTGTCCACAGACTCAATCAGTCAGACTCTAACCTCTACAACATGGGAAAGACCAAAGAGCTTTATAAGAGACAAGATCATAGACCTTGAACAAAGCTGGAATGCGCTACAAAACTATAAGTAAGACGCTGGGTGAGAAGGAGACAACTGTTGGTGCAATAGTAAGACACTGGAGGACATACAAAATGACTGTCAATCGACAGCAATCTGGGGCACCATGCAAAATCTCACCTCGTGGGGTATCCTTGATCATGAGGAAGGTGAGAGATCAGCCTAAAACTACATGGGGGAACTGTTAATAATCTCAAGGCAGTTGGGACCACAGTCACCAAGAAAACCATTGGTAATACATTATGCCGTAAAGGTTTAAAATCCTGCAGTGTCCACAAGGTCCCCCTGCTCAAGAAGGCACATGTGCAGACTCGTCTGAAATTTGCCAATGAACACCTGGATGATTCTGTGAGTGATTGGAAGAAGGTGCTGTATTCAGATGAGACAAAAATTGAGCTCTTTGGCATTAACTAAACTAGCCATGCTTGGAGGAAGAGAAATGCTGCCTATGACCCTGAGAACACAGTCCCCACTGTAAAGCATGGAGGTGGAAACATTATGTTTTGGGGGTATTTCTCTGCAAAGGGCACAGAACTACTTCACCGCATAAGTGGGAGAATGGATGGAGCCATGTACCATATAATTCTGAGTAACAACCTCCTTTCCTCCGCCAGGACATTAAAAATGGGTCGTGACTGGGTCTTCCACCAAGACAATGAACCAAAACATACAGCCAAGGCAACAAAGGAGTGGCTCAAAAAGAAGCACATTAAGGTCATGGAGTGGCCTTGCCAGTCTCCAGACCTTAATCCCATAGAAAACTTATGGAGGGAGTTGAAACGCCAAGTTGCCAAGCGACTGCCTCATAATCTTAATGATTTAGAGATAATCTGCAAAGAGGAGTGGACCAAAAATCTTTTTGACATGTGCGTAAACCTCATGATCGACTACAAAAAAGTCTGACTGTTGTGCTTGCCAACAAGGGTTTTGCCACCAAGTATTAAGTCTTGTTTGTCAGAAAGATCAAATACTTATTTCTCACTGCAAAATGATATAATTTATACAATGTGATGTTTCAGCAAGGGATCAAACAATTATTTCCTTCACTGTATGTGGTCCTCCACTGCGTTACTCTGTTGAATTTACATGCATTTTAATCGTCTATTTACAATAAAATGTAAGAATTTTTTAGAGACTATATGCACCTATCATCCTATCCTATCATCGCTGTCGGCGATCTCTGAGAGCTGCTACTGCGCATGCGCTGGCAGCGCCATCTTGGTGGAGGACTTTTTTTCTTCTCCAGCAAGATGTCACCTGCGCAAGAGCAGCTATCGAATCTCCTCTATATACACCGATAGCTGCTACTGCGCAAGCGTCATGGGCTCCATTTTCAAAATGACTTTTTTTTTCCTCACTCAAGTAAATGTGCAAAAGGGATTAAGTGCACAGTAACCATGCGATTATGCTGCAGAGCAGGTACCACGGCTGGTACCTGCCTGCAGAAGCGTTTTTTTTATTCAGTACAGTATGTTTTGGTATCCATTATGCAAACTAGGAGGCGGGTCAATGAGGTATCAGTGACCTGTCAGCAGTCTGCATTATAAATACCTAATCAGAGCACACATACCCCAACCACGCCTTAGGACACAAGCATATCATTAACACAAAACTGAAAATAAAGATAAAGAAACAGCCACAAGATGGATTTCATCAACCAAGGTATCATTTTATTCAGTACAACGGCACCGACCTGACACTATGTGTAGGTTATTATACATAATCCTGCTGCCAAGTTCCCTGAAAACCTGATATTTCCATTTCAATGTGTGATTCGATCCCAAGCAAATTCTGATGTCTTCTATTATCGGTTCCCACACATTCCATGCACTCAGTAGCACTTTGTACCTGCATATATAGATAGAATAACACTATACAATCTACTATATAATCATCTAATTCTGTCTGTCTGTAACGGAAATCTCGCATCGCTGATTGGTCGTGCCCGAGAGTGGTGCGGGCATGCCCCTTGGATACCCTACCGCGGCCTTAGCAACGTCACAGGGACTGTCACAGAACCTGTTAGATAGCAAATGGAGGGGAAAATGAGCAAATGGAGGGGAAAATAATTATTGCAGCGTGATGCCACGATGTGTGTGGGCAGCGGTGGGTGCTGATGCCAGCCCTGCGTAGTTCACTCATGTTTACTAAACAAGTTCTGTCAGTCACAGTGTGATGTAGTTTAGTCACGTTTACTGGACAAGCTCTCTCAGTCACAGTGCGACATAGTTCACTCACATTTACTGAACACGTTCTGTCAGTCACAGTGTGACGTACTTCTGTCACGTTTACAGAATACTTTCTGTCAGTCACATTGCAACATAGTTCAGTCACATTCACTGAACACGTTCTGTCAGTCACAGTGCGCTGACAGATACTTCTTTACTGTACGCTATCACGATTTATGCTTCCTGTCTTCCAAGGGTCATAAGCGAAAATACGCCACTGAGTATGACAGAAAAAGCAGCAGCAGCAAGGCAACGACAACGTTGAAAGCAAGAGACACTTTAACAAACTGCCGCCAGACAAGCCCTGGATGCTGAATCTCACAGACAACGTTGGAAACCACAACAAACTGCTGCTAGGCAGGAACACGATGCGGAATCCCACAGACAATGTTGGGTGAATAAATCTCCACAATCTTGCAAACAGACAACAACACGATCGGCAAATTCATAAAAAACGAATGCTCTACCAACTAAGGCAAGCCCAGCTGAATATTCAACAACTTGCACATTACGTAACAGACAACGAAACTACAATTATTGAACACTACTGTGGGAATATGAATGCAGTTTGCTCTAAATGTGACTCTCTGAATTTCATTGATGAAAATCCATCTGACAATCTGTTTACTCAATGCTGCCGAGACCTCACTACTCATATCTGTTTGAGCAATTGATGAAAGGAACGCATCAACACAGTAGAAATTTTATGGAAAATATCAGAAGCATCAACAGTTCACATGCATTTGCTGTGTATTCATTGCATTATTCTTAAATCTTCATAAATAAACTACATACATATTCTAATACCCGATGCGTTAGAATCGGGCCACCATCTAGTACTATATAATTACAATTATTTTTGTGCCAAATGTATGATGCTAAAAAACTGTTATGGACTGTACAGAAGCAATGATAGACATTATATGGTTGGCTTGTTAGCTGTACTACCCAGATTGTCAGTCACCAATCCAGTGATCTTCTCACATATGGCATACATGGCATCTTAGAAGATTATTAAAGACTAGATTTATCCTTTAAAAGGTCACTTATGATGTCCTCCAGAATTAGAAGAACATGTCTACTTTCTTATGGAAGCAGTGCCACACTTGTCCATAAATGTGTGGTATTAGAACTCAGCTCAAATGAACATAATTGAAAAGCATTACCCCCAGGGGTAATCTGGTCACACCATATTGATGACTTATCCATAGGATAGGTCATCATCATGAGATCCGTAGAGGTCCAATATCTGGCACAACTGCTAGTCTACTGCAGCAACAGGCAGTAAAAACACAGAAAGGAGTAGCAGCGGACAGCTCCATTAAATGTCTACAGGACACGATAGTGGTTGTTAGACATTGAGTAGAGCCATGCTCTACCATACTGTTCTATGTGCTTTCAACCTGGTGATGCTGGAGCAAATAACAGCTTATCGTGGGGGAGCCAGGTGTTGGACCCCAACCGATCTCATGGAAAGGTCATCAATATGGTGTGAATGGACAATCCCTTCAAGAATAAAGAACCAAAGCACTAGCAATGTAATGGACTAGTGCTGTGGTCCATGCACAGTGGTGCTCAAGATCTCCTAAGCTTTAGTGAACTATAGCAAAGCCCTATTCGCTTCTATACAGCTGTGATACAGAGGTCAGATGTCCATCATTCACAATGTTATCACAAATTTTAGGGGCGCACATATAGCCGGTGCTGCTGCACAGGGGCTTAGAACTGGAGGGGGGGCCCTTGCAGAGAGGTTAATAATAGACAATTGCCTTCAGATACGAGATGTGAAGCATCTGAAACAACGGATACTGGAAGCCTGTGCTAGCATTTCTTCTGCGGTGTTGCTATCAGTGTGTCAAGAGTGTGAGAAGAGGGTTGCATTGACAATCAAACACAATGGGCAGCACTTTGAACACATTTTATAAGTGGTCAAAAACTTGTAAATAACTCATGAAAGAATAAAGCTACATTAAAACCAAGCACACCATTGTTTTTCTTGTGAAATTCTCAATAAGTTTAATGTGTCACATGACCCTCTTCACATTGGAAAAAATAAAGTTGGATCCAAAATGGCCAACTTCAAAATGGCCGCCATGGTCACCACCCATCTTGAAAAGTTTTTCCCTCCCATATACTAATGTGCCACAAACAGGAAGTTGATATCACCAACCATTCCCATTTTATTTAGGTGTATCCATATAAATGGCCCCCCTGTATCTATATATAACGCTGGGAGCGTCACTCTGTCTGAAGCCTTTATAGACTGCGCAAGCGCAACCCGCCTGTGTAGTCTGGACAGAGTAACGCACTCGGGGATGAGGAGGGTGGCCCAGGAGATCGCGGTATGCGTAAGCACTGAACGCATATTGCGATCTCCAGCACAACACCTTACCGATCCGGTGTTGCCGCGGGGTCTTGCTGGGATGTCTGGAGAGGGTGCCATATTGTTGAATGCACACTACAGTGTGTCTTCAAGAAAATGGTGCCCGAAAGCGAGGACTGCGCAGGCGCCGATTTCGCATGGCGAGACCCTGTGGCAATACCAGGATTGGGGGATGAGGGGACCATGCGTACCAGAATTGGTGGGTGAGGGGACCATGCATACCAGGATTGGGGGGGTGAGGGCTACCATGCATACCAGGATGGGGGGGTGAGAGGACCATGCATACCATGATTGAGGGGGTGAGGGGACCATACATACAAGGATTGGGGGTGAGGAGACCATGCATACCAGGATTCGGGGGTGAGGGCTACCATTCATACCAGGATTGGGGGGTAAGAGGACCATGCATACCAGGATTGGGGGGGTGAGGGGACCATGCATACCAAGACTGGGGGATGAGGTGACCATACATACCAGGATAGGGGGGTGAGGGGTACCATGCATACCAGGATTGGGGGATGAGGGGACCATGCATACCAGGATTGAGGTGGTGAGGGGACCATGCATACCAGGATTGGGGGGGTGAGGACTACCATGCATACCTGGATTGGGGGGGTGAGAGGACCATGCATCGCAGGATTGGGATGAGTGGACTATGCATACCAGGATTGGGGGGTGAGGGGACAAAGCATACCAGGATTGGGTGGTGAGGGGGCCATGCATACCAGGATTGTGGATGAGGGGACCATACATACCAGGATTGGGGGGTGAGGGGACCATGCATACCAGGATTGGGGTGTGTGGGGACCATGCATACCAGAATTGACGGGTGAAAGGACTATGCATACCATAATAGGGATAAGGGAGTACCATGCATACTAGGATTGGGCGGTGAGGGGACCATCATACCAGGATGAGGAATGGGGTGCCACGCATACCAGGATTGAGGCTGAGGGGACCATGCATATCAGGATAGGGGGATGAGAGGGCCATGCATACCAGGAAATGGGGGTGAGAGGACCATGCATACCAGAATTGGAGGGTGAGGGGCCATGCATACCAGGATTGGGGGGTGAGGGGTACCATGCATACCAGGATAGGGGGGTGAGGGGACCATGCATACCAGGATTGGGGGGTAAGCAAACCATGCATTCCAGGATTGGGGGTGAGGGGACCATGCATTCCAGTATTGGGGGGTGAGGAGACCATGCATACCAGGATTGGGGGTGAGGGGACAATGCATACCATGATAGGTATGAGGGGGTACCATGCATACTAGGATTGGGGGGTGAGGGGACTAAACATACCAGGATAGGGATGAGTGTTATGTTTTGATAGCTGAGGAGAATAAGCAAAAACGGCAATACACCAGAGAGGCTGGAACCTATTGGATTGCAGTAACCTGAACTAACCACACAACTAGAGGTAGCTGTGGAGCGTTCCTACGTTGATCCTAGACTCCTCGTCACAGCCTGAGAGATAACTACACCTAAAGGCAGAAAGATGAAAGCTATCTGCCTCGGAGCAGATCCCAAAGAAAATAGGAAGCCCCCAAACATGTAATGGCGGTTAGACAAGAAAAGCACGGACACAGACAGAAAATAGAATGAGCAGACGCTGGGCCCAACCTGTCTAGACAGAAAAGTACAGGAAAGGATACTTCCTGCAATCCAAAAAAAACCCTAAAAAATACCAACTCTTCTGATTGCAAAAACACCTAAGATCACACGATCTCTACCACCTAAATCAGTTCTCTGGTGTAACAAAACTAAGCCGCAGCCACTGAAAAAACAGGAAAAAGCAAATGAACAAACAACAGTGGCTCCAGATAAACTGAGAGGAGCACAAGCCCCCAGAGGGGACCTGGCTGACCTCCACAGAAGTGCAGGCAACAATACAAAAAGCACAAAAATAAAGGCAGAAAATATCTTATCTGATTGCAGAAGATGCAGGCAAGACTAAGCAAACTTCCAAATGAAACGGGAACCACAACTGAGACAAGAACAATTGATCACCGGCAACCATCATGGAGGGAACCTCCCTTTATATCAGACCAGTCCATGATCCCAGATTGCCACTCCTCGCTGAAAGGTTCAGTACTGTCTGTAACCACCAGAGGGAGCCTCTGCTCAGAAACCATCTCTAGCACATTCATAACAGTACCCCCCCTTGAGGAGGGGTCACCGAACCCTCACTTGTGCAACCAGGTTGATCAGGATGAGCTCGATGATAGGCACGGATCAGTCTCCTAGCATGGATGTCCGAAGCAAACACCCAAGAATTGTCCTCCTGACCATAACCTCTTCACTTAACCAAATACTGGAGTTTCTGTCTAGAAAAACGAGAATCCAATATTTTCTCAACCACATACTCCAGATTGCCCTCAACCAAAACAGGGTCAGGAGGCGCAGCCATAGGAACCACTGGCTCGACAAACCTCTTCAATAATGACTTGTGGAACACGTTATGGATCTTAAATGTCCCTGGAAGAAGCAAATGGAAGGAAACAGGATTAAGAATCTCCATGATCTTATAAGGTCCAATGAACCTAGGCTTAAACTTTGGAGATGCAACCCTCATAGGGATATTTCTTGAGGACAACCAAACCAAGTCCCCCACTTTAAATCGAGGACCATCAGTCCTATGCCGGTTGGCAAACCGTTGGGCCTTCTCCTGAGAGAGAGACAACCTCTCTACTACCTGGTCCCAAATCTGCTGCATTCGCTCCACAACAGAGTCAACACCCCGACAGACAGAAGCCTCCGCCTGTCCCGAAGAAAATCGAGGGTGAAACCCAAAATTGCAGAAAAATGGAGACATCAAGGTGGCAGAGCTAGCCCTATTATTAAGAGCAAACTCAGCCAAAGGCAAAAAAAGAGACCCAGTCATCTTGATCAGCAGACACAAAACATCTCAAATAAGTCTCCAAGGTCTGGTTTGTTCTCTCGGTTTGTCCATTGGTCTGAGGATGAAAAGCAGAGGAGAAAGATAATTGAACACCAAGTTTAGAACAAAATGTCCTCCAAAATCTGGAAACAAACTGGACTCCTCTGTCAGACACAATGTTCTCCGGAATGCCATGTAACCGAACCACGTGCTGAAGGAACAAAGGCACCAATTCGGAGGAGGAAGGTAACTTAGGTAATGGCACAAGATGTATCATCTTGGAAAACCTATCACAGATTACCCAGATAACGGTCATTCTCTTAGAAACAGGGAGGTCGGAAATAAAATCCATAGAGATATGGGTCCATGGCCTCTTAGGCACAGGTAATGGCATTAACAAACCACTAGAGCGAGAGCAAGGCTTGGAGCGAGAGCAAGGACTGTACAAATTCCCTGACGTCACGAGACAAAGTAGGCCACCAAAAGGATCGACTCACCAAGTCTCTGGTACCAAATATCCCGGGATGACCAGCCAATGCGGAACAATGAATCTCAGACATCACACTCTTCTTCCACTGGTCTGGGACAAACAATTTCCCAATAGGGCGGCGCTCAGGTTTATCCTCCTGAGACCCTTCCAGAGCCAGTCTCAAATTGGGCGAGATGGCGGAAAGAACTACACCCTCTTTCAAAATAACAGTAGGATCAGATAACTCAGGAGAGTCCGCAAAGAAACTCCTCGAGAGGGCATCCGCCTTAACATTCTTAGTGCCAGGAAGAAAAGAAACCACAAAATTAAAACGTGTGAAAAACAAGGCCCACCTGGCCTGTCTAGGATTAAGTCGCTTGGCTGATTCGAGATAAACCAGATTCTTATGGTCCATGAGGACCACCACCTGATGTTTGTCTCCTTCCAGCCAATGTCTACACTCTTCAAAGGCCCACTTCATGGCCAATAACGCCCGATTACCCACATCATAATTACGTTCAGTTGGAGAAAATTTTCGAGAGAAAAATGCACAAGGGTTACTCTTAGAGGTCTCTGGATCTCTTTGGGACAAAACGGCACCTGCCCCAATTTCAGAGGCATTAACCTCCACCTGAAACGGTAGAGAAACATCAGGCTGCCGTAGAACAGGAGCAGAAGTGAATCTCTGCTTAAGTTCCTGAAATGCAGAGACTGCCTCAGGAGGCCAATTCACCACATCAGAACCCTTTTTGGTCAAATCAGTCAATGGTTTAACAATACCGGAGAAATTACCAATAAATTAACGATAAAAATTGGCAAAACCCAAAAATCTCTGAAGAGCCTTTAATGAAGTAGGTTGGACCCAATCACAGATGGCCTGAACCTTGACCGGGTCCATTTCAATAACAGACGGAGACAAAATGAATCCCAGAAATGAGACCTTCTGTACGCCAAAAAGACACTTTGATCCCTTCACATACAGTGCATTCTCTCTGAAAATCTGGAACACAGTCCGAACAAGTTTCACATGAGAGTCCCAGTCATTGGAAAAAAATTAAGATATCATCCAAATAAACAATCAGAAATTTATCCACAAAATCCCTGAAAATATCTTTCATGAAGGATTGGAAGAAGGAAGGAGCATTAGTGAGCCCAAAGGGCATCACTAGGTACTCAAAATGCCGCTCTGGGGTATTAAACACCGTCTTCCATTCATCCCCGTGCTTAATGCGAATAAGGTTATACGCCCCCTGAGGTCAAGCTTGGTAAACCAAGTAGCACTTTTCACCCTGGAAAACAGGTCAGAAATCAAGGGTAACGGATATTGATACTTCACAGTGATCTTATTCAAGAGACGATAATCAATACATGGCCTCAATGAACCATCCTTTTTGGCCACAAAGAAAAAACCGGCACCCAAGGGTGAAGAGGATGGTCTGATATGACCCTTCTCCAATGACTCCTTGATATAAGATCGCATAGCATCGTGTTCAGGTACAGACAAGTTAAAAAGGCGACCTTTAGGAAATTTACCACCAGGCACTAATTCAATAGCGCAATCATAGCTCCTGTGAAGGGGCAAGGATGCAGATTTACTTTCACTAAATACATCCGAAAAATTAGTCAAAAAGTCAGGAACATCCTGAGACTGGAGAGAGGCAGAAAAAACAGGAATGTCGGCATTAACACATTGGCAGCCCCAACTGGTCACAGACACAGATTTCCAATCCAAAACAGGATTATGAGACTGTAACCAAGGGAAACCTAGTACAATAATGTCATGCAGATTATACAGCACCAGAAATTTGCAACTCTCCTGATGATCTGGTTCAACCCTCATTATCACCTGAGTAGAAAACTGGGGTTTATTCTCCACCAAAGGGGTAGAATCAATCCCCAGAAGGGGAATAGACTTCCGCAGGGGTATCATGGGAAACCCACAACGTTTGGCAAAGTCAAAATCCATCAGGTTAATAGCTGCTCCTGAATCAACAAAAGCCTGAGCAGAAAATGTGGACAGGGAGCAAATCAGGGTAACAGTCAACAGAAATTTGGTCTGAACACTATCCAAGACAACTGAGCGTGCAAAACGTCTTCCCTGCTTAGGGCAGACTGAAATAGCATGAGAGGCGTCACCACAGTAGAAACATAACCCATTGCGCTTTCGAAACTCATGACGCTGTGCCCCAGACGTCACTTTATCACACTGCATGGGCTCAGAAGCTGGCTCACAAGGCAACACTATCTCACGCATACCTCTGCGCTCACGCAAACGTCTGTCAATTTGAATAGCCAATGACATAGAATCACTGAGACCAGAGGGAGCAGGGAATCCCACCATAACATCCTTTACATTCTCTGACAGCCCCTTCCGAAAAAGGGCTGCCAAAGCATCACCATTCCATTTGGTCAGGACTGCCCACTTTCGGAATTTCTGACAGTACAACTCAGCGTCTTCAAGACCCTGATTTAATGCCAACAAGGTTTTCTCAGCTTGATCACTGACATTAGGTTCATCGTACAATAACCCCAGAGCCAGAAAAAATACATCAATATCATTCAAAACAGGATCCCCAGGTGTCAGGGAAAAAGCCCAATCCTGAGGGTCGCCGCGCAGGAGAGAGATGACAATTTGAACCTGCTGTGCTGCGTTCCCTGAGGACTTAGGCTTTAAGGCAAAAAACAACCCGATCCCCCCAAAAAATACCAACTCACTAATTGCAAAAACACCTGAGATCACACGACCTCTACCACCTAAATTAGTTCTCTGGTGTAACAAAACTAAGCAGCAGCCACTGAAAAAACTGGAAAAGGCAAATGAACAAATAACAGTGGCTCAGATAAACTGAGAGGAGCACAAGCCCCCGGAGGGGACCTGGCTGACCTCCACAGAAGTGCAGGACAAAATGCAAAAAGCAAGCACAAAAATAAAGGCAGAAAATATCTTATCTGTTAGCAGAAGATGCAGGCAAGACACAGCAAGCTTCCAAGTGAACCAGGAACCAAAGTTGAGACAAGAACAATTGATCACCGGCAACCCTGATGGGAGGGAACCTCCCTTATATAAGACCAGTCTGTAACACCTGATTGCCAATCTTCACAATCTTCATTGAATAGTTCAGTACTGTTTGTAACCACCAGAGGGAGCTTCTGCTCAGAATTCATTTCTAACACATTCACAACAGGAACCTCCCTTATATCAGACCAGTCCGTGATCCCAGATTGCCATTCCTTGCTGAAAGGTTCAGTACTGTCTGTAACCACCAGAGGGAGCCTCTGCTCAGAAACCATCTCTAGAACATTCATAACAGATGAGGGGGTATCATGCATACCAGGATAGGGATAAGGGGGTACCATGCATACCAGGATTGGGGGGTGAGGGGACCATGCATACCAGGATGAGGAATGTGGTGCCATGAATACCAGGATTATGGGGGGACCATACATACCAGAATAGGGATGAAGGGTCCATGCATACCACTATAGGGATAAGGGG
The DNA here is from genome assembly GCA_033576555.1 of Oophaga sylvatica. Classification (NCBI taxonomy): domain Eukaryota; kingdom Metazoa; phylum Chordata; class Amphibia; order Anura; family Dendrobatidae; genus Oophaga; species Oophaga sylvatica. The sequence continues at coordinate 310,853,144 of JARQOD010000001.1, forward strand.
GCCATGCATACCAGGATAGGGATGAGGGGTGCAATGCATACCAGGATAGGAGGGGGCAGCACATACTAGGATGGGAGACCATATACCAATAAAAATGCTTGCCACCCGGACGTAGAACAGGTTCATAGCTAATATATATATATATATATTATATATACTAGATGTGGGCCTGATGCTATTGTATCGGGAGGCCAGAAAGACGGTGGTTTGTGGCCTGTGCAGGAGATGGGGTGCGGCACCAGAAGGCGCCCTCACCCCATCTCCAGCACAGGCCACAAGCTACGGTCTTTCCTGTCGGCTGTGACTGCACGGAGGTGGGTAGGCAAGCAGCGGTGGGATCTGGCGCGTGTAGTCAGGCTGCAGGTCATAGCGGGGGGTCCGGCGGCGGGACCTGGCGGCGATCCGGTGGTAAGTCCTGGCGCGATCCGGCAGCGGGTCCTGGCGGGGATCCGGCGGCAGGTCGTGTTGTGGGGTCCGGTGGTGGGTCCTGGTGGGTGTCCGGAGGCAGGTCTAGCGGCGGAAGGGGGTTCTGGCGTGGGTGTCCCGCTGGTGGTACTGAGCAAGGGCCTGGTACCACCAGCGGGTGCCATATTGGAATACTCATCACTTTGGTATTCCAATATGGTGGTTGGCGTACTTCCTGTGCGGTGCGGTGGATTGTGGGATTCGACGACGTCCAGACGGAAGTGGATGACAGACAATTTAAGGCAATTATATAAATAGATATATATATATTTTTGTTATTATTTATTTAATTTTTAATTTTTTTCATCTTATCCATTTTAAAAATTGGAAAAAAGGAAAATGGGCTGATGCTAAACTTTATGCATCCAGTATAATCATGATTGATTAATACCTAGTACCTAGTAGCACCCCTTTTTTAACCCCTTAGTGACAGAGCCAATTTGCAGCTTAATGACCGGGCCAATTTTTACAATTCTGCCACTGTCATTTTATGAGGTTACAACTCTGGAATGCTTTAACGAATCTAGCTGATTCTGAGATTGTTTTTTCGTGACATATTATACTTCACGTTAGTGGTAGAAAAATTTTATATGACTTGCGTTTATTTATGAAAAAAACGGAAATATGGCGAAAATTTTAAAAAATTAGCAATTTTCAAACTTTACATTTTTATGCCCTTAAATCAGAGCGATATGTCACATAAATTTCTTAATAAATAACATTTCCCACATGTCTAATTTACATCAGCACAATTTTGGGAACAAAATTTTTTTTTGTTTCGAAGTTATAAGGGTTAAAAGTTGACCAGCGATTTCTCATTTTTACACCATTTTTTTTTTAGGGACCACATCACATTTGAAGTCACTTTGAGGGGTCTATATGATAGAAAATACCCAAAAGTGACACCATTCTAAAAACTTCACCCCTCAAGGTGCTCAAAACCACATTCAAGAAGTTTATTAACCCTTTACGTGCTTCACAGAAGCAGAAGCAATGTGGAAGGAAAAAATTAAAATTAACTTTTTTTGCAAAAACTTTACTTCAGAACCAATTTTTTTTATTTCACAAGTGTTAAAAGAAAAAATGAACCACAAAAATTGTTGTGCAATTTCTCCTGAATACGCTGATACCCCATATGTGGGGGTAAACCACTTTTTGGGTGCACGGCAGAGGTCGCAAGGGAAGAAGCGCCATTTGACTTTTTCAACGCAGAATTGGCTGGACGCCATGTAGGGTTTAGAGAGTCCCTGATGTGCCTAAACAGTGGAAAACCCCAACAAGTGACCCCATTTTGGAAACTAGACCCCATAACGAACTTATCTAGATGTGTCGTGAGCACTTTGAACCTCCAAGTGCTTCACAGAAGTTTATAACGTAGAGCCGTGAAAATAAATCATTTTTTTCCGCAAAAATGATTTGTTAGCCCGCTATTTTTTTATTTTCCCAAGGGTAACAGGAGCAATTGGACCCCAAAAGTTGTGCAATTTTTCCTGAGTACGCTGATACCCATATGTGGGGTGGAACCACTGTTTGGACACATGGGAGAGCTTGGAAGTGAAGGAGCGCCCTTTTGTAATGCAGAGTTTGATGGAATGTTCTGCGGGCGTCATGTTGTGTTTGCAGAGCCCTTGATGTGCCTAAACAGTAGAAACCCCCTGCAAGTGACACCATTTTGGAAACTAGACCCCCCAAGCAGCTTATCTAGATGTGTGGTGAGCACTTTGAAGCCACAAGTGCTTCACAGAAATTTATAAACGAAGAGCCGTGAAAATAAAAATAATTTTTTTCCTTAAAAATGATTTTTTTAGCCAGCTATTTTTTATTTTCCCAAGGGTAGCAGGAGAAATTAGAACCCCAAAATCATGGTGCAATTTGTCCCGAGTATGCTGATACCCCATATGTTGGGGTAAACCACTGTTTGTGAGCACGGCAGGGCTCGGAAGGGAGGGAGCGCCATTTGACTTTTTGAATGCCACGTCGTGTTAGGAGACCCCCTGATGTGCCTAAACAGTGGAAACCCCTCAATTCTAGCTCCAACCCTAACGCCAACACACCCCTAACCCTAATCTTAACCCTAACCATATTTCTTACCCTTACCCTAATCCCAACCATAATTGTAACCCTAACCCTAATTGTAACCCTAACGATAATGGAAAAATGAAAATAAATACAATTTCTTTATTTTATGTCCCTAACTAAGGGGGTGATAAAGGGGGGGTTTATGTACAATTTTTTTTATTTTGATCACTGTGATAGTTTATCACAGTGATCAAAATGTACTCTCACTGAATGAATGAATTTTTTACAGGATGAAGAAGCCGGGAGGCTGGGAGCTGCCGGATGACAGGGGGATACCGGGAGGTACCGGGGGGGGATCAGGGGACCCGGGGACCCTATTACATGCAGGATCATGGCTTTTTTCTTTGTTTTGCGATCGCCGTTATATGGTTAATAACGGTGATCGCAAAAGCGGGGGGACAGCGGGGGACCCTTATTATGTCCCCGGACCCCGGAGAAAATCCGGCTCGGCGGGCGCACTGCTCAGGTGCCCACCATTTTCTTTGCCGGAACAAGACGCAGGGAGCTCGGGGAGACATGGGGGGACACCGGGAGGCACAGGAGACTGATCGGGGGTCTCGGGGACCCCATTTCTCTCCCCTCTGATGAGCGATCACATTAGAGAGAGAAATTAAATGGAAAATCGCTTTTTTTTGTGATCGCCGTTATAGGGTTAATAACGGCAATCGCAAAAGCGGGGTCGGTAAAAACCGACCCAAATCATGTTTGGAGAAAATCTGACTCTGGGGGGCGCTATATACTTTCTCCACAGCGCTGTGGTTTAAGTACCCTTAACTACCGCCGTTAAAAGGCGTATCGGCGGTCGTTAAGGGGTTAAAGTATCACAGCTTGTTAATGCTTTTTGTAGCCATACAAGAGTCTTTCAATTCTTGTTTGAGGAATTTTCATTGATTCTTCCTTGGACAATTCTCCAAGTTCTGTGAGATTCCTGGGTAGTCTTGCATGCACTGCTGTTTTGAGATCTAGCCACAGATTTTCAATGATGTTCAGATCAGGGGACTGTGAGGGGCATTGTAAAATTTTCAACTTGCACCTTTTGAGTTAGTCTATTGAGGATTTTGACGTGTGTTTAGGATCATTATTCATTTGTAGAAGCCATGCTCTTTTCAACTTCTACTTTTATACAGATGGTGTTATATTTGCATCAAGAATTACTATATTTTGTGGTTTATAAGACGCACCTCAAATTTTGAGGAGAAAAATAGGAAAAAAAACTTTTTTAATAAAATGGTGGTGCTTCTTGTAATCCATGCACCTTATTGCTTACCGGGGGTGGTGGCTGCGGTGAAGCGGGGTCCCATGGTCACAGCTGGAGGAGGCAATAGTGAAATGTTGCTGCAGGCCAAAGGCTGGGATGAGGGGGTGTTCTGATATGTGGCGCACCACTGCGGGAGTTTGGTGCTGTGGGTCTTTGGTGCTGCGGGGGCTCTAATCTCAGCATTGAGATCTCATCTCCCGAAATCTTGGTGCCAAGATCTTCATCTGCAAATGTGCCGCCCCGGCAGCCATTTTTTTGGAGTCTGCCACATAGGAAACCATGTACTATAACTGCGGGGGCTCTGGGCTTTCACAAGATGTCAGCAGAGCACCCGCATCACCGAAGACCTGCAACACCGAAGGCACGCCGCCGCACATCCGAACACTCCTCATCCCACCCTGTGGCAGCAGCAATGCTCCACTCTTGCCTCCTCCACCACGGACGGTAAGATATATCCGCATTATAAGACACACCCCCATTATAAAAGTGTGTCTTATAATCCGAAAAATACGGTAGTTGAAATTTAATTGAACTAATTGTTCCCTCTTACTGTGAAATGTTCCCCGTGCCATTGGCTGCAATACAACCTCAAAGCATGATTGATCCACCCCCATGCTTAATGGATGTCGAGATGTTCTATTTTAACTTCATCGGTCCACAAGGCTTGTTTCCTAAATGCTTCAGGCTTGTTTAGATGTTCTTTTGTTCTTTTGCATACTTCTGACTCTGAATTTTATGGTGAGTTCGCAGGAGAGCTTTTCTTCTCATGACTGACTCTTCTATGAAGGTCATATTTGTGGAGGTGTCTGTGATCAGTTTAATAATGTACCACAACTTCAGAGTCTACGAAATCTTTCTGAAGGTCTTTTGCAGTCAAGCAGGGGTTCTTATTTGACTCTTTGATGAAGATGTCGTGTGTGACCTTGAAACACATTGACCTGTAAACCTTTTAATAAAATCCGTTGATTTTATCCTGCTACTCAGTCCTTATCAGCAGCACAGTTGATGACACCTCCTTCTTACTTTTCATCTTTAACTTTAGGCTTTTTAAAGATTATTTCATCTTCAATTTGCTTAAGTGTGCACAATAACAGTAATTTTGACCAAAGGTGCCCAAACTTTTATATGCAACTGTATATAATATATGTGACCTTGCTATTTTCAGGGCTGGGAGATGTTGACATGCGGTCTGATCAGATGAAGAAGAAACAACGGAAAACAGTTCTAACCACACGAGATGTCAGCAGTCACTGGATGTATTTATTCTGTATGTGTAGTGCATGACTTGGAGTAAATCTGCTTTTTACAAAAAATTTCTTAGGCTGCATTCTGACAATTGTGTTAAATTTTTGTTTGCTTCCAGATTTTTTTTTATGAAACGGTACACGGACTTATAGAGTTTTATAGATCCATTCACACATCAGTAAAAATCACAGATCATAGAATGGGATCTGAGACTCAGAACATGGCTTGTACTGAGTTTGAGGATCAGAATAGGACATACTCAATGGATCTGTGTGCTGTACCACAAAAAAAATCAGGCAGGACATCAACACGTCACATGGATACAGGAATGTGGCCTTATAATGTACAGTGTAGCACTGTCCCTTAGTTTAAAGTGTACTCACTTATTATGTATAGCGCCGTCCCTTAGTGTATAGTGTATTCACTTATTATGTATAGCACAGTCCCTTAGTATATAGTGTACTTACTTATTATGTATAGCACAGTCCTTAATACAGTTTTCTCTTTTATTATGTATGACACTATGCCTTATTATATAGCTTCGTATGCTTAATATTTAGCATACCCCATTATTACATAGTATTATCTCTTGTCATGTATAGCGCCATGATTTAAACAGCATATTCTTGGTATTGTTAATCACAGCGCCCTCCCTTTATTGCTGTCATGCACAGTGTAGGAAAGGCTAAGTGCAACATGAAGGTATAAGGGAAAAGGAACCAAACACTAGGGAAGGGGGGAGTTGAGACCCCTAGGCAGATCTAACATCACCCTGTCTGCCGTATCATCCCTATATAGGTTCCGCACCTATCTCTGAGCAGGATACCTAATCCTTGCCTGACCTTGGCGATAAGCCCTGCTTAGGGAAGGACAGGATGCACTCTAGTCAATCCCCACTACCACTAAAGACAGATGGGATACACAAACAAGGGGAACACTTAGTAGACTCAGAGAGAAACACAGACGTCCTCCAGCAACAAGAAAGAGGAAGATAGCCGACTGCTATAGCTACAAGCCTCTACAGGGAAATGGTAATAGAACTATCAACTGCAACTCCCAGCAGCAAGCTGGAAGTTATAAACACCCCGGTACAGGTGTGTCAACTAGAGTGGGGAGAAGTTGCCACTGGATCTAAAAGTCAGAAGGATTAGGAACGAGTCTGCTAAGCCAACCACTGAGACGTTCTGCGGTTAGATGCAGTGCGACTGTTTGCAGCCTCTGACACACCAGTGATAATTACATAGTCCTCCTCTCTTGTTAGATATAAATGACTGCTGATGGAGCAGCCGGTTACCAGAAGACCAGTCCATCAGCTCCTCCATTAGAAAATAAGCTTTCCCATGCTCCATCAGCCGTCATTGCATTATATATCTAACAAGAGATGATGGTATGTAATAAAAACAGGGCACTATACTGTAAATAACAAAAATAATGAGAATCCGATATCTAAGGGATAAGAGAGGGCACTATGTAAAATATTTTATATACATATATATGTATGCAAGTGCTTCTCACAAAATTAAAATACCATCAAAAAGTTAATTTATTTCAGTTTTCAATACAAAAAGTGAAACTCATATGTTATATAGATTCATTACAAACAGAGTGATCTATTTCAAGTATTTATTTCTGTTTATGTTAATGATTATGGCTTACAGCCAATGAAAACCCAAAAGACATTATCTCAGTAAATTAGAATAATTAAAAAAAATACCTGCAAAGGCTTCCTAAGCATTTAAAAAGGTCTGTTAGTCTGTTTCAGTGGGCTCCACAATCATGGGGAAGACTGCTGACTTGACAGATGTCCAGAAATCAGTCATAGACACACTCCATAAGAAGGGTAAGCCACAAAAGGTCATTGCTAAAGAATATACAGTAAAGATGTATATCTTTGTACCGTGTTAGCCAGTAGATAGAAAAATATTTAGAATTGAGAGTCCTCAGTGGTTGATACCTTTTAATGGCTAACTGAAACTGTTCCAATATTTATGTTCATCTCTAACTCCCATAATGACAGTTCTGCTTCACGTCACTTGTCTTATCTATTGCATTGTTTCTGTGCTGTGTTGTGTATAAATATGTGATTCTTCAGATTTTGTATTAATCTTTGCCTGATGAAGAGACCTGAGTGGTCTCGAAAGCTTGCAATTTGTTACCATCTTTTCAGTTAGCCATTAAAAGGTATCAACCACTGAGTACTCTCAATTCTAAATATTTTTGTATCCAAGCATATTAATGGAAAGTTGAGTGGAAGGAAAAAGCGTGGTAGAAAAAGGTGCACAAGCAACCGGGATAACCGCAGCCTTGAAAGGATTGTTAAGAAATGGCCATTCAAAAATTTGGAGGAAATTCACAAGGAGTGGACTGCTGCTGGAGTCATTGCTTCAAGAGCCACCACACACAGAAGTATCCAGGACATGGGCTACAAGTGTTGCATTCCTTGTGTCAAGCTGTGGTGCCCTGAGGGTCCAGTCGCCACGGAGATGTTGCATCTCACCCAGAGGTGTAACACCTGACTCTCAAGTAAGGAGGAAGCACCCCTTACACTCCACACCACATTCAACATACACTATGCCAGCTGAGCATTAAGACGGACCCTTTGGGAAAATGGTCTGACTCAGGCTGGTTAGAACAGGGTGTATCTAGTTGGTGAGTGGAGCTTAGGCACCACTTGGGCTGCCTGTTACCTTTAGAGAACAGTTAGTGTCAGTCAGGCAGTGTGTGGATACTGGCCTGTACTGCAGCTCCTCTGAGTTCACCTCAGGGAGCCGTGCTGTAGTGAGCGAAAGGGTCCAGGGCAAAGACAGCAATTGGAGCTGTGCCCCCATCCTTAAGAAGGAAGGACCAGGTGAACAAAGGGGAACGGTCCCTAGATTAGCGGGAGGGCTCAGGCTCCGCTAGTAAAACCGACGGCAGTGGTCACTTCATGGGCCATTGCCACTAGCCACCATAATCTCACCGGAAGGCAGCTTAGGGGTCAAGTACGTGTAGACATTGGCAGTGATCTGTAAACTGAAAAGGTCCAATACACCCTTGTCCGAGGGCTCTGTGGTGGCATGGTGCATGGAAGTAAGGAGAGTTAGCACTGAGAGAGAAAAGGCCGGAAAGGAACATATTGAAAGGGAGTCTTTGGAAGTGCGACCAATTTACCTGAGGGTTGCTGAACCACTCACTTGGAGGGCACAGTGCCCGGCTGGCATCTGTATGGCATGCGACAGACTGTGAGTAAAACCCTGAAACTACACTTGAACTGTTTCCCTAAATTATTCCAGCGACGCACACTCCCCTCTGCTACATCGCAAGCACTATTCCTGCACAACTACATCATCTATCTGCCCTGGAAGGACACAGCCTCACCTGTAGGAGGCTTATCATCTAGCTGCACATCACCATCCCTTCCAGAGTACCTGCACAGCAGCGCTGGTCACCCTGACCAGGTACTACAGGTGGCGTCACGAATCATCATACAAACATTTATTCCCCTGTAAATATCCCCCATTTACGGTGAGCGCCCAGGGCCACGGACCGAGCTGTGTTGCCGTGACATCCCCCATGGGATTTAATAGGCTCGGATCCGAGTACCCCCACTGCCCTGGGAGGGCGGCTTATCTATCTGGCATCACAAACAGGATTCCGAAGCTCGTTATAACAGAGTCCTGTGTGCCTAAATTGACTGTTTTTGTGCTAAAAGCTTTATTGTGGAATTGCCGCCATTTGCCGCCATTTTGCCGCCATATTTGTGCCACGAGGCGTTGGTGAAGGAGGGCATGCTTTCGTGGGCGTGCGCTCACTCTGAGGCGTGAAAGAAATGTGCGCCTACCCTAAGTGTTACTGCACTATCCGGACATGTCCATCAGCAAGGGAAATCCGCCTCCTGATCCCAAATGGGGTGAAGAGGAGGAAAAGAAAAGCCCGCCCCCTGAAGAAACAGCGGGAACTCCTCCATGGAAAAAGACCGGCCATCCCGGGACCAGAGCTGGAGAGAGCTGAGCCTGCGGAGCTGACCCAGCAACGGGAGGAAGCGGAGAACATGAAGCGGAGCTGGCAGGCCCTGACGCTGCATCCGGACCCGCCGCTGGAGCCGAAGCCTCCGCTCCGTCGACCCCTCACACCGGCACCTGGAGCCGAGGAAAATCCCTGCACCGCTGCTGACATCGCAGCGAAGGTATCTGGCCCCGAAGAAGAATCGGCGGTGGACTACTGCCTGCACATGAACCCAGAAGGCTGCCAGCATCCCCGGAGGAAGACAGGCCCTACGGCGTATAGGACCGGAGCAAACCGGCTCTGCAGGTAACTGGCGACGATATCACTGCTGCAGCTGATGACACCCTGGTGGAACCCCTGACACCCCCACCAGCCCAGTGCACACCAGCCACACGGACACCAGTGGTGGAGTCGATGACCCTGGTGCTAAGCAATGGGCCTGTGGACAGGAATGGTCCTGTGCTTGCACAGCCACCAGGTGTTGCCACTACTAAGTTAATGATTACCTAACCTGGACAGGTTTCATCCTCTGTGTAAAGTTATGTTTACTTATAGGTTTTCTTATATGAACTGCATGGCTGAGGACTCTGCCAGCCCAAAAACTTTATTGTAAATAGTTAGCACCTAGGTGCTCCATCTCGGTTTTACATAATTACCTCTGAATCTAAAACCCGTTTGCTGTGGCCGAAGGTAAGGTCTGCTAGAAAAAGTCAGTTATGTCTTGCAGCCCACCCAAGACCACCATTGGAGGTTTGGAGCGGGTCCTCCACAAGCACAGGTTAAGGACACTGTGAAGTTACCCCGGTGGGGGTAATCCTTACAAGTTTTACATGAACTCTAACGTAATTGGTTATTGCACTATATTTGAATGTTGATATTAAAAGTGTTATTTATGCAACGTTTAACCATAAGTGCATTCCCATAAAGGGAAGATGAGTTTTGAAATTATTTTCCATTGTTTGCTGGCATTCCTAAAAAAAATTGTATGTTTCTCATGTAACATCTTTACTCTGTTACAGCCCGGGAGTGCTGTGTTTAACAAGGGGGGAATGTGGCACCCTGAGGGTCCAGTCGCCACGGAGATGTTGCATCTCACCCAGAGGTGTGACACCTGACTCTCAGGTAAGGAGGAAGCACCCCTTAGACTCCACACCGCATTCAACATACACTATGCCAGCTGAGCATTCAGACGGACCCTTCGGGAGGATGGTCTGACTCAGGCTGGTTAGAACAGGGTGTATCTAGTTGGTGGGTGGAGCTTAGGCAGCACTTGGGCTGCGTGTTAGTTTTAGGCTAAGTGCACACGTTGCGGAATTGCCGCGGTAATTTCCGCGGCAATCCCGCACCTCCCTGCCATGGGAAATACGCATTTTTTTTGGTATGCGTATTCCCACCAGAATAATAGCGTTTTGCAAGAGTAATTAGCTTGCAGAATGCTACCGTTTTCCAAGCGATCTGTAGCATTGCTTGGAAAACTGATTGACAGGTTGGTCACACGAGTCAAACATAGCGTTTGACAAGTGTGACTAACTTTTTACTATTGATGCCGCCTATGCCGCATCAATAGTAAAAATATCTAATGTAAAAATAATAAAAAAAATAATAAATCGTGATATTCTCACCTTCCGGAGGCCCCCGCAGCCTTCCCGCCTCTCAGCAACGCTCCCGGCCAATCGCGTTCCCAGTAATGCATAGCGACAATGACCGCAGGTGACGTAGCATCACGCGAGACCGCTACGTCATCTGGGGTGATTCTCGCAATGCATCACTGGGAACGGGATTGGCCGGGAACATCGCTGAGGAGCAGGAAGGCTGCGGGGGCCGCCGGAAGGTGAGAATATCATTATTTTTTATTTTAATAATTATTTTAACAGGGATATGGTACCCAGGGCCTGGAGGAGAGTCTCCTCTCCTCCTGACCCTGGGTACCATCCGCACATGAACCGCTTACTTTGCGCATGGTGGGCATAGCCACATGCGGAAAGTAAGCGGTTCAATGCAATCCTATGGCGGCGGAATCACCGCTATTCCGCAAAAAGAATGAGCATGCTGATTTTTTTTTCCGCGATGCGATTGCACCACGGAAAAAAGCACAGCATGTGCACAGCATTGCGGAATCCCATAGGATAGAATGAGTTGCGTTGGGTAAGCGCTTTTGCCGCGTTTTTCGCCACGAAAAACCGCGGCAAAAACGCTAAGGTGTGCACTTAGCCTTAGAGAACAGTTAGTGTCAGTCAGGCAGTGTGTGGGTACTGGCCTGTACTGTAGCTCCTCTGAGTTTACCTGTGAAAAGGAGAAAAAGAACTGAACTTTTGCTCAGTGGTCCAAGGTGTTGTTTTCAGATGAAAGTAAATTTTGCATTTCATTTGGAAATCAAGGTCCCAGAGTCTGGAGGAAGAGTGGAAAGGCACACAAACCATGAGGTCTAGTGTGAAGTTTCTACAATTAGTGTTGTTTTGTGGAACTATGTCATCTGCTGGTGTAGATCCACTGTGTATTATCAAGACCAAACTCAGTACAGCCATCCACCAGGAAATTTTACAGCAATTCCTACTTCCCTCTGCCGACAAGCTTTTTGGAGAAAGAAATTTCCTTTTCCAGCAGGACTTGGCTCCTCTCCACACTGCCAAAAGTACCAATACTTGGTTTAAAAACAACAGTATCACTGTGCTTGATTAGCCAGCAAACTCTCCTGACCTTAACCCCATAGAGAATCTATGGGGTATTGTCAAGAGGAAGATGAGAGACACCAGACCCAACAATGCAGACGAGCTGAAGGCTGCTATCAAAGCAACCTGGGCTTCCATAACGCCTGAGCAGTGCCACAGGCTGATCACCTCCATGCCAGGCCGCACTGATACAGTAGTTGATGCAAAAGAAGCCCAGACCAAGTATTGAGAGCATTTTGGGTTTTCATTGGCTGTAAGCCATAATCATCAACATTAACAGAAATAAACACTTAGAACATCACTCTGTTTGTAATGACTATATAACATACGAGTTTCACTTTTTGTATTGAAGAACTAAAATAAATTAACTTTTCGATGATATTCTAATTTAGTGAGAAGCACTTGTATGTAGCTTTGTCGCCAAAAAAGGAGGGGGGGGAACATTACTTTCACAGGGGCCCCAAGTTTTCACCGTATGCCGTAGAACATATATAAAATATTAGATGTCTTGACAATTTCATACTGTATACTCTTGAATTATATAATTTTTTAGACACTGATAATTGTTGTAATTAATGAGTATGAATTAAGATAGTTGTCAGAATGCTAAACTTGTGTGCAGTAAATAAAAAAAAGTAATTATAAAAATATTCTACCAGATAGGAAGAAAAATACAGAATTGTAATTAAAATGAAGGCTTTCTATTTAGCATGTCTCTCTTCATTGCTATTCTTGACGAATATCGTGCAATTAATATTTAGCAAATATTGTGGACATTATAAAGAATGGTTACATTTGCACACTGCTATATAGAAATACAAATAAGATATTATGCTGGGAAAAACAAATGAACATCTACTGCCATCTAGTGTCTCTGAAAAATGTTTCAGCAAAAGCAAAATTAATAGAAGATATAAAATGTATGAAAATAATCAAGCATTAGTGGAACCTACATAATAAAACCATATAAAAAAATAACTCATCCTGAACTTCACCTTATTTAATGTGTTCTCACTGATATAACTGTCATTAACCAGTGTGGTCAAGAATTTTTGATTAAATGTTAGGAACCAATAATGAAATAATAGGCACATAGTCCATGCAGCTTTTATAGGGCCTTTGTACGGAATGGGCCCTCTAGAGGTTGGGTGTATCCCCATGTGTATACATAAAGTCTTTGGACAGCAGGGGCATAGCTGAGGTTGAGCCTTTTCCATGTGTGTATATGGGTCCTTTAAACAACATGGGCCTAACGAATATGAGTATAAATGGCTTTTGGAGACCATGAGCCTAGCTGAAGTTGGACTTATGCCATGTGTGTATGTAGGGCCTTTAGACTATATGGACCTAGAAGCGGTTGAGCCTAACCCATGTGCATATACAGGGTTTTTCTACATCATGCACAGTGGCTTACGAAAGTATTCACCCACTTGGCATTTTTCGTGTTTTGCTATCTCACAGTGTAAAATTTTACTGAATTTTTTAGGGTTTGCATCAGTTCATGTTAAGAACATGCCTTCAACTTTGAACATTTTGTTTTCTTTTTGTTGTGAAGTAAACAAATAGGACAACATAACTGAAAACTTTACTGTGCATAACTATTCAACCCCCTAAAGTGAACACTTTGTAGAGCCTCATTTTGCAGCAATCATAGCTGTATGAGCTTTCCACATCTTAACACTGGGATTTTTCCTTATTCCTCAATGCAAAAATGCTCCAATTCCTTCAAATTAGATGGTTTCCACTGGTTAACAGCAATCTTCAAGTCTGACCACAGATTCTCAATTGGATTAAGGTCTGGGCTTTGACTAGGCCACTACAAAACATTTACACGTTTCCCCTTAAACTACCAGAGTGTTGCTTTAGCAGCATGCTTTGGGTCATTGTTTTGTTGGAAGGTGAACCTCGGTCCCAGTTTAAAATACCTGACAGGCTGAAAAAGGCTTTGATCAAGAATATTCCGGTATTTCACACCATCCATTTAACTTAACTTGAACCATTTTCCCTGTCCTCGTTGCCGAAAAACATCCCAACAGCATGATGCTATCACCACTATTTTTCACTGAGGGGATTGTGTTCTTGGGGTTATGAGCTGTGTTGGTTTGGAGCAAGATATAGCGTTTATCTTGGTGGCTAAAAAGCTCAATTTTGGTCTCATCTGATCACAGCCTCTTTCTCCACCTATTTGGGGAGTCTCCCTCATGTCTTTTGGCAAACTCAAAACGAGCCTTAAAAATTTTGTGTGTAAGTAAAGGCTTTTTATCTGCTCACTCTTCCATAAAGGCCATCTCTATGGAGTTTATGATTTATTTTGGTCGCATGGACAGATAATCCAGTCACTGCTTGGAACTCTACAGATCCTTCAAGGTTACATTTGGTCTCTGTGCTGCCTCTCTGATTAATGTCCTCCATGCTCTGGCTGAGAGTTTTGGTGGACAGCCCTCAATTGGCTTGTTTTTTGAGGTACCATGTTCTTTCCAAATGATGATAATGAATTTGATGGTGCTCTGGCGGATCATCAGAGATTGGGATTTTTTTTTAACCCAACCTTGACTTCTCAACAACTTTGTTCCTGGCTTGTTTGGGTATCTCCTTGGTCTTCATGGTGTTGTTTGGTTAGTATTGCCTCTTGCTTATTTGTGTTATTCGTGTATATACTGACAGTAGTGATGAGCGAACGCGCTCGCCACTAATCATTACTCGCCCAAGTATCACGGTACTCGGTGTTCTTAGCGAGCACCGAGCATTTCCGGGATTACTCGGCGGGAACTCGGGTCTCCACCCAGATTTTTTGGCGGACTTTACAGACCCAATGCAGGGATTGTCTGCCAGGCAATGAAACGCCGCAGCCATCTTTGTTGTGGTCGTGCAGTGATTGGCTGGCTGCACAGCATCATCAGGGTATAAGAGACCGGACGCCGCACTGCTCGCCGCATTCAGCTCCTGATTGAGATAATTTAGGGAGAGCTGCTGCCGAGATAGGGTCAGATTTGGGGATTTCTTAGTCAGTTTTCTTTTTTTTTGTCCTGGGTGTCACTGTACTTATAAACAGCAGTATTTCACAAAAAATATATAAAAAATACAGGCCACACATTTTTCGTACTGGTATCTCCGTGGCAGCTCATATCTGTGTGTGCTCAAAGTTTGACCAGTTTATGGTAGTTTTTTTTTTTTTGTCCTGGGTGTCACTGTACTTATATACAGCAGTATTTCGCAAAAAAAATACAAAAAATACAGGCCACACATTTGTTGTAGTGATATTGCCGTGCCAGATCATATCTGTGCGTGCTGAAAGTTTGGCCAGTTTAGGCCGGTTTTCCTTTTTTTGTCCTGGGTGTCACGGTACTGATATACATCACTAGTTAGCCCACAAATAAAAAAAAAACAGGGCACATATTTGTCGTAGTGGTATCGCTATGCCAGCTCATATCTGTGTGTGCTCAAAGTTTGGCCAGTTTACTGCAGTTTTCTTTTTTGTGCCCTGGGTGATACTGTACTTATATACAGCACTATTTTATATATTGATTTAAATACCCAAATAAAGAAAAAAATATATATATATATTTTACTAATACATTTATTTATGAAAAGAAAAAAAAACAAAAGTACACATATTTGGTATTGCCACGTACATAATGACCCACTCTATAAAACTGTCACACTAGTTAACCCCTTCAATGAACACTGTAAAAAAAACAAAAAAAAAAAAAAATGAGGCAAAAAACAATGTTTTATCATCATGCCACCGAACAAAAAGTGTAATAAAACGCGATCAAAAAGACGGATGTAAATACAAATCGTAAATTTTGGCCTGCAAAAAACAAGCCACCGCATAGCTCCATCAGCAGAAAAATAAAAAAGTTGTAGCTCTCAGAATAAAGCAATGCAAAAATAATTATTTTTTCAATTACCGTATAAGCCGACCCGTGTATAAGCCGACCCCCCTAATTTTGCCACAAAAAACTGGGAAAACTTATTGACTCGCGTATAAGCCTAGGGTGAAAAATGATTATGCCCCCATATGATGCTCCACAGATTATGCCCCCATATGCTCCACAGATTATGCCCAATATGCTCCACAGATTATGCCCCCATATGCTCCAGATTATGCCCCCATATATTCCACAGATTATGCCCCCGTATGATCCACAGATTATGCCCCCATATGCTCAAGATTATGCCCCATATGTTCCACAGATTATGCCCCCATATGCTCCATATTATGCCCCATATGTTCCACAGATTATGCCCCCATATGCTCCATATTATGCCCCCATATGTTCCACAGATTATGCCCCCATATGCTCCATATTATCCCCCATATGCTCCAGATTATGCCCCATATGTTCCACAGCTTATGCCCCCATATGCTCCATATTATGCCCCATATGCTCCATATTATGCCCCCATATGCTCCAGATTATGCCCATATGTTCCACAGCTTATGCCCCCATATGCTCCATATTATGCCCCCATATGCTCCAGATTATGCCCCATATGTTCCACAGCTTATGCCCCCATATGTTCCATATTATGCCCCCATATGCTCCAGATTATGCCCCATATGTTCCACAGCTTATGCCCCCATATGCTCCATATTATGCCCCCATATGTTCCACAGCTTATGCCCCCATATGCTCCATATTATGCCCCCATATGCTCCAGATTATGCCCCCATATGTTCCACAGCTTATGCCCCCATATGCAACATATTATGCCCCCATATGCTCCATATTATGCCCCCATATGCTCCATATTATGCCCCCATATGCTCCAGATTATGCCCCATATGTTTCACAGCTTATGCCCCCATATGCTCCATATTATGCCCCCATATGCTCCAGATTATGCCCCATATGCTGCACAATTATGCTCATAGTATAGGCCTCATATGCTGCTGCTGCAAAAAAAATGACATACTCACCTCTCGTCGCTGGGGGCCAGGTGCCGGGGTCCTGAGCAGGCGGTGACACCGCTCGCTCAGGACCCCGGCACCTGAGATATTTACCTGTCCCTCGGTCCACCGCAGCGCCCTGCTCCCTCGGTCTGACTCCTCTGGCTGTGAATGATCTGGCAGGGGCGGGGCGTGCATATTCATGACTTTAATGAGCGGTGCCATGTGACTGCTGCAGGAAGGAGCCGGAGATCGTGGGAGAAGCAGGGGGCTGCAGAAACCGCGCCAGCGGAGGGGTGAGTATGATCCGACACCCCCGCTCCCCCTCCCCCGCCGACCCCCGTATATGACCCACGTATAAGCCGAGAGGGGGACTTTCAGCCCTAAAAAATGGGCTGAAAATCTCGGCTTATACATGGGTATATACGGTAAATAGTTTTTATTGTGTAAAAGCGCTAAAACATAAAAAAGATATAAATGACGTATCGCTGTAATCGTACTGTCCTAAAGAATAAAGTGGTCTTACCAGTTTTGCCACATGCAGAATAGTATAAAAAAAGCAATTCCTGAATTGCTGGTTTTTGCTCATTCTGTTTCCCACAAATCGGAATAGAAAGCTATAAAAAAAAGTCATGTGCCAGAAAATGGTACCAATAGAAACGTTAGCTCGTCCCGCAAAATACAAGCCCTCACATGACTCTGTCGGCCGAAATATGAAAAAATTATAGCTCTCAAAATATGATGATGCAAAAACTAGTTTTAACAATAAAAAGCGTGTTTTAGTGTGTGACAGCTGCCAAACGTAAACACTAGTGATGAGCGAACGAGCACCGAGCATTTCCGGTATTATTCGGTGGGAGCTCGGGTCTCCGCCCTGCAATTTTGGCGCTCTTTAGAGCACCAATGAACATGCAGGGATTGTCAGCCATGCACTGTAATGCTGCAGCCATCTTTGTTGTGGTATTAAAGTAATTGGCTGCCAGCACAGCGTCATCAGGTCTATAAGAGACTGGACATCGCCCTGCTCGACGCATTCATCTCTGGATTCAGACAGTGTAGGGAGAGCTGCTGCTGAGGTAAGGAGAGATTTGTGCTTTTATTAGTTAGTGTGGGTCTACCATTGTTCAATCCACAAATCCAGCTAAACCAACAGTCCTTATTGTTAAGGGCCAGCGGAACGCACCTAATAGATTTTAAGGAGAGGTGCGTTCACAGCACGGGGTCCACCGTGCAGGCAGAACCTGCTGCTAGTAAGATGGCGCAAATAGGCAGTATGAGCGAACTCTGTTATCCCGCAGACTCGCAGATGTAAATGCCGTAGCATTATATGGCGGTATAAGCGAACTCTGATACTTCACAGAGCCGCTGTAACAAAGACCATGTCCTGTCAGACTCACAGGCGACACAGATGTCTGCTAAGCGATTGCAGTCTGTGGTCATGCCATACACACAGCAAACTCCTCACCGGAGGTGCCGGTATACTAGGGGCTTATTTCAGCCAGAGCCCTGAATCCAAACACACAAAACTCCTCACCGGAGGTGCCGGTATTCTAGGGGCTTATTTCAGCCGGGTCCCTAACCACATGCATAAGACCACATTGGCGAAAGCACGTAACAGATATGATACTAGCGCACGGCCGTGCGGTTATGCAACACTTTTATAGTAGCCAAGAGTACAAGACCTTCCAGAACAGACCAATAGGAAACTGCTTCAGAACTAGTGTTGAGCATTCCGATACTGCAAATATCGGGTATCGGCCGATATTCGCTGTATCGGAATTCTGATTCTGAGATCCGATATTTTTGTCATATCGGATACCGGAATCGGAGTTTTCCTCTAAAGTCTATGGGGAGTTCCTGTGTCACAGAACGAAGTACGTGACGGTCAGTGTTGGTCGGGTCTGTCAGGTATCAGCAGCACTTACCTGGCAGAAGATCCTCGGCGGTCACGTCCATCCATCCATCCAGGCCGGCCATTACCCTCCCCCTGGCGGTCACGTGCAGCATCTCGCGATAACTGCACGTGCTGCCGGGTACTGGGTAATCTCGGCCAGCTGTACTCTCGAGAGAGCTGGCCGTAAACCAGTCTGATGACGTCACCGCCGGGGAATCTCTTCAGGTAAGCAGCTCTGCTACATCTGGATGCCATGCTCAGCCTGGCATGCAGATGTAGCAGAGCTGGACTCGGCGTGGGACACTTGTGATTTTGGACTGCGTCGGACAGGGAGTATTTGTGTTGGTTTGTTTTGATTTTTTAAAGGAGAACGATGGCGTCGCAGGATGAGCGTACAATAAAAATAATGAAAACTGTGTGGTGTTTTATTTCATTAAAAGACTTTATTTTGGCTGTGTATTTTTTTCACAAATTTACAAACTTTATGATTAATAATGGATCGGTGTCTTATTGACGCCTCTCCATTATTAACCGGGCTTATTGTTCAATCAAAGGTGACATTAAAATCTTATTACCCCGCTTGCCACCGCTACAGGGCAAGTGGGAAGAGCGGGGTAAAGTGCCACAATTGGCGCATCTTTGGATGCGCCAATTGTGGGGCTGCTGCAGCCTGGTATTTTTAGACTATTGAGGGCCAAAATCCATGGGCCTTGACAGTCTTTTAATACCAGGCCGCAGCAGTCTGCTTTTTACTTGGCTGGTTAACAAAAATAGGGGGACCCCCACGCCATTTTTTTTCGAGGGGATCACCTATTTCTGTTAACCAGCCAAGCTAAGCAGACTGCTGTGGCCTGGTATTATCAGGCTTGCAAGGTTCATGGATATTGGATCCTTACCAGCCTGAAAAACCAGGCCTCAGCAGTCTGATTCATCTGGCTGGTTAACAAAAATAGGGGGGACCCCACGCCATTTTTTTTCGAGGGGATCCTCTATTTTTGTTAACCAGCCAAGATAAGCAGACTGCTGTGGCCTGGTATTATCAGGCTTGCAAGGTCCATGGATATTGGCTCCTTAACAGCCTGAAAAACCAGGCCTCAATAGTCTGCTTTATCAGGCTGGTTAACAAAAATAGGGGGGACCCCACGCCATTTTTTTTTCGAGGGGATCCCCTATTTTTGTTAATCAGTTCACTTCAGGTCAGCTGGGAATCCCTCTGACGTCACTGATGCTATGCGGTCCCTGGCTGACCTGAAGTGAAAGTGGGAAGCAATCAATTATGCTAACCACTTCCTCTCCTGTCAGCCAGGAGAGGAGATGATTCAGTTGGGGTTTACTGTGAGGCTGTCAGCATTAGCTGCGGTCCCTGCAGTAAACATTAACCCTTTCAGAAGGATTACATCGGGGGAGCTGACTGAACATCGGATAGGTAAGAATAATGTTGCTTTATTATTTTATTTTTATTACAGGTGAACAAGGGCTTCGCAAGGGGAATGGCAGTAAAATAAAATATGGTCAAAAACTGTGTGTTTATTTCATTAAAATGATTTTTAATTAAATGTGTGTGTTTTATTTTTATTTCATACAATAGGATTAATAATTGATAGTTGTCTAATTGACAGCTCTTAATTATTAACCTGGCTTAAAGTCACCTTTCAATAGCAAGGTGGCTTTAACCCTTTATTAACCCATTCGCCACCGCTACAGGGCAATGGGAATAGACGGGCAAAGTGCCAGAAATGGCGAATCTAATTATAGATTTGCCTTTTCTGGGTGTCTGGGGGCAGATGTTAGTAGCCGGGGGGGGGGGGGCAAAAATAATGGTCCCTCTCTGGGCTATTATTATCTGCCCCCACTCGCTGGCTTTGTCTGTCTGGTTGAGAAAATAGGACGGGAGCCCACGCATTTTTTTTTCAACAATTTTACACCTCATATATATATATATATATATATATATATATATATATACATGTCATTGAATTTGTGACACATATATATATTTATAGTACATACATTTCTATATAGTATAATAGCCGCTAATTCAATTGCCGGCTTTTGTGAAATTACAGACCCGACATGAAATGACACATGGTTTACATAGAGTTAACCATGTCATTTTATGTAGTTTGATATATGGCTTTCACTAACAATTACATGAGTGTATGTGTGCAAAATTTGACACATTACGGGTTAATTAAAGGTGTAAATTCGTAGCAAAAAATGTGTTTTTTTACAATGAATTTACACCTTTAATTAACCCCACAGGCTCAGCAGTATCCAAGCATGTGACCCCTGATCTCCAATGGGAGATCTTGCCCTGGTCATGCTCAGATGGAAAAACAGAGGACTTAGTCCCAAAGCTGCCTGCTCCAACGCTGGTTACAACAGAGGATCCAGGAGAGGCAGCAGCAAGTCTCCGCACAGTATCAGACTGGGCAAGATGCTGGGACTGATGTCTCTGCTGAGCAGGCTCCACTGCGGCTGGAGATGGATGGGGGACTGCAGCGGGAATATCTCGAGATTCCCCTTGTGCAGAAGTAGGAACTCGAACCCTAACACTTTTAAGGGTATATGCATATTAGGGTGCCAAGGAAATGCATGGTAAAAATTAAGTAGCAAGGTTTTGAAGGTAATTTTGTTCCTTTTTGGTCATAGATATTTTATAATTTTCTCTTTTTAAGATTAGTTATCATTTTCTGGTTGCTCAATGGCACATCATATTGCAGTTTTAAATGTTTGTTTAGTATTTATCGTCACGCATATCCCACATTATGTGTGCTAAAATTATGGCATTTCAGGGCTACATTAGACAGTTTTTTCTTCATCTTACCACAGTTATTGACAGTGACAACAGTTTGTTAAACAAATAAAGTACATTCCAGATACTTGAAAGCATTCCTCCCAACTTTTGAAGACGGGAAGGAGGGACAAAGGCTGGGGCGCGCTATGCGCGCCGTGGCAAATTTTGGGCCACGTTCCCTACCACACCAACATTTCACATTAACCACACAACTACCCATGTCACACACACCTACCAAAACATTTAGCACAGGCTAACACACGGTAACGGAGGAATGAACAGGTAGAGAGAAAAGAAAGAAAGAAGCAAGAGAGAAGAAAAAAGAAAACAATAAAGAACAGGAGAAGAAAGAAAAAGAACAAGAGAGAAAGAGAAAAAAAGAAAGGAGAAAGAAAAAGAAAAAAGAAAGAAGAGAGAAAGAGAAAGAAATAGAGTGAACGAAAGAAAGAAAAGAAAGAAAGAGAAAAACAGAGAGAAGTGAAAGAAAAACAGAGAGAAAGAGGGACAGAAAAAAAGAAACAGAGAGAGAGAAAAAAGAGAGGGGAAAGAAAGAAAGAAGAGGAAGAGAGAAAGAGAGAAAGAAAGAAGAGGACAGAAGAGAAAAAAGAAAGAGAGAAAAAAAGAAAGAGGGGAAAGAAAGAACAGAGAGAAAAGAAAGAGGAAGAAAGAACAGAAGAGAAAGAGGAACGAAAGAACAGAGAGAGAAAGAAAGAAAACAAGAGAGAAAGAAGAGGAAAGAAAGAACAGAGAAAGAAAGAAAGAAAGAGAAAGAAAGAACAGAGAGAAAGAAAGAAAGAGAGAGAAGAAAGAACAGAGAAAGAAAGAAAGAAACAGAGAGAGAAAGAAGAGGGAACAGAGAAAAAAGAACAGAAGAAAAAAAGAAAGAGGTAAAGAAAGAAAGAAAGAGAAGAAAGAAGAGGGAAAGAAAGAAAAAATAGAAAGAAAGAGGGAAGAAGACAGAGAGAGAAAGAAAGAAACAGAGAGTAGAAAGAACAGAGAGGAAAAAAGAACAGAGAGGAGAAAGAAAGAAAAGAAAAGAAAAAAGAAAGAAAGAAGGAAAGAAAGAAACAGAGCAAAAAAACAGGAAAAAGGAAGAAAAGAGAGAAAGAAAAGAAAGAAAGATTAGAGAGAAAGAAAGGGAAAAAAGCTAGAAAAGAAAGAAAACAGAGAGAGAAAGAAAGAGTAACAGAAAAAAAGAAAGAGAGGAAAGAAAGAACAGAAGGAGAAAGAAAGAAAGAGGAAAGAAAAAAAGGGAAAGAAAGAGAGAGAAAGAAGAAAATCAGAGAGAAAAAGGAAGAACAAAGAGAGAAGAAAGAACAGAAAGAGAAAGAAAAATGTAAGAAGAAAGAAAACAGAAGAGAGATAGAAAGAACAAAAAAAGAGAAAAAAGAAAGGGGAAAGAAAGAAAGAACAGAAAAAAAGAAAAAAGAAAGAAAAGAGAGAAAGAAAGAAAGAAAGAACAGAAGAAAAAAGAAAAGAGAAGAAAGAGGGACAGAAAAAAAAAAGAGAGAAAAAAAGAGGGGAAAGAAAGACCAGAGAGGGAGAGAGAAAGAAAGAGGGGAAAGAAATAACAGAGAGAGAAAGAAAGGGGAAAGAAAGAACAGAGAGATACAGAGAAAGAAAGAAACAGAGAGAAAGAAAGTGGAGACAGAAAGAATTAAAAGAGAAAAAAAAAGAAAGAGGGGAAAGAAAGAACAGAGAGAGAAAGAAAGAACAGAGAGAAAGAAAGAAAGAAAGAAAGAAAGAAGAGGGAAGAAAGAACAGAGAGAGAAAGAAAGAAAGAAACAGGAGAGAAAGAAAGAGGGGACAGAACAAAAGAACAAAGAGAGAAAGAAAGATGGGAAAGAAAGAACAGAGTGAGAGAAAGAAAGAACAGAGAGAAAAAAAGAACAGAGAGAAAAAGGAAGAAAAGAGAGAGAAAGAAAGAAAAGAGAAAGAAAGATTAGAAAGAAAGAAAGATTAGAGAGAAAGAAAGGGAAAAAAGAGAGAAAGAAGAGGGAAAGAAAAACAGAGAGAAAGAAAGAAAGAAAGAGTGGACAGAAAAAAGAACAGAGAGAGAGAAAAAAGAAAGAGGGGAGAGAAAGAACAGAGAGGGAGAAAGAAAGATGGGGAAGAAAAAGGGAAAGAAAGAGAACAGAGAGAGAAAAAGAAAGAAAGAAAGATTAGAGAGAAAAAGGAAGAACAGAGAGAAAGAAAGAACAGAAAGAGAAAGAAAGAACTGAGAGAGAAAGAAAGAACAGAGAGAGAAAGAAAAAAAGGATTAGAGAGAGAAAGAAAAAACAGAGTGAAAGAAAGACAAGAGAGTGAGAAAGAAACAGAGAGAGAAAGAAATAAAGATTCTATAAAGATACTATAGCAGCCCGGCTCCCATAGAGAGAAAGAAAGATGAGAAAGAAAGAGAACAGAGAGAAAGAAAGAAAAGAAAGAAAGAAAGAAAGAAAGAAGAAGAAAAGAAAGAAAGAAAGAAGAAGAAAGAAAGAAAGAAAGAAAGAAGAAAGAGAAAAAAGAAAGGAAGAAAGAAAGAAAGAAAGAAAGAGAGAAAAGAAAGGAGGAAAGAACAGAGAGAGAGAAAGAAAAAAGAGATTTGAGAAAGAAAGAAAAGGAGGAAAGAAAAGAACAGAGAAAAGAAAGACCAGAGAGAGAGAAAGAAACAGAGAGAGAGAAAGAAATAAAGATTCTATAAAGATACTATAGCAGCCGACTCCCATTGTAGTGCCCACCTGAGCCTCCCAATGCAGGACATATTATGATCTGCTCCCATGGCCGACATCCGCAATTTCAAGGCGATCCCGCTGTCTGTGCTGTCGTCGGAGGACACGGTGATGGATCTGAAGCAATCCCTGAAGTGCCTCCATGGTTCCGTCTCAATCTCCTCCCGAAATTACCTAATTTCCTGTCAGCTTCTAGACCGTCACTTCCGATGGAACGTAACGTGCGAATTTTAAAGTGCTCCACGGGGCTCCGCTTTGTACTCCTGAGTCCACAGGAAAAGTAAGCTCCCGGCCGGGCAGTGGGGCAGACTCTCTCTCAAAATCAGGACTGTCTCGCTGGGTCTGGAACGGTTGGGAGGTATGAATGCTCCCCACCATACACCTTGTACACGCACGGCTCTGCATACCTCATACACACATGGTTCCGCTTTGTATGCCTCGTACACACACGCTTCCGCTCCGTACACCTCGCACACACACGGCTCCACTCAGTACACACACGGCTCCACTCAGTACACACACGGCTTCACTCCGTAAACCTCGTACACATGCGGCTCCCTTCTGTACACCTCGTGCACACACGGCTCCACTCAGTACAAACACGGCTCCGCTCCGTACACCTCGTACACATGCAGCTCCGCTCCGTACACACGTGGCTCCACTCCGTACATCCCATGCACACAAGGCTCTGCTCCGCTCCGTACACACACGGCTCAAGCACGGAGCCCTGTGTGTACGAAGTGTACGGAGCTGAGCGGCTCAGCTCCGTACACTTAGTACACACAGGACTCCGTTTCGTACGCCCCGTACACACACACAGCACTTCTACATCCACTTCGTACACACATGGCACTGCTGCATCCACCTCGTACACACACGGCTCTGCTCCATACACCTCGTACACACACGGCTCTGCTCCATACACCTCGTACACACACGGCTCTGCTCCATACACCTCATACATACACGGCTTCACTCCATACACTTCGTACACACACGGCTCCGCTCCATACACCTCGTACACACAAGGCTCCGCTACATCCAACTCGTACACACACGGCTCCGCTACATCCACCTTGTACACACACGGCTCACCTACATCCATCTCGTACGTACACACACGGCTCTGCTACATCCACCTCCTACACACACGGCTCTGCTACATCCACCTTATACACACACGGCTCCGCTCCGTACACCTTGTACACACACGGCTCACCTACATCCATCTCGTAAGTACACACACGGCTCTGCTACATCCACCTCCTACACACACGGCTCTGCTACATCCACCTCGTACACACACGGCTCCGCTCCGTACACCTCGTACACACACGGCTCTGCTCCGTACACCTCGTACACACACGGCTCCGCTCGTACACCTCGTACACACACGGCTCTGCTCCATACACCTCGTACCCACACGGCTCTGCTACATCCACCTCGTACACACACGGCTCTGCGACATCCACCTCGTACACACACGGCTCCGCTCCATACACCTCGTACACACACGGCTCCGCTCCGTACACCTCGTACACACACGGCTCTGCGACATCCACCTCGTACACACACGGCTCCTCTCTGTACACCTCGCACACACACGGCTCCGCTCCGTACACCTCGTACACACACGGCTCCGCTCCGTACACCTCGCACACACACGGCTCCACTCAGTACACACACGGCTTCACTCCGTAAACCTCGTACACATGCGGCTCCCTTCTGTACACCTCACGCACACATGGCTCCACTCAGTACAAAACATGGCTCCACTCCGTAAACCTTGTACACACGCAGCCACGCTCTGTACACCTTGTACACACACGGCTCCGCTCCGTAACGAAACAGAGTCCTGTGTGTACTAAGTGTACGGAGCTGAGCTCAGCTCCGTACACTTAGTACACACAGGACTCCGTTTCGTACACCCCGTACACACACGGCTCCGCTCCGTACACCTCGTACACACACGGCTCCGCTCCGTACACCTCGTACACACACGGCTCCGCTCCGTACTCCTCGTACACACACGGCTCCGCTCCGTACACCTCGTACACACACGGCTCCGCTCTGTACACCTCGTACACACACGGCTCCGCTCCGTACACCTCGTACACACACGGCTCCGCTCCGTACACCTCGTACACACACGGCTCCGCTCCGTACACCTCGTACACACACGGCTACGCTCCGTACACCTCGTACACACACGGCTCGCTCCGTACACCTCGTACACACACGGCTCCGCTCCGTACACCTCGTACACACACGGCTCCGCTCCGTACACCTTGTACACACACGGCTTCGCTCCGTACACCTCGTACACACACGGCTCTGCTACATCCACCTCCGCTCGGTACACCTTGTACACATGCGGCTCCGCTCCGTACACCTAGCACATACACGGCTCCGCTTCATACACCTCATACACACATGACTCTGCTACATCCACCTTGCACACAACGGCTCCACTCCGTACACCCCATACACACACGGCTCCACTCCGTACACCTCGTACACATGTGGCTCCACTCTGTACTCTCATACAGCACTGCTACATCCACACGGTAAATCCCTCCTGATCTCACACATAAATTACCCTCATCCAGCACCATGACAACCAGCACAGCTGAGTCCTGCAAACACGGAGGAGTCTGACCATGTGACACCTAACTCCTCCCCTCCTGTGACCTCATCACAGGTCCTGTGCGCACAGAAGGGGACAGCATAGCGACGTCATTGCTGGCTGTGAAAAGCTGAAGTGTAGAGCTGGGAGGGCGAGGATGGGGTGCATGGGGGGGGCGTGGCTGCTTATCTCACTGCGGGAAACATAGAGTCCCGGCTGGGACAGCGGGTGAGAAGGTCAGAATTGGGACTGTCCTGCTCAATCTGGGATGGTTGGGAGGTATGTGAAAGTGCGTTTTGCCCGCACACAGATTACATTTAATTTTGCTTTAAATTGTGACTTTTTTATTGAACGTTGAAAATATTGTACTACATTTAAAATGGGAAAGGCGCGTGGCAAGGGACGGGGAACTGGACGTGATGGTGCATGCAGAGGCAGAGGGCAAGCTGCAATTGTGCCACAGCAAACACCCACATCTTATCGCAACAGATTCCTGTCAGAATTCATAGGGGACGGCAGAAGACCACTCTTGACACCAGAGCAGCTTGAAAAGGTAGTTGGTTGAATGGCGGATAATACTTCCAGTCAGTTTTCCACCAGCACCGTGTCTTCCACACGGTCAAGTCTGAGTAGCTGTGAGTCTGGACCGCATACTCCTCACCCTGATCCTCCTTCCACTTCCCATGACTAGTGCTCGAAGACAACTGATCCCACACTTGGACTCTCCGAAGAGCTGTTCAGTTGTCCATTTATAGATTCTGGCCTCTTGCCCGATCCACTTGAAGCGGGGCAAACTGAGATGGCATGTAGCGATGCCCAAATATTTGAGCAGCCACGTTCACATGAAGGCGATGGTGGGAATGTGTCACAAGAGGTGGACAATGATGAGACACAATTGCCAGAAAGTCAGGAGGAGGACCAGAGTGCGGAAGTGGAAGAGGAGGTGGTGGATGATATAGTAATTGACCCAACCATGCAGAGCAAGGACAGCAGCACACAGGGGAGGGAGGCGTAGCACCACAACAGGCAGGGAGAAGCACTGTGGTGGCGGCAGACAGAAGGCGGGCAACCGTTCCTCGTAAGACCAACACGATGGAAGTTGTCATTACAACTGTTCGGCTTCCCGAGTCTGGTTGTATTTTAAAGACTCTGCCGATAATCCCAAACAGGCCATTTGCACCACCTGCCATGACCGCATCAGCAGAGGTAGCAAAACTACCAGCCTGACCACCACCAGCATGATTAGGCACATGGCAGCGAAGCACCCGACTTTGTGGGCTGTACCCAGAGTCCAGGAACAGTGTCTGTAGGTGACACCACAGCTTCCTCCGCTGTTGTGCGTGCAAGCCAATCCCCTGTCCATGGTGCCTGCGAAAATGCCTCCTGTCCTGCACCTGTCGTTGCACACACTAAACTACCACCATCAGCAAGCACGTCCCCCTTTTCCCAGCGCAGCATTTCAGTTGTCCATACACCAGTCATTGGAACGATAGCGGAAATACGCAGCCAACTCCCCACAGGCCACAGTACTAAATTCACACATTTCTCATCTGCTTGTTCTCGAAATGTTGCCTTTTAGGCTCTGGAGACCGAAGCTTTCTGCAACCTGACAGGGGCGGCTGTCCCAAGGTACTCTGTCCCCAGCCGACACTATTTTTCCCAGTGTGCCATCCCGGCATTACACAAGCATGTGTCCCACAACATGACTCATGCACTCAACAATGCAGTTACAGGGAAAGTATACTTATCCACGGACACGTGGACAAGTGCTTTTGGTCATGGACATTACATCTCGCTGAATGCACACTGGTTAACCAACCCAATCCTACCAACGCCGAGGATTGCGGGTCCTAGCTCAATCAGGGTTGCCCCCGCAGTCTAAAGCTCCTGCACTTCATCCTCCTCAGCCTGCATCTCTGAAATGACATCAGTCACAAGCTGGAAGCACTGTAGCTCTACCTCAGCCAAGCATCAACAGCCTGTGCTGAAGCTAATATGCTTAGTTGACAAACCTCACAATGCTGAAGAGTTGTGGACAGCTCTGAAGGAGCAGGCAGATATGTGCCTGACATCGCTGAACCTACTGCCAGGCATGGTGGTGTGTCACAATAGCTGTAACCAGGTGGCAGCTCTGAGGCGAGACCAGCTCACACACGTACCAGGCCTGGCCCATGTGCTTAACCTGGTGGTTCAGTGGTTTCTCAAAACCTACCAGGAGCTGCCGGATCTGCTTGTGAAAGTACGCCGCCTGTGTTCCCATTTTAGAAAGTAAGCTACAGCTTCAGCCGCCCTTTCCGTGCTTCAGCAGCAATTGCAGCTTTCGGCTCACCAACTGGTGAGTGATGTCACCACGCATTGGAATTTTACACTACATATGCTGGAAAGGATTTGTGAGCAGAAGAGGGCTGTTGTTGAGTACCATCATCAACATGGGCATCGGTATTCAGTTCAGACTCCACACATGAGACCTCAGGAGTGGACATGGATGTCAGACATATGTACCATCCTACAAAACTTTGAGGAGTCCACCAAGATGGTTAGCGGCGATGACGTCATAATTAGCATTACCATCCCACTTCTCTGTATTCTGAAAAGCTCTCTGCTGCAGGCGGAGCACGATGAGATGGAGCAAGGAACCATTCAGGGTGATTACACACAGCCCAGCCTCATGTCATCCTAACGTGGATTGGTTGACAATGAGGAAGAGGAGGAAGAGGAAGAACAGGAGCTAATTTCCTGCACTATAGACGGTACTACAAGCACAACTTTCATACCATCTGATCAGCGTGGATGGCATGAGGATAGGGAGGAGGAGGACAGCATGGTCAGTCGTCCTGTTGGTGAAGACATGGAAGGCTTGTCAGTTATCTGTCTGGCATGCATGGCAGACTTTATGTTGCGCTGCCTTTCCCGTGACCCTCGCATTTTCAAAATTTTTGCGGACACTCAGTACTGGTTGGTGACACTTCTAGACCCACGCTACAAGGAGAACTTTCAATCTCTTATTCCAGAGTCAGATAGGTGTATTAACATGATGCAGTAACAGAGGGCCATTGTTGCAGAATTACTGAAAAAATTCCCATCTGAAAATGCTGGCGGCAGAGGTCACAGTTCGTTAGCCAACCAAGGAGTAGAGGTGAGAGAGACCTAACTACAATCCAGGAGAGACAGGAGAACACTGGCTAAGTACTTGGACACTTTTCTCAGACCCTCCCATCGCCCTGGCCCAGAGTCGTAGGGTAGTCTCACAAGGCCTGGAAAGTTTGGGAAGATGTTGAAGGAGTAACTTGCTGACCGTACCAACATCCTCTGTGATTCCTCGGTAAATTTTAATTATTGGGTATCCAAGCTGGAGACGTGGCATGAACAGGCTCTGTACACCTTGGAGGTCCTGGACTGCCCTGCCACTAGCGTTTTGTCAGAGCGGGTTTTAAGTGCCGCTGGTGGAATAATAACTGATAAGCGCATCTGCCTGTCAACAGAAAATGCTGGCAGGCTGACTATTATAAAAATGAACAAGGCATGGATTGGGGCAGACTTCTGTACACCACCAAATGAGAGCAGCGAAACATAACCTTCAATATAGTATATTTTGGGAGGTGTATTACCATGCACTTCTTCACACCCACACATGGGTATACGCTTCCTGACTTTGGCTATTTGGTGTGTTATTATCCTCCTCCTTCTCCTCATCCTAATCATCCACCACCACTAGAACGCGATGGTGACCGTGGTCTGTGATGCAACAGACAGTATAAAGTTTTTCAAGGGTGTTTTGATGCTCGTTCAAAAAATGTTTACACTCTATGCTGAGGTGTCACCCCCCCAGGGAAAAATGTTTTTCAGCCTATGCACTTAGTGTATGGGCATTCCAAGTATAGGAAACCCGCTAATTTAAACTGGGAAGACCTTTTTCGCAGGCCATACTCCACGTCTCTTTCTAACCACCCCTAGATCACCAGAGTGACCGTGTTCCGTGACGAAACAGCCACTAAATTGTTTTGCCAAGGGTGTTTAGGATGTCCGTAACTACAAATATTTACACTTTTGGTTGTTGTGCCCCACCCCAGGGAAAAATGTTTTCCAGTCTATGCACTTAGTGTATGGCCATTACAAATATAGGAGACCCTCTCCTTTGTAATGGAAACTAATCTTTAGGAGGACTTCATACACATCTCTTCATTTTCATTTGACCAAATTTGGGGCAGGCCTTCCATTCAATGCATAGGAAAATAGTATGGGAGACCCACTTCATAATAATGTGAACTTTGTTGGTTGTTAATATTCTTCAACAATGCAATTCTTCTATGCCAGTTCTTCAGCCTCAACACTGCAATGCTAAGATGCAGGGTCTTTAGACTCACCACAGCAATTGATCAATGCAGGTTCTTAAGCCTCAACAGTGCAATTATCCACTGAAGGTTCTTCAGACTCAACACTAAAATGCTCCACTGCAGGGTTTTTAGCGTCAGCACTGCAATGGTCCACCGCTGAGTCTTCAGGGTCAACACTGCAATTGTCCACCGCTGGGTCTTTAGAATCAACACTGCAATTGTACACTGCCAGTTCTTCAGCGTTAACAATGCAATTTTAAACTGCAGGGTCTTCAGCATCAACACTGCAATTGTCCTCCGCTAGGATTTTAGCATCAACACTGCAATTGTCCACTGCCAGGTCTTTAGCATCAACAATGTAATTTTAAACTGCAGAGTCTTTAGTGCCAACACTGCAATGGTCCACCACTGGGTTTTTAGCATCAACACTACAATTGTCCACTGCCGGGTCTTCAGGCTCAACTATTCACTGCGTAGCCAAACAACATGGGAGTAACAAATTAATAAAAAGAATGCTTTCAGGTGGCCATCAAGTATGTGGTTTCAAAGCTTTTTTGAGGTGAGTTTGAATTTGCCTTGCATTCAATGCATGCGCTAACAGTATGGCAGTGGCAAAAGAGTAATGTGAGCTTGGTTTTCCTGTGTACATCCACTAGGTCAGTTCTAAGCCTTTTTGGGGTGCGTTTCAATTTGATGCAGGCAGGGCCTTGTATTCAATGCATAAGCTATCAGTATGGCAGTGGAAAAAGAGTAATGTGAATGTGGTTTTCCTGTGTACATCCACTAGGTCAGTTCTAAGCCTTTTCAGGGTGCGTTTCAATTTGATGCAGGCAGGACCTGGTATTCAATGCATAAACTAACAGTATGGCAGTGGAAAAAGAGTAATGTGAATGTGGTTTTCCTGTGTACATCCACTAGGTTGCTTCTAAGCTTTTTTGGAGTGCGTTTCAATTTGATACAGGCAGGGCCTTGTAATCAATCATAAGCTACAGTAACAGTATGGCAGTGGCAAAAGAGTAATGGAACTTGTTTTCCTGTGTACATCCACTAGGTTGCTTCAAAGCCTTTTTGTGGTGCGTTTAAATTTGATGTGGGGCGGGCCTTGCATTCAATGAAGAAGCTAACATTATGGCAGTGACAAAAGAGTAATGTGAACTTGGTTTTCCTGTGGCCATCCAGTACCTGGGTTCAAAGTCTTATTGGAGTGCGTGCTACTTAGCTGCAGGGCAGGCCTTGCATTTAATGCATAGGCTAACACTATGGGAGACCTATTTTCTTATAATTGGAACACATGAGGCCCTCCTGTACGTCTCATCACAGGGGTATTGGGGTGCGTCCTAATTTTTGGCAGCCCAGCCACTCAGTGTCTAGGCAATAACAGTATAGGAGACCCACTCTTTTGGCCCTTTAAGAAGATTAATGCTGCCTGATGCAGTTATAAAAATTGGCTTTGTGACTTTAACAGCCCCTCCTTCAAAATGAAACAAGATGTGTCTGATGATGTGTCACACACCACATGGCCAGCTAAGGTTGTTAAATGCTACAATGACATTTCACAGTAAATGCATTTGTATTGGTTGAAAGCAATGGTAACATTGAAAAACGCATCAAAAACGCTACGTGTGAACTTAGACAAATGGTGGAGGAACTTTTCTTCTTTGGGTTAATTATTTTGCATTATATAAAAGTTATTAGCCTGGAAAGGATGTTCATTGACATATTTCCCAGGAAAATCCATTTTGGCTTCGTTTTTTGGTGTGCCTGTAAAAATGGTGTAAGACTCTGACAACATTGCTCACAGCTGAGACCTGGGAGTCAGAAATGCTTCCAGGTGTATTCCCCATGATGTTCCCGTGTCATTTGAGCTGTGTTTCCATCATTTACAGATGTTTTTTGACTTTAAAAGGACCCTCGGGGGGGGAATCGCGACAAAAATGCTCGGTTTTACCATAGACTTACATTGGACTCGTTTCTCTGGTCAAGTACCTGAGTATTCCAATTTGCTCGACCCGAATAACAAGGACCCGAGCATTTTAGTGCCCGCTCATCACTAATAAAAACCCAATATAAATCTGATATTGCTCTAATCCCACCGACCCGAAGAATAAATTCACCTAATCACTTATACCGCACGAGGAACGGCATAAAAAATAAATAAAACTAATTCTTCACATTCTATTGATTTTTTCACTCTGCCTCCCAAAGATTGCAGTAAGGCTCGGTGTACATTTATCCTGCACTCTGCGCTGAGTGCTTACACCGGGGTTTCCATGTAAATCTCTGAAATATGTGATTCAGACAGAACCTCTGGCTGAAGATTCCCTATAATAAGGCAGATGGAGGCACTGTGGACACTATCTGACCTGTGATCCGGTGGTGTCCGTCTTTTAGGATTGCATAAAAGTGCTGTTGGCCACAGTTTTGTGCACTTCTGAAAAGAAGGACACCGCTGAACCGAGGCCAGACAGAGTCCAGAGTAACTCTGCTGCCTAACTATAGTGAATGGATCCATCAGGGGTTTCATCTGAATCACGTCACTCAGAGATTTAGATGGAAACCCCAAAGTAAGTGCTCAGCGTAGAGCGCTGGATAACTGTGATCCCAAACATTATGTTAAATGTTCTCAATAAAAGCTTCAACTAAATCCAGAAAAAAAGCATGTCCTCACTCAGATCTGTCATCTGTTAACGGAAATATAGGGGTCTTCCATGGTACTGGTAGCACAAAGGCTCTGGAAACGCAAAATGGCTCATCACCCGCCAAAAGAAATTCAGCAAATTCTCCACTCCCAAATCCAAATGCCCCCCCTCCCTTCTGAGCCCCAGTGTGCCTAAGCAACTTGTTTGGCATTTCTGTAGTGATGAGAGCCCGCCTAATTTACAGGTGCGTGTCTCCAGAAGCATGAGCTGGGCTTAATGTACTGGTCACTACAACGGCAGATTTGCAATTTTCACTCAGCAACATCCACTGCTGCCTGTTTCTGGAAAACACCCATGGAGTCAAAATCCCCACTACATCTGTAGATAAATTCCCAAAGGGTTATAATTTCCAAAATGTGGTCACTTGAGGGGGATTCTGCTTTTCTAGCACTTAGGGTCTCTTTATATGGAATCTGCAAACTATTCTAGGAAAATCTGCGTTCCAGGAGGCAAATAGCGCTCCGTCCCTCCCGAGTCTCTCCGTATGAGAAAGTAGTACTGTACAGCCACATATGGGGTATTTCTACATTCAGGAGACATTGTGGGACAAATTCTGTTGCCATTTTTACCCATTTCCAAGTGTGAAAATGTAAAACTTGGGGCTAACACACAATCTTGTTGGTAAAAATGTAAATTATTTTTTCTTCACTGCCCAAAAGTCTGTGACACTCCTGTGGTGTCGATATAATCACTGCACCCTAGATGAATTCATTGAGAGGTTTAATTGGTAAAATGGGGTCATGTATGGGGGATTCTGCTGTTCTGGCACCTCAGGGGCTCTGTCAATGTAACATGGCATCCTCAAACAAGTGCAGTAAAATCTGAACTCTAATATGGCGCTACTTCCCTTCTGAGCTTTGCACTGCGCCTCAAAAGTAGTTTTCAACCACATATGGGGTATTGGTGAACTCAGGAGAAATTGCACAACAAACTATGTTGTCCATGTTCTCCATTTGCCCTTGTGAAAATAGAAAATTTGTAGCTAAAAACATTTTTGTGGGAAAATTGTGATTTTTTTTTATTTTCACGGCTTAACGTTGTAAACTTCTGTGAAGCACCTGGGGGTTCAAGATGCTTAAGACACATCTTGATAAGGTCCCAAAAGGGGTTTACTTTCCAAAATGGGGTCACTTGTGAGGGTTTTCCACTGTTTAGGTACATCAGGGGCTCTTCAAACGCGACATGGCGTCCGCTAATTA
Source organism: Oophaga sylvatica (assembly GCA_033576555.1). Lineage (NCBI taxonomy): Eukaryota > Metazoa > Chordata > Amphibia > Anura > Dendrobatidae > Oophaga > Oophaga sylvatica. Next base: position 310,887,998 of record JARQOD010000001.1, read on the forward strand.
TTTCATCAAATTTTGCATTCCAAACTCAAATGGCGCTCCTTCCCTTCCGAGCTCTGCCGTGCGCCCAAACAGCAGTATTCCCCCAGATATGGGGTGTCAGCGTACTCAGGAGAAATTGCACAACAAATTGTATGGTGCAATTTCTCATTTTACTCTTATGTAAATGCAAAATTTGAAGCTATAAAGATTTATTTGCCAAAAAATGTGATTTTTTTATTTCCACGGCTCTACGTTATAAACTTCTGTGAAGCATCTGGGGTTCAAGGTGCTCAATACACATCTAGATAAGTCCCCTAAGGGGTCTAGATTCCAAAATGGTGTCACTTGTGGGGGGTTTC
>JARQOD010000001.1:310893335-311020953 GCA_033576555.1 Oophaga sylvatica
ACCTGCTGACTTAAGGGTGTTTAAGGCATATATCCAATTAAGCTCCCTCTGTTTAAGAAGGCGTGTCCTATTCCCCCTCTTCTCTGCAGAGGGATAATGTTTATTATCCTGAATCTAAGCAGTTTTTAACCCCTTAGTGACAGAGCCATTTTGTAGCTTAATGACCGGGCCAATTTTTACAATTCTGACCACTGTCAATTTATGAGGTTATAACTCTGGAACGCTTTAACGAATCCAGCTGATTCTGAGACTGTTTTTTCGTGACATATTGTACTTCATGTTAGTGGTAAAATTTCTTTGATATGACTTGCACTTATTTATAAAAAAAACGGAAATATGGCGAAAATTTTGAAAATTTAACAATTTTCAAACTTTTAATTTTTATGCCCTTAAATTAGAGAGATATGTCACAAAAATTTCTTAATGAATAACATTTCCCACATGTCTACTTTACATCAGCACAATTTTGGGAACAAAATTTTTTTTTGTTACGAAGTTATAAGGGTTAAAAGTTGACCAGCGATTTCTCATTTTTACAACACCATTTTTTTTTAGGGACCACATCACATTTGAAGTCACTTTGAGGGGTCTATACGATAGAAAATACCCAAAAGTGACACCATTCTAAAAACTGCACCCCTCAAGGTGCTCAAAACCACATTCAAGAAGTTTATTAATCCTTTACGTGCTTCACAGGAACTGAAGCAATGTGGAAGGAAAAAAATAACATTTAACTTTTTTTGCAAAAACTTTACTTCGGAACCAATTTTTTTTATTTTCACAACTGTTAAAAGAAAAAATGAACCACAAAATTTGTTGTGCAATTTTTCCTGAATAAGCCGATACCCCATATGTTGGGGTAAACCACTTTTTGGGCGCACGGCAGAGGTCGCAAGGGAAGGAGCGACATTTGACTTTTTCAACGCAGAATTGGCTGGACGCCATGTCGCGTTTGTAGAGGCCCTGATGTGTCTAAACAGTGGAAACCCATCACAAGTGACCCCATTTTGGAAACTAGACCCCCTAAGGAACTTATCTAGATGTGTGGTGAGCACTTTGAACCTCCAAGTGCTTCACAGAAGTTTATAACATAGAACAGTGAAAATAAAAAATCATATTTTTTCCACAAAAACAATCTTTTCACCCCAAATTTTATTTTCCCAAGGGTAACAAGACCCCATAAGTTTTTGTGCAATTTGTCCTGAGCAAGCTGATACCCCATATTGGGGGTAAACCACTGTTTGGGTGCATGGCAGAGCTTGGAAGGGAAGGAGCGCCGTTTGACTTTTTCAACGCAGAATTGGCTGGACGCCATGTCGCGTTTGTAGAGGCCCTAATGTGTCTAAACAGTGGAAACCCCCCATAAGTGACACCATTTTGGAAACTAGACCCCGTAAGGAACTTATATAGATGTGTGGTGAGCACTTTGAACTCCCAAATGCTTCACAGAAGTTTATAACTCCCGTGCATGAAAATAAAAAGTCATATTTTTTCCACAAACCTGATCGTTTAGTCCCCAATTTTTTATTTTCCCAAGGGTAACAGTAGAAATTAGACCACAAAAGTTGTTGTCCAATTTGTCCTGAGTACGCTAATACCCCATATGTGGGGGGGGACCACTGTTTGGGCACACGGCAGGGCTTGGAAGGGAAGGAGCGCCGTTTGACTTTTTCAAACCAAAATTGGCTGGAATTGAAATTGGACGCCATGTCGCGTTTGGAGAGTCCCTGATACGCCTAAACAGTGGAAACCCCCCACAAATGTCACCATTTTGGAAACTAAACCCCTTAAGGAACTTATCTAGATGTGTGGTGAGCACTTTGAACCCCCAAATGCTTCACAGAAATTTATTAATGCAGAGCCATGAAAATAAAAAATCATTTTTTTCCTCAACAATGATTCTTTAGCCCGCTATTTTTTTATTATCCTTAAGGGTAACAGGAGAAATTGGACCCAAAAAGTTGCAATTTTTCCTGAGTACGCTGATACCCCATATGTGGGGTGAAACCACTGTTTGGGCGCATGAGAGTGCTTGGAAGGGAAGGAGCGCTATTTTGTAATGCAGACTTTGATGGAATGTTCTGCGGGCGTCATGTTGTGTTTGCAGAGCCCTTGATGTGCCTAAACAGTAGAAACCCCCTGCAAGTGACACCATTTTGGAAAATAGACCCCCCAAGGAGCTTATCTAGATGTGTGGTGAGCACTTTGAACCCCAAAGTGCTTCACAGAAATTTATAAACGCAGAGCCGTGAAAATAAAAAATATTTTTTTTCCTCAAAAATGATTTTTTTAGCCAGCTATTTTTTATTTTCCCAAGGGGAACAGGAGAAATTAGAACGCTAAAATTGGTGTGCAATTTGTCCTGAGTACGCTGATACCCCATATGTTGGGGTAAACCACTGTTTGGGCGCACGGCAGGGCTCGGAAGGGAGGGAGCGCAATTTGACTTTTTGAATGCCACGTCGTGTTTGGAGACCCCCTGATGTGTCTAAACAGTGGAAACCCCCCACAAGTGACCCCATTTTGGAATCTAGACCCCTTAAGGAACTTATCTAGATGTGTGGGGAGCACTTTGATCCCCCAAGTATTTCACAGAAATTTATAAACGCAGAGCTGTGAAAATAAAAAATCATTTTTTTTCTCAAAAATGATTTTTTTAGCCAGCTATTTTTTATTTTCCAAGGGTAACAGGAGAAATTAGAACCCCAAAATTGGTGTGCAATTTGTCCTGAGTACGCTGATACCCCATATGTTGGGGTAAACCACTGTTTGGGCACACGGCAGGGCTCAGAAGGGAGGGAGCGCCATTTGACTTTTTGAACGCCACGTCGTGTTTGGAGACCCCCTGATGTGCCTAAATAGTGGAAACCCCTCAATTCTAGATCCAACCTTAACCCCAACACACCCCTAACCCTAATCCCAACCCTAATCCTAACCTAAATCCCAACCCTAATTCCAACCCTAATTGTAACCCTAACCTTAATTGTAACCCTAACTCTAATTGTAACCCTAACCCTAATTTTAACCCTAACCCTAATTCTAACCCTAACCCTAATTCTAACCCTAACCCTAAAGCTAGGTTCATTTTGCGTTTTACCAGCCCATTCAACACATAGCGTTGACGGCTGGTAACGGATAGCATAACGTGATCGCGTTATGCTATACCCGCTAGCGCAGAGTAATCAGCAGATGATTCATCTGCGCTAGCGGTAACGGAGCCCAGACACTGCAGCCCGCGTCCGAGGCTCCATCACTGAATGATGGCACGTCACGAACGCATGCTGCTTTACGGCATGCGTCGCGATGCGCCCTCAAATGGGGGTGAATGGCAGCGTTAACGGACTGCGTTACACCGCGTTATACCGCGGTGTAACGCAGTCCATCTAACGGACTGCCATAACGCAGTATGAACCCAGCCTAGCCCTAACCCTAATTATAACCCTAACCCTAATGCTAACTCTAACCCTAATGCTAACCCTAACCCTAATTATAACTCTAATTATAACCCTAACCCTAACGGAAAAATGAAAATAAATATAATTTCTATATTTTATTATATGTCCCTAACTAAGGGGGTGATAAATGGGGGGGTTATGTACTGTTTTTTGTTATTTTGATCACTGTGATAGTTTATCACAGTGATCAAAATGTACTTTCTGGAGAATGAATGAAAAAAATTTTGAATCTGCCGCCAAGCAGATCGGTGGGCGCACTGCTCATGCGCCCGCCATTTTTTTTTTCCAGGAAGAAGACTGGGAGGATCGGAGGCCAGGGGACCAGGTACAGGGGGGTTTCGGGGGACCTGGGGACCATAATTCTCTCCCCTCTGATGTGCGATCACATCAGAGGGGAGAGAAATTATTTTTTTTTTTGTTGCGGTCGCCGTTATGCTGCGTAGCGGCGATTGCAACACCGGGATCGGTGAATACCAACCCGGATCATGTTCTCTGGGGTCTCGGCTCTGCAAGAATAACTGCATGAAAACGGTCATCAGTGCGGTCGTACCTAGAACCTTGCGTCCTTTTCTGAAGGACTTTGAGGATGTGTTCTCAGAGGAGGGTGTCAAAAGTTACCTCCTCATCGTGCGTATGACTGCTCAATTAAATTGCTTCCTGATGCTAAATTACCTAAATCTAGGTTATATAACCTTTCTGGTCCTGAGAGGCAGGCTATGAAGGATTATATTTCGGAAAGTCTGGCCGAGGGGCATATTAGACCTTCATCTTCCCCAGTGCCCGCGGGGTTCTTCTTTGTGAAGAAAAAAGATGGAGGCCTACGCCCTTGCTTGGATTTCCGTGAACTTAATCGGATTACGGTCCGAGATCTGTATCCGCTCCCACTTATTCCTGATCTCTTCAATCAGATTGTGGGCGCCAAATGGTTCTCTAAGTTGGATCTCAGGGGGGCGTATAATCTGATTAGGATAAAGGAGGGGGATGAGTGGAAGACGGCGTTTAACACTCCGGAAGGACATTATGAGAACCTTGTCATGCCTTTTGGTCTGACTACTGCCCCGGCGGTGTTTCAACATTTTGTTAATGACATCTTTCGCCACCTTGTGGGGCAGTTTGTGGTCGTTTATTTAGATGACATCTTAATTTACTCGCCAGATCTTGTGTCTCATCAGGAGCATGTGAGACAGGTGTTACAGATCTTGCGAGATAATAAGTTGTTCGCCAAATGGGAAAAGTGTGTATTCGCCGTACAGGAACTTCAATTTTTGGGTTTCCTGGTGTCAGCTTCCGGTTTCCGTATGGACCCTGAGAAAGTGAGAGCAGTGCTTGAATGGGATCGGCCAGAGGATCTTAAGGCACTGCAGCGTTTCCTGGGGTTTGCTAACTACTACCGGAAATTTATTCGTAATTTCTCATCTGTTGTCAAACCTCTCACTGACATGACTAAAAAAGGGACGGATTTTTCTAGGTGGTCTGACAAAGCTTGTCAAGCATTTTCATCCTTGAAAAGATGTTTTGCTTCGGCCCCCATACTCATTCAACCAGATGCATCACAACCATTCATTGTGGAGGTAGACGCGTCTGACGTAGGGGTGGGTGCAGTATTATCCCAAGGTCCGTCCCTTGGTAAATGGCGTCCGTGCGCTTTCTTCTCCAAGAAATTGTCGCCCGCCGAGAGGAATTATGATGTCGGCAATAGGGAACTCTTGGCCATTAAGTTGGCTTTTGAGGAGTGGCGTCATTTTTTGGAGGGGGCAGTCCACCCGGTCACCGTTATTACTGATCACAAGAACCTGCTGTATTTAGAATCTGCAAAGCGTCTGAATTCTAGACAAGCTAGATGGTCGTTGTTTTTTACCAGGTTCAATTTTGTCGTCACTTATCGTCCTGGGTCAAAAAATGTTAAGGCTGATGCCTTATCTCGTAGTTTCCCAGGGGCCGGGAAAACGGATGACCCGGTTCCTATCCTTCAGGAGGGAGTGGTAGTGTCGGCTGTATGCTCGGAGCTTGAGGAGGAGATATTGGAGGCTCAGGGGGACGCCCCTGTAGGACCTCCAGGTAAACTGTTTGTTCCTAATCAGTTGAGACAAAAAGTTATCGAGGCACATCATAATTCTGCTTTGGCAGGACATCCAGGGAGTAAAGCAACTGTGGATCTCCTTTCTCGCCGGTTTTGGTGGCCTAATTTAAATAAAGAGGTAATAACTTTTGTCGCGTCCTGTGGAGTTTGTGCTCGTTCTAAGACCCCTCATACCCGTCCGTCTGGGACCCTCTTGCCTTTGAAAATTCCGGAGCGTCCATGGACTCATCTGTCTATGGACTTCATTACGGACCTCCCTCCGTCGTCAGGGAAGACTGTCATTCTAGTTGTAGTTGACAGGTTCAGTAAGATGGCACATTTCATTGCTCTTCCTGCTCTTCCTAATGCTAAAACTCTGGCACAGGTGTTCATTGGGGAGATTGTGAGACTTCACGGGTTGCCTTCTGATGTGGTGTCAGATAGGGGGTCTCAGTTTGTGTCCAAATTCTGGAGGGCATTTTGTTCACGTCGGGGGATGCAATTGTCATTTTCCTCGGCTTTTCATCCGCAGACCAATGGTCAGACAGAGCGTCTGAATCAGAGTCTAGAGACATATCTTCGGTGTTTTGTCTCAGAGAACCAGGAGGACTGGTCTTCTTTCTTGCCTCTGGCAGAGTTCGCTCTTAACAATAGGCGGAGCGAGTCCACTGGTAAGTCCCCGTTTTTTGGGGCATATGGTTTTCACCCCCAGTTTTGTACTTTCAATGGGGGGAGCCCTTCTGGGGTTCCTGAGGAGGAACGATTCTCGTCGTCACTTGCTTCAGTTTGGAGAGGAGTACTGAATAATCTGAGTGCTATGGGGAACCATTACAAACAGAGGGCTGATAGGAAGAGAGTGTCTGGTCCGGACCTTTGTGTGAACGATCTGGTATGGTTGTCTACCAAGAATATAAAACTCAAGGTTCCCTCCTGGAAACTGGGTCCCAGGTTCATCGGTCCATACAGGATCAGTTCTATAATTAATCCTGTGGCATTTCATCTGGACCTCCCTCCTACGTTTAAAATCCACAAATCGTTGCTTAAGGGTACGTGGCACCAGTTATACCGTCACCTCTACCTCCTCCTCCAGTGGTGGTCAATGGTAACTTAGAATTTCAAGTGTCGAAGATCATTGACTCACGTCTGAATCGCCGGTCCCTTCTGTACTTGGTTCATTGGAAGGGGTATGGTCCTGAGGAGAGGACGTGGGTCCCTGCGTCTGATGTTAACGCAGATCGATTGGTTCGGACCTTCCACACAACTTACCCGGGCAGACCTGGCCCTGAGGGTCCGGAGGCCCCTCGTAGAAGGGGGGGTACTGTCATGGGTGTATCGCCACGAAGATCGTCGCGATTGCACATTCTGACTTCTCGCAGCTGAGTTGCTGTTTCTTTGTGTTTGGTAGTGAGGGAGTTAATTTTACCTAGCTCTTTGCTAAGACTAGGTCCAGCCTCGCCCGGCTGCTTTTGATTATGCACTAATTAGCTTCCTTTATATACCTGCCAGTCTGCTTGTTAGATGCCGGTGAAAGCTTACATGCAGACCAGCAGTTTGGATCAGGTCATGAGAAGACTTAAGTTAAGAGTTCCTTTGTGGTTTCTCCTCTCCTTGATTATAGTTTATCTCCTAGACCTTTTGTGTTCCCTCTGTGATTAAGTGTTGTATGCAAGACAATGTTTGCTTTGTCCCCTGTCTGTCTCGTTTTGTCTGTACTGTTTGTTAAGCAGTAACCTGCCTATTCCCTGTGTGGTAATCAGGGTCCTTCTGAGGACTAGATTACAGTTGTCAGGGACTTATAGGAGACAGGGTTACCGGACCTCTGTACCATTAACAGTACCTCCAGGTTGAGGGACTAGTCAGGTCCCCAGGCTAGGGTCAGCATAGACCCCGGTTACCTGCAGCCTGAGTACAGCATTATACGTCTTCAGGATTCACCCACAGTACAACGGATATTATGTCAGGTAATACTATACTTTATGTACATGTTGAGATTTCCTATTTATGTGTTATATTGCATGTTGTTCCTCTTAGTATTGATTACTGACATCATATGTGTATCTGTGATACAGCGTGACACCAGGCCTGTACCAGGAGGTTTTTGTAAATCGCAGAGATGTAGAGTCACACCTGCCAGAAGGGCACCCGGGACGGGATCTGTTAATTGGGGATGTTGTCACTTACACGCGGCACTGGGGCCTTAAGGGGTGGTATGCCTGAATGTCTCCCGAGTCAGCGACCAAGTCCCTGAAGCCGGAAACACACCCCGCGTTTCAGCGTCCCAGGCCCCAGCCACACCAGCGCCTGGCCACGCACCTGCGTACCATTCTGCAAATGGCCCTCTACTGAGCCACTCCGTGCACCTGCGTTCCATTCTGCAACGCTAAAGAGCGCAAAGATTGCAAATGTGCCCTCTACTGAGCCACTCCGTGCACCTGTGTTCCATTCTGCAATGCTAAAGAGCGCAGCAACTGCAAGTGCGCTCTCAACTGAGCTAGACCGCACATCTGCGTCACCTTTGGAAACGCTGCAGAGCCTAAGCATAGGTGAGGCGCCTGTCAGGCCTCCAGGAAATCTCAAAGTCAGAGTTGAAATGAGAACTGTAGCTACACAGACACCGGTAGCAGGACACGATCTTATTGTGATGCGTTACAGAACGCACAGTATGCTTCCAGCTGCAGGTATGGAAGATGCTGCCATGTTTAAAGAAGACCAGTAGGACCCGGACAGGGTTTACTGAACTGTAGAAAGTTATGAAGAATTGCACTTTATTGAAAATGTTATATGATGTTTACATGCTTGAAGTATGGTACCCCAGTTGGGTAAAGTGTTAATGTGATATGTGAAATGCTATTTTGAAGGACTGCGTGCTGAGGACTCTTGCAGCACAGAACTTAATTGTAAATAGTTGGCACTCGGTGCCCCATCTTGTTTTTTTTGTAAGCCATTCTACCTCAGAAGAAAAACCCGTAAGGTGTGGCCATGAGTGAGGTTTGCAGCAAACAAGTCCTGCAGCCCACCCAGGACCACCGTGGGAGGTTTGGTACGGGTCCTCCACAAGAATCCTGTATTTATTTGCACCGTGAAAGTATTTGATATTTTCTATTGCTAATTTGTATACATTGAAACGTTGAAGTGTCCTTACCTCCCGCAAGGGAAGAGTTATGTTATTGTTGTTATTATAAAATTGTTTTCTTTTTCAGCCCGGGAGTGCTGATATTAACTAGGGGGGGATGTGTAGCCCAGCTGCGCTCTGGAGCCACATGTTACCCTGGAGGATGCATGAAAGGTAATTCACAATCACCTGATATTCATTCACACTCCACAATTTCCTGGTACCACCAGAGGGAGCCCTTTAGAGTACGCAGGTATATAAGGGTGTGGAGATGGGAATAAGGGAGTCAGTTCAGTTCAGTCTGTGCAGCCACATCAGATATGGCAGTCAGCTAGAGCTCAGTCAGTCTGCAATCCGCAGTCTAAGAGCAGCAGAGCTGAAGAGCAGCAGAGCTGAGAGAAACTACTATTCCATTGTGCACTGCATATAGAGACTTAGTTCTGTCCACAAGAAGGCTCCACCACAAGGTCAGCCGGGCGTAGCAAAGAAGACGGAGTTAAACTTTGTTTTATGCAAGTTAGAAACTCACACATATCAAGACGTAAGGAGGCCCTACACCTACTCAGTGATTACTGGACGTGCATCCTCCACCCTGACTGCTTTGTCCCCTGTCTGTCTCGTTTTGTCTGTACTGTTTGTTAAGCAGTAACCTGCCTATTCCCTGTGTGGTAATCAGGGTCCTTCTGAGGACTAGATTACAGTTGTCAGGGACTTATAGGAGACAGGGTTACGTTGGCGGCCTGGACCTCTGTACCATTAACAGTACCTCCAGGTTGAGGGACTAGTCAGGTCCCCAGGCTAGGGTCAGCATAGACCCCGGTTACCTGCAGCCTGAGTACAGCATTATACGTCTTCAGGATTCACCCACAGTACAACGGATATTATGTCAGGTAATACTATACTTTATGTACATGTTGAGATTTCCTATTTATGTGTTATATTGCATGTTGTTCCTCTTAGTATTGATTACTGACATCATATGTGTATCTGTGATACAGCGTGACACCAGGCCTGTACCAGGAGGTTTTTGTAAATCGCAGAGATGTAGAGTCACACCTGCCAGAAGGGCACCCGGGACGGGATCTGTTAATTGGGGATGTTGTCACTTACACGCGGCACTGGGGCCTTAAGGGGTGGTATGCCCTGAATGTCTCCCGAGTCAGCGACCAAGTCCCTGAAGCCGGAAACACACCCCGCGTTTCAGCGTCCCAGGCCCCAGCCACACCAGCGCCTGGCCACGCACCTGTGTACCATTCTGCAAATGCGCCCTCTACTGAGCCACTCCGTGCACCTGCGTTCCATTCTGCAACGCTAAAGAGCGCAAAGATTGCAAATGTGCCCTCTACTGAGCCACTCCGTGCACCTGTGTTCCATTCTGCAATGCTAAAGAGCGCAGCAACTGCAAGTGCGCTCTCAACTGAGCTAGACCGCACATCTGCGTCACCTTTGGAAACGCTGCAGAGCCTAAGCATAGGTGAGGCGCCTGTCAGGCCTCCAGGAAATCTCAAAGTCAGAGTTGAAATGAGAACTGTAGCTACACAGACACCGGTAGCAGGACACGATCTTATTGTGATGCGTTACAGAACGCACAGTATGCTTCCAGCTGCAGGTATGGAAGATGCTGCCATGTTTAAAGAAGACCAGTAGGACCCGGACAGGGTTTACTGAACTGTAGAAAGTTATGAAGAATTGCACTTTATTGAAAATGTTATATGATGTTTACATGCTTGAAGTATGGTACCCCAGTTGGGTAAAGTGTTAATGTGATATGTGAAATGCTATTTTGAAGGACTGCGTGCTGAGGACTCTTGCAGCACAGAACTTAATTGTAAATAGTTGGCACTCGGTGCCCCATCTTTTTTTTTTTGTAAGCCATTCTACCTCAGAAGAAAAACCCGTAAGGTGTGGCCATGAGTGAGGTTTGCAGCAAACAAGTCCTGCAGCCCACCCAGGACCACCGTGGGAGGTTTGGTACGGGTCCTCCACAAGAATCCTGTATTTATTTGCACCGTGAAAGTATTTGATATTTTCTATTGCTAATTTGTATACATTGAAACGTTGAAGTGTCCTTACCTCCCGCAAGGAAGAGTTATGTTATTGTTGTTATTATAAAATTGTTTTCTTTTTCAGCCCGGGAGTGCTGATATTAACTAGGGGGGGATGTGTAGCCCAGCTGCGCTCTGGAGCCACATGTTACCCTGGAGGATGCATGAAAGGTAATTCACAATCACCTGATATTCATTCACACTCCACAATTTCCTGGTACCACCAGAGGGAGCCCTTTAGAGTACGCAGGTATATAAGGGTGTGGAGATGGGAATAAGGGAGTCAGTTCAGTTCAGTCTGTGCAGCCACATCAGATAAGGCAGTCAGCTAGAGCTCAGTCAGTCTGCAATCCGCAGTCTAAGAGCAGCAGAGCTGAAGAGCAGCAGAGCTGAGAGAAACTACTATTCCATTGTGCACTGCATATAGAGACTTAGTTCTGTCCACAAGAAGGCTCCACCACAAGGTCAGCCGGGCGTAGCAAAGAAGACGGAGTTAAACTTTGTTTTATGCAAGTTAGAAACTCACACATATCAAGACGTAAGGAGGCCCTACACCTACTCAGTGATTACTGTACGTGCATCCTCCACCCTGACAGCTTCCCGGGACGTGTCTGAATCTACCACCAGTAAAGGTACCGAAAGAGACTGTCTTGTGTGTGTCTGCATTATTGCTCTTGCACCCGTACACCGCCATTTACGCCGAGGGATCAGTCTCGCCTGTGGGAGACTTAACACCTTGCTGCCCCATACCCTCAGAGGATCTACACTGCAGCGCTGGTCATCCTGACCAGGAACCACAGGTGGCGTCACAAACATTTCTATCATCCCCTGTAAATATCCCCTTTTTAGTGAGCGCCTAGGGCAATGGACCGAGCTGCGCTACCCGTGACATCCCCCAGTGAAGTGAACGGGCTCGGTGCCGAGTACCCCACAGCCCTGGTACGTGCGACTCACATGCGCCCGCCATTTTCTCAATGGCGGCGGCACCGGGGGACACCGGAGGGCCCGGGGGCCACATGGAGGGGATTGGGGGCCACATGGGGGTCCCGGGGACACTTTTTCTCTGTCCTCTGATGTCCGATAACATTAATTAACTAAATGGCACAACATTTTTTTTTTGTTGCGATCGCCGTTATAGGGTTAATAACGGCGATCGCAACATCGGTGTCGGTAAAAACCGACCCGATTCATGTTCTCTGGGGTCTCGGCTACCCCCGGTAGCCGAGACCCCGGAGAAAATGCACCTCTGGGGGGCGCTATTCACTTTTTCCACAGCGCCGTTAACTAACGGCGCTGTGGTTTAAGTACCCTTAATGACCGCCGTTAAAAGGCGTATCGGCGGTCGTTAAGGGGTTAATTGTGATTCATTTCAACAAAGTGTTTTGATACTGGAAGATCCAGTCTTTTTTTCCTAATGGTATACCGGTAGTGATTTACCTGGGTCTTAAACTCACACTTGGTTTCACAAATATACCATAGGTTGCAAGGATACTGAAGAAGATAAATTACGTTGTCACGGAGTGTGACACGACCCATCGGTTGGTCGGTCACCACACGGCACAACAACACAACGCCGATGGAATAGGGGAGAGGGAGGCCCTGACAATAGGGAATCAGGGACGGTCACCTCCTGAGCTCCAACCAGAGCCTGTCCCCGATCTCAACTAACACCCTATGCAGGTCCTTCCCCCTGCCGACGTCAGGATACCTCATCACTAAACACCACCTATAACTGCCCTGGCTAGTGCACTGGCCGGCATAGGATGCTAGCCTAGCCACCAAAGATAAAAAACACAGGGGAGGGATATACACAGAAGGGACGAGGTAACAAAAATACAAAACTTAGCTTTCTGCTGCTAAGCACCACACAGCAGGATAAAGACACCATATACAACGTTTAAAGCTGAAGCACCACTGCACCCAGGAAGCTATCATCTCCAGCTCCTTCACTGCAGATTGTTGTAACACCGACAGTCAGCTGATGCATCAGGTGACCTCTTGAAGGATGGTGGGAGTGGTCACCACCCACATCAGCTGACCCAGCAGCAATGCAATTACATCAGCAGGCCAGTGGGGGAAAAACTTACATTAACCCCCAATGGCCTGAAAGGAAAAAAGTTTTCATCTGAGAAGCCAGATCTGCCACATATCCAAAAATAGATTGTGACAGTACCCCCCTTTCAATGAGGGGCCTCTGGACCCTCAACACTGGACCTCACCAGAAAACAACCTACGGTGAAGACGCCTCGATCTGCCAGAGTTCACCTCGGTAGTCGACATTCCCTCAGATTTATGGCAAATGTAGACTGATGGATGTGACAACAATGTATGCTCCGTAGGTGCCACAAATCTCCAGAGTGATGACCTGGGAATGAGTTGTGAACCTGCATTACTGGGGGTAACTCCAGCTGGAAAGTCCCCGGGCTGAGAATGGCCGACACCCGATATGGCCGGATCACCCGAGAACTCCAGGACCCAGTAGCACACTTCCATCGGATGTTTTTGGTGTACACCCACACATACTCATCCACACACAGGTCCATACCTGAACGTTTATTGCCACGCATATGTCTGCATAAGAAGGTGAACTCTTCAAGGAACCGACAACAGAGGTGTCCCCCTGTGTCGTCACTCACACCCCCACAATGCTCAGAGGAAACCACCACCCTTGTTTTTTTAACTCTTTTGCAGATGATGAGGGCATCGTGGAAATTGGCGAGGCCATAAGAACGGCTTAATTAAGAGTTTTTAAAGGAGTCTGTGTAATTCTTTCAATTAAAGGACTTTATTCTGGGTGTCAGTGTTTTCATACAATGTGACTATGGGGTTAATAATGTGGACATCTTATTGACGCCTCTCCATTACTAACCTTGGGGCTTGATGTCACCAGACAATACAAAGGTGACATCAACCCTCCAACTATCACCCCACTTGCTGTTACGGATCTGCAACTCAGGACTAGGGCAGAAAGGGGAATGCTGACCCTGTACTAGGACTAGGCTGAAGCCCTACGATGGAGTGGGCGACCTATTCCTTGTGAATAGACCAACCGACGTTTCCTAGGCTAAACTCAAACGAAGACTAAAGGTGGGGAAGGGAATCCTTGAACGATCTAGGGACTGGGAACAAAAAACAGGTAACCTCTTAGTAGGAAAATAGAGGAAGCTGCAGAAATGAAAGGAAAACAAAAAACAAAGCAGGCAGGACTAGAGATCCCAGAACTGCACAATATCAAACACAGAAAGCTATCAAAGCACCAAGCCAGAACGCTAGCGGATTAACACTGTGTTCCAGCAAGGACTGGGAGGCAGGTGCTGGGTAATAAAGGGTGATACAATCACCTGACCTTAGACAAACCCAGCACCAGGAGAAAAAGACCAGCAGCCAGAAAACCACAACAAGATGGCGGATGGTCAAAACGAAATAGATTCTAACAGTGCCTCCCCTTTTACGAAGATCCTCCGGATCCTCTTGGCCGAACCTTATTCGGAAATCTCCTGTGAAAAGCCTTAATCAGCCTTGAGGCCGAGACATCCTCAGCTTTCACCCATGAATTATCCTCGGGAATGAAACCCAGGACACGAGATACTGCAACCTTTCTCTGTGCAACCGAGAATCTAAAATGCCTGAAATCTCAAACTCGCCATCCTCATCAACTGGAAGAACAATCGGCATCACCTTCTTATCTGGCATGTCAGCTTTCTTCAGTAAAGATACATGAAAAACTGAATTAATTCTCCAGGACGAGGTGATGTCTAATCTTACTGCTGCCGAGTTGACAACCTGAACCACTTTGAAGGGTCCTACAAACTTAGGCCCCAGTTTTTTAGAAGGGATCTTCAAACGCAGATTCCTAGAGGACAACCAGACCATGTTCCCAACTGCAAACAACGCCTCCCTTCTTTTCTTGTCAAAATATTTTTTTGACCTCCTATTCGCCTCTTTCAGATTATGGCGTACACTGGTCCAAACCCTTTCCAAATTTCCAGAAAAACTCTCCTCCTCAGGCACCGCCGCCCCAATCTTTGAAAATGGACCGAAAGATGGATGCCTCCCTGTACAGCAAAAAAAAGTAGAACACCCAGCCGAGGAAGACGTATGATTATCAAGAGCAAACTCAGCCAGTGGTAGATATTCCGGCCACATCTCCTGATTGTCTGCTACAAAACATCTCAAAAACTGCTCAATGTCCTGGTTCTTCCTTTCGGTCTGTCCATTGGACTCCGGATGATAACCTGACGAAAATGACAAATGAACCTTTAATCTATCACAAAAAGCACGCCAAAAGCAAGCCACAAACTGTGGCCCTTAATGGAGCCTGACAATCTCATTCACAAATGCCTTAGCTAGAGTCTGGGCGCAGGGTAATTTATTGAACGGGACCAGATGACACATCTTACTAAACAGGTCCACAACAACCCAGATGACAGAAAAACCCTCAGAGACTGGCAGATCGGTGATAAAATCCATATCAAGATGCATCCATGGTGAACTAGGAACCTCCAAAGGGCACAGCAACCCTGCAGCCAGGGCATGTGAGGCCTTTGACCTAGCGCACACAGTACACTGACGCACCCACTTGATGATTTCTCTTTGCCTCCCTGGCCACTAGAAACATCGACCGATCAACTTTCTAGTTTCCGAAATCCCTGTAAGATCAGCCAACCGAGACTCATGACATTCAGCAAATAAAACTCTCCTCAAGGCTCTAGGCACAAATCATTTACCATACGGAGTGTTTGTTGGTGCAGCATTTTGGGCCTTTAGGATGCTTTTCTCCAACTCAGAACCCAATGCTGCCACCACCCCCCCTCTGCAAAATACATTCCTCCTTCTCAGTTTTAACTGCTGGAGAGAAACTACAAGACAAAGCATCCGCTTTAACGTTCTTTGTCCCAGGGATATACAGTACAGACCAAAAGTTTGGACACATCTCATTTAAAGATTTTTCTGTATTTTCATGACTATGAAAATTGTACATTCACACTGAAGGCATCAAAACTTAACAAAAAAGTGTGTAACAACTGAAATTATGTCTTATATTCTAGGTTCTTCAAAGTAGCCACCTTTTGCTTTGATGACTGCTTTGCACACTCTTGGCATTCTCTTGATGAGCTTCAAGAGGTAGTCAACGAAAATGGTTTTTACTTCACTGGTTTAATAAGAGGGATTTCTGGCCTTATAAATGGGGTTGGGACCATCAGTTGTGTTGTGCAGAAGTCTGGTGGATACTGAATAGACTGTTAGAATATTTATTATTTCAAGAAAAAAGCAGCTAAGTAGTGTTGAGCGATACGATACCGCAAGTATCGGGTATCGGCCGATATTAGCTCTATCGGACTTTCGATACTTAGTTCCGATATTTTCGTCTTATCGGATACCGGAATCGGATTTGTCACTGTCACTGTCAGTGTCCGTCGGTCGGGTCTGTCAGGAGTCAGCGGCACTTACCTGGCAGAAGATCTCTGGCGGTCACGGGCTGGACTGCTTGATGGCCGCCATCATCTTCTCCCTGGCGGTCACGTGCAGTTTCTCGCGATAACTGCAATGACTGCTGGGTAATCCCGGCCGTAAAGCAGTCAGTCCGATGACGTCACCGCCGGGGAAGCAGGTAATCAGCTGTGCTGCGTCGAGATGACAGCCTCTGCCTGTCATTCCGATGTAGCAGAGCTGGATCGTCGTGGGACCCTCGTTACTATGGACTGCGTCGGACAGGTGGTATACTGTTGGTTTGTTTTTTTTTCTTTTTTTACAGGAGATCGATGGCGTCGCAGGAATGAGAGTATAATAAAAGAAATGAAAACTGTGTTGTCTCTTTTATTTCATTAAAATACTTTTTTCTTGCTGTGTCTTTTTTTTTATACATTTAAAAACTTTGGGATTAATAATGGATCGGTGTCTTATTGACACCTCTCCATTATTAACCGGGCTTATTCTCACCGTGCAATCAACGGTGACATTAACCCCTTATTACCCCGCTTGCCACCGCTACAGGGCAGTGGGAAGAGCCGGGTAAAGTGCCACAATTGGCACATCTTTTGATGCGCCAAATGTGGGGCTGCTGTAGCCTGGTATTATCAGGCTGTTGAGGGCCAAAATCCATGGGCCTTGACAGTCTTTTAATACCAGGCCGCAGCAGTCTGCATTTTACTTGGCTGGTTAACAAAAATAGGGGGACCCCTACGCCGTTTTTTTTTCGAGGGGATCCCCTATTTTTGTTAACCAGCCAAGCTAAGCAGACTGCTGTGGCCTGGTATTATCAGGTGGCAAGGTCCATGGATATTGGATCCTTACCAGCCTGAAAAACCAGGCCTCAGCAGTCTGCTTCATCTGGCTGGTTAACAAAAATAGGGGGGACCCCACGCCAAATTTTTTTCGAGGGGATCCCCTATTTTTGTTAACCAGCCAAGATATGCAGACTGCTGTGGCCTGGTATTATCAGGCTGGCAAGCAGGGTCGGACTGAGGCACCGGGACACCGGAGAAACCTACGGTGGGCCCCAGCTCCTGCGTGGTGGGCCCTGATTTGAAAGGATAGGTTGCGGGGCAGAGGGGGTGGTGGCCCCGGGGCCCGCGCTCTGAGGGGGCCCACCCGGAGCTACGATACAGTTACATTCTGCGGCAGAGCAGGGAGAATCGCTCTCTCTGCTCTGCCGCCCGGAAGCTATGGGGCCTGAACAGGCGTTGGGGGGGCCCGGTGCCAGCAGTGGGCCCCCCACCCGTCATCGGAGGGTCAGCTGTATCGGCATCCAGCCGATAAAGCTGACCGCATGGAGAGAGAAGGAGCGAGCGCTCCTACTCTCCCATAATCCCCCTCTCAGCGTATGACAGCGGGCGCAATAACATCACCTGCCGGCGCCCGCTGTCAGACGCTGAGAGGGAGAACAGTGAGCAGCACAGGAGCCGGGAGGTGAGTTTTTTTTTTGATTTTTTTTTTAATGGGGGTGCAGTCGAGTCCTGGCTGGAGAAGTCGTCATGTCGGGTGTGGGCCAGATGGAAAAGACATGAAAAGTGAACAATTCCATTAGAAAGAACATCAGCGGTAAGTCATTATCTGTACCTGTGCTGTAATCTATATGTTCTGTAGGACTGGTATTATTTAACACAGACCATATGGCGGTAATATCAATATTGGTCTTTTTATATATAGATTATTTTGGCCAACAGCGCGGTCATTTGCTGAGGTTCTCTGATGATGGGCCCACTCAGAAGTTTTGCCCCCACTAAACCAAAACCCTAGCTACGCCTATGGCTCTCTCTTAGTCTTTCTTTCTCGCTCTCTGTTCTTTCCTTCTCGCTCTCTGTTCTTTTTTCTCTCTGTTCTTTCTCTCTTTTCTTTCTTTCCTCTCTTTCTTTCTCTGTTTGTTCTTTCTTTCTCGCTGCTCTTTCTTTCTTTTCCTCAGTACCAGCCACTGTGCCCTCATTACCAGTCAGTGTGATCAGCAGTGCTAAATGGTTACGCTTGGGGCGAGGATATGGGTGTGATTAGCTGTGAAATGGGTGTTGTCGGGGCGTGGCCTAAAATTTTCAGCGGCGCGCAACACGCGCCGCAGCCTTTAATCCTCTTTCCTGCCTTCCAAATTTGGGAGGTATGCTGTATGACCTCCCTACAACTTCTGGCCATGCTCCTGATGAGCGCGACGGATGGTCTCGTGAGGGATCTCCTCCCACACCTGGACTAAAGCATCCACCAACTCCTGGACAGTCTGTGGTGCAACGTGGCATGGCCTAAAATTTTCTGCAGCATGCACAGCGTGCCACAGCCTTTGTCCCTCTTTCCCTTATTCAAAGGTTGGGAAGTATGATGTTGGGCCGCAAGAATATATTTTCTCTGGTGGGCCCAAGGTACTCCAGTCCGACGCTGCTGGCAAGGTCCATGTATGTTGGCTCCTTAACAGCCTTAAATACCATGCCTCAGCAGCAGGGGCGTACATATAAATCATGGGGCCCCATAGCAAAAGTCTGAATGTTCCCCACCCCCCCAAAAAAAAAACCCAGAGGCATTGTAAATGTAAAGTGCCAGCACAGTGAGGGAAGTTGAGTCGCACAGAGACAGGGGTTTTGGGGGTACTCGGCACCGATCACGTCGACTTCTATGGGGGATGTCACGAGTAGCACAGCTGGTCCGTGACCTGGGCGATCACTGGAATGTGGGATATTTCCAGGGGATGATAGAATGTTCGTGTAGTTTAGTCGTGACGCCACCTGTAGTACCTGGTCAGGGTGTCCAGCGCTGCTGTGCAGGTCCTCTGGAAGGGATGGTGTAGTGCATGTAGGTGAAAAGTCTTCTACAGGTAACACGCTATCCTTCCAGGGCAGATAGATGTGAGATAGAGCAATGGTGCAAAGTGATGTAGCAGAGTGGACTATGCGACGTAGTAAGAAAGCAGGAAACACTTCAAGTTAAAGGTTGCATAATAAAATTTTTAATAATAACATTACAAAAGTGCAAATGGCTTATATTATGTGACATGTTTTGTTACTGTTCATACCCTTGATATGTGTTATACATGTGTGTTAATAAATACATATTCAACAAAAGTGCAAATAGCATTAGTGCAGAAGTTCGTGGAGACTTCTTAGGACTACCCCCACCGGGGTAACTTCACAGTGTCCTTTACTTGTGCTTGTGGAGGACCCGCTCCAAACCTCCAACTGTGGTCTTGGGTGGGCTGCAAGACTTTCCTTGAGCAGACCTCACTTTCGGCCACACCAAACGGGTTTTTAGTTTCTGAGGTAGTTGAAAATAGTGCACAGTAAAGTTTTTTGTAAAACCAAGATGGAGCACCGAAGTGCCAACTATTTACAGAAAAGTTTGTGAGCCAGTACAGTTCATGGCTTCAAAGTTCAACATTTTCATTACAGTGAAACACCATTACCCAACCTGGGTATATTAAGGCAACAATAAACTTGTTCTTCTGAACATTCACCCGTCCGGGTACATCAAACCATTACCCAACCTGGGTATATTAAGGCAATAAACTTCTTTTTATGAACATTCACCCGTCCGGGTACATCAATAATTTAACTATTTACATACAGAGACCCTGTCCGGGTTATTTAGACTTCTTTGGCTGGCCTCTTCCAGGTACCACCTGGTACTCTTCTGGAGCTTGCCAAACATCCGTGACAGGAGGGTCCACCCAGACCTGATGACGTCGTGTGGCCAGTACAGTGACGTCGTGACCCGCTATATGGGTCTGTGTGGCCACCTCTTTCATCTCCCTCCGGGTCTGGACCCCTATGTCCCGGACTGAACGAACCCCAGGAGGCCTAACAGGCGCCGGGTACGGGCCAGCTATCATTATCATGTCCATAGCTGGGGCTGCTGAGGAGACCACTGAGGGAGGCTGGGGAGATTTACGGCGTGGGGTGGGCACTTGTGCAGAGGCCTGGTTGGGGGAGGCTGAAGGCTCGTAGGGTCTGTCAGTTTCCTGACACTCTGGGGAGTAGGGGTCGCACCTGGTAACATTTAGGGCGTACCATCCATTGTAACCCCAGTGTCGGGTGTAAGTCACCAAGTCTCCTGGCAACAGGTCCCTCCCCGGGTGTCCTTCTGGGAGGTGAGCCTCCACGTCCCGCCGGGTTACAAAAACTTCTAAATAAAGTCCAGGCTCCTGGATGAAGCCCCAACCACCTTTTAACTTAAAGTTCCGTACTGCACCCTTACGCCGCGGCTCCCTCACCGTACTTTTATCCTTTCTCATACGTGCCTTCTCTGCCAGGTCCTTCTCCAGGTGACGTTGCCGAAGCTTTTGGGATTCTCGCTGCTCCCTTTGTCGCTCTGCTTCCCGCTCCCGACGTCTCCACTCTTCCTCCTGACGCCGGTTGTAATTCTCCTCCACCAGCATCTCCATGTCTCCACCATCAAACGCCAGCTTACGATGTACGGTTTGCGGCAGCTCTCCTGGCGCCCGCCAGTCCTTGCGGCGCTCACCTGCGGCGGAAGCAGCCGGCTCTGGAACAGATGACGGTCGGGGCTCCGGTACAGGCAGGTAGAGCTCTGGTGCCTGCGCGGCCTCCTCCATGAGGACGGGTGTCGCTTCTTCTGCCTCAGCGACGGGGGCAGACAGCGGGATCTGGGGTGCTGGTGCGGCGTTTTCTGCAGGAACGGGTGCCTCCACTGTGATACTGGCAACCGGTTCAGATTGCAAGGGCTGGGATGCCCGCACGGCCTCCTGTACTGGAACGGGTGCCTCCACTGAGATACTGGCAACCGGTTCAGATTCAAGGGCTGGGATGCCCGCACGGCCTCCTGTACTGGAACGGGTGCCTCCACTGAGATACTGGCAACCGGTTCAGATTGCAAGGGCTGGATGCCCGCACGGCCTCCTCTACTGGAACGGGTGCCTCACCTTCCGGTACAGACACTTCAGGGGGTAAGAGGGATTGGCGCCGCTCCAATTGTAGTTTAAGGGCCCGCCAGCTCGCTTCCATCCTGGCGACCTCCTCCCGGTGCCGGGCCAGGTCTCTCAGGGTATCCTCCGCTTCTTCCAGCGTAGGAGGGTTTCCAGGCCGGGTGCCAAACGGTGGCTCCGTGGCGATCGGGTCGCTTCCGTGGGGGGAGAGCTCTGACTCCTCCATCCCTTCCCACTTCTGCTCACGTCCATTCGCCATCTCAGCAAAGTCACATGTGTCATTAGCATCAGGAGAGGCGACATCTTTTGTAGGGAGGCGGGACCTTCGCGTTCGTTTACGCCCACTGAGGAGGATGAGGAGGCGGAACTCCAGAGCTGTGGGGTACGATCTTACATTGCAGTAACATTTAGAGTGTGCGGACATCGTTTTCGCGCCACGGAGTGAGTGTACGCCCACGAGAGCACGCCCTTATTCTTCACCTGTGCCTCGTGGCGCAGATATGACGGAAAAATGGCAAATACAGTCTATGATGATTTTTGCAATTCTCAAGCAAAAAAACAGTTCAATTAAGGCACACAGGACTCGCTTATAGCGAGCTTCTGAATCCTGTTCGCTGGGTGCGATGCAACATGTCTGTGGCGACTGGACCCTCGGGTGCTTCTGTCTTTTCACAAATGCCGGCTTTACCCGGCAATTGAATCAGAGGCTATTTTACTATGTAGAAAGTGAATAAACTATAAATATATGTATATATATATATGTCACAATGACATGTATATATATTGTGAGACAGTGAGTGAATATGTGATGAATGGGGTGTACATTTCACCTAGGTATAAGGGAAATGTGTGGCTTTGTGGACCTAGTGGTGGAGAAAGGTCACTACACCTCACATTCAGCACACACTTGCAGCACAAGCCTGAAACTACTCAGGTCTTAATTAGGAGACCAGAAGTAGGTGTCTGCAAACACAATCTGAGAGCTAGTTTAGCCTGGACACAGGAAGGTGTCCTGGCACAAGAAACAGTCTCCAAGAGTGTTAGAGCTGTCTTTAGCCTGGACACAGAGAGGTGTCCTGGCACAAGGAAGCAGTCTCCAAGAGTGTTAGAGCTGTCTTTAGCCTGGACACAGAGAGGTGTCCTGGCACAAGGAAGCAGTCTCCAAGAGTGTTAGAGCTGTCTTTAGCCTGGACACAGAGAGGTGTCCTGGCACAAGGAAGCAGTCTCCAAGAGTGTTTGAGCTATCTCAGTTTGGGTGCAGGAAGGACCCCGGACATAGGAGTAGTCTCAGTGCGAATCCGTGTGAAGAGCGGCTGAATAGGAGTGGATCTCTCTCAAGTCTGGTCATGGAAGGTGCCTTCAGACACAAGGAGGAGTATCTGTGAAGCTCCATACTGGTAACATATGTGATATGTGTTGTTTTGGGCACAGACTGGTAGAGTCTGGGTCCCGGATAGAGAGGGCCATCTATCTAAGTGTAATTAGAGGCTAGACAAGCCCAGGTTTTCTGTTTATGCTTTGTTTTAATCTGTTTGCTGTGGACTTTAATAAAGCTGGTTGCGGCCAGTTTTGCACCAGAACTGCTGTCTGAATGAACTGTTTTCATGCCATTCTGTCTACCCAGACAGCGATCCCAGAGCTAAAACCCCTGAAAGGCTACAATTGGCGGAGAATGCTGGGGCAGCGCAGGGCCTGGTACAGTTAGTGCTGGAGTGTGCATGCAGCACAGTGGCGAGAGACAGCATTAAAGGTGAAGTCTATTGAAATAGCAACAGAGGAAAAAAAAAGAGTGTGTGTCAGTAGAAACGTCTGTTTGGAGCAGTCTTGGAGAGACAGTGGCCCTGATAGGGTCTGCAGAGAGAAAATGTATGCACAGCAAAGCTGAACTTGTTGTGAAAATGACTGTGGAATGTGCAGCAGCAAAAGAAAAGTCTGTGGAGCAGTCTTAAAGAGACAGGAGCCCTAATAGACTTTGCAAAGGAAAAAAAAAAAAAAGTGTCTGCACAGCAGAGATGAATTTTTCTATGGAAAAGACTGTAGAGTGTGTATGTCTTGAGTGAAGACTGCCGTTGTTAAGACAGAGAAGTCTGACAGCATGGATGACAGCATGGAGGCGCTGTTTGAACAAATGGCACAAGTTAATGTGCAACATAAAACTGCCGGGGTTGAGACAGATAAGTCCGGCAGTATGGAGGAGCTCATTGAGTACCTGGCCCAGGCCCAGCGGAGCCTGCAGCAGAGCATGGAGCAGCAGCGCCTGCAGCACCAGCAGCGCATGCAGCAGGCCCAGCAGCAATTCCTGCAGCAGCAGCAGGAGAATGACCGGTTGTTTTTTGAGCAGATTGCAGCTCTCAACACCTCGTCCCAGAGTAATGTTGTGAAGGTACCTGCGTTGTCCGCTGTAAAGAAGGCGGTAAGACGGTCCCTGAAAAAGATGACACCTCGTGATGATGTGGAGGTATATCTCACTAGGTTTGAGAGATTGGCAGAGAAGGAGAATCTGCCCCTATCTGAATGGGCCATGATGGTCGCACCCTATCTGATTGGAGAGCCACAAAGGGCATATGCTGACCTGAGCGAGCAGGACAGCCAAGACTATGGCAAGTTGAAAGCGGAGATTCTTACCCGGCTGGGTGTTACGGTGACAGCCCGTGCCAGGGGAGTTCATGACTGGAGATACAGTTGGGAGTCTGCAGTCAGCAGGCTTGATTATGGAGTTGAAAAGGTGATAGTGGACCGCTACACCCAAGCACGTCCTCCTGAGGTACAGCCGTCTGAGAGGTCGTCACTTCAGAGTTCCCAGACACTGAACTCTCGCGGTAAGAGCGTTCCAGCTGTTGGGGACATGGGGTATGCTGATAAGCGGGTTCAGGCCGAGGGACATGTGGGTGGGAGAGTGTGATGGACAGTGTTGGAGCTGGCGTGAAATTGCAGCCGACTGTCCAATAGAGGGGGAGCCTATGTGTTGTGATGTTGGCAGATCCCTCTCTCCCTGCGCAGAGCCTGTGTGTGTGTCCACCTCAGCCGAAGAGACTGGACCACAGGGGTCCCCGGTGGTTGTAAGTGACTGCCCAGCACAGGCCCTCTTGGACTCAGAGAGTCCAGTGACTTCCGTATGTGACAGCCTGATTGATAGGGACTTTATCCCTGATAAGCGCCTGAGTATGGTGTGCATCCGTGGAGACACCAAAGTCTACCCAGAGACTGCCGTGGACTTGGTCCCCAAACTCGGGGAGGTTTCATATGAAGTGGGGGTAGTGAAGACCCTGGTGCAACCCGTCATATTGGGTAATGACTTTCCCGGTCTAAGGATCTCTGGGGGAAGGGTGATTTTGATGAACAGTGTGATGAAGCTCCTATTGAGGGTGCGCAGTCCCGAGGGGCGGAATACAATGCTAGTGGGCCATTAAAATTATGTGATAATGATGATGACCATGATAATGATGATGACCATGATAATGATGATGATCATGATAATGATGATGACCATGATAATGATGCTGATATTGATAATGATAATGATGATCATGATAATGATGATGACCATGATGATGATGCTGATATTGATAATGATGATGATGCTAATCATAATAGTGATGATACTGATGATGATCATGATAAAGATGAAATTCCTTTGCAGGTGATGTTGGGAGACGAGGATGATGGTTCTCGGGAACCGAGTGTCCCTTACTTACCTGTGTCCTGTGACAATTTTGAGAGTGAGCAGTGGCGAGACTCCTCCCTTAGGACGGCACAGGAAAATATGAGTGTTCTAAATGAGGTTTCCCAGGAGCCTGGCTCTGAGGAGAGGTTTCCTCATGCTGCCATGGACAATAGCCTATTGTATAGGGACACTGAAGTCCAGGGAGAGGTCGTGAGTCAGCTCCTAGTTCCTGAGCTATATAGAAGTATAGTGCTGGGGTTGTCACATAGTCACATACTTGAGGGACCAGATGGTGAAGTTAATGTTGTGGATGACATGTTAACTAAGGTTCCAGATCAGGATGTGAATGAAAATGAATTGTATAACCCTGACAGTAAGCAGGATATGAATGAAAATGAATTGTATAACCCTGACAGTGAGCAGGATGTGAATGAAAATGAAGTGTACAGCCCTGACAGTGAGCCAGATGTGGCTGAGAAAAAGGGGTCAGATAGTGATAGTGAATTATCTGATGACCATAAAGCAACCAGTGCAAATGAGGAAGGCATGGTAGCAGAGGAGGTTGAGAGTCCTGAGAAGAAAGCTGATGCTGACCTTACAGCCAGACAGAAGATGGCATCTGAAGATGTTTTACAGTTGGCCGGTTCCCTGGCGAAGACTAAGGTGAAAGGAGGAGAGCTGAGCTTTAAAGGCAGGACTCTGAAACTGAACACAGCACAAGTGGATGCTGTTGAAGATGAGAAGTTGTCAGTGTGTGGTGTGGATCTGCATCATGCCAAGGACTCTGAAGGTGATGCTGCAGAGGTGGAAAAAGCCATGGAAGTGGTGGTCACCAAGCCAGATGCCTCATCAGAAGCTGAGGTTTCAAGTGAAGCTGTGAGGAGCAAGACTGAAGATATGGGGACTGACTCTGTCCAGGAATCTGTTTCTGCCGAAGACAGCGGCGTGGACGGGTTACGGTCCGGATCAGTAGCTGGCATTGGTGAGCTCAAGCGCACTTTCAGGGAGGCTACATCGGAGCCACGTCCCAACAAATGGGAAAAGCGATGTGTCACTCCGTTGCCGCTGCAGACACACGGGAGCCCAGATGGGATGCAGAACGTGGCTGAAGAGGTAGAGTCTAGGACTGACGGTGGGGCTTCTGGGCATGTCTTGCCAGAAGAGCCTGAAAGTGGGGAACTGGAGAAAAGTGAAAAACCCCCTATACCTTCTGTGATAGTTGGTGACACATGGTCAGTGCACCAGGGACAGGAGGTACGTGAGTTTCTGAGGAAGAGTCAGCAGAGGTGTTCTGATGTGTCGGGTCGTGCTTCTCTGGCCAGGCACTGTGTCGAAGGTGAGCCCGGCCCTAAGGTCAAGATGAAACCGTGCAGGATACCCGAGGCCCGCAGAGAGTATAGGCCTGGGAGGGTACAGGGTAGTGCGGATGCTTCAGATAAAGAGAAAGCTGATGTTGGCTATGACTCAGGTGAAGATACAAGTGACAGTGGTGGAGATGAAGCTGGTGAGGGCCATGACTGGTCCGGAGTTCACTGTCTCTGTTGGATTGTTGACCAGCCCTCCGGTCTGGATGACCAGCCCTCCGGTCTGGAGAAGAGGGAGGGGATATGTGAGACAGTGAGTGAATATGTGATGAATGGGGTGTACATTTCACCTAGGTATAAGGGAAATGTGTGGCTTTGTGGACCTAGTGGTGGAGAAAGGTCACTACACCTCACATTCAGCACACACTTGCAGCACAAGCCTGAAACTACTCAGGTCTTAATTAGGAGACCAGAAGTAGGTGTCTGCAAACACAATCTGAGAGCTAGTTTAGCCTGGACACAGGAAGGTGTCCTGGCACAAGAAACAGTCTCCAAGAGTGTTAGAGCTGTCTTTAGCCTGGACACAGAGAGGTGTCCTGGCACAAGGAAGCAGTCTCCAAGAGTGTTAGAGCTGTCTTTAGCCTGGACACAGAGAGGTGTCCTGGCACAAGGAAGCAGTCTCCAAGAGTGTTAGAGCTGTCTTTAGCCTGGACACAGAGAGGTGTCCTGGCACAAGGAAGCAGTCTCCAAGAGTGTTAGAGCTGTCTTTAGCCTGGACACAGAGAGGTGTCCTGGCACAAGGAAGCAGTCTCCAAGAGTGTTTGAGCTATCTCAGTTTGGGTGCAGGAAGGACCCCGGACATAGGAGTAGTCTCAGTGCGAATCCGTGTGAAGAGCGGCTGAATAGGAGTGGATCTCTCTCAAGTCTGGTCATGGAAGGTGCCTTCAGACACAAGGAGGAGTATCTGTGAAGCTCCATACTGGTAACATATGTGATATGTGTTGTTTTGGGCACAGACTGGTAGAGTCTGGGTCCCGGATAGAGAGGGCCATCTATCTAAGTGTAATTAGAGGCTAGACAAGCCCAGGTTTTCTGTTTATGCTTTGTTTTAATCTGTTTGCTGTGGACTTTAATAAAGCTGGTTGCGGCCAGTTTTGCACCAGAACTGCTGTCTGAATGAACTGTTTTCATGCCATTCTGTCTACCCAGACAGCGATCCTAGAGCTAAACCCCCGGAAATGTTACAATATATATATGTATTCTAAGTGTGTATATTTTGTGTTTACAAGGAAAGAAAGTGTTTTTTTAGTTGCGATATTTTGTTCCCATAGACTTACATGGGACTTCCGGTATCGGAATCGGATATCGCCGATAGTTAGTGATATCGGCGATACCATTCCGATCCGATATTTTTAGATATCGAGCAGTATCGCTCAACACTACAGCTAAGTAAAGAAAAACGAGTGGCCATCATTACTTTAAGAAATGAAGGTCAGTCAGTCCAAAAAATTGGGAAAACTTTGAAAGTGTCCCCAAGTGCAGTTGCAAAAAAGTCACCAGCCTCAGAAATCGCAGGTTTACAGCTGCTCATTTTAGAGACCAGGTCAATGCCACACAGAGTTCTAGCAGCAGACACATCTCTACAACAACTGTTAAGAGGAGACTTTGTGCAGCAGGCCTTCATGGTAAAACAGCTGCTAGGAAACCACTGCTAAGGACAGGCAACAAGCAGAAGAGACTTGTTTGAGCTAAAGAACACAAGGAATGGACATTAGACCAGTGGAAATCTGTGCTTTAGTCTGATAAGTCCAAATTTGAGATCTCTGGTTCCAACCATCGTGTCTTTGTGCGACGCAGAAAAGGTGAACGGATGGACTCTACATGCCTGGTTCCCACCGTGAAGCATGGAGGAGGAGGTGTGATGGTGTGGGGGTGCTTTGCTGGTGACACTGTTGGGGCTTTATTCAAAATTGAAGGCATACTGAACCAGCATGGCTACCACAGCATCTTGCAGCGGCATGCTATTCCATCCAGTTTGATTTAGTTGGACTATCATTTGTTTTTCAACCGGACAATGACCCCAAACACACTTCCAGGCTGTGTAAGGGCTATTTGACCAAGAAGGAGAGTGATGGGGTGCTACGCCAGATGACCTGGCCTCCACAGTCACCAGACCTGAACCCAATCGAGATGGTTTGGGGTGAGCTGGACCGCAGAGTGAAGGCAAAAGGGCCAACAAGTGCTAGGCATCTCTGGAAACTCCTTCAAGATTGTTGGAAGACCATTTCCGGTGACTACCTCTTGAAGCTCATCAAGAGAATGACAAGAGTGTGCAAAGCAGTCATAACAGCAAAAGGTGGATACTTTGAAGAACCTAGAATATAAGACATATTTTTAGTTGTTTCACATTTTTTTGTTAAGTATATAATTCCACATGTGTTAATTCATAGTTTTGATGCCTTCAGTGTGAATGTACAATTTTTATAGTCATGAAAATACAGAAACATCTTTAAATGAGAAGGTGTGTCCAACCTTTTGGTCTGTACTGTATGTTACGGAGAAATGGAACCGGGCAAAAAACCGGTGCCCACCTAGCATGACGGGCATTCAAATGTTTAGAAGCATCCAGATATATCAGATTCTTATGATCAATAAAAACCTGTTTCAGATGTCTAGCCCCCTCCAAAAAATTTCGCCAATGCTCAAACGTGAGTTTAATAGCCAGCAACTCTCAGTTCCCAACATCATAGTTGAGCTCAGTCTCTGAAAATTTTTTAAAAAAGAAAGCACAGGGATGCACCCCATCCTCTCTCTCCTGGGACAGAACTGCCCCCACCCCTACTGATAAGGCATCAACCTCTACCAGAAATGGCTTGGTCTCATCTGTCTGGATCAAAACAGGAGCAGAGCTAAACCTCTCCTTGAGATGCTCAAAAGCCTTAACACCCTCAGTGGACCATTGGACAGTATTAGAACCCTTCTTGGTGAGATCAGTTATAGGTTTAGCGATAATAGAAAAATTCTTTATAAATTTTCTAAAATAATTAGCAAACCCTAAAAATCTCTGAACCGACTTTAAACATTCAGGCCTAGGCCACTACAGTACTGCCTGAACCTTCACCGGGTCCATCTCAAACCCATCACTGGAGACAAAGTACCCCAAAAAACGAATTTTCTGTACCGAAAACTCGCACTTCTTCAATTTAGCAAAGAGTGTGGTTTCGCTCAAAATCTGTACAACTTCGCAGACTCTCTGCCAATGCAACTACAGATCAGGTGAACAGATCAAAATATCATCCAAATAAACAATAACACTCCTACCGATCAACTGCCTCAGAATGTCATTAATGAAATTTTGAAAAAATGCAGGCGGCATTAGTAAGGCCAAAAAGCATCACCAGACACTTAAAATGACCTTCCGGGGTGTTAAAGGCTGTCTTCCATTCATTTCCCTCCTTCACCCACAGCAAATTATATGCCCCACGAAGGTCAATTTTAGAGAACCACTTAGCTCCGGTTAGTTGGTTAAACAAATCCGGAATTAGCGGTAACGGGTAAGGATTGCACACAGTGATTTTATTAATCTCCCGAAAATCCAGACACAGCCTAAGGCCCCCATCCTTCATTTAGACAAAAAAAATCCTACAGCCACAGGGGTCTTAGAGGGTCTTATATGACATGCAGCTAAACCAGTCTGCAGGTATTCCTTTAACCCCTTACTGCCATCGGACGTACTATCCCGTCCATGGTACCTGGGCCCGTATGACCATGGACGGGATAGTACGTCTCGTGCGATCGGACGCGCTCCCAGGGGAGCGCAGCCGATCGCGGCCGGGTGTCAGCTGATTATCACAGCTGACACCCATGACTGTGTGTCAGGAGTGGTCACGGACCGCTCCCGGCACATTAACCCCTTGCACACTGCGATCAAACATGATCGCGGTGTACTGGGGGCACAGGGGAGAATCGCGCAGGGTGGAGGCTCCCTGCGCGCCCCCCTGAGACCCTCAGAGCAGCGCGATGTGATCGCGCTGTTCTGAGGGCTTCCTCCCTCCCAGGACCCGGATCCAAGATGGCGCCGGGGTCCTGGAGGGAGGCGGCTACCTCAGTGCCTGCCGAGATCAGGCACTGAGAAGCCTGCTGCACTGCCTGAGCGATCGCTGGTGTGACAGAGTGCTGTGCACACTGTCACACCAGCGATCTGATAAAATATAGTGATGTCCCACCCTGGGACAAAGTAAAAAAGTTAAAAAAATAAAAATAAACATGTTTTAAAAAAAAATCCAAAATAAATAAAAAAATATATATATATTCCCCAATAAATTCACTTCTTCCTGTAAATAAAAAAAACAAAGCAATAAAAGTACACATATTTGGTATCGCCGCGTCCGTAATGACCCCCCTATAAAATTGTCCCACTAGTTAACCCCTTTAGTGAACCCCTTAAAAAAAAAACGAAGCAAAAAATCAATGCTTTATCATCATACCGCCGAACAAAAAGTGGAATAACACACGATAAAAAGACCGATATAAAAGAACATGGTACTGCTGAAAACGTCATCTTGTCCCGCAAAAAACGAGCCATCATACAGCATCATCAGCGAAAAAATAAAAAAGTTATAGCTCGCAGAATAAAGCGATGCAAAAATAATTATTTTTTATATAAAATTGTTTTTTTCTATAAAAGCGCCAAAACATGAAAAAATGATATAAATGAGGTATCGCCATAATCGTACTGACCCGAAGAATAAAACTGCTTTATCAATTTTACCACACGCGGAACGGTATAAACGCCTCCCCCAAAAGAAATTCATGAATTGCTGATTTTTGTTCATTCTAACCTCCCAAAAATCGAAATAAAAAGCGATCAAAAAACAGTCACGTGCTCAAAAATGGTACCAATAAAAACGTAAACTCGTCCCGCAAAAAATAAGACCTCACATGACTCTGTGGGCCAAAATATGCAAAAATTATAGCTCTCAAAATGTGATGATGCAAAAACTATTTTTGCAATAAAAAGCGTCTTTTAGCGTGACAGCTGCCAATCATAAAAACCCGCTATAAATAGTAAATCAAACCCCCCTTTATCACCCCCTTAGTAAGGGAAAAATAATAAAATTAAAAAAAAGTATTTATTTCCATTTTCCCATTAGGGTTAGGGTTAGGGTTGCGGCTAAAGTTAGGGTTAGGGTTGGCGCTAAAGTTAGGATTAGGGTTAGGGTTGGGATTAGGGTGTGTTAGGGTTAGGTTTGTGGTTAGGGTTGGGACTAGGGTTAGGGGTGTGTTGGGGTTAGGGTTGGAGTTAGAATTGGGGGTTTCCGCTGTTTAGGCACATCAGGGGCTCTCCAAATGTGACATGGCGTCTGATCTCAATTCCAGCCAATTCTGTGTTGAAAAAGTCAAACGGTGCTCCTTCACTTCTCAGCTCTGCCATGCGTCCAAACAGTAGTTTATCCCCACATATGGGTATCAGCGTACTCTGGACCCCAAGAGTTATTGTGCAATTTGTCCTATTTCTTCTGTTACCCTTGGGAAAATAAAAAACTGGGGGCGAAAATATCATTTTTGTACAAAAAAAATTATTTTTTTGTTTTTACGGCTGTACATTATAAACTTCTGTGAAGCACTTGGGGCTTCATAGCGCTCACCACACATCTAGATAAGTTCCTTGTGGGGTCTATTTTCCAAAATGGGGTCACTTGTTGGGGATTTCCACTGTTTAGGGCATCAGGGGCTCTCCAAATGCGACATGACGCCCCCAGACCATTCCATCAAAGTCTGCAATCCAAAACGTCACTACTTCCCTTCCGAGCCCCAACGTGTACCCATACAGTAGTTTTCTCCCACATATTGGATATCAGCGTACTCAGGACAAATTGGACAACAACTTTTGGGTCCAATTTCTCCTGTTACCCTTGTAAAAATAAAATATTGGGGCAAAAAAAATCATTTTTGCAAAAAAAAAAAGGATTTTTTATTTTTACGGCTGTGCGTTATAAACTTCTGTGAAGCACTTCGGGGTTCAAAGTGCTCACCACACATCTAGACAAGTTCCTTGTGGGGTCTATTTTCCAAAATGGGGTCACTTGTGGGGGGTTTCCACTGTTTAGGCGCATCAGGGGCTCTCCAAATGCGACATGACGCCCCCAGACCATTCCATCAAAGTCTGCAATCCAAAACGTCACTACTTCCCTTCCGAGCCCTGACGTGCGCCCATACAGTAGTTTTCTCCCACATATCGGGTATCAGCGTACTCAGGACAAATTGGACAACAACTTTTGGGGTCCAATTTCTCCTGTTACCCTTGTGAAAATAAAATATTGGGGGCGAAAAAATCATTTTTGTAAAAAAAAAAAGATTTTTTATTTTTACGGCTGTACGTTATAAACTTCTGTGAAGCACTTCGGGGTTCAAAGTGCTCACCACACATCTAGATAAGTTCCTTGTGGGGTCTATTTGCCAAAATGGGGTCACTTGTGGGGGGTTTCCACTGTATAGGTGCATCAGGGGCTCTCCAAATGTGACATGACGCCCCCAGACCATTCCATCAAAGTCTGCAATCCAAAACGTCACTACTTCCCTTCCGAGCCCTGACATGCGCCCATACAGTAGTTTTCTCCCACATATTGGGTATCAGCGTACTCAGGACAAATTGGACAACAACTTTTGGGTTCCAATTTCTTCTGTTACCCTTGTGAAGATAAAATATTGGGGGCGAAAAAATCATTTTTGTAAAAAAAAAAAAAGATTTTTTATTTTACGGCTGTACGTTATAAACTTTAGTGAAACACCTGGGGGTTAAAAGTTCTCACCAACACATCTAGATAAGTTCCTTGAGGGGTCTAGTTTCCAAAATGGTGTCATTTATGGGGGTTTCCACGGTTTAGGCAGATCAGGAGCTCTCCAAACACGACATGGCGTCCAGCCAATTCTGCGTTGAAAAAGTCAGACGGCGCTCCTTCCCTTCCAAACTCTGCCATGCACCCAAACAGTGGTTTACCCCCACATATGGGGTATCAGCGCACTCAGGTCAAATTGCACAATAACTTTTGGAGTCTTGTTACCCTTGGAAAAATAAAAATTGGGGTGAAAAGATCATTTTTGTGGAAAAAATATGATTTTTAAATTTTACGGCTCTACGTTATAAACTTGTGTGAAGCACTTGGGGTTCAAATTGCTCACCAATGATCTAGAAAAGTTCCTTAGGGGGTCTAGTTTCCCAAATGGGGTCATTTGAGGGGGGTTTCCACTGTTTAGGCACATCAGGGGCTCTCCAAATGCAACATGGCATCCAATCTCAATTCCAGCCAATTTTGGTTGGAAAAGTCAAATGGTGCTCCTTCCATTCCGAGCTCTGCCGTGCGCCCAAACAGTGGTTCCCCCCACATATGGGGTATCAGCGTACTCAGGACAAAGTGGACAACAACTTATGTGGTCCAATTTCTCCTGTTACCCTTGAGAAAATAAAAAAATAGTGACTTAAATATAATTTTTGTGGGAAAAAAATAGGATTTTTTATTTTCATGCCCGGGCATTATAAACTTGTGTGAAGCACTTGGGGTTCAAAGTGCTCACCAAAGATCTAGATAAGTTCCTTAGGGGGTCTAGTTTCCAAAATGGGGTCACTTGTGGGGGGGTTTCCACTGTTTAGGCTCATCTGGGGCACTGCAAACGGAACATGACCCCCATCAATGTCTGCATTCCAAAACGTTACTACTTCCTTTCCAAGCCCTGCCGTGCACCCAAACATTTCCCCCCCCACATATGGGGTATCAGCGTACTCAGGACAAATTGGACAACAACTTTTGGGGTCCAATTTCCTTGGGAAAATTCAAAAATTTGGGACTAAAAAATCATTTTTGTGGAAAATTGTTTTTTTTTTTTTTCACACCCAGGCATTATAAGCTTTTGTGAAACACTTGGGGTTCAAAGTGCTCACAACAGATCTAGATAAGTACCTTAGGGGGTCTAGTTTCCAAAATGGTGTCACTTGTGGGGGTTTCCACTGTTTAGGCGCATCAGGGGCTCTCCAAACACGACATGGCGTCCAATCTCAATTCCAGCCAATTTTAGTTTGAAAAAGTCAAACGGCGCTCCTTCCCTTACGAGCTCTGCCGTGTGCCCAAACAGTGGTTTTCCCCCACGTATTGGATATTGGCGTACTCAGGAGAAATTGCATAACAACCTTATCTGTCCATTTTCTCCTTTTACCCTTGTGAAAATAAAAAAAAAGTTTGTAAAAGATCATTTTTGTGGCTAAAAAGTTTAAATATTCATTTTTTCCTTCCACGTTGCTTTAGTTCCTGTGAAGCACCTGAAGGGTTAATAATCTTCTTGAATGTGGTTTTGAGTACCTTGAGGGGTGAAGTTTTTAGAATGGTGTCACTTTTGGGTATTTTCTGCCATATAGACCCCTCAAAGTGACTTCAAATGAGAGGTGGTCCCTAAAAAAATGGCTTTGTAAATTTTGTTGTAAAAATGAGAAATCGCTGGTCAACTTTTAACCCTTATAACTTCCTAACAAAAAAAAATTTTGTTCCAAAATTGTGCTGATGTAAAGTAGACATGTGGGAAATGTTATTTCTTAACTATTTTGTGTGATATATTTCTCTGTTTTAAGGGAATAAAAATTCAAAGTTTGAAAATTGCAAAATTTTAAAAATTTTCGCCATATTTGCGTTTTTTTCAAAAATAAACGCAAGTTATATCGAAGAAATTTTACTTCTAACGTGAAGTACAATATGTCACGAGAAAACAATCTCAGAATCGCGAAGGTCCGTTGAAGCGTTCCAGAGTTATAACCTCATAAAGAGACAGTGGTCAGAATTGTAAAAATTGGCCCGGTCATTAACGTGCAAACCACCCTTGGGGGTGAAGGGGTTAAGGCCTCCCTCTCGGAAATCGTCAGATTAAATAAACGACTCTTAGGGAGTGTAGCACTTGGGACGAACTCAATAGGGCAATCGTAATCTATGGGGTGGTAGAGCTTGAGACTCAACTTCTGAAAATATCTTCCAGAAATCCTGAATGTCTTCAGGTAGCTCCCTCTTCACAACAGCAGCAATGTGAACATTGCAACATTTACCATAACACCCCTGACCCCAGGACCTTATAGTACTAGACGACCAGTCCAGCAAAGGATTGTGCATTTTTAACCAGGGTAAACCCAGGACTACTGGAAAAGGCAAATTAGCAAGTACAAACAATTCTATACACTCCTGATAATCCATATTCACAATAAGTGGGAACCCGGTGACGTTTCGAGAAACACACCTATGCTCCAGGGGAGTGATATCTATCACCACAACAGGGAAAGGAGATGACAATGGTTCCGAATCAAACATATATTTATCTAGAAATTGTTGATCAATCAAATTAAGTGCAGAACCACAATCCACCATTACCTTAAAATCAATGGAATGACCACGATAGGTGATATTACCAGAAAAAAATACTCCTGCGAACCGCAAAAACGCAATACAATGGGAGTGTTGCTCCTACTGACCTTTTTTTTCTTTCCTTCCTTATGCGAACCTCACATTGCTTAATAAAATTGTCAGCCTTACCACAATACAAGCATTGTTCTCCCTCTCCTGGGAACAAGAGAACATCGCCCCAAGTTGCATCGGTTCCTCGCTGTCGACAGGGCTATCCTGACAGGCTGGGTCCAGCATTATAAGAGTCTTCTCTTCATTCTGCCTGTCTCTCAATCTTCTATCCACACGGATAGCCAACTGCATAGCAGTTTCCAAAGTAGCAGGTGCAGGATATGAAATTAGCAAATCCTTAACCCTTTCACTCAAACCTGCTAAAAACTGACTCTTGAGCGCTGGGTCATTCCACCTGACCTCTGCGGACCATCGCCTGAACAGAGTGCAATTCCTCGCAGCATCACCAGAACCCTGTTTAAGCCGTCTGAGCTCTGCCTCAGCTGATGTGACCCAATTAGGATCATCATATAACAACCCCATAGCAGTAAAAAATGCTTGTACTGACGTCAAACAAGGATCATCAGGATGTAATGAAAATGCCCAGATTTGGGTTTCACTTCGCAATAAAGAAATAATAATCCCCACACGCTGTAATTCACTCCCTGAGGATCCAAGTCTAAGTCGAAAATATAGTAAACATGCATTTTTAAACATAAAAAATTCTTGCCGTTTACCAGAAAAAAACTCAGGTAATCCTACCTTAGGTTCTTCAGAGCGTGCTCCAGGATAATTACTCACGTGCTGTTGCAGGCTGGCTACTTTCAAAGTTAACCTTTGCAAGCGTTGAGCAAGTTCTTGGACGCTGTTCATATTGAAGGAATCGGGGAGATTTTTTCTTTTTTTATATGTGGGACTGGACAAACTGTTACAAATCTGCAACTCAGGACTAGGGCAGAAGGGGGAAAGCTGACCCTGTACTAGGACTAGGCTGAAGCCCTACGATGGAGTGGGCGACCTATTCCTTGTGAATAGGCTAAACTCAAATGAAAACGTAAAGGTAGGGGGAAGGGAATCCCTGAACGATCCAGGGACTGGGAACAAAAAACAGGTAACCTCCTAGTAGGAAAATAGAGGAAGCTGCAGAAATGAAATGAAAACCAAAAAACAAAGCAGGCAGAACTAGGGATCCCAGAACTGCACAATATCAAACACAGAAAGCTATCAAAGCACCAAGCCAGAACTATAGCGGATTAACACTGTTGTCCAGCAAAGACTGGGAGGCAGGTGCTGGGTAATAAAGGGTGATACAATCACCTGACCTTAGACAAACCCAGCACCAGGGGAAAAATACCAGCAGCCAGAAAGCCACAACAAGATGGAGGATGGTCAAAATGAAATAGATTCTAACACTTGCCACCGCTACAGGGCAAGTGGGAAGAACAAGGCTAAGTGCCAGAATTGGGACATCTTACAGATGCGCCTTTTCTGTGGTTGCTGAAAGCTGATGTTTTTAGCCTGGGGGAGGCAAGTATCAATGATTCCTTCCTAGGCTATTAATATCATCCCGCAGCTGTCTGCATAGCCTTTGCTGGTTAATAATTATAGGGGGACCCCACATCATTTTTTTAGGGGGTCCTTCATTTTAATAGCCAGTAAAGGCTAATTATACAGATGTGGGGTGATATTAATTGCCTGGGAAGCTCCATGGGTAGTACCCCCTTCCCAGGCAATTAACATCTGCCCCCAGCCATCAGCTTTCCCTATGCTGGTTAACAAAATTACGTGGGAGCCAACGCCATTTTTTTCAGAAAAATAATCTTTTATTTATTAAATACATGTACAGTAAGCTGCACACACTGTACTAATTGTATATGTCCCTGACATCTATACAGAGGCGTAGCTAGGGTTTTTGTTTAGGGGGGGGCGAAACTTCTGCGTGGGCCCCTAACCAAGTAACCCTGATTACAACTCAGTGGCGCACCCTAACAGTGGATATAGAAGAACCCCAGCAGATGACCGCGCTGTCCCTGAAAATAATCTCTATATAAAGACCAGTATTGATATTACCGGCATATGGTCAGTGGTAGATACCAGTCCTAAGGAACATATAAGATTACAGCACAGTTATAGATAATGACTTACAGCTGATGTTCTTTCTGATGGAATCGTTCACTTTTCCCATTTTTTTTCATCTGGCCCAGACCGACATGACAACTTCTTCCAGCCAGGACTCGGCTGCAGAAGATACAACAAAAACACATTTCACTTCTCACATTTTCATCTCCTAACCTGGGGAGGAGTCCCGAGGAGATAATTTGCAGATTCTCAGTGCCTTCTGGGATAAGTGAAGAGTCTCCCGAGCTCAAGGAACACTGGATTTTGGCTGTTGCAGCTGAAAGGAGGAGATCAGTAAACCAGGGGAGGAGTCCCGAGGAGATAATTTGCAGATTCCCAGTGCCTTCTGGGATAAGTGAAGAGTCTCCGCAAGCTCAAGGAACACTGGATTTTGGTCTGTTGCAGCTGAAAGGAGGAGATCAGTAAACCAGGGGAGGAGTCCCGAGGAGATAATTTGCAGATTCCCAGTGCCTTCTGGGATAAGTGAAGAGTCTCCGCGAGCTCAAGGAACACTGGATTTTGGCTGTTGCAGCTGAAAGGAGGAGATCAGTAAACCAGGGGAGGAGTCCCGAGGAGATAATTTGCAGATTCCCAGTGTCTTCTGGGATAAGTGAAGAGTCTCCGCGAGCTCAAGGAACACTGGATTTTGGCTGTTGCAGCTGAAAGGAGGAGATCAGTAAACCAGGGGAGGAGTCCCGAGGAGATAATTTGCAGATTCCCAGTGCCTTCTGGGATAAGTGAAGAGTCTCCGCGAGCTCAAGGAACACTGGATTTTGGGCTGTTGCAGCTGAAAGGAGGAGATCAGTAAACCAGGGGAGGAGTCCCGAGGAGATAATTTGCAGATTCCCAGTGCCTTCTGGGATAAGTGAAGAGTCTCCGCGAGCTCAAGGAACACTGGATTTTGGCTGTTGCAGCTGAAAGGAGGAGATCAGTAAACCAGGGGAGGAGTCCCGAGGAGATAATTTGCAGATTCCCAGAGTTTTGGCTTATATTTCACCGCTTGATTATCTCTTGAACAATAAGAACATGGAAGAGGCTAGGAGCCATGTGGTGAGCTGCATTTCTTGCTACATGTTCATAGACTTACCAGTGGAAAAGCCAAACTTCACATGCCAGAAATGCAAGCTTGTGTCCCTGTTGGAGGAAAAGTTGCAAAATCTGGAAGAGAGGTTATCTACATTGAAGACCATTAAGGAAGGTGAAGAGTTCTTAGACAGAGCAGAATTATCTCTTCATGGTACAGAAAGAGAAGAAATTCGAAGTGCAACTGAAGAAACAGAGGAATGGAAGCATGTGACCCAGAGAAGCAGAGGATCGTGAGGCAGTCAGCACCAATTCTGCTCAGGAACCAATACCAGGCTCTTACACAGGAGAACGATGAAGAAATACATCAGGATAAGACTTTGCCCACAAACAACCTTGTACGCCCTCAGAGTCCTCCTGAATGGAGAAAGAAAACTGTTGTGAAGAAGAAACGGAGAGTTGTTGTCATGGGGGATTCCCTGTTGAGAGGAACAGAGGCCGCTATCTGCAGACCGGATATAACCTCAAGAGAAATGTGCTGTCTTCCAGGTGCAAAAATTAAAGATGTGTCTGACAGGATATCAGGACTCTTCAGACCTAAAGATGACTACCCATTCCTGCTAATACATGTGGGGACAAATACACCGCTAGAAACGACCTGGAAACCATCTGCAGTGACTTTGAAAACTTAGGTAAGAAAGTGAAAGAACTGGGAGCGCAGGTGGTCTTCTCTTCCATCCTCCCAGTGGATGGCCATGGAACAAGGAGGTGGAATAAGATTCTGCAGGTGAACAACTGGCTACGTCGATGGTGCCGTCAGCAAGGATTTGGATTTCTGGATCACGGAGTGAATTACCTATACGATGGACTACTTGCTAGAGATGGGGTGCACCTTACGAAGACTAGAAAACATGTATTTGGAAGTCGCCTTGCTACACTCATCAGGAGAGCTTTAAACTAGAACAATGTGGGAAGGGAAGCAAAACGCCAGCAAAAGCCATACACCTGACAAATACTATTGAGAACTCTGATATTAGAAGAGAAGGGGAAGAACAAAGACAAAAAAATTTACATAATAAAAATATTGAAGGAAGAGAAACCAATCACAAACTAAAGTGTTTCTATACGAATGCACAAAGCATGGGCAACAAACAAGGAGAACTGGAGCTACTAACGCAGGAGAAGAAGTATGATGTCATTGGAATCACTGAGACTTGGTGGGACGATACACATGATTGGAATACAAGGCTAGAAGGTTACAACTTATTTGCAAGAAACAGACTTGATAAACGAGGAGGAGGTGTCGCATTGTATGTTAGAAAAGCGTATATCTGCACAGAGATCCAAGCTTCAGAGACTGGGAGTTCTGTGGAAACTGTTTGGGTAAGAATACAAGGACAGAACAATGGAAAGGACACCATTGTAGGCATTTACTACAGGCCGCCTGTGCAAGCTGAAGATATGGATGAACTCTTTATGCATCAAATGGCCAAGTTCTCAAAAAAATATGACATAGTGGTCATGGGAGATTTCAACTATCCAGACATTTCTTGGGAATCTCTCTCAGGCAAAACTAACAGGTCCAGGAAATTCTTATCCTCTCTTGCTGACAACTTTATCTTCCAAAAGGTAATGGAGAAAACAAGGGGATCTGCTACCTTGGATCTAATCCTCATAAACAGGGAGGAAATGGTGGAGGAGGTAAGAGTGGCTGGGACTCTAGGAGGTAGTGACCATGCTATTTTAGAATTTTGGATAACAAGAGGAGGAAGACCTGTGAAGACTCAGACGTCAAGGTTAGATTTCAGAAAGGCAGATTTTAAGGAACTCAGAAAGAGAATTGGAGGGATCCAATGGCTGGATATCCTTAAGGACAAAAATGTCCAGGAAGGATGGAAAATCTTAAAAAATGAGATTCTCAAAGCACAATCGTTAACAATTCCGAAAAGAGGGAAGAATGGGAAGCATTTAAGGAAACCAGATGGATGAACATAGAACTTAAACACATGCTAAAAAGGAAGAAAGAAATGTTTATCAAATGGAAAGAGGGAGGCATATCTAAAGAAGAATATAATGCCGTCTGCAGAACCTGCAGGGCACAAATCAGATTATCTAAAGCTGACAATGAATTAAGGCTTGCAAGTGACGTCAAAAGCAACAAAAAAGGATTTTGGGGATACGTCAAAAGTAAAAGAAAAGTCAAAGATGCTATAGGATTTTTACAGGATGAAAATGATGAAATGGTAAGTCAGGATGTTGAGAAGGCTGAACTTTTAAATTCCTATTTTGCATCTGTTTTCTCTCAGAAAGGAAATGTAACATCAACTGATCTTCACTGTCCTATTAAAGGAATAAAAGAATCCAGGATATCTATAAACAGAAAGACAGTGAGGAAACATTTAGCTAACATAAATGAATTCAAGTCTCCAGGTCCAGATGAATTACACCCCAGGGTACTGAAGGAGATAGCAGAAGAAATTCTTGAACCACTGTCCATAATCTTTGAAAATTCTTGGAGAACAGGAGAAGTCCCAGAAGACTGGAGAAGAGCAAATGTTGTTCCTATCTTCAAAAAGGGGAAGAAGGTGGACCCAGGGAACTAAAGGCCGGTGAGTCTGACTTCTATACCAGGAAAGATCTTTGAACAAATTATTAAAGAACATGTATGCAAGTACCTGGATAAGAATGAAGTGATTAAACAGAGTCAGCATGGGTTTGTAACTAATAAGTCATGTCAGACTAACTTAATTTCCTTCTATGACAGAATCACTGACTGGGTGGATCAGGGAAATGCTGTAGATATAGTATATCTTGACTTCAGCAAAGCATTTGACAAAGTATCTCACACAATCCTTATTGAAAAAATGACTAAGTATGGAATAGACAAGGCAACTGTTAGGTGGATTCATAACTGGCTTAGTGATCGGACCCAAAGAGTGGTTGTAAATGGGTGCACATCCAGTTGGAAGAATGTCTCAAGTGGGGTACCACAAGGCTCTGTTTTGGGCCCTGTATTGTTCAACATCTTTATCAATGATTCAGATGAAGGAATTGAGGGTAAACTGATCAAATTTGCTGATGACACAAAGCTAGGAGGGGTAGCTAATACTAGAGAAGAGAGAGAGAGGATTCAAAAAGATATACATAAACTGGAGCAGTGGGCAGCAACTAACAGAATGGATTTTAACAGGGAAAAATGCAAAGTACTACATCTGGGCAATAAAAATGAAAAAAGCATATACAAAATGGGAGGAATAGGGCTAAGTAACAGCACATGTGAAAAAGACTTGGGTATACTAATTGATCACAGACTTAACATGAGTCAACAGTGTGATGCAGCAGCAAAAAAGGCAAATGCAATTCTAGGATGTATCAACAGAAGCATACAGTCTAGATCACGTGAGGTCATTATTGCCCTCTACTCCTCTTTGGTCAGACCTCATCTGGAATACTGTGTCCAGTTTTGGGCACCACATTTTAAAAAAGACATCAACAAACTGGAGCAAGTTCAGAGAAGAGCCACCAGAATGGTGACCGGTCTGCAAACCATGTCCTATGAGGAACGGTTGCAGGATTTGGGAATGTTTAGCTTGAAAAAAAGAAGACTGAGAGGAGACTTAATAGCTGTCTACAAATATCTCAAGGGCTGTCACATTGTAGAAGGATCATCTTTATTCTCATTTGCACAAGGAAAGACTAGAAGCAATGGGATGAAACTGAATGGGAGGAGACACAGATTAGATATTAGAAAAAACTTTTTGACAGTTAGGGTGATCAATGAGTGGAACAGGCTGCCACAAGAAGTGGTGAGTTCTCCTTCAATGGAAGTCTTCAAACAGAGGCTGGATAGACATCTGTCTGGGATGATTTAGAGAATCCTGCTTTGAGCAGGGGGTTGGACCAGAAGGCCCAGGAGGTCCCTTCCAACTCTACATCATATTCTATGATTCTATGATTCTATGATTCTATGATTCTATTCCCAATCTGCACAAACCCCTCATCCTGCTGATACTCCAATACTGAGCAGCTGCCGTATGTGTCCCTATTTACTGCACCTGCTGTGTGGTTCTCTGTGCCTTCTAAATTCTAAAGCAACTCTCTAGAATATAGTAATGCCGAGTGCAAGTGCCCTAGAAAATAGTGCCCACATTTTGTCCCCTAGAAAGTAATAATGCCCATTGTGTGTTACTTTGACAGCCACAGTAACCTGAGATCCCCTATAACAATAAGTGCCCATTTTACATTAATAATGTCCCAAGTCTCCCCCTTTAAAGCTCTCCTCTACACAATATGATGCTCTCTTATACAGTCTAATGCTCCCTCACTGTATATACACTGACCCCTTAGTATCCCCCAAACTGTTTGATAGCTTCAACACTAATCCCCACACTGTATGATGGCCCCCTAGATAGCCTCCATATAGTATAATGCACCAAACAATCCTCAATATAGTATAATGCAATCCCCATAGGCCCCAAATACAGTATAATGCACACCCCCTAAGCCTCCATATAGTATAATGCACCCCATAGGCAGCCTTTATAGTATAATGCACCACCATAGGCAGCCTGTATAGTATAATGCATCCCTATAGGCAGCCTGTATAATATACACCATGTTCCAAATTATTATGCAAATTGGTTTGAAGTGTCATAGCGTTTTTGTTTATTTTTTGTAAATGGAACCCATTGATGTTATTGTGTCTCAGGGTTCTTTGGATCACTGAAATCAATCTCAGATACCTGTGATAATTAGTTTTAATTAAAGCAGGTCCCTACGTACCCATAAATGCAGGCATTACTGACAGAGGGGCCACATTCACCCAGAAATTCAGATATCAGCCTAATAGAGGTAAGTTCACATTAGGTCAGGGACTCACCAGAGTTGAGACCACCTTGACGATGGTTGGTGGGCTTTTAATGTTTGGCCAAATGTTTATACAAAGCGTCTCAAATTTTTCCTTATACTCCAAAGCCATATTGCTATTCAAAATTTCATGTATTCTATGTTGTCATGCTTTAGTATGATAGAATGCAGCCGTTTCTCGTATGTTTTACATGGGGGTAGCTCCCCTTGGTTTGCACCTAGTTCACATTAGTCTGGATGTGCCAGTCAGGTTTTTTTCTCTTTTAAATGTTAGCTTACTGACCGAGCACTCCGCCCCCACCAGGTGGTGATTTTAATTACAGCAGGTCCCTACTTACCCATAAATGCAGACATTACTGACAGAGGTGCCACATTCACCCAGATATTCAGATATCAGCCTAATAGAGGTATGTTAACATTAGGTCAGGGACTCACCAGACTTGAGACCACCTTGATGATGGTTGGTGGGCTTTTAATGTTTGGCCAAATGTTTCTACTAAGCGTCTCAAATTTTTCCTTATACTCCAAAGCCATATTTCTATTCAAAATTTCATGTATTCTATGTTGTCATGCTTTAGTATGATAGAGTGCAGACTTTTCTCGTATGTTTTACAAGGGGGTAGCTC
The DNA here is from genome assembly GCA_033576555.1 of Oophaga sylvatica. Classification (NCBI taxonomy): domain Eukaryota; kingdom Metazoa; phylum Chordata; class Amphibia; order Anura; family Dendrobatidae; genus Oophaga; species Oophaga sylvatica. The sequence goes on from JARQOD010000001.1 coordinate 310,937,393, forward strand.
CCCTTGGTTTGCACCTAGTTCACATTAGTCTGGATGTGCCAGTCAGGTTTTTTTCTCTTTTGAATGTTAGCTTACTGACCGAGCACTCCGCCCCCATCAGGTGGTGATTTTAATAACAGCAGGTCCCTACTTACCCATAAATGCGGCATTACTGACAGAGGTGTCACATTCACCCAGAAATTCAGATGTCAGCCTAATAGAGGTATGTTCACATTAGGTCAGGGACTCACCAGACTTGAGACCACCTTGACGATGGTTGGTGGGCTTTTAATGTTTGGCCAAATGTTTCTACTAAGCATCTCAAATTTTTCCTTATACTCCAAAGCCATATTGCTATTCAAAATTTCATGTATTCTATGTTGTCATGCTTTAGTATGATAGAGTGCAGCCTTTTCTCATATGTTTTACATGGGGGTAGCTCCCCTTGGTTTGCACCTAGTTCACATTAGTCTGGATGTGCCAGTCAGGTTTTTTTCTCTTTTGAATGTTAGCTTACTGACCGAGCACTCCACCCCCACCAGGTGGTGATTTTAATTACAGCAGGTCCCTGCTTACCCATAAATGCGGCATTACTGACAGAGGTGCCACATTCACCCAGAAATTCAGATATCAGCCTAATAGAGGTATGTTCACATTAGGTCAGTGACTCACCAGACTCGAGACCACCTTGACGATGGTTGTTGGGCTTTTAATGTTTGGACAAATGTTTATACTAAGCGTCTCAAATTTTTCCTTATACTCCAAAGCCATATTGCTATTCAAAATTTCATGTATTCTATGTTGTCATGCTTTAGTATGATAGAGTGCAGCCTTTTCTTATATGTTTTACATGGGGGTAGCTCCCCTTGGTTTGCACCTAGTTCACATTAGTCTAGATGTGCCAGTCAGGTTTTTTTCTCTTTTGAATGTTAGCTTACTGACCGAGCACTCCACCCCCACCAGGTGGTGATTTTAATTACAGCAGGTCCCTACTTACCCATAAATGCAGCCTTACTGACAGAGGTGCCACATTCACCCAGAAATTCAGATATCAGCCTAATAGAGGTATGTTCACATTAGGTCAGTGACTCACCAGACTCGAGACCACCTTGACGATGGTTGTTGGGCTTTTAATGTTTGGCCAAATGTTTATACTAAGCGTCTCAAATTTTTCCTTATACTCCAAAGCCATATTGCTATTCAAAATTTCATGTATTCTATGTTGTCATGCTTTAGTATGATAGAGTGCAGCCTTTTCTCGCATGTTTTACATGGGGTAGCTCCCCTTGGCTTGCACCTAGTTCACATTAGTCTGAAATTGCGAGTCAGGTTTTTTTGTCTTGTGATAATTAGTTTGCCATGTAAGCCCAATAAAAGGAAAACTGGATGTTCCACACTATTAAGCAGGCCTGAGTTTTCAAGTAACATGGAAAGAAAACGGATCTGTCTGTTGCTGAAAAGCATCAAACAGTGCAATGCTTTGGTCAAGGGATGAAAACATTAGATATTTCCTGAAAACTTAAGCGTGATCATCGTACTGTTAAGAGATTTGTGGCTGATTCTGAGCCCAGACGTGTTCGTGCTGATAAAGGCAGAATGAGGAAGGTTTCTGCAGGCAAGTTCATCGGATTAAGAGAGCAGCTGCTAAAAAGCCATTACAAACCAGCAAACAGATATTTGAAGCTGCTGATGCCTCTGGAGTTCCTCGAACCTCAAGGTGTAGGATCCTTCAAAGGCTTGCTGTGGTGCATAAACCTACTATTCGGCCACCCCTAAACAGTGCTCACAAGCAGAAACGGTTGCCGTGGGCCCAGACATACATGAAGACTAATTTTCAAACAGTCTTGTTTACTGATGAGTGTCGAGCAACCCAGGATGGTCCAGATGGATGGAGTAGTGGATGGTTGGTGGATAGCCACCATGTCCCAACAAGCCTGCAACGTCAGCAAGGAGGTGGAGGAGTCATCTTTTGGGCCAGAATCATGGAGAAACAGCTGGTAGGGCCCTTTAAGGTTCCTGAAGTTGTGAAAATGACCTCTGCAAAGTATATAGAGTTTCTGACTGACAACTTTCTTCCATGATATAAAAAGCAGAAATGTGCCTTCAGGAGCAAAATCATCTTCATGCATAACAATGCACCATCTCATGCTAGTATACTTTATTGAAGATCCATTAAAAGTTCATAATATGGCTGCTGTAATCATCTTATGGTAAGCCCATGCTGGGCTACCAGAAGATAGCCTCGTGAGGTCTGGACGCGTTTCGAACACTATGGGTTCTTAGACTCAGATGACCTCTGAGTGAAGCAAGTAAGAAATTTAAAGGCATGAACAGATGTAATCAATTAATTAATTAACAAAGCAAAAAAAAAAACAGAAATACAGAAAAACACAAAGCCAGGTCATTATATACATCTTTGATGTGAATAAAGCAAATAAACATAAGAAAATAAATATAAAAACAAAATCAGTAATGCAGCATAAACTCTCTTCTCAGATTAAGTCCTGTGGGTACACGTGTGTCTAGAAGGTAAATCCACAGAGCTTCCCTGTCTCTCAATGATTTTTCTCTATCTCCACCACGTACATGCTTTTTAACTCTTTCAATGGCATATACCTTGCAATGTGTGGTGTCTCTGTTATGAGCAGTAATAAAATGCTTAGATGCATAAGATGTTTGACGGGTGGTTGGTTGTACTATATCATATAAGTGTTCCCGAATACGGTATTTTAATTTGCGTATGGTAGAGCAACATATTTCAGGTTACATTGTGTGCTTTCAATTATGTACACAAGGTAGTTGGAATTACAGTTTAAAAATTCATGGATTTTATAATTTTTATTATTGGCCGCCTTAGAAAAAGTTTCAGTTTTAAACGATAGAGAGCAGGTTTTGCAGGGAAATTGACCATATTTATTTTAGCCTGTTACTGATAACCAAATGCCAGTTGAGGAATTGTGATTAGATTTATACAGACTGGGAGAAAGAAAATTGCCTATAGTTGGTGCTCTTCTAGGTACAATTTTAATGCCGTTTTCTAGCAAGGTGTCAAGACTGGGAAGACCTGTGTGTCCTAAACAGTGCCTTCACCCCCAGGGCCGGCTCCAGGTTTTTATGGGCCCCGGGCGAAAGAGTCTCAGTGGCCCCCTTAACACAGACCACGATTCATGATGCACAGATACTGAAGAGAAATATGGGTATAGTACAATGTCAAACACTTCACTTCTTCCATTACATGAGTGATACCTATTGTAAATTGTACAATAGCTCAAAAACCGCCAAATCCTCACAGCGCACAGTACAGACTGGACAGTACAGTCCTCCATACAATATTATGGGCACCACATAGTCTCCCCCTCATCACCCATATAATACCCCATGCAGGATGTCACCCCCCCATCCCCCATTAATGCTCCATACAGAATACTGGACCCAATATAATGCTCCATACAGAATACTGAACCACATAAATAGCTCCATGCAGGATACTGGTCCCCATATAATGCTCCATACAAAATATGGAGCTCTCCTCTACACTGTGCTGCGTTCTGCACTGTTACGGCTCAGGAAAGGGCGCTGTGGAAAGACTCCCCATTATCATCATCATTGCCTGCCCATTATCATCATCATTGCCTCCCCATCATTATCATTGCCTGCCCATCAACATCATTGCCTCCCCATTATCATTGCCTCCCCATCATCATCATCATCATTGCCTCCCCATCATCATAGCCTCCCCATCATCATCATCTTCATTGCCTCCCCATAATCATCATCATCATTGCCTCCCCATCATCATCATCATTGCCTCCCCATTATCATTGACTCCCCATCATCATCATCATCATTGCCTCCCCATCATCATCATCATCGCCTCCCCATCATCATCTTCATCATTGCCTCCACATTATCATTGCCTCCCTATCATCATTGCCTCCCCATCATCATTGTCTCCCCATCATCATCATCATAATCATTGCCTCCCCATCATCATCATCATCATCATCATTGCCTCCCCATTATCATTGCCTCCCATCATCATCATCATCATTGCCTCCCCATTATCATTTCCTCCCCATCATCATTATAATTGCCTCCCCATCATCATTTCCTCCCCATCATCATCATCATTGCCTCCCCATTATCATTTCCTCCCCATCATCATTATAATTGCCTCCCCATCATCATTTCCTCCCCATCATCATCATCATTGCCTCCCAATCATCATCATCATTGCCTCCCCATTATCACTGCCTCCCCATCATCATCATCATTGCCTCCTCACCACCATCACTGCCTCCCCCACCACCATCACACATATAGCACCACACACAGACAGCACCGCAGCACTCTCTCACACACACACACACACACACACATACACTTCACCTGTCCGGCGTCCGCGCTCTCTCTGCCACAGCCTGCCGCTGAATGATGACGTCATTCAGCGGGGCTGCTGTGAGAGGAAGCACCGGTGCCCTGCAGGTGCCTCCTGGAGTTGCGGCAGCGGAGGCATGGGGAGAGGTAAGTATTGCGTCGGCTGCTGCCGGGGCCCTGAGGGGCCCAGTGGCGGCGCTGGCACCGCTAACGGGCTCCGGGGTGCCCGACGGCGAGTGGGCCCCCCCACCTGCTCAGGGCCCCGGCACTTGCCCGGGTATGCCGAGTGTTGACGCCGGCCCTGTTCACCCACCAATCCCGCAAAAAATACACAGCCAGGCCTAGATGGGTTGAACAGGTCGGTCACAGTTTATAAATTACCAAAGCAGAGAAGGACAATTACATTTTGTAACGGGCGGCTCATGGCTGAGATCCTGTCCGTGATCGACAGGCGATTTGGCCAACGAGTGGTCACGAACCTTTGCCCTCCTCTGCTAATCCGCTGTGACTTAGTCTTGCTAACAAAATTTTTTATCATATATACATTAAATTTTTTTTTTTTATATAAAATCATACATATTACACGTATAAACATAACTCCGTTGCAGGAAGTTTGAGCAATTTATCCCCAATGAAATATGTAAGGGAGGGAGGGTGGGACAACAGCTTCCCAGTGACCACTGGAGGGGAAAGGAAGTTGCTGACCTGACCACCTAGATGTAAGCCCTGTAGGTGTGGCCGCAGATACCTTCCCCTCCAAGGTCACTGGATAGCTGGGCATCCCCAATTAGCACATCACCGAGGGGAGTGGTGCGAGGGGGATGAATTGGGCACAGACTGTAATTTACTGGCTTTTGTCTTATAGGCTTCCCAGTCAGAGGCACATTCCTTAGTCAGTACTGTGCCTGCCAGACTGGGAAGACCTGTGTGTCCTAAACAGTGCTTTCACCCCCCTTCCCACCAATCCCGCAAAGAATACACAGCCAGGCCTAGATGGGTTGAACAGGTCAGTCACAGTTTATTAATTACCAAAGCATAGAAGGGCAATTACATTTTGTAATGGGCGGCTCATGGCTGAAATCCTGTCCATGATCGACAGGCGATTTGGCCAATGAGCGGTCACGAACCTTTGCCCCCCTCTGCTAAACCGCCACGGAGGATCCTGTGTATGACCTACACAGGACTCTGACACCCACCCATCACCATTAGGGCCTGTTCAACCCCATCCTGCAAGCCAGACAAAAATATATCTAGGCCAATATCCGTCAGGTGAACGCCGTCCGGTCTTAGTAATGCCGTGTTGTCTCCTTCCAGCTGATTATGCCGAACCACAAAACCACATTTTTTTTTTCTCACAAATTTTGCCATCCGTGCATTGAACTTTTTTCTTACTCGTTCTATTGCTTTTTCGTATCTTGCACCCCGCCAGAAGGCTCGTGGTATCATTTGTGACCACACCATTACCATATACTCAAATAAACAGGCAAAACGCTCGATGTCCATTGTCATCCAGTTGTATATATCAGCGATTTTACTTTTGCCAAGATCATTACCACCAACATGTAATACCCTTATCACCGGGCGTTTCACCCTCCTGGTGAGATTTTACTTTTGCCAAGATTGTTACCACCAACATGTAACACCATTACCATCGGGCATTTAACTCACCTGAAGAGATTTTACTTTTGCCAAGATCATTATCACCAACATGTAACACAATTACCAGCGGGCGTTTAACCCTCCTGGAGATGTAAACCACCTCTTGGAACACCTGCCGCCATTGGAGGCCTCTTATCCCTCTCTAGTTGACTTCTAGACCCATGAAGCCTAGACTTTTTCCACCAGGCCGCAGCTCGGCCCTCTTTTCCGCCCAATAGACATACGAATGTCCTAAAACCCAAACTTCAACTCCTGAAAGAGATAAAATGTGTTACCTCAGCAAATCAGGTCTTATGTATCTAGCGAAGCATGCGGATTTCCATCGTCCCATTCTCTGCACCTTGGCCATTAGTTGAAAGAAGAATGCTAATCCCGATAATTTCCTTTGCGCCGACGTACCCAAAGCCCCTCCCTCTCTAAGCCGAACCAAAAATTCTGTAGTCACTACACCTCTTGCCCGGTCGCACTTATCGACAGGCCTGCCCTGAATTAATGAGCACCATTCCTCCCAAGCCCTACCATAAACCTGCCAGGTAGCCGGTGAAACTGAGGCGCGGATTAAGGGCATGAGTGATTGGCCACTATGTCCCATAGGGATGGCGGACACTGAATACCCGCCGGTTGCGCACTGGGGAGCTGGATTCTGAAGGCCTGCCAATCGGAAGATAAAAGTGGGGTCAACGGGTAACAAGCAAAATGCTGATTCTATGTCAGATTTAGCTAGCAGAGTGCCGGGCCCTGCAGAGCGGACTAATTCAACAGCCTTGTCAAAAGACGCGTATGTGACAGAGGCCTCCTCTGGGGGATAGCGTCATTAACTGACTCGCCCTTTGGGTGAGACAGATGATGGATTAAGCGATATTTATCTTTTTTCGGAATAATGTCTAGAGGTGATATTTTGATGTTTTTGAAGGGCAGCGACTGAAAGGGGCCCGCCATTCTCCCTAGCTCGACTTCTTTTTCTATTTTTTGGTTTAGAATTCTCCCGCTGATTTTAGGTTGTTGGCCAGTATTGGTGTTCTGGTAAGTTTAAAGGGGATAAAGAAGATGTCCGTAAAGCCAGAGTGTAGTAGCCGTGCCACTTCCCTGTTGGTGTAGAGATCTAGCCAGGGGCCCATCGCAGCTACGCTCACCGGGGTTTTGCCTTGTGGGGGCTCTGTTTGACTGACGAGTACACTTTGAGACTGGGTGTCCTCCCCCGCAGGCTGAGCAATCGTGTCTAAACTTATATAGTGCTTGAAAGCGGCAGTTTCCCATATCAAATAGCGAGCAGGCCCCGGGTTTTCGTACGACCACTGAATGTTGACCTGCGGAGTAATTAGTGGCAATAGAAGAAAAGGGGGCGTCTGCGATAGCGTCATTCGAAGCCACACGTCTGATCCTAGATCAGGCTGTAGGGCCAGCCGCCTGCGTAACTCCTCATCATACTGCCGCGAGGCGGATCCGCCATGTGATTTATATGAATTATATATCAGATCCTGAACAATTCGGAGCAGCGTTCCAAATGCTTCTTGCCCATAATGCAGCCCAATACTGCGAACGCCTGTAGCCAATTATTCATGTTTTGCACTAATTTAGATCTACTTCTATCATATGCTCCCCCTCCTGTCCTACTTTCCGTATCAACATTCTGTTGATCAGCTGACAATAGCGACCATATGTCGACGTAGTCGTTATTCCAAATTTTTTGCTTTATCTCTTGGTCTATGTGTGCAACTAGTGGGATTATCCCGCAGAAAAAAGCATCTTTGTGCAAACTCGCTGACTGAAGCGTAGTGTTGCTTTCAACTGTACCGCTTGGTCAGTACTGTGCCTGCCATAATGCTGTCACCTCTGAGAATCTGTAGGTTATGTTTTATAATCTCAGATATGGCTTTAAAGTGAGTGCTGTATGTCAATACCAGGGTTGGACACATGGATTTCTCATTAGCGTGTTGAGAGGAGAGCGACAGGTTAATGAGCTTCCCTGTCTCTCAATGATTGTTCTCTATCTCTACCACTCTGCTTCGTGCTCCCCTTCCAACGTGTGATCCACTCCATACCAAAGCTGAAATTGCTTTAACAAGGAACATCGCTTTGGCTATTTGCTGTATTCATTCTTTTATGTGAGATTTGACTCTTGATTTTTAGCAAGTCTATTACCTTCACCATGAACTCTCTCATTGATCCTGATAGAAGGGAAAGAGCAATGCAGGTATTTCAGCTAATCAATAAAACTGCTGATAAATCACCGGACTCACTAAAACTTATGTAAGAAATAGAAAAACTATCTCTAAGTGAAACTCGTGTTTGGTGGGACATCTGATAGGAAAATAGGAACAGCATCCAATCCGGGTAGAAATGTAACAAATTCTTTATTCAGCCATCAAAATACATTTTTGATGTATTTTGATGGCTGAATAAAGAATTTGTTACATTTCTACCCGGATTGGATGCTGTTCCTATTTTCCTTTTGGATTCTTCTGTTCAATTGGATCCTTGAACCCTTGAACGTGCATCCCTGATACTCCCGTGTGCTGTCAGCTGCTATTTTGCTTTGTTGGAATCATCTGATGTCTCCCTAGATTTTTCTAGAAACACATCAAATAATGAGGATATTCCATCTACCTCTCTCAAATCTCAATCAAAATATTATAAAAAACCACGTAAATCCAATCCCTTGTCAAAAAACGTACGAGAAGAGGTGGTAGAAAACACCACAGAAGTACCGCCCTTTTTCAAAAATCGACTGAGGAGCTCCAACAGAATGAATCGTTAGATGTTGTTAATCTGTCAAATGTGACTCTCACATCAGCAGAATTGAATTTCTTATCTAAAGGTTTAAATTTTGCTCCTACCAAATCAAAATTGGATATTTTTTCTACTTTGAAGGACATTAGCAAATTCATCAGGGACCTTACGGTCAAAAAACATTTTTTTCCTGATCAAGAAACTCAGGAACAACCATAAACATCTATTAAAAACCTTTTCTCTGGAAAAAAAAATCTTGAACAGAGCAGTCTTTTATGTCTCATGGACTTGGACACATCTACATCACCTCCAGATACTGTTAACTCCTTTTCCCCTTCAAGACCAAGAACCCGCTGTTCTACCCTGTTCACACCAGAATAAATGAAATGGAACTTTTTCAAGAAAATGTTGAAAGGGATCTAAAGAAGCTGCTAAATAGCCCTACTAGCCATTTGAATAAATTTAACCTTACACTTTCTGAGAGGGAAGCATTCAAAAAATTTAAATTACACCCTAATCTCATTATTAAAAGATCTGATAAAGGAGGTTCAGTAGTGGTAATGAATGAAATTGATTATGTTACGGCTATGTTAGGGCAGATTAGGATAGGATATGGGTTGAACTAGATGGACTTAAAGTCTTCCTTCAACCTTAATAACTATGTTAGTATGTATTAATAACATGATTTCCAAGGATGATATTTACACTCCCTGAAAAATGATCCCACAGTTCGTTTTTCAGAGCAGTGTAAGCTCATTATAGATGAAGGTTTTACCCAGGGTTTTTTCTAAAAAACAAACAGAATTTCTTCATGTGAATAATCCAGTTATTCCTATCCTACATGCGTTGCCGAAAACGCACAAAAAGATCTTTCCTCCCCCAATGCGCCCCATAATATCCAGGCATAGGGTCACTCACTGAACGACTGGGTCAATGGCTAGATTCAGTTTTACAGCCATTAGTACAATGTATGCCGGGATATTTAAAAGATACTAGAGATGTTTTAAATCTATTTCATAATATTGTGTGGGAGCCTAACTGGATATGGTTAACATGTGATGTGTCTCTTTATACACTTGCATTCCCCACCATGTACCCTTGCAAGCGACAGAATTTCACCTCTCCAAATATAGCATTTACAGTTCAGATTTACAAAATTATATCATTACAGTGTTACAATTTTTGTTATCCCATAATTATTTTTTATTTGACAATAAATTTTTTTTACAAAATACTGGCATTTCAATGGGGGCTAAATTTTCCCCCTCAGTCGTTAATCTGGTGATGGCATGGTGGGAGGAACTTTTTATTTTCAATACTAATAATCCTTTTTTTAGCCATATCCAATGGTACTCTCGATATATAGATGACCTGATACTAATATGGAAAGGGGATATTCATTCTATTCCACTATTTATAGACTATCTGAATTCCAATCAATTTAACCTCAGTTTTACTCATTTTTGTCATGAAAAAGAGATTTTTTTTCTGGATCTCCATCTAGTGGGGGAATCGCATCAAATCATTTCCAGCTCCACTTTTCGCAAAAAACAGCTGGCAATACTATTCTCCACGCTCGGAGCTTTCATCCAGCCCATACAATCAGATCCATTTGTGTTGGTGAACTAACTCGTGCTAAACGCAATTGCAATGATAAAATTTCCTAAAATAAAGAAATTCATTCTATCAGACATCGTCTAAATAAACTAGACACACGTGTACCCACAGGACTTAATCTGAGAAGAGAGTTTATGCTGCATTACTGATTTTGTTTTTATATTTATTTTCTTATGTTTATTTGCTTTATTCATATCAAAGATGTATATAACGACCTGGCTTTGTGTTTTTCTGTATTTCTGTCTGTTTTTTTTTCGCTTTGTTAATTAATTAATTGACTACATCTGTTCATACCTTTAAATTTCTTACTTGCTGCACTCAGAGGTCATCTGAGTCTAAGAACCCATAGTGTTCAAAACGCATCCAGACCTCAAGAGCCTATCCTCTGGTAGCCCAGCATGGGCTTACCATAAGATGAATACAGCAGCCATAATATGAACTTTTAATGGATCTTCAATAAAGTATACTTGGATTTTAACTCCGGAGCTGGACATTCCTTTTCTAAGTACTTCATTGGCACGTCGGGTGGAGACGAGTCTCTGCTCGGATTGAACATGTTGTTTGGAAACACACTTCTTGGGTTAAGCTGAATCATTTTTTTTTCCTTTATACCTTCTCATGCTGCAAAGAATACCTTGGAGTTATTGGCTGCTATGGGCATAAAAGGAGATAAACTCATGGTGTGGCCACCATCTTCCCCTGACCTCAACCCTATAGAGAACCTTTGGAGTATCATCAAGCAAAATATCTATGAGGGTGGGAGGCAGTTCACTTCAAAACAGCAGTTCTGGAGGCTTCATGCAAAGAAATACAAGAAGAAACTCTCCAAAAACTCACAAGTTCAATGGCTGAAAGAATTGTGAAGGTGATATCAAAGAAGGATTCCTATGTTAACATGTAACTTGGCCTGTTAGGATGTTTTGGAGTTAAATAGATTTTTGTTCTGTGAATGTGACCTCCTAATGCTGCAAATTCCACAAATAAGCATTTTCAGTTCTTTAAAACAGATCAAATGTTCAGAAATTCTACTGTGCCTAATAATTTGGAACAGTGTATTTTGAGTTTTTATTCATTTTGGAGATTATACTGCTATCATTGGGAGGTTTCTTCAATAAAATTCCATGTATACTCTAATGGGTGATGACTTTTATTAGACTGACTGTCATTTGCACTGACCACTTAGGAAAATCAGAGAAAAATAACATTTGCATAATAATTTGGAACATACAGTCATGGCCAAAAGTTTTGAGAATGACACAAATATTATATTTTCACATGATCTGCTGCCCTCTGGTTTTTATGTGTGTGTTTGACAGATGTTTTTATCACAGACAGAAATATAATTGCAAACATATGAGTAACAAAAGCTTATATTGACAGTTAGAATGAGTTAATGCAGCAAGTCAATATTTGCAGTGTTGACCCTTCTTCTTCAGGACCTCTGCAATTCTCCCTGGCATGCTCTCAATCAACTTCTGGACCAAATCCTGACTGATAGCAGTCCATTCTTGCACAATCAATGCTTTCATTTTGTCAGAATTTTTAGGTTTTTGTTTGTCCACCTGTCTCTTGATGATTGACCACAAGTTCTCAATGGGATTAAGATCTGAGGAGTTTCCAGGTCATGGACCCAAAATCTCTATGTTTTGTTCCCTGAGCCATTTAGTTATCACCTTTGCTTTATGGCAAGGTGCTTCATCATGCTGGAAAAGGCATTGTTGATCGCCAAACTGCTCTTGGAGGGTTGGGAGAAGTTGCTCTTGGAGGACATTCTGGTACCTTTCTTTATTCATGGCTGTGTTTTTAGACAAGACTGTGAGAGAGCCGATTCCCTTGGCTGAGAAGCAACCCCACACATGAATGGTTTCAGGATGCTTACACAGTTGGCATGAGACAAGACTGGTGGTAGCGCTCACCTTGTCTTCTCCGAATGAGGCGTTTTCCTGATGTCCCAAACAATCGAAAAGGGGATTCATCAGAGAAAATAACTTTACCCCAGTCCTCAGCAGTCCACTGCCTGTACCTTTTGCAGAATATCAGTCTGTCCATGATGTTTTTTCTGGAGAGAAGTGGCTTCTTTGCTGCCCTCCTTGAGACCAGGCCTTGCTCCAAGAATCTCCGCCTCACAGTGCGTGCAGATGCACTCACACCTGCCTGCTGCCATTCCTGAGCAAGCTCTGCACTGCTGGTAGCCCGATCACGCAGCTGAAACACTTTTAAGAGACGGTCCTGGCGCTTGCTGGTCTTTCTTGGGCGCCCTGAAGCCTTTTTGGCAACAATGGAACCTCTCTCCTTGAAGTTCTTGATGATGCGATAGATTGTTGACTGAGGTGCAATCTTTCTAGCTGCGATACTCTTCCCTGTTAGGCCATTTTTGTGCATTGCAATGATGACTGCACGTGTTTATTTAGAGATAACCATGGTTAACAGAAGAGAAACAATGATGCCAAGCACCAGCCTCCTTTTAAAGTGTCCAGTGGTGTCATTCTTACTTAATCATGACAGATTGATCTCCAGCCATGTCCTCATCAACACCCACACCTGTGTTAATGGAGCAATCACTGAAAAGAGGCTAGCTGGTCCTTTTAAGGCAGGGCTGCAATGATGTTGAAATGTGTTTTGGGGGATAAAGTTCATTTTCTAGCCAAATATTGACTTTCCAAGTAATTGCTGTTAAGCTGATCACTCTTTATAACATTCTGGAGTATATGCAAATTGCCATTAGAAAAAGTGAAGCAGTAGACTTTGTAAAAATTAATATTTGTGTCATTCTCAAAACTTTTGTCCATGACTGTAGTGTAGTGCATCCCCATAGGCAGCCTGTATAATATAGTGCATCCCCATAGGCAGCCTGTATAATATAATGCACCCCATAGGCAGCCTGTATAGTATAATGCACCACCATAGGCAGCCTGTATAGTATAATGCACCACCATAGGCAGCCTGTATAGTATAATGCACCACCATAGACAGCCTGTATAGTATAATGCAACACCATAGGCAGTCTGTATAGTATAGTGCGTCCTCATAGGCAGGATAATACAGTGGGTTTGGAAAGTATTCAGACACATTTAAATTTTTCAATGTTTGTTTCATTGCAGCCATTTGGTAAATACAAAAAAAGTTCATTTTTTTCTCATTAATGTACACTCTGCACCCCGTCTTGACTGATAAAAACTAGAAATGTAGAAATTTTAGCAAATTTATTAAAAAAGAAAAACTGAAATATCGCATGTTCTTAAGCATTCAGACACTTTGCTCAGAGACTCATATTTACTTCACATGCTGTCCATTTCCTTGTGATCCACCTTGAGATGGTTCTACTCCTTCAATGGAATCCAGCTGTGTTTAATTAAACTGATAGGACTTGATTTGTAAAGGCACACACCTGTCTATATAAGACCTCACAGCTCACACTGCATGTCAGACCAAATGAGAATCATGAGGTCAAAGGAACTGGCCAAGGAGCTCAGAGACAGAACTGTGGCAAGGCACACATCTGGCCAAGGTTACAAAAGAATATATGCAGTACTCAACGTTCCTAAGAGCACAGTGGCCTCCATAATCCTTAAATGTAAGAAGTTTGGGACCACTAGAAGTCTTCCTAGACCTGGCTGTCAAGCCAATCTGAGCAATCGTGGGAGAAGAGCCATGGTGAAAAGGTAAAGAAGAATCCCAAGATCACTGTGGTTGAGCTCCACAGATTCAGTAGGAAGATGGGAGAAAGTTCCACAAAGTCAACTATCACTGCTGCCTTCCACCAGTTGGGCCTTTATGGCAGAGTGGCCCGATGGAGGCCTCTCCTCAATGCAAGATATATGAAAGCCTGCATAGAGTTTGCTAAAAAAAAACACATGAAGGACTCCCAGACTATGAGAAATAAGATTCTCTGTTCTGATGAGACGAAGATAGAATTATCACCAAAAAGTGATATGTGTGAAGAAAACCAGGCACTGCTTATCACCTGCCCAATACAATCCCAACAGTGAAACATAGTGGTGGCAGCATCATGCTATTGGGGTGTTTTTCAGCAGCAGGGACTGGACGACTGGTTGCAATTTAAAGTAAACATGAATGCGGCCAAGTACAGAGATATCATGGATGAAAACCTCTTCCAGAGTGCTCTGGAGCTCAGACTTGCCTGAAGGTTCACCTTCCAACAAGACAATGACCCTGAGCACACAGCTAAAATAACAAAGGAGCCAAAGCCCTGACCTAAATCCAATTGAGCATCTCTGGAGAGACCTGAAAATGACTGTCCACCAATGTTCACCATCCAACCTGACGGAACTGGAGAGGATCTGCAAGGAAGAATGGCAGAGGATCTTCAAATCCAGGTGTAAAAAACTTGTTGCATCATTCCCAAAGAGACTCATGGCTGTACTAGCTCAAAAGGGTGTTTCTACTCAATATTGAGCAAAGGGTCTGAATACTTATGACCATGTGATATTTCAGTTTTTCTTTTTTAATACATTTGCTAAAATTTCTACATTTCTAGTTTTTATCAGTCAAGAAGGGGTGCAGAGTGTACATTATTGAGAAAAAAAAATTGAACTTTTTTGCATTTATGAAATGGCTGCAATGAAAAATTTAAAGGGGTCGGAATACTTTCCGAACCAACTGTAGGTCATAGGAAGCTGAATAAAAAGATACCTAAATATCATGAATGACAGACTGCTCTCCTGATCTGCATATCTCGCATTGGTAATGCCTCCTTTCATTTAAAATAAGCTCTGGAGGCAGAATCTCAAGTAGATATATGTCAAGCCCATACTGTAGATCTTAACGTTTCTTTTACATATAAAGAAAAACGAGGACTTCTCTCAAATAAAATATTATATTCAAGGAGTAATTTTATTCAGCTTCCATGACCTACATGCCCATATGGATTGCTGAGGAGGGTATATCCTGCTAACTAATTTCCTTTTAGTTGTACCCAAGCTTTTCTTCCTGGTTGAAATGAGAATTAAACTTTAGGAAACTATCTGTCTTCTTACCTGGATGTTTCTGTAGGCTGGACCTTCCATTATCTTACTACTAATCCTCCTCTTCCTTCCCTCTTACTACCCTTTTTAGGGCTCATTCCCACTTGCGATGAAATCGGACAACTGCAATCTGATAAAAAAATTGGATAGCATTCGGACCAATATTATTCTATCATTGTGTGTTCATCTACGTTTTTTTTCCAGTTCGGATCGGATCACGATCGGAGCGGAAAAAAATCACAGCATACTGCTATTGTAATCAGAAATCGGATCGCATCCCGCAATAGAAGTCAATGGGTTTGAGAAAAAAAATCAATACTGAACAATGGATCGGAATGATTATGACCATGTGATATTCTTAAAAAAATTAACTTTTTTGTATTTACCAAATGGCTGCAATGAAACAAAGAGTGAAAAATTTAAAGGGGTCTGAATACTTTCAGAACCCACTGTACATGCCAATGTAAATGACATAGGAGGGTTGATCCAACGGACAGATTCTCTTTAATTGAAGTCCAGAGAGAACATGCCACGAAAACCTGAGTCTTTAAAGGGAATCTGATAGTAGGTTTTTGCTATGTAATCTGAAGGCTCCATCTGCAAGGAATTTCCGAGGCTGAGGCTTACTTCAGAAGCCCTAAATACCAGATGAGTCCATGGGTGTGTGCACTAAAGTTCTTTTCTATAGCTGTCAATCTTAAGGTGTACTCTGCCATGTCATGGTGGAGCTGGAGACCCTTCATATTCTTGGAGAAAAAGCCAGTTTTAGAAAAATAAACTCTTCTTTACCAAGTGTAGGAACTATATACAGATAGTATCAGATGCATAATACATTTTCTTTTGTCTTAAAGGACAGAGGTGTATAAGAAGACTGGGCACACTCGTAGTGGTGTATGAAGTGAAGATTTTAATAAATGCCGTGGTCACTTAACTAAAGCAAACGTTTCGGTCAGAAGACCTTCATCAGTGTGCTATGAAAAAACAAAATTATATATACATAGGTGAACGGACCACATATGAACAATCATAAATAAAGTATATACACTTCAGAATAAGGCAACAATCAGTACAGAATATAGAAGGATGATAATGTCCAATCAGCAAAATATTTTGTCCAAGGGACCCAAGATAAATGAGGATGATGAGGCAGACTTAGACAGATGACATATCTAGTTACAGTGTTGCTAATAGATACGGCAGGATTTGCATGCATAACTGTATGAAGTCTGTAAAGTGAAAATATGATTATACAGATATTTCACATGGTGTAAGTGAACAAGAGGTGGGAATCTAGTGATACACATACCGCAAGTAATCATAGAATTCCGTTTTGTGATTCCAGTGATCGCTAGAAATAAACGTTATATGCAATAAATTGGTGAATGTCCCTTTAAGACAAGTGCTGCAGGGTTAAATGACTACACATACCGGTCTCACAGAATCTCCGGATCTGAAAATAGACTGCTGGCTGCTGGTACTATAGTGCAGTGAAGTAAATTGCAGTCAGTGCTAGTGAGCAAGATAACGATATCTATGTGGAGCTGGTAGCAGTGTGCACTTACCCAACAACGTGGTGAGTAGAATGGCCAGGACCTAGGACGCGGAATCCACCGCTAGTCACAAGGTAAGGAGGCATGTAATGTGCAGCTACTTAATAGACAGCGTTCTGGCTGTCTCGTGGTGGTGCTCGGAGAGCCGGAAGTTGTCATACCGGAAGTGACATCAGCATAAGGAAATAATAGCATAGCACTGTGTGGAGCTTGCGTTCCAAGCTCCTGATATTTGCGTTTCACCTATTACTGTGAGTGCAGGGATCGTGAGACTTGCCGGAATAAAGATCAAGGTGATCAGTGAGGGACATATCGAGTGCATCAGAGAATGAGTGCAGGATTTAGCGATTCTGTGGAAAGAGAAAATAATAGAGTCAGTGACATTAACAATAGTAATGCGGTATATAACAATATCTATTTAGATAACATCCCTTGAGATCATACATTAGAAAAAGGCATGTAGATCGTAATCTCTATTAAGACCTTTGGGGTATAAAGTATTAAGCTCATGGATCCAGTACGCTTCCCTGCGTTTGAGTAGGGATATGCGGTCGCCACCCCGACGTGGTGGTGGAACATGTTCAACAACCTGAAAACGTAATTGCGATATATTATGTCCTTTTTCAATGAAGTGAAATGGAATAAGGAGAAGTGTCTCCCTGCATCGGATAGTGGACTTGTGCTTCGATATTCTATCCTTGATGCATTGTGTGGTCTCTCCAATATAGAGAAGACCACACGGACATTTAATCAGGTAAACAACGAAATTTGAGTTACATGTAAAATAGTGTTTGATGTTATATTTTTTACCCGTATAAGGGTGATGTATAGTATTACCCTTCAGAATATTGTTACATTGGTTACACGAGAGGCATGGAAAAGTGCCCATTTTGGGATTCTGTAGAAATCTCTGAGTGACACTGGGTTTAGTAGAACCGATGTCTGCATGGACAAGTGTATCACGTAAATTACGGGCCCTTCTAAAGCAAGGCAGAAATGGTTGCTGAAAGGGCCCGTAATTTACGTGATACACTTGTCCATGCAGACATCGGTTCTACTAAACCCAGTGTCACTCAGAGATTTCTACAGAATCCCAAAACGGGCACTTTTCCATGCCTCTCGTGTAACCAATGTAACAATATTCTGAAGGGTAATACTATACATCACCCTTATACGGGTAAAAAATATAACATCAAACACTATTTTACATGTAACTCAAATTTCGTTGTTTACCTGATTAAATGTCCGTGTGGTCTTCTCTATATTGGAGAGACCACACAATGCATCAAGGATAGAATATCGAAGCACAAGTCCACTATCCGATGCAGGGAGACACTTCTCCCTATTCCATTTCACTTCATTGAAAAAGGACATAATATATCGCAATTACGTTTTCAGGTTGTTGAACATGTTCCACCACCACGTCGGGGTGGCGACCGCATATCCCTACTCAAACGCAGGGAAGCGTACTGGATCCATGAGCTTAATACTTTATACCCCAAAGGTCTTAATAGAGATTACGATCTACATGCCTTTTTCTAATGTATGATCTCAAGGGATGTTATCTAAATAGATATTGTTATATACCGCATTACTATTGTTAATGTCACTGACTCTATTATTTTCTCTTTCCACAGAATCGCTAAATCCTGCACTCATTCTCTGATGCACTCGATATGTCCCTCACTGATCACCTTGATCTTTATTCCGGCAAGTCTCACGATCCCTGCACTCACAGTAATAGGTGAAACGCAAATATCAGGAGCTTGGAACGCAAGCTCCACACAGTGCTATGCTATTATTTCCTTATGCTGATGTCACTTCCGGTATGACAACTTCCGGCTCTCCGAGCACCACCACGAGACAGCCAGAACGCTGTCTATTAAGTAGCTGCACATTACATGCCTCCTTACCTTGTGACTAGCGGTGGATTCCGCGTCCTAGGTCCTGGCCATTCTACTCACCACGTTGTTGGGTAAGTGCACACTGCTACCAGCTCCACATAGATATCGTTATCTTGCTCACTAGCACTGACTGCAATTTACTTCACTGCACTATAGTACCAGCAGCCAGCAGTCTATTTTCAGATCCGGAGATTCTGTGAGACCGGTATGTGTAGTCATTTAACCCTGCAGCACTTGTCTTAAAGGGACATTCACCAATTTATTGCATATAACGTTTATTTCTAGCGATCACTGGAATCACAAAACGGAATTCTATGATTACTTGCGGTATGTGTATCACTAGATTCCCACCTCTTGTTCACTTACACCATGTGAAATATCTGTATAATCATATTTTCACTTTACAGACTTCATACAGTTATGCATGCAAATCCTGCCGTATCTATTAGCAACACTGTAACTAGATATGTCATCTGTCTAAGTCTGCCTCATCATCCTCATTTATCTTGGGTCCCTTGGACAAAATATTTTGCTGATTGGACATTATCATCCTTCTATATTCTGTACTGATTGTTGCCTTATTCTGAAGTGTATATACTTTATTTATGATTGTTCATATGTGGTCCGTTCACCTATGTATATATAATTTTGTTTTTTCATAGCACACTGATGAAGGTCTTCTGACCGAAACGTTTGCTTTAGTTAAGTGACCACGGCATTTATTAAAATCTTCACTTCATACACCACTACGAGTGTGCCCAGTCTTCTTATACACAGCATTCGGTTTGGGAACCTACTGTGGCACCTCCTCTTAAGCTGTGCTAGCATTTTCTTTTGCTTAAAGGACAGAGGCACATACATACAATAATAGTCTTAAACGGCAGCACATAATTTGTGGTGAATGTTGCAGGTATATAGTCGCTATGCTGGCGATCTCCAACTTCCTGTTATAGGGCCAGACCAGTAAATGTGTTTCTCTGTGACCACTGAACCTTAATTGCACTCTCTGTGAAAGGTGTAAGAGAGCTCTCTCTAGCTACTACCTTACTAACCTGCTCCAGTCTGGCTGACCCTGAATTCCTTAACTTCAAATCTTCAGGTCTGGCTAACATTTCACCTGCATCTGAGACTCCTGTATTAGGTTCCACAACTTGCCTTGCTGAGAAATGATTCTGCTGTCTCTGCTTGTCTGTTATAAGGCTAGCTACTCCAGCACACACCAGGGTACAGCTCTGAAAGTCCTTTATCTTCTCTAGTCCACTTCCAACTGACTCTCAACCAGGAACAAGTACACAGGTTCCTATTACTCCTCCTCAACTATGGGCCAGCCCTACCGTTAACTCTGTTACCCCTTGACAAATAGGAACTGCAGCCTCCAGGAGGATAAAGACAAGCAATACAGTAAATTTTTCACACATTAAACAAAAGAGGTCTTTAGGGTGTTACGCAATTTTCTCCACCTTTACACCTCTAGAAACTCTGATTATAACACAACTGCTGGATCAAGTAAACTAAGTGATACATCGCTGGATTCAGAGTTTCTTTTCCTACATTATGCTGCTCCCAGATAAGTTACCGGATGACAGATTCACTTTAAAGGATCATACCCATTTGTGAGAAATACGGACGAGTGCAATCCGATAAAAAATCGGACTGCACTCGGACCAATGTTATTCAATGGTGACATCTCATCTGCGATTTTTTTTTTCTCACCTGAAATTGGACTGAGAAAAAAAAATCGCAGCATGCTGCGTATTGCTGCATATCTGGGACGAGACTCGCCAATACAAGTCAATGGGTGCGAGAAAAAAATTTGCACAGCACTCACACCATGCCAGTGCTGACCGATTTTTATGCACCGGTGTCCTTTGAAAATTCACCAATTCATGTGCGGCTACTGTAAAATCACACTGACAGCTGACAAAACAATAGATATATACACATAGAATGTATATATTCACAGTACAGACCAAAAGTTTGGACACACCTTCACATTCAAAGATTTTTCTGTATTTTCATGACTAAGAAAATTGTATATTCACACTGAAGGCATCAAAACTATGAATTAACACATGAGGAATTATATACTTAACAGAAAAGTGTGAAACAACTGAAATTATGTCTTATATTCTAGGTTCTTCAAAGTAGCCACCTTTTGCTTTGATTACTGCTTTGCACACTCTTGGCATTCTCTTGATGAGCTTCAAGAGGTAGTCACTGGAAATGGTTTTCCAACAGTCTTGAAAGAGTTCCCAGAAATGCTTAGCACTTGTTGACCCTTTTGCCTTCACTCTGCGGTCCAGCTCACCCCAAACCATCTCGATTGGTTTCAGGTCTGGTGACAGTGGAGGCAAGGTCATCTGGCGTAGCACCCCATCACTCTCCTTCTTGGTCAAATAGCCCTTACAGAGCCTGGAGGCGTTCTTGGGGTCATTGTCCTGTTGAAAAATAAATGATGGTCCAACTAAACACAAACCGGATGGAATAGCATGCCACTGCAAGATGCTGTGGTAGCCATGCTGGTTCAGTTTACCTCCAGTTTTGAATAAATCCCCAAGAGTGTGTCACCAGCAAAGCACCCCCACACCATCACACCTCATTCTCCATGCTTCCCGGTGGGAACCAGGCATGTAGAGTCCATCCGTTCACCTTTTCTGCTTCGCACAAAGACATGGTGGTTGGAACCAAAGATCTCAAATTTGGACTCATCAGACCAAAGCACAGATTTCCACTGGTCTAATGTCCATTCCTTGTGTTCTTTAGCCCAAACAATCTCTTCTGTTTGTTGCCTGTCCTTAGCAGTGGTCTCCTAGCAGCTATTTTACCATGAAGGCCTGCTGCACAAAGTCTCCTCTTAACAGTTGTTGTAGAGATGTGTCTGCTGCTAGAGCTCTGTGTGGCATTGACCTAGTCTCTAATCTGAGCTGCTGTAAACCTGCGATTTCTGAGGCTGGTGACTCAGATAAACTTATCCTCAGAAGCAGAGATGACTCTTGGTCTTCCTTTCCTGGGTGGTCCTCATGTGAGCCAGTTTCTTTGTAGCGCTTCATGGTTTTTGCAACTGCACTTGGGGACACTTTCAAAGTTTTCCCAATTTTTCGGACTGACTGACCTTCATTTCTTAAAGTAATGATGGCCACTCGTTTTTCTTTACTTAGCTGCTTTTTTCTTGCCATAATACACATTTTAATAGTCTATTCAGTAGGACTATCATCTGTGTATCCACCAGACTTCTGCACAACACAACTGATGGTCCCAACCCCATTTATAAGGCCATAAATCCCACTTATTAAACCTGACAGGGCACACCAGTGAAGTGAAAACCATTTCCGGTGACTACCTCTTGAAGCTCATCAAGAGAATGCCAAGAGTGTGCAAAGCAGTAATCAAAGCAAAAGCTGGCTACTTTGAAGAACCTAGAATATAAGACATATTTTCAGTTGTTTCACACCTTTTTGTTAATAATAAAGGAGTCTGTGTCTTTATTTCAATTAAAATTTTTTCTCATGGTGTCTGTGTTTTATTTACTATTTGAATATGGGATTAGTAATGGGGGCATCTAATTGACGCATCTTCATTACTACCCCCCCAATTATTACCCCACATGCCATCACTACAGGGCAGTGGGAAGAGAGAGGCATCTTAGAAATGCACCATTTCTGGGGCGGCTGTGGGTTGGTGTTTGTAGCCAGGGGAGCGGCCAATATCCATGGCCCCTTCCTAGGCTATGTATATCAGACTGCAGATGTCTACATAGCCTTTTCTGGCTATTAATTAAAGAGAGACCCCACATCTTTTTTGGGGGGTTCTCCTATTTTAAGCCAGTAAAGCCTAAATTTACAGCTGTGAGCTGATATTAATAGCCTGGGAATCTCCATGGGTATTACCTGCTTCCCAGGCTATAAACATCTGCCCCCAGTCGCTGGCTTTCCCTCTCTGAACTGGAAAATTGCACGGGAGCCCAGTAGAAAGAACTGCTGTATGTAAAAGCTCATGTTAAAATCGCAATGCATATGGATTGCATACGCACGTTACATGGATGATCTGTTTAAAAATCACATAGAAATCGCATGACACTTGCATGACAACGCATAGCACTCGTCCGTTTTTTCGTTCCGGAAATCAGACTGTGTTTTTTCTCGCATATGGTACGTACCCTAAACATCAGTCAGCAAAACAATGTAAGAGTCAATAAGTTAATTTACCTATAAACGTGTGTTTATACAGTAACTACCTTGTGTGCAGAGTTTATGGTAAATGTATCTTGTGTCATGCTGCTATTTTCACATAAATTATTCCAATTTATTTTATGGCTTTCCACCAAAGTATAGCATCCCAGCATGTTTACAAACCTTTATGTATATGCGCTACTCAGCGGTACTTATGTCATGATAAGGCCAGATGGGGTGGCAGCTTTTGTTCAGATACTAAAACCTCGAAAGAGTACCCAGCGGGTTAATTGCATTGAAGAACCGCTAACCATGTAAGTACTTTCTTTAACATTGTATGTTTAAATAATGCAAGATAACACCTGCTAAGAAACACAAGCTAATTAAAATTCTTAAATAGGCCTCTATAACACTTTGAGATACTGTTATGGCTGCTCATTTGAAGTTTTTTTCAGTATTACTTTTCAATCTTGCGCTAAAATTAGTGTTATACCAGCATTAAATAGCTACTAAGCATACCAGTATAATTAGAAAAGAAAATGTTCTTGTAAAGGACTGGTGGTTTCTTATTACATTTACTTGCTGTGTTAGTTATACTGTATACTGTAATATGCTTTTGTCCTTGAGAATATACCGTATTCCATATCATGTGCACTGGATGCTCCCAGATTTCTCTTGCTTTATGAAGATCTTTCATAAACTCAGAGTTATAAGCTCTTTGTCTACAATTGTCTGCAGTCCGAGAATGGGGAATGATCAGATAAAAGCAGACATGGCAGTGCTATATAAAGACAGATCTATTCATGAATCATATGAATCCAGACCATACTTATCAATGAGGACATCTGATTAATATATAAAATGTATTATAGTATGAAATGATACAGCGAATAAAATAATGTAACAATGTGTAACAATTAGTGTGGACTCCCATCTGAAGAGGTTGCATTGTTGTTAGTGAACAGGCTCAAATAATTTGATTAAAATGAGTGCTAAGAACTTCAAATTTATTGTTACAGTCTTTCTCAGACGTGGGCGAAGCACTGCTCTTGGGCCACATCTGGCCCTCTGGCTCTGCCAGGCCGACCTCTGGATGAAAATAGCTGAAGGACTGAAAACATTGGCATATGGGCCACACCATGCTGCTGCCCTCTCTGCCCAGCGACCTGATATCACAACTATCTGCATACTGAAGATGCAGATAGTGGTGAATACAAAGGTGGAGGACAGCGCCTCCTCCACCATTTAGCGTGTGCGGCTGAACAGCAGACATGATGGCATCACTACATCACATCTGCTGTGTGGAGCATCAGTGCACACAGCAAAGATCGAAACAGAGAACAGGGTGTATGGAAACAAGGTGAGTATATTTTTATGCATTTATACAGTGGGTGAAATAAGTATTGAACACATTACCAATTTTCTAAGTAAATTTATGTCTAAAGGTGCTATTAAAATGAAATTCCAGATGTTGGCCCACACAGTCAAAGAAATCAAACCATAGATGTCCATAAGTTAAGTTATTTGTAATTATGAGAAATGAGACAGGGAGAATGTATTGAACACATGAATAAACAGAGATGCAAAAAGCGATGGAAAGTCATGACACCAGTTGAAATCTACCAGTAATTAGAAAGAAATCCTGCATAGGGAAAAATAATATCAATTGGTTCACATAAGAATCATGTCATGATGGGTGAAACCAGTGAGCTGCCTCAAGACCTTCGCAACTGTATTGCTGCAAAACTTATCGATGCCATTGGTTACAGAAGAATTTCTAAACTACTGAAGGTTCCAATGAGCACTGCTGGGGGCTTGAGGCCATAATCCAGAAGTGGAAAGAATATCATTTCCCAATAAACCAGCCATAACCAGTGGCTCCCCATAAGATTTCAGACAGAGGAGTGAAAAGAATTATCAGAAGAGGTGCCCTAGAGCCAAGGACCACATGTGGAGAGCTACAGAAACACCTTGAATCAGCAGATACAATTGTTTCAAAGAAAACTAAAGAGAAGCACTTAACCTCCATATCCTGTATGCATGCTCACCACACAGTCTCCATTGCTGAACAAAATGCATGATAAAGCACTTTTAAAATTTGCTCAACAACATTTAGACAAACCTGTGAATATAGTCTGATCAGATGAGACCAAATTGCCATAATACACACTATGTTTGGAGGCCAAAAGGCACTGCATATCACCCTAAAAACGCCACACTAGCCGTGAAGTTTGGAAGTGGGAACATGATGTTGTGGGGTTATTTTTCAGTGTACGGCATTGGCAAACTTCATATGAAGGAAGGGAGAATGGACAAATGTACTGAGACATTCTTGATAAATATCTGCTGCTTCTACCAGGATGATGAAGATGAAACAAGTCTTGATATTTCAGCAAGACAATGATGCCAAACACACAGCCTAGGAAACATTCAATTGGTTTCAGAGAAAGAAAATAAAGCTGCTAGAATGACCCAGCCAATCACCTGACCTGAATAAATAGAACATTTATGGAAGTAACTAAAGCTCAGAGTTCATAGAAGTAGTACACGGAACCGTCAGGATTTGTAGAGTTTGTGTGGAAGAATGGGCCAAAATTACACCTGAGCAATGCATGCGACTAGTTTCTAAATGCAGGAGTCATCTTGAAACTGTCATCAACAACAAAGGCTTTTTTACAAAATATTAATTACATTTCAGTAAGTGTGTTCAATACTTTTTCCCTGTGTCAATTCTCAATATTACACATAACTTAATTTATGGACATCTATGGAATGATTTCTTTGCCTGTGTGGATTGAATGGGTTGTTACCAACATCTGGTGTGAATTTCATGTCAATAGCACCTGTGTGAGGGCTCATACTGTATATAGGGGTCTTTGTGGGCTCATACTGTATATGGGGGAAGTTTGAGATCATGCTGTATATGGGGGCTGTGTGTGGGATCATACTTTATATAGAGAGGTTTTGTGTGGACTAATATTTTATGTAGGTGGCTGTGTGTTAGCTCATACAATATATCAGCATATTTAATTCCACTCAATATTAAGTGATATAATTAATATTACCATAAAATTTTATTTCTAATTAATATGTTAATATTAATTAGAATACATTTTCAGCCTATTGGGGCTGCCCTCCACAACTGTCACTGTCTCTCATGTGGCCCATCAGGAAAATTAATAGACCACCTACTGTCTACATAGCAATTTATATTCACATTATTAATGTTTGCATATACCTTAGTGCATGGCCAGACTGCCCATGTACCAATTCTGGTAAATGACAGAAAGATCATACCTGCAATGGCAGGGGCGTACATAGAAATAATGGGGCACTATAGCAGAAATTCTAATTGGGCCCTTCACCAAAAGGAAGAAAAAAATATTAGAAGGGGTCACAGAAGAGTATATCTCACAAATTAGTATAGTGACCTCAGCACAATATAATGCACTAACTGTGATCGCCACACAACCTTCTATAAAGTATAATGGGCCTCCGTACAGTATAATGGTCCCCACACCTCTCCACTCAGTAAGATGGCCCCAACACAACCATCCACACTGCTTTACCCCTTTCTGACATCCGAGGTACTATGCCGTCCATGTGACCTGGGCCTGTCTGACCATGGACGGGACAGTACGTCCTGCCCTTTAATGCGACACTGCGACTTAAGTCGCTGTGATCACATTAAAATTCAGATGCCATCTTACCTGTAGGAAAATGGTGTCAGCATCCTGGGGGCTGTCCCCACCCACCCGGCCTCCCGATCGCTGTGATTGGCTGTTCAAATCACAGCCTTTCTCATGGTTTCAGTCAATCAGATTGGCTGAAACAATGAGGTCCAAGGCTAGGATCGAGTAGCGATGTACTCGATCCTAGGCCGGTGCATGGCAATGGCAGGCATCAGCCAAAATTGCTCAGATTGGCACGATCGACGATCACATAGATTGCGCCAATCGCAGGGTCATAGCAGCGGTGTTACCGCGCTGTGCCATGCCGGTACCTGCCTGAATCGATGCTGTAAAAGCACCGATCCTAGGCCGGTGCCTATGAAACGCCTAGCATGGCCTGCAGCTGCTGATTGACGCGATCGATGTAATCGTTGATCACGACAATCACAGGGCACAGCCGCTGTGTGACCTGCATCTTCAGGGCCAGCTCTGATTGGTGGGATCGATGTGATCATTGATCCCACCAATCACAGGTCACAGCAGCGGTATGACCGCTCTGTTACATGTCTCTGGCCTGTGTGTGACTGATCTGCAGGTTCTCACACTAGCTGAGGATTCCTGCAGAGCGGTCACACTGCCAGCTCAACTCCTGTGCCGGGCTTTGTGGTGCCAGAGAAGCCTGTGACACCACAATCCCTGCTGAAGACAGAAAAAAGAAGACAGAAGACAGAAGAAAGAAGAGAGACTACAACCGTAAGTGTTGATCCCTGATCCCTGCCCGATCTCTCTTCATTCACCCCAATCCCCCATCCCCTCCTTCCCCCTTCTTTTTACCCCCCTCAACCACCCCTTTACGCCGCCTCTGTGCGCACATTTAGCAGCCACCGAGCGTTGATTGGTGACACAGTTCACCGATCAATACTCATGCTCGCTTTTCTTTTTCACCCCCCTTTACGCCACCTCTGTGCGCACATCCAGCAGTAGCTGAACTTTGATAAGTGACACAGATCACTTATCAGAGCTCGTGCCTGCCGTTTTCCATTTTTTTTACCCCCCTTTATGCCACGTCTGTGCACACATCCAGCAGCCGCCGAATTTTGATAAGTTACGTAGTTCACTTATCAGAGCTTGTGCCTGCCGTTTTCCATTTTTTTTCACCCCCCTTTGCACCACCTCCGTGCATACATCCAGCAGCCGCCGAGCTTTGATAAATTACGCAGTTCACTTATCAGAGCACGTGCCTGCTGTTTTACACAGGCATTTTTTTCTCCCTATTTGCTTTTTTCTTTTAGCTTTTTCTTTTAAGATAAAAGCTTACAACAATCACTATCCCCTCCACACACACACACAGTTATAAATAAAGTACACACAAAGCACCATGTACACAAAAAAAGTCCCGCTCGTCACGTTCGTCCCAACAGTGCTATTCATTGGAGGAGGTATTGATACATAATGGATACATAGTATCCAGCACAAACCACTCAAAAGAGAAGGTATTCATAAAAATTCAAATTTTATTGATATAACAATTAATATACAAAGTCACAAAAAGTTTCAGGTAAAGAGGAAAGGAATATACCCAAGTAAAGTGCACATTAGGTGGTAAAGGGACATAATCCAGGATCAGGGATCATATAACAGTCATATATCCATGTATCTGCAATAGGATCACATCATCCATAATACTCAAAGTAAAGTGCATAGTGCATACATGGAAGAAAATTCAACAGTAATCCAAAAATCAATGCATACCCATGATAATCCACCTGTCCACAGTCTCACCAAGCCCTGACGCACGTTTCGCGTACCAGCTTTCTCAAAGGGAAATGTGCATGTTATGTCTAAAAGCCTGTCAGGTTTATATGGTGTGAATACTCACTATTAGACCAATGGTAATAAAATCCACGCCCCCAGCTCTCAGGTGTTACCCATATGTTCCCTCTGATGGATTAAGTAGCACATGGCACCGCCGTTCCTAGATCTCTGAACCTGCAGCATCTGGCACTCAGCTCCGGCATGCGGGGAGGAAATCCTCCATGACATCATATCCGCCTGCCGCAGTTGAAAGAGGCCTTAAGCCCGAAGTCAGAGATCACGGCATAGTGCACATGCGCGCCACCATTTTGTTGAAGCCCATTATATAGGAGCAACCTCCCAGTGTCATGTCTGCATGTAAGCAAGTTCATAACCCGATAAGCGCACCTTATTGGGTACAAGGGGCATAAGCTTAAAGCCACACATACTATGGGGCAAAAACACCTTCAGAAAATATACCTTAAATACAATGCCATATCCTATTTAAACGGCCCGATCATAGTCATATCATGTAAGTCATCTTATTACAGACAATTGCCACATATAAGGTACATTAAAATTTAACAGCAAATAAGTGGTAAAATTGAAGGAAGGAGAGAAGCAGGGGAAGAGAAGGAGTGGGGCAAAGAGTAAAGATACCAACAAATATTAATATCTGAAGATAATACATAAGCATAGATGGAGCATCTCATCTCAAAGATTCAGTAGTCAAAAGTCCCCATTTCATTTCCCTCTGGTATCTTCCAGCTTGAACATGTGGTCATCAAATCCAAGGTACATCATAGTGAATAAAAAGCACCACAATCCCAACCAAGATATATATGGAATAATTTTTACTAGAGTAAAAGAAATAAAAAGAATATTTAAAAATATAAACAGACACAACACATAATAAAAGACAGAAAAACTACAGGAATGGAGCAAAGCTAAGCTTTTCATTAAGTCCCGCAGGGGCCAGAGTGCCCAGCTCAACAATCCATCTTGTCTAGGACTGTGCAAGAATCAATTTCATATTGCCGCCTCTTATACCCCCATGTATCCTATCTATACCTCTGATTTTAAGACCAGATGGGTCCGAGTTATGGTGCACCCTAAAATGTTTGGGTAAAGTCTTTAACAACGAAAGGTCCTCCACTCGACCGCCGCCAAGATGTCCCTAACATGTTCCCTTGCCCTAATGCGCTGTTCCCTAGATGTCAGGCCAATATACGTCTTCGAGCACGGACATTGTGCAAAGTATATAACATATGATGTCGTGCAAGAGATATAATGCCTGATGGTGCACTCCCTAGTACCATCGGCCGTTGAAAAGGTCTTTGCCCTAATGATATTATGTTGGTTACATGCTAGGCAGTTCCCACAAGGGAAACAACCCCACCTCTGTTTAGTAGCGCCAAATGGATTTTTCTGTACAGC
The DNA here is from genome assembly GCA_033576555.1 of Oophaga sylvatica. Taxonomy (NCBI): domain Eukaryota; kingdom Metazoa; phylum Chordata; class Amphibia; order Anura; family Dendrobatidae; genus Oophaga; species Oophaga sylvatica. Next base: position 310,967,265 of record JARQOD010000001.1, read on the forward strand.
CACATAGTGGCTTCTAACAAGGTGATCCCTGAGATTTCTACTCCTCCTTGATGTAATTAGTGGTCTCTCAGAGATTTCCTTGTTCAAAATGGGGTCTGTTTGGAGAACAGACCAATGACGCATAAAGATCTGGCGAATAGTATCCTACTGACAATTGTAAGTGGTAATAAATCTTGTATACATATCCGTCTTTTTCTTTGATCTATTAGAGCTACATAACAGAGTTTGTCGTGGGGTATATTTTGCCCGGAGGTAGCCACATTTTATATTCCTCTGGCTATACCCCCTTGCCAGAAATCGTTCTTTCAGATCCTTGGCCTGTGATTCAAATTTGTCTTCCGTAGAGCAAGTGCGCTTTGCCCTCAAAAATTGGCCAATAGGGATCGCCTTAATGGTAGAGTGGGCATGTCCAGAGGAAGAGTGAAGAAATGAATTGACCGATGTATCTTTGCGATGGATATCAGTGTGGATGGATCCAAAGTCATCCACTGAAAGTGCAATGTCCAGAAAGTAAATTTTTCGTTCATGCCATTTATAGGTCAATCTAATGTTAGAAACATTTTCATTTAAATCCAGCATGAATTTATCCAATTCAGAGACCGGACCCTGCCAGATGATAAGGAGATCGCCAATAAAACGAAGCCAGCACTGCACATGGTCGGCGGCGCATGCACCCTCACCACGAAACACCTCCCTCTCCCATAGGCCGAGGTAAAGGTTTGCATAAGCGGGCGCACACGCCGCCCCCATGGCAGTGCCATGCCTCTGCAGGTAAAACCAGTCCCTGAATGTGAAAAAATTATGATGTAGGACAAATTGCAACAATTCCAAAATCAAGTTGGCGAGGGATCCATCCACACTGCTTATTTTTATAAAGTGCGCTGACACGCTGTACCTTGGTAAGTAAGTGTTATGAATATGCTAGAGATGGTTTCTGAGCAGAGCTCCCTCTGGTGGTTACAGACAGTACTGAACCTTTCAGCGAGGAGTGGCAATCTGGAATCACGGACTGGTCTGATATAAGGGAGGTTCCCTCCCATGATGGTTGACGGTGACCAATTGTTTTTGTCTCAATTGTGGTTCCTGGTTCATTTGGAAGTTTGCTGGAGTCTTGCCTGCATCGCCTGCTTTCAGATAAGATATTTTTTGCTTTTCTTTTTGTGCTTGCTTTTTGCATTGTTTTCTGCACTTTTGTGGAGGTCAGCCAGGTCCCCTCCTGGGGCCTGAGCTCCTCACAGTTTTTCTGCAGCCACTGTTATTTGCTCATTTGCTTTTTCCTGTTTTTTCAGCGGCTGCGGCTTGGTTTTTGTTCACACTGAGATCTGATTTAGTGGGTGGCGAGATTGTGTGATCTCAGTATTTTTGTAATCAGAATTGTTGGATTTTTGTAGAGTTTTCTGGGTTGCAGAAAGTAATCTCTCCTGTCCTATCCTATTTAGTCAGCTTGTGGCCCCAGCGTTTGCTCAGTCTATTTTCTGCCTATGTTTGTATTTTCATCTTGTCTAACCGCCATTATATGTTTGGGGGATTCCTATTTTCTTTGGGGATCTGCTCCGGGGCAGATAGCTTTCATCTTTCTGCCTTTAGGTGTAGTTATCTCTCAGGCTGTGACGAGGCATCTAGGATCAACGTAGGAACGCTCCACGGCTACCTCTAGTTGTGTCGTTAGTTTAGGAACCTGCAACCCATCAGTTACCAACATCTCAGGTGTTCGGCTGCCCTGCTGTTGTTCCTGTCCTCCTCAGCTACCGAAACATAACAGTATCACCGGCCATAACTGAAAATTATATGGTACTCACAGAAGGGAAAAATAGTGTGGAAAGAAAAAAGTTGTCAGAGTGGTCAGAGATTTTTTTTTTTCTGTCTGTTGCATTTTTTTTTACCCTCTTTTTCTCTGGGTGCTGAGGAGGATTTTTTTTTCTCTTAATGGAGTTTGCACAGTTGTCTGGCCATGTGGATCAGCTTGCCACTGAGGTTCGGAGTATTGCTACCTATCTTGCTGGGTTGCCAGTTGTGGAACCTAGGATTTCCATGCCAGATTTGTTTTTGGGGGATCGATCTAAATTTCTGAATTTCAAAGATAACTGTAAGTTGTTTTTTGCCTTAAAGCCTAAGTCTTCAGGTAACGCAGCACAGCAGGTTCAAATTGTCATCTCTCTCCTGCGCGGCGATCCTCAGGATTGGGCTTTTTCCCTGACACCTGGGGATCCTGTTTTGAATGATATTGATGCATTTTTTCTGGCTCTGGGGTTATTTACGATGAACCTAATGTCACTGATCAAAGCTGAAAAAACCTTGTTGGCATTAAATCAGGGTCTTGAAGACGCTGAGTTGTACTGTCATAAATTCCGAAAGTGGGCAGTCCTGACCAAATGGAATGATGATGCTTTGGCAGCCCTTTTTCGGAAGGGGCTGTCAGAGAATGTAAAGGATGTTATGGTGGGATTCCCTGCTCCCTCTGGTCTCAATGATTCTATGTCATTGGCTATTCAAATTGACAGACGTTTGCGTGAGCACAGAGGTATGCTTGAGATAGTGTTGCCTTGTGAGCCAGCTTCTGAGCCCATGCAGTGTGATAGAGTGACTTCTGGGGCTCAGCGTCATGAGTTTCGAAAGCGCAATGGGTTATGTTTCTACTGTGGTGATGCCTCTCATGCTATTTCAGTCTGCCCTAAGCGGGGAAGACGTTTTGCAAGCTCAGTTGTCTTGGGTAGTGTTCAGACTAAATTTCTGTTGACTGTTACCTGATTTGCTCCCTGTCCACATTTTCTGCTCAGGCTTTTCGTTGATTCAGGAGCAGCTATTAACCTGATGGATTTTGACTTTGCCAAACGTTGTGGGTTTCCCATGATACCCCTGCGGAAGTCTATTCCCCTGCTGGGCATTGATTCTAACCCTTTGGGGAGAATAAACCCCAGTTTTCTACTCAGGTGATAATGAGGGTTGAACCAGATCATCAGGAGAGTTGCAAATTTCTGGTGCTGTATAATCTGCATGACATTATTGTACTAGGTTTCCCTTGGTTACAGTCTCATAATCCTGTTTTGGATTGGAAATCTGTGTCTTTGAACCAGTTGGGACTGCCAATGTGTTAATGCCGACACTCCTGTTTTTTCTGCCTCTCCCAAGTCTCAGGATGTTCCTGACTTTTTAGACAGATTTTTCGGATGTATTAGTGAAAGTAAATCTGCATCTTTGCCCCCTCACAGGAGCTACGATTGCGCTATTGAATTAGTGCCTGGGGTAAATTTCCTAAAGGTCGCCTTTTTAACTTCGTCTGTACCTGAACACGATGCTATGCGATCTTATATCAAGGAGTCATTGGAGAAGGGTCATATCAGACCATCCTCTTCACCCTTGGGTGCCGGTTTTTTCTTTGTGGCCAAAAAGGATGGTTCATTGAGGCCGTGTATTGATTATCGTCTCTTGAATAAGATCACTGTGAAGTATCAATATCCGTTACCTTTGATTTCTGACCTGTTTTCCAGGGTGAAAAGTGCTAGTTGGTTTACCAAGCTTGACCTCAGGGCGGCATATAACCTTATTCGCATTAAGCACGGGGATGAATGGAAGACGGCGTTTAATACCCCAGAGGGGCATTTTGAGTACCTAGTGATGCCCTTTGGGCTCACTAATGCTCCTTCCGTCTTCCAATCCTTCATGAATGATATTTTCAGGGATTTTGTGGATAAATTTCTGATTGTTTATTTGGATGATATCTTGATTTTTTCCAATGACTGGAACTCTCATGTGAAACATGTTCGGACTGTGTTCCAGATTTTGAGAGAGAATGCACTGTATGTGAAGGGATCAAAGTGTCTTTTTGGCGTACAGAAGGTCTCATTTTTGGGATTCATTTTGTCTCCGTCTGTTATTGAAATGGACCCGGTCAAGGTTCAAGCCATCTGTGATTGGGTCCAACCTACTTCATTAAAGGCTCTTCAGAGATTTTTGGGTTTAGCCAATTTTTATCGTAAATTTATTGGTATTTTCTCCGGTATTTTTAAACCATTACTGATTTGACCAAAAAGGGTTCTGATGTGGTGAATTGGCCTCCTGAGGCAGTCTCTGCGTTTCAGGAACTTAAGCAGAGATGCACTTCTGCTCCTGTTCTACGGTAGCCTGATGTTTCTCTACGGTTTCAGGTGGAGGTTGATGCCTCTGAAATTGGGGCAGGTGCCGTTTTGTCCCAAAGAGATCCAGAGACCTCTAAGAGTAACCCTTGTGCCTTTTTCTCTCAAAAATTTTCTCCAACTGAACGTAATTATGACGTGGGTAATCGGGAGTTATTGGCCATGAAGTGGGCCTTTGAAGAGTGGAGACATTGGCTGAAAGGAGCCAAACATCAGGTGGTGGTCCTCACGGACCATAAGAATCTGGTTTATCTTGAATCAGCCAAGCGACTTAATCCTAGACAGGACAGGTGGGCCTTGTTTTTCACACGTTTTAATTTTGTGGTTTCTTTTCTTCCTGGCACTAAGAATGTTAAGGCGGATGCCCTCTCGAGGAGTTTCTTTGCGGACTCTCCTGAGTTATCTGATCCTACTGTTATTTGAAAGAGGGTGTAGTTCTTTCCTCCATCTCGCCCAATTTGAGACTGGCCTTGGAAGGGTGTCAGGAGGATAAACCTGAGCGCTGCCCTATTGGGAAATTGTTTGTTCCAGACCAGTGGAAGAAGAGTGTGATGTCTGAGATTCATTGTTCCGCGTTGGCTGGTCATCCCGGGATTTTTGGTACCAGAGACTTGGTGAGTCGGTCCTTTTGGTGGCCTACTTTGTCTCGTGACGTCAGGGAATTTGTGCAGTCCTGTGGGACTTGCTCTCGCTCCAAGCCTTGCTCTCGCTCTAGTGGTTTGTTAATGCCATTACCTGTGCCCAAGAGGCCATGGACCCATATCTCTATGGATTTCATTTTCGACCTCCCTGTTTCTCAGAGAATGACCGTTATCTGGATAATCTGTGATAGGTTTTCCAAGATGATACATCTTGTGTCATTACCTGTTATGTTACGGTAGCTGAGGAGTGCAGGCAAAAAAGGAAATACACCAGAGCAGTTGGAATCTATGAGATTGCAGTACCCTGACTAACCACCACAACTAGAGGCAGCCGTGGAGCGTTCCTACGTTGGTCCTAGACGCCTCGTCACAGCCTGAGAAACTAACTACACCTAAAGATAGAAATAGGAAAGCTATCTGCCCCGGAGCAGAACCCCAAAGATATAGAAAGCCCCAAACATGTAATGGCGGTTAGACAAGAGGAAATACTGACACAGAAAGAAAATAGTATGAGCAAACGTTGGGGCCCAAACTAACTAAATAGAAAAGGACAGGAAGGGTACTTACTGCAATCTCAGAAAACCCTGAAAAACACCAACTCTACTAATTTCAAAATCACCTGAGATCACACGACCTCTACCACCTAAATTAGTTCTCTGGTGTAACAAAAACAAAACAGCAGCCACTGAAAAAAAACTGGAAAAAGCAAATGTACAAAACACAGTGGCTGGACTAAACTGAGAGGGCAAAAGCCCCGGAGGGGACCCAGAAGGCCCCCACAGAAGTGCAGGACCAAATGCAAAAATATAGCAAAAACACAAAATAAGAAATTGTCTTATCTGATAGCAGGAGAGCAAACACGACACAGCAGGCTACAAGGGAAACTGGAAAGAAGGATTCAGACCAGAACAATTGATCACCGGCAACCCTGATGGAAAATTCCTCCCTTATATAAGACAAAATCAGTAACACCTGATTCCCAGTCCTCACAATCCTCACTAGTACCGCTTGTAACCACCAGAGGGAGCCTCTGCTCAGAACTCATCTCAAAACCATTCACAACAGTACCCCCCCCTTGAGGAGGGGTCACCGAACCCTCATTTGAGCAACCAGGTCGGTCAGGATGAGTTCTATGATACGCACGGATAAGTCTCCTAGCATGGATGTCCGAAGCAAAAAACCAAGAATTGTCTTCCTGACCATAACCTCTCCATTTAACCAAATACTGGAGTCTTCGTCTAGAAAAACGAGAATCCAATATTTTCTCAACCACATACTCCAGATTGCCCTCAACCAAAACAGGGTCAGGAGGCACAGCAGCAGGAACCACTGGCTCAACAAACCTCTTCAACAAGGACTTGTGGAACACGTTATGGATCTTAAATGTCCCTGGAAGAAGCAAACGAAAAGAAACAGGATTAATAATCTCCATGATCTTATAAGGTCCAATGAACCTAGGCTTAATTTAGGAGATGCTACTCTCATAGGAATATTCCTTGAGGACAACCAGACCAAGTCCCCCACTTTAAACCGAGGACCATCAGTCCTATCCCGGTTAGCAAACCGCTGGGCCTTCTCCTGAGAGGGGACAACCTCTCCACTACCTGGTCCCAAATCTGCTGCATACGCTCAACAACAGAGTCAACACCCAGACAGGACAGAAGCCTCCGTCTGTCCTGAAGAAAATCGAGGGTGAAAACCCAGAATTACAGAAAAAAGGAGACATCAAAGTGGCAGAGCTAGCCCTATTATTAAGAGCAAACTCAGCCAAAGGCAAAAAAAGGGGACCCAGTCATCCTGATCAGCAGACACAAAGCATGTTAGATAAGTCTCCAATGTTGGTTTGTTCTCTCAGTTTGACCATTGGTCTGAGGTTTAAAATTTGCCGAGGAGAAAGACAATTGAACACCCAGTCTAGAACAAAAAGTCCCCCAAAATCTGGAAACAAACTGGATCCTCTGTCAGACACAATGTTCTCAGGAATGCCGTGTAAACGAACCACGTGCTGAAGGAACAACGGCACCAATTCAGAGGAGGAAGGCAACTTAGGTAATGGCAAGATGTATCATTTTGGAAAACCTATCACAAATTACCCAGATGGTGGTCATTCTCTGAGAAACAGGAAGATCGGAAATGAAATCCATAGAGATATGGGTCCATGGTCTCTTGGGCACAGGCAATGGCATCAACAAACCACTAGAGCGAGAGCAAGGCTTGGAGCGAGAGCAAGTCCCGCAGGACTGCACAAATTCCCTGACATCGCGAGACAAGGTAGGCCACCAAAAGGACCGACTAACCAAGTCTTGGTACCAAAAATTCCGGGATGCCCAGCCAATGCGGAACAATGAATCTCAGACATCACACTCTTTTTCCATTGGTCCGGGACAAAACAATTTTCCAACAGGGCAGCGCTCGGGCCTATCCTCCTGACACCCCTCCAGAGCAAGTCTCAAATTGGGCGAGATGGCGAAAAGAACTACACCCTTCTTCAAAATAACAGAGGGATCAGATAGCTCAGGAGAGTCCGCAAGGAAACTCCTCGAGAGGGCATCCGCCTTAACATTCTTAGTGCCAGGAAAAAGGAAACCACAAAATTAAAACGTTGTGAAAAACAAGGCCCACCTGGCCTGTCTAGGATTGAGTCGCTTGGCAGATTCCAGATAGACCAGATTCTTATGGTCCGTAAGGACCACCACCTGTGTTTGGCTCCCTCCAGCCAATGTCTCCACTCTTCAAAAGCCCACTTCATGGCCAATAACTCCGATTACCCACGTTCATAATTACGTTCAGTAGGAGAACATTTTCGAGGGGAAAAAGGCACAAGGGTTACTTTTAGAGGTCTCTGGATCTTTTTGGGACAAACGGCACCTGCCCCAATTTCAGAGGCATCAACCTCCACCTGAAATGGCAGAGAAACATCAGGCTGCCGTAGAAACAGGAGCAGAAGTGAATCTCTGCTTAAGTTCCTGAAAACGCAGAGACTGCCTCAGGAGGCCAATCACCACATCAGAACCCTTTCTGGTCAAATCAGTTAATGGTTTAACAATAACCGAGAAATTACCAATAAATTTACGATAAAAATTGGCAAAACCCAAAAATCTCTGAAGAGCCTTTAATGAAGTAGGTTGGACCCAATCACAGATGGCCTGAACCTTGACCGGGTCCATTTCATAACAGATGGGGACAAAATGAATCCCAGAAATGAGATCTTCTGTACGCCAAAAAGACACTTTGTCCCTTCACATACAGAGCATTCTCTCTCAAATCTGGAATACAGTTCGAACATGTTTCACATGAGAGTCCCTGTCATTAGAAAAAATCAAGATATCATCCAAATAAACAATCAGAAATTTATCACAAATCCCTGAAAATGTCATTCATGAAGGCTGGAAGACGGAAGGAGCATTAGTGAGCCCAAAAGGGCTTTAACAAAGGTACTCAAAATGCCCTTCAGGGGTGTTAATGCCGTCTTCCTTTCATCCCTTGCTTAATTGCGATAAGGTATACCCCCCCTGAGGTCAAGCTTGGTAAAACCAAGTATTTGGTTTTTCCCCTGGAAAACAGGTCAGAAATAAAGGGGTAACGGGTATGATATTTCACAGTAAAAATTGTTAAGAGACGATAATCAATACACGGCCTTAATGAACCTCTTTTTTGGCCACAAAAAAAAAACCGCACCTAAGGGTGAAGGGGTTGGTCGATATGACCCTTCTCCAATGATTCCCTTTGGGTTATAAGACCGCATAGGTCTGTTCGGGTTTCGAAAGTTAAAAAGGGACCTTTAGGGAATTTTTTTCCCGGCACAAATTCAATGGGTCTTTGCTCTATGGGGAGGTTTGGATGCGTTTCTTTCGCAAATCCATCAGAAAAACAAAAAAAAAGTAGGAACATCCCCCGCCTGGGGGGAGGCAGGAAAAAACCCAGAGTGTTTGGTTTAAACATTGGCTGCCAACTGGTACAGACACAGTTTCCAATTCAAAAGGATTAGAGGACTGAAACCAAGGAAAAACCAGCTCGATTGTATGCAGTTTTTTGGCAAAATTTGCGACCCCGGGGTGTCAGGTTCAACCCTCTTATCACCTGAGTAGAAAACGGGGTTTTTTTTCTCAGCCAAAGGGGTAGAATCGATCCCCGAAAAAGGAATTTAAAATTCTGAAGGGGTTTTAAGGGAAACCCACAATTTTTAGCAAAATCATAATCCATCAGGTTAATAGCTGCTCCGAACAAGAAAGCCTGGCAGAAAATGAGGACAGAGGCATATCAGAGTGCGTTAATAAAAATTTTGTCTGAAAAATCCCCAAGAAACTGAGCGAGCAAAAGTCTTCCCCGCTTAGGGCAGACTGAAATAGCATGAGAGGCATCACCCAGTAGAAACATAACCCATTGCGCTTTCGAAACTCATGAGCTGTGCCCCGGGACACCACCCATCACACTGCATGGGCCCGCGTGGCTCACAAGGCAACACCATCCACGCATAATTCTCCGCTCACGCAAACTTTGTCTTTGAATCGCTAATGACATAGAATCATTGGGCCAGGGGGACGGGAATCCCACCATAACATCCTTTACATTATCCGACAGACCCTTCCGGAAAAGGCCGCCAAAGCGTCGTCATTCCATTTGGTCAGGGACTGCCACCTACGGAAATCTCTGACAGTATAATCAGGTCATCAAGCCCCTGATTTAATGCCAACAAGGTTTTCGCTTGATTCAGTGACATTAGGCTCATCGTACATAACCCCAAAGCCTGAAAAAATGCATAACATCACTCAAAAAAGGATCCCCAGGTTTCAGGGAAAAAAGCCCAATCCTGAGGATCGCCCGCGCAGGAGAGAGATGATAATTTGAAACTGCTGCGCGCGTTTCCTGAGGACTTAGATTTTAAGGCAAGAAACAATTTACAATTATTTTTTGAAATTTGAAGTTAGCTCGATCCCCTAAAACCAAATCTGGCATGGGGATCCTAGGTTCCACAACAGGCAACCTAGCAAGATATGCAGCAATACTCTGAACCTCGTGGCAAGCTGATCCACACGGCCAGACAACTGTGCAAACTCCATTGGGAGAAAGATCCTCCCCAGCACCCAGAGTACAGAGGGAAAAAAAAAAAAAAAAGCAACAAACAGAAAAATATCTTGCCAACTTTTCTTCCTTCAAAATATTTTTTCCCTTCTGTGAGTACCATACAATTTTTCTTTGGCCGGTGGATACTGTTATGTTACGGTTAGCTGAGGGTGCAGGAAAAAAAGGAAATACACCAGAGCAGTTGGAATCTATGAGATTGCAGTACCCTGACTAACCACCACAATAGAGGCAGGTGGGAGCGTTCCTACGTTGGTCCTAGACGCCTCGTCACAGCCTGAGAAAATAACTAACCTAAGATAGAAATAGGAAAGCTATCTGCCCGGAGAGCAGACCCCAAGATAATAGAAAGCCCCCAAACAATGTAATGGCGGTTTAGACAAGAGGAAATACTGACACAGAAAGAAAATAGTATGAGCAAACGTTGGGGCCCAAAACTAACTAATAGAAAAAGGACAGGAAGGGTACTTACTGCAATCTCGAAAAACCTGAAAAACACCAACTCTACTAATTTCAAAATCACCTGAGATCACACGACCTTACCACCTAAATTAGTTCTCTGGTGTAACAAAAACAAAAACAGCAGCCACTGAAAAAAAAACTGGAAAAAGCAAATGTACAAAACACAGTGGCTGGACTAAACTGAGAGGGCAAAAGCCCCGGAGGGGACCAGAAGGCCCCCCAGAAGTGCAGGACCAAATGCAAAAAATAGCAAAAACACAAAATTAAGAAATTGTTTACTATGATAGCAGGAGATGCAGACACGAACAGCAGGCTACAAGGGAAACTGGAAAGAAGGATTCAGGACCAGAACAATTGATCACGGCAACCCTGATGGGAAAATTACTCCCTTATTTAAGACCAATCAGTAACACCTGATTCCCAGTCCTCACAATCCTCACTAGTACCGCTTGTAACCACCAGGGGAGCCTCTGCTCAGAACTCATCTCAAACCCATTCACAACAATTACCTATGTTACGTCCTCTTCGAATTGGTGCCTTTGTTCCTTCAGCACGTGGTTCGGTTACATGCATTCGGAGAAACATTGTGTCTGACAGAGGAGTCCAGTTTGTTTCCAGATTTTGGAGGATCATTTTGTTCTAAACTTGGTGTTCAATTATCTTTCTCCTCTGCTTTTCATCCTAAGACCAATGGACAAACGAGGAACAAACCAGACTTGGGAGACTTATTTGAGATGTTTTGTGTTTGCTGATCAAGATGACTGGGTTTCTTTTTTGCCTTTGGCTGAGTTTGCTCTTAATAATTGGGCTAGCTCTGCCACCTTGATGTCTCCATTTTTCTGCAATTTTGGGTTTCACCCTCGATTTTCTTCGGGACAGGCGGAGGCTTCTGTCTGTCCAGGTGTTGACTCTGTTAGGGAGCGAATGCAGCAGATTTGGGACCAGGTAGTGGAGAGGTTGTCTCCTCTCTCAGGAGAAGGCCCAATGGTTTGCCAAACGGCATTGGACTGATGGTCCTCGGTTTAAAGTGGGGGACTTGGTTTGGTTGTCCTCAAGAAATATCCCTATGGGGGTTGCATCTCCACTTTTAAGCCCAGGTTCTTTTGGACCTTATAAGATCATGGAGATTCTTAATCCTGTTTCCTTCCGTTTGCTTCTTCAGGGACATTTAAGATCCATAACGTGTTCCACAAGTCCTTATTGAAGAGGTTTGTCGAGCCAGTGGTTCATATGGCTGCGCCTCCTGACCCTGTTTTGGTTGTGGGCAATCTGGAGTATGTGGTTGAGAAAATATGGGGATTCTCGTTTTTCTAGACAGAAACTCAGTATTTGGTTAAGTTGAGAGGTTATGGTCAGGAGGACAATTCTTGGGTGTTTGCTTCGGCATCCATGATAGGAGACTGATCCGTGCCTATCACCGAGCCCACCCTGATCGGCCTGGTTGCACAAATGAGGGTTCGGTGACCCCCTCAAGGGGGGGTACTGTTATGAATGTGCTAGAGATGGTTTCTGAGCAGAGGCTCCTCTGGTGGTTACAGGACAGTACTGAACCTTTCAGCGAGGAGTGGCAATCTGGAATTTCACGGACTGGTCTGATGTAAGGGAGGTTCCCTCCCATGATGGTTGCCGGTGACAATTGTTCTTGTCTCAATTGTGGTTCCTGGTTCATTTGGAGTTTGCTGGAGTCTTGCCTGCATCTCCTGCTTTCAGATAAGATATTTTTGCTTTTCTTTTTGTGCTTGCTTTTTGCATTGTTTTCTGCACTTTTGTGGAGGTCAGCCAGGTCCCTCTGGGGCCTGAGTCCTCACAGTTTTTCTGCAGCCACTGTTATTTGCTCATTTGCTTTTTCCTGTTTTTTCAGCGGCTGCGGCTTGGTTTTTGTTCACACTGAGATCTGATTTAGTGGGTGGCGAGATCGTGTGATCTCAGTATTTTTGTAATCAGAATTGTTGGATTTTTGTAGGGTTTTCTGGGTTGCAGAAAGTAATCTCTCCTGTCCTATCCTATTTAGTCAGCTTGAAGCCCCAGCGTTTGCTCAGTCTATTTTCTGCCTATGTTTGTATTTTCATCTTGTCTAAGGCTACTTTCACACTTGCGTTTTTTTGCGCAGCGCATTGTGCGCTATCGGACGCATGCACAATGTTCCCCTATCTTTAACATGGCAGGCGCAGGGTCTAGCGCTTGCACGCGTTCATGTGCGTTTGTCGTGCGCTGCGCATTTTCCCGGTGTGCGCCCATACGTGCTAGACGCTACATGTTGCATTTTTTTTTTCGCCCAACCGCTTTAAAAAACCGTGTGCGCACGGTGCACGCGCTATGCGCAAAAAATAACATTGCAGTCTATGGGGCGCTGGCGTGCACATGGCTTTGCGCTCGTCAGCGCTTTTGCACGCACGCGATTTTTCAGTAAATAATGTCTAAACACTTGTTTAAACCATGATAGAGCCAAGATGATAGAGCCAAAGATGATAGAGACAGAGTGATAGAGACAGAGATGATAGAGCCAAAGATGATAGAGACAGAGATGATAGAGCCAGAGATGATAGAGCCAAAGATGATAGAGACAGAGATGATAGAGCCAGAGATGATAGAGCCAGAGATGATAGAGCCAAAGATGATAGAGACAGAGATGATAGAGACAGAGATGATAGAGACAGAGATGATAGAGCCAAAGATGATAGAGACAGAGATGATAGAGCCAGAGATGATAGAGCCAAAGATGATAGAGACAGAGATGATAGAGCCAGAGATGATAGAACACAGAGATGATAGAGCCAAAGATGATAGAGACAGAGATGATAGAGACAGAGATGATAGAGACAGAGATGATAGAGCCAAAGATGATAGAGACAGAGATGATAGAGCCAGAGATGATAGAGCCAAAGATGATAGAGACAGATGATAGATGATAGAGACAGAGATGATAGAGACAGAGATGATAGAAATGTGACACATAGACAACCCATGCGCCAAAAAAACGCAAGCGAATGCAAAAACGCATGAAATCGCAGACAAATGCTGCGTTTTTTTTGTCGTAATGCGCATGCTGATGCTACTAAATATCGCAGCGTTTACAAGCGTTTGCACGTGTTTTTTTTAATGCGCTTCATGTGCACTCGAAACGCAGAGCAAAAAAACGCAAGTGTGAAAGTAGCCTAACCGCCATTATATGTTTGGGGGCTTTCTATTTCTTTGGGATCTGCTCCGGGGCAGATAGCTTTCATCTTTCTGCCTTTAGGTGTAGTTATCTCTCAGGCTATGACGAGGCGTCTAGGATCAACGTAGGAACGCTCACGGCTACCTCTTTGTTGTGTCGTTAGTTTAGGAATCTGCAACCCCATGTTACCAACATCTCAGGTGTTCGGCTGCCCTGCTGTTGTTCCTGCATGGAACGTGTTTAACAGCTTTCTGAGCTTTAAAGCTTTAAAGCCACCACAAGTTATACCCATTATTGCACACAACCAGACCTGTTCTTTTATCTCCTTCAACAGCTCGACTGCGATGTGAGCTGTATCACCTAAACAGATGAGCTTCAGCAGAGTATGCTGTCAATTTTCCATGGCAGTGCTGCAGACCTCCCAGATTGGGAATGATTGGGAGGTTACTTTTGGTGAGAAGGAGGAGGAGAAACAGGAACTGTAATACAAGGAGATTGAAACCCTGATGGAAGTTGGGACCACTATTCTTGGTGTGGGTAAGATGTGTGATGTCCCAACCTCTGACTCTGTCCCAGACTCCACCAGATTCAGCCAGTCTGCCATAAGGGAAATGTAGCATCCCTGTTCTCAAGAACTTGTGCACATGTCTGTGGTAAAGTAGACCTTCCCTGTGACTGCGTTGGCCAGAGAATGGTGATATTCTGTAACACGTGCTACTGCTTATGTAACGCATTGATGGCACACCAGGAAAAATAACGTTGGTTGGTAATCGAGTACAGTGGTGCTGCAACCGCCAAAGGTCATGGAAAGACTCAGTTCCCACAAGTTTAAACAGCAACATATCCGGGCTACTAATCTGACTATGTGGCTGTTTTGCGTTTTGGCTGTGTGTGGGTGGATTGATATTTCTGCTTTCTGATAAATGTCTGGGGCAGGGACAAGTGAACACTGTGCTGGAACAATGAACTGAATGTGGTTGCTGACTGTTGTGTCTGTGCAACTGCAGGTTGTGGGCAGGAGGCATCAGCGCCTGCTTCATGGACAGCAGATTGGGAAGTCCGTAAGACAGGGAAAGAAGCAGTGATTTCACCATCAGACAAAGATTTTGTACCCAGGCGTTCCATCACCTACTGGGGTGCTTGGCTGCCATGTGCTTTTGCATGCTGGTAGTGCCCAGGTTGGCAGTGTTCCTGCCTCTTCTTAGCTTGGTTTGGCAGATGATGCAAATTACAGTTGTTTTGTCTGAAGGACTTTCAGAAAAAAACTGCCATACAGGGGAACAACTCACCCTTGTCCTGTTATCTAGCGAGTGTGGGGGGCTTTGTGGAAAGTTGACCGAGTTTTCCCTCTGGTCAAATCACTACCTCGTCTTGACTGTTTTCGTGCTACGAACCAATATCTGTTTGCACTGCTATGCTCGCTAGGCGTGCCACACTCCAGGTTGGATAAGTGGCCTCAACATTGACAACTTCATCTTCCAATTCCTCAATCTGATCCTCCTTCAGAGTTGCGATTTTATGTCATATGTCACCTGGGACTCTTGATGGTGGGAGGAAGGAGGACCAGGTTGAGGATTCAGAGACCCAGCCTCTTTGCTACTGAGACTGGACTATTAACAACCTAAAATCCAGATCCATGTTACGCAGTGGTGAAAACAATCACCTGATTACTGCACATACCTCCAAGTGCAAATATGACAAAGAACAGGAGAAAAAGACTGGAGTTTTATAAACAAATTATCAAAAGGTTTTATTGAACAAATATTGCTGACAAAAACATAGCATAAAAACGTATAACTAGATGTGTGTTTAAAAAAGACACCAAAAAGTTGTGGACACCACATCACCTTAACATGGTATACACATTGTAATGTTAATAGATCACAAATAGGTGAGAGCATATAAAGTACCAAAGTATTGTTAAAGTCATATATCCTGAATAACAGGTCTCTGCCATAATAAAAGACCGCAGTACTGTGCCCACGATCTCAGGCCAATGTGTCCATACATAGCCTCACTAACCATACATGGTCATATACTATGGCAAGATCAGGAACAAAAAACCTCACCTAAATGCAGGATGTCACACAAATATGCCCCAACGTACGTTTCGCTTCTTGTATGTCTCGCTTTCTCAAGCTTTCGCTTCCCTTGAGAAACTGGGGCCTTTGTCTGTCATCCAACCCACAGCATCCTGGCAATTGTTTGGGTTCATCAGTGGTGTACCGCGCTGACCACGTTTTGTCAGGATGCTAAACAAGATCCAGTCACCTTCTGATCTGTAACACGGCCTTGGCAGGAACAAACACATTCACATCTCTTATCACGCTTACAGATATTGAATGCTTTATGCTTATGAAAAAAAAATTCCTGGCTTTAATTTTGACAAGTATTCTCACAGAGGTGTTATGTGCAAATCCAATATATCTAACAATGTGTGGCAATTTTTTTTTAAGATATCAGCTTTATTACACACAGCAACAGCAGACTCAAGAAAATTAGAGATAAATAGTCACATTTACGTATCTCTACAGGCTTTGCGCCAGTTGCACAACTGCTAGATAAAAATACACTATCTATCTATCCCCGTAGAATGTAAGTCCGCAAGGACAGAGTTCTTTCCCTTCTGTACCAGTTTGTCATTGTAAATTTGTTTACTGTAAATTATATCTATAACTTTGTATGTAACCCCTTCTCATGTACAGCACCATGTAATTAATGGCACTATATAAATAAATAATAATAATAATATTAAACCAATAGAAAATGTGTAGGCTTGTGCAGATTGGTCAATGGCAATCCTGTCTCTTTCACTTGAGGAGGCTGCTGCCAAGTAAAATGAGGCTTGTACATGTTCCTGACATGGGTTTCAGGCCTGACAGTCTGACCACAATATAGGCCCTTGCTTGAATACACTGTATTCAGAATTTGATTCTAATGCTTTTGGTGTCTGGTAGAATTCAATTTACTGACATTGATCATACAGCTCCCCCAACTCCTGTATTATATTCACCTTACAGTTGCTTCACCCGCTAGGACAGTTACTCCAGTGGGATCTGGTGGCAAAAATGAACTGTGGACCTTACAAAACGCAGGTTTCACAGCACCTGGTGGCCCTCTGAAAATTAAAGCGATGGCCGCATAATGACATTTTGGTGGACATGATGGTGGTGTTGGGCAAAGCCCAAAATTCAAACGGGCATGTTTTAGCTGGCATTGTAAAGTGATGGGGAATATGTATTCCACTATCTGGCTAACTATTTGGCATGAGGGAGTGACCTCCCGAATGTAGGAGTGAGAGCTCTCCCAAATGTATGATAAAGGGTCACCTGAGGGCCCTTATGAAACTTAGGTTTGATGGCACCTACTGGTACTCTGCTAATTGTCAGCGAGGGCCACATAATGACATCGCAGTGGACCTGGTGGTTGTGGGCAAAGCTCAAAATTCAAATGGACATGTTTTATCTGGCATTGTAAAGTGATGGGGAATATGTATTCCACTATTTGTCTAACTATTTGGCATGAGGGAGGGACCTCCCAAAAATAGGAGTGAGAGCTCTCCCAAAAGTATGATACAGGGCCACCTGAAGGCCCTTACCAAACTCAAGTTTCACAGCACTGTTGGCACTCTGCTAATTGTCAGCATGGGTCGCATAATGCCATGGCAGCGGATATGGTGGTGGTGGCAGGCAAATCACAAAATTCAAATGGGCATGATTTAGCTGGCATTGTAAAGTGATGCGGAATATGTATTCTACTATCTGACTAAGTATTTGGCATGAGGGAGGGTCCTCCCAAAAGTAGGAATGAGAGCTCTCCAAAATGTATGGTACAGGGCCACCTGACTGCCCTTACCAAACTCAGGTTTCACAGCACCTGCTGGCACTCTGCTAATTGTCAGCGAGGGCCGCATAATAACATGGCAGGCGACATGGTGGTGGTGGCGGGCGATGCCCAAAATTCAAATGGGCATGTTAGAAATGGAATCATAAAAGTTTGGGGAATATGTATTCCATTATCTTGCTAAGTATTTGGCATGAGGGAAGGACCTCCCAAATGTAGGAGTGAGAGCCCTCATAAATGTTAAAGTAAAAAATAAAGCCAAAATGTTTGACGTGAACATATGCCAAAGGGGAGGTATATATATATATACACAGTACAGACCAAAAGTTTGGACACACCTTCTCATTCAAAGATTTTTCTGTATTTTCATGACTATGAAAATTGTAGAATCACACTGAAGGCATCAAAACTATGAATTAACACATGTGGAATTATACATTACACTTTACAAAAAAGTGTGAAACAACTGAAAATATGTCTTATATTCTAGGTTCTTCAAAGTAGCCACCTTTTGCTTTGATTGCTGCTTTGCACACAGAAAAGGTGAACGGCTGGACTTTACATGCCTAGTTCCCACCGTGAAGCATGGAGGAGGTGGTGTGATGGTGTGGGGGTGCTTTGCTGGTGACACTGTTGGGAATTTATTCAAAATTGAAGCCGTCAGCGGTCCAGCTCACCCCAAACCATCTCGATTGGGTTCAGGTCTGGTGACTGTCGAGGCCAGGTCATCTGGCGTAGCACCCCAACACTCTCCTTCTTGGTCAAATAGCCCTTACACAGTCTGGAGGTGTGTTTGGGGTCATTGTCCTGTTGAAAAATAAATGATGGTCCAACTAAACGCAAACTGGATGAAATAGCATGCTGCTGCAAGATGCTGTAGTAGCCATGCTTGTTCACTACGCCTTCAATTTTGAATAAATCCCCAACAGTGTCACAGCAAAGCACCCCCACACCATCACCCTCCTATTCCATGCTTCACGGTGGGAACCAGGCATGTAGAGTCCATCCGTTCACCTTTTCTGTGTGCAAAGCAGTAATCAAAGCAAAAGGTGGCTACTTTGAAGAACCTAGAATATAAGACATATTTTCAGTTGTTTCACACTTTTTTGTAAAGTGTAATGTATAATACCACATATGTTAATTCATAGTTTTGATGCCTTCAGTGTGATTCTACAATTTTCATAGCCATGAAAATACAGAAAAATCTTTGAATGAGAAGGTGTGTCCAAACTTTTGGTCTGTACTGTATATATATTTATATATATTATATATATATATATATTTTTTTTTTTTTTGCCTTATATACAGTCAGGGCCAGAAATATTTGGACAGTGGCACAATTTTCGCGAGTTGGGCTCTGCATGCACCACATTGGATTTGAAATGAAACCTCTACAACAGAATTCAAGTGCAGATTGTAACGTTTAATTTGAAGGGTTGAACAAAAATATGTGTTAGAAAATGTAGGAATTGTACACATTTCTTTACAAACACTCCACATTTTAGGAGGTCAAAAGTAATTGGACAAATAAACATAACCCAACAAAAATATTTTTATTTTCAATATTTTGTGGTGAATCCTTTGGAGGCAATCACTGCCTTAAGTCTGGAACCATGGACATCACCAAACGCTGGGTTTCCTCCTTCTTAATGCTTTGCCAGGCCTTTACAGCCGCAGCCTTCAGGTCTTGCTTGTTTGTGGGTCTTTCCTCTTAAGTCTGGATTTCAGCAAGTGAAATGCATGCTCAATTGGGTTAAGATCTGGTGATTTACTTGGCCATTGAAGAATGTTCCACTTTTTGCACTCATGAATCCTGTGTAGCTTTGGCTGTATGCTTGGGGTCATTATCCATCTGTACTATGAAGCGCCGTCCAATCAAGTTTGCAGCATTTGGCTGAATCTGGGCTGAAAGTATATCCCGGTACACTTCAGAATTCATCCGGCTACTCTTGTCTGCTGTTATGTCATCAATAAACACAAGTGACCCAGTGTAAGGTTCTGTGTACATGTTCCTGAAACTCAGTTTGTTCGTCAGCCATTTTACTTTCTGTCTTGCTGCAGCTTTCTTGCCCTCAGTCAAAATGGAGTCTCCAGCTTGCATGTTCCCGCCCTGATTCTCTCCTTTTGCTTCTTAAGCAGCCACAGCTGAGCAATCAGTGCTTCAGAATCTAGCCTGCAGTGAACCTGTGACCTGACTCCTAAAGCCTTGGACCTTGTACTCCAGCTATTCCTACTGAGGAACTCTGAAGCACTTGTGGACTCTGAACCCTGCTCTTTGAAAGACCCACGTTTGCATGGACTTACGGTAACAGAGAAGAAGATCCTGAACCTGTTGTGGAGAGTGATTGCTGAGCTTAGATTACTCTGGCCTGCTGTGTCTCCTGCTTCTGTGTCTGCAAACTGTGTGACTATTTTTGCCAACTTATATGAAGTAATACAAGACTTTCTATATCAAACCTGTGTCTCATGTATTTTCATCGCACCCAAGCACAAGACGCTAATATGAACTGTACTACATACATTACAAGATTCTGAAGCCAAAACGTTAGTGTCTGCTGGGTCTGGAAAGGCTGTGTCTGCTGTAACTGTGGATATCGGATGTCCGGTTGTACTTTCTGTGATGACAGTGGTTGTGACTTCTCACAACCATTCCAGGTGAGCAATTCCCTTAAGTGTTTTTTTTTCTGCAGTGTTACCACAGGTAAACACTATTGTTTTTTTTTTTTCTCTTTTCTCTTTTTTGTCTGCTGTAACTGTGGATATCAGATGTCCGGGTGAACTTTCTGTGATGATAGTGGTTGTGACTTCTCACAACCATTCCAGGTGAGTAGTTCCCTTAATTTTTTTTCTCTCTGCAGTGTTACCACAGGTAAACACTATTGTTTTTTTTTTCTCCTCTCCTCTTCTTCCAGTACTCCTGTCTTAAAAGATCTGGAAAATGGAGGCCCGCATAAAGGAACTTTGCGGAGTGACTGATAATATCCTTGCAGATTTGCAGAATATAAAGACCCGTTTTTCAAGCCTACAGGACCTCACTAATCACAATTTGCAAGTGTTTGGACAGACTGCCCAGGATTTGCGAGCCAGGATTGAGGTTCTAGAAGAGCGAGTCCAGGCTCCTGCCGTAGCCCCGAGTTCTGGGATTCCCAAGTTGCCCCTTTTCGTTTTGGCGGTGAACGTGAGAAATTCAGGGGATTTATTAATCAATGCAATCTTTTTTTTTCTGCACATGCTTCACAATTTCCCACTGAACGATCTAAGGTGCTTACTATAATTATGTTGCTTACCAACAGGGCTTTGATGTGGGCAAACCCTCTGATTGAGACTGAGGATGATTGTTTGAATCACCTTGATGCTTTTATTTCAGCCATGGGGCAGGTGTTTGATGACCCCAATCGAGGTGCAACAGCTGAAGCAGCCATGTTAGCTTTGCGCCAAGGTAAGCACTCGGTAGCTGAATATGCCTTGGATTTCAGGAGATGGGCCCTTGATACCACCTGGGACAGTTCCGCCAAAAAATCTATTTTTCGAAAGGGGTTATCTCCACTGATTAAGGATGAACTTGCTCGTGCCGACCCTCCCACTGCGTTAGGTGACTTTATTAACTACTGCATCCGTATTGATACTCGTCTGACTGAACGCAGGCAAGAGAGATGGTTCGAAAGCAATCGCACTAACCTTTTCCTACCTTCCTCTCCAGCTAAGGAACCTTTGAGTAGGATTACACGGGAACCTGAACCTGAACCCATGGAGGTAGACTCTTTACAACGACGGGTTAGTGATGCACGCAAGGAACATCGTTTTAAGGAAAATCTATGTTTCTTTGTGGTAAGTCAGGGCACTTCATTATAAACTGCCCCAGCCGTTCTCGTAAGACTACAGCAGCACTCATTCATTGTGAGTGTTGCGAGAGGGGATCTGTCAGGTCCGAGCCTCAGGCTCCAGAGAGATCTGCAGCAACAGATCTTGATTTCTCGGACTTAAACTCCGTTACCTCTGAGGACGTTGACTGTGTAAACGCTGCCATTTTTCAAGTTTCCTCAGCGGGTGTCCCAGCTGAGTTGTAAGAAAAACAATTCTCATTGCTTTCTTTCCATCAAACTCTGGGTTGACTCAGCTTGGGTGTCTAGCTCTGCTATGATCGACTCAGGGGCAAGTGGAAATTTTATGGATGTCTCCTTTGCTCTGAAACAGGGGATACGTTCAGTGAAGAAGGCTACTCCAGTACAGATGGAAACTGTGGATGGCTCCCTGCTGACCTCTGGACCAGTGGATCAGGAAACAGAGCCTTTGAGGGTTCTTATGGGTAAAGATCATCAAGAGAAACTGTCCTTTATGCTTATCTCTTCTCCCCACTTTCCCATTATTCTAGGGCTACCATGGCTGCAGGCTCAGAATCCTACCATTAACTGGGAGACCAAGGAATTACACTTTCCAGAGAAACAGATGAGTCCAAAAGTTTCAGCTTGCTCTGTTCCTAAAGGAACCATGTCAGTCCCTGAACTACCAGCTGTATACCAGGACTATGTGGATTTATGTGACAAGAAGAACGCTGACCAGCTTCCTCCTCACCGTCCATATGATTGTCCAATTGAATTATTGCCTGGAGCAGAGATACCTTTTGGTAAGATCTACCCCCTGGAGGGGCCCGAGCTAAATGCTTTAAAGGATTACATAGACGAAAATCTAGCCAAGGGCTTCATACGCCCCTCTTCATCTCCTGCAGGTGCACCCATCTTCTTTGTAAAGA
The DNA here is from genome assembly GCA_033576555.1 of Oophaga sylvatica. NCBI lineage: Eukaryota > Metazoa > Chordata > Amphibia > Anura > Dendrobatidae > Oophaga > Oophaga sylvatica. Next base: position 310,989,333 of record JARQOD010000001.1, read on the forward strand.
AGAAAGATGGATCTCTGAGACCATGCGTAGACTATAGGGAACTCAATAAGGTTACTATTAGAAACCGTTATCCATTGACTTTAATCCCTGAGTTATTGGAGAGAGTGCGACATGCCAAAATTTTCTCTAAACTAGATCTTCGTGGGGCCTATAACTTAGTCCATATTAGACCTGGGGATGAATGGAAGACTGCATTCAGGTCACGCTATGGACACTTTGAATATCTAGTTATGCCTTTTGGTCTGAGTACCGCCCCAGCCACTTTCCAACACTTGGTGAATGACATCTTCAGGGATCTCCTAGATACATTCGTGGTAATTTATTTGGATGATATTCTAATTTTTTCTAACTCCACAGAGGAACATCATGGACATGTGAGAATGGTCTTGGAACGTCTAAGACAAAATCATCTTTACATCAAACTTGAAAAGTGTGAATTCCATAGGACCGAAATTCAATTTCTGGGGTATGTACTGTCTACACAAGGAATTAGTATGGATGGAAGCAAAACCCAAGCCATCAAGGATTGGCCAAGTCCTAGAAATGTGAAGGAGGTAGAGCGCTTCATCGGGTTTGCCAACTTCTATAGACATTTCATTAGAAATTTCTCTGAGGTAGTGTCACCTATCACCCAACTTACCCGGAAAGAGTCTACGTTCTCCTGGACTCCCCAAGCCCAGGAAGCATTTTCCCGTCTAAAAGATAAATTTACCACTGCACCTATCCTAGTACATCCCAACCCCGAGCTTGCCTTCATAATAGAGGTGGATGCTTCAGACTGTGCCGTTGGAGCTATACTCTCTCAGAGAACAGGTGAGAAGAATGTCTTGCATCCCTGTGCCTTCTTTTCCCAGCAGTTGTCTTCGGCTGAGAGGAACTACGATGTGGGCAATAGAGAGTTGTTGGCCATTATTGCCGCCTTCAAAGAATGGAGACACCTTCTTCAGGGAGCTGCACAGCAAATAGTCGTCCTGACAGATCATCGTAACCTTGAGTTTATCAGGTTGGCTAAGTGCCTGACTCCTCGCCAGGCTCGCTGGAATCTTTTCTTAAACCAATTTAATTTTATCATTTCTTATAGACCAGGATCGCGCAATGGAAAGGCTGATGCACTCTCTAGGATTTACTCAGCAGAGACACGTCCAATTACTCCTCCTAAGACTATTCTTCCTGACTCTAGATTCCTAGGAGTAATTCATAATCAAGACCTACTTAAGGACATCAAGGAAGCATACCATGCGGATTCCTTTTTGGCACAACCCCCAAGGGACGTAAGTCTTGTCTTTAAGAATGGTGTGTGGATTCAGGGACAACGCCTGTATATTCCTGAAACAGTCAGATTGAGAGTATTGCAACTCATTCACGATTCCAAGATAGCTGGGCATAGAGGAATTCTAAAGACACAGGAATTTCTCTCTCGTTTCTTTTGGTGGCCCACTTGCAGGAAGGATGTTTTAAACTATGTCACTTCATGTGAAGTCTGTGCAAGATGCAAAACACCTCGCTCCTCACCAACTGGTCTGTTACAGCCTCTTCCCACCCCGTCCCGCCCGTGGGGATCCATTTCTATGGACTTCATTGTGGAGTTACCAACCTCTCAAGGGAAGAACACCATTCTAGTGGTGGTTGACCGTCTAACAAAGGCAGCTCATTTTATCCCTTGTGTCGGCTTACCCACTGCAAAACAGACATCAGATTTGATGATTAAAGATGTGTTTCGCTTACATGGAGTACCGGATGAGGTTATTTCGGATCGAGGGGTGCAATTCACTTCTAGGTTTTGGCAAAATTTCTGTGCAGCATTGGACATTAAAGTAAACCTTTCTTCTGCTTTTCATCCCCAGACTAATGGACAGACCGAACAAACCAATCAAACCCTGGAGCAGTATCTCCGCTGCTTTATCTGCCACCTACAGGATGATTGGGTGGATCTACTTCCATTAGCTGAGTTCTCGTATAACAACTCTCAGAGTGCCTCCACTAAGCAGTCTCCTTTTTACTCTAATCTAGGTTATCATCCTAACATTCTACCACGATTTCCCATAGAAACGCCTTTACCAGCAGTGGCTGAAAGAATCACGTCTTTACAGAAGAATATGGATCTTCTAAAGGAGAATCTGGAATCGGCTCAGGAAAGGTACAAGAAAGCAGCAGATAAATTTCGTAAACCTGCACCAGCTTTCAAGGTAGGAGACTTGGTCTGGCTGTCAACCAGAAATCTTAAGTTAAGGATTCCATCGTCTAAGTTGGGACATAAGTACATTGGACCCTATAAAATCAGTAAAATTATAAGTGCCGTTGCTTGTCGTCTTCAACTGCCCAGAACTATGAGAATTCACCCTGTCTTTCATGTATCCCTACTAAAGGCTGCGACACCCAATACGTTTCCTGGACGTTCTTCTCCTTGCCCTGACCCAGTGCTAGTCGATGGTCAGGAAGAATTTGTGGTGGAAAGGATTTTAGATTCCAGGTTGTATAGAAATCAGTTACAATATCTGATTAAATGGCAGGGCTACCCAGTGGAGGACAACTCATGGGAACCAGTCAATAACGTTAATGCTCCTCGCTTGCTCCGTCAGTTTCATCAGAGGTACCCACACAAGCCTGGCCTGAGGTCATCCGGAGGTTGTCCCTAAGGGGGGAGTAATGTAAGGTTCTGTGTACATGTTCCTGAAACTCAGTTTGTTCGTCAGCCATTTTACTTTCTGTCTTGCTGCAGCTATCTTGCCCTCAGTCAAAATGGAGTCTCCAGCTTGCATGTTCCCGCCCTGATTCTCTCCTTTTGCTTCTTAAGCAGCCACAGCTGAGCAATCAGTGCTTCAGAATCTAGCCTGCAGTGAACCTGTGACCTGACTCCTAAAGCCTTGGACCTTGTACTCCAGCTATTCCTACTGAGGAACTCTGAAGCACTTGTGGACTCTGAACCCTGCTCTTTGAAAGACCCACGTTTGCATGGACTTACGGTAACAGAGAAGAAGATCCTGAACCTGTTGTGGAGAGTGATTGCTGAGCTTAGATTACTCTGGCCTGCTGTGTCTCCTGCTTCTGTATCTGCAAACTGTGTGACTATTTTTGCCAACTTGTATGAAGTAATACAAGACTTTCTATATCAAACCTGTGTCTCATGTATTTTCATCGCACCCAAGCACAAGACGCTATATGAACTGTACTACATACATTACACCCAGTGCCATTGAAAGCCATGCATGCCCATGCCATCACGTTGCCTCCACCATGTTTTACAGAGGATGTGGTGTGCCTTGGATCATGTGCCGTTCCCTTTCTTCTCCAAACTTTTGGCTTCCCATCATTCTGGTACAGGTTGATCTTTGTCTCATCTGTCCATAGAATACTTTTCCAGAACTGAGCTGGCTTCTGGAGGTGTTTTTCAGCAAATTTAACTCTGGCCTGTCTATTTTTGGAATTGATGAATGGTTTGCATCTAGATGTGAACCCTTTGTATTTACTTTCATGGAGTCTTCTCTTTACTGTTGACTTAGAGACAGATACACCTACTTCACTGAGAGTGTTCTGGACTTCAGTTGATGTTGTGAACGGGTTCTTCTTCACCAAAGAAAGTATGCGGCGATCATCCACCACTGTTGTCTTCCGTGGGCTCCCAGGTCTTTTTGGATTGATGAGTTCACCAGTGCTTTCTTTCTTTCTCAGGATGTACCAAATTGTAGATTTTGCCACTTCTAATGTTGTAGCAATTTCTTGGATGGGTTTTTTTCTGTTCTTGCAGCTTAAGGATGGCTTGTTTCACCTGCATGGAGAGCTCCTGTGACCGCATGTTTCCTTCACAGCAAAACCTTCCAAATGCAAACACCACACCTCAAATCAACTCCGGCCCTTTCATCTGCTTAATTGAGAATGACATAACAAAGGGATTGCCCACACCTGTCCATGAAATAGCCTTGGAGTCATTTGTCCAATTACTTTTGGTCCCTTTAAAAACAGGGTGGCACATGTTAAGGAGCTGAAACTCCTAAACCCTTCATCCAATTTTAATGTGGATACCCTCAAATGAAAGCTGAAAGTCTGGACTTCAACTGCATCTGAATTGTTTTGTTTCAAATTCATTGTGGTAATGTCTAGAACCAAAATTAGATAAATGTTGTCTCTGTCCAAATATATATGGACCTAACTGTACATGTAATTATGAAGGAAATAATGTTTCTTAGCATTTTTCCTATTAAAAAAATTGGTTTGGTTTGGTAGGTCTTTTTAAAAATCTGTAAAACTGGTGCAATAGTCTGACAACATTATTCCCAGATACCACATGTGAATCAGAAAGGCATGCAGGCATCTTCTAGATGCTGTTCCCATTTAGTTTTAGCTCTTTCCAATCCATTTCAGCTTTTTTCTTATGTTAGGGTTGGCAGAACGCACCAAATGAAATATATACTGTATAATAATAATAATAATAAGGTGCGTTCGCAACCCAGGGTCCACCGTGCAGAGATTGAACCTGCTGCTAAGCAATGGCGGAACAAGGCGTCGGTTGAACGCCGACAACATGCTGGTTAGATGTCACCCGGTATGAACAGCGGCGAACTCTGTTGCTTCACAGAGCCGCAGCAGCAAAGTAATAGAACGGTGTTTCCTCTTGCATGTCACAGGACACAGCTGATATGGCGCGAGTGAGGTCTCTAGGCTCAACAGAAAAAGCAGGGTAGGACTAATCATTAACCCCTTTATTCCATCCGACGTACTATTCCGTCCATGTGACCCTGGACCTCACTCCCATGGACAGAATAGTACGTCACGTCTTTAATGCGACATTGCGACTTAATTCGCGGTGATCGCATTAAAATTCCGACGCCATCTTACCTGTAGGAAGATGGTGTCGGCATCCCGGGCAGTGTTCTCCCCATCCAGCCTCCCTAGCGCTGTGATTGGCTGTTCAATCCTGAACAGCCAATCACAGGCTTTCTCATTGTTTTAGCCAATCAGATTGGCTGAAGCAGTAAGATCCAAGGCTAGGATCGAGTACCGATGTACACGATCCTAGGCCAGGGCCTAGGACCATCCAGACCCCCCCGGATTGGCGCGATTGCCGATCATATCGATCGTGCCAATCGCAGGGCACTGCTGGTTCCTGCTGGATCGGTGCTGTAATAGAACCAATCCTAGGCTGGAACCTAGGACAGGCCTAGCAGGGCCTGCAGGAGTGGATTGGCGCGATCGATGTTATCGTCAATCGCGCCAATCGCAAGGCACAGCCGCGGTGTTATCGCGCTGTGCCTTGCTGCTGACCTGCCGGATCGGTGCTGTAATAGCACCGATCCTGCTAAAGAGGCTCAGGACAGGCCCAGCAGGGCCTGCAGGAGCTGATTGGCGGGATCGATGTCATCATCAATCGCGCCAATCACAGGGCACAGCTGCGGTCTGACCGCTGTTTGACTGCGCTGTGCCCTGCAGGTGACCTGGCTGCTGCCCTGGCTGTGACCTGCCTAGGATCGGAGCTGTGAGCTCCGATCCTAGGCATGTTCGAGGGTAACCAGGAGAGCTCTGATTGTTGGGATCTTGTTATGATGGATCCCACCAATCACAGGTCACAGAAGTGATATGACCGCTCTGTGACCTGTCTCACCTGGCTCTGACCTGTGAGTGACCGTTCTGCAGGGGTCCTCACACTTGCTGAGGATTCCTGCAGAGCGGTCATACTAACAGATCTCTCCTCCTATTCTGGGCCTTGTAGTGCTGAAGACAGAAGACAGAAGAAAGAAGAAAAGAAGAAAGAAGAAAAGATAGAAAAAAGAAGAGAAACTACAACCGTAAGTATTGATCCCAATATCTCTTCCTCACCCCATCCCCCTTCCCCCTCTTTTTACCCCCTCCACCCCCTTTGCGCCGCCTCCATGCGCACATTCAGCAGCCGCCGAGCGTTGATTGGTGACGCAGTTCACCGATCAACACTCGTGTTCTCAGCCCCCTTTGCGCCACTTCCGTGCGCACACTCTGCACCCGCCGAACTTTGATAAGTGACGCAGTTCACTTATCAGTAGTGTTGAGCGATACGATACCGCAAGTATCGGGTATCGGCCGATATTAGCTCTATCGGCCTTTCGATACTTAGTTCCGATATTTTCGTCTTATCGGATACCGGAATCGGGATTGTCACTGTCACTGTCCGTCGGTCGGGTCTGTCAGGAGTCAGCGGCACTTACCTGGCAGAAGATCTCCGGCGGTCACGGGCTGGACTGCTTCATGGCCGCCATCATCTTTCCCCGGCGGTCACATGCAGTTTCTCGCGATAACTGCAGTGACTGCTGGGTAATCCCGGCCGTAAAGCAGTCAGTCCGATGACGTCACCGCCGGGGAAGCAGGTAATCAGCTGTGCTGCGTCGCGATGACAGGCTCTGCCTGTCATTGCGATGTAGCAGAGCTGGATCGTCGTGGGACTGTCGTTACTATGGACTGCGTCGGACAGGTGGTATACTGTTGGTTTGTTTGTTTTCTTTTTACAGGAGATCGATGGCGTCGCAGGAATGAGTGTATAATAAAATTAATGAAAACTGTGTTGTCTCTTTTATTTCATTAAAATACTTTTTTCTTGCTTTGTCTTTTTTTTATCATTTAATAACTTTGGGATTAATAATGGATCGGTGTCTTATTGACACCTCTCCATTATTAACCGGGCTTATTGTCACCGTGCAATCAACGGTGACATTAACCCCTTATTACCCCACTTGCCACCGCTAAAGGGCAGTGGGAAGAGCCGGGTAAAGTGCCACAATTGGCACATCTTTTGATGCGCCAAATGTGGGGCTGCTGTAGCCTGGTATTATCAGGCTGTTGAGGGCCAAAATCCATGGGCCTTGACAGTCTTTTAATACCAGGCCGCAGCAGTCTGCATTTTACTTGGCTGGTTAACAAAAATAGGGGGACCCCTACGCCGTTTTTTTTTCGAGGGGATCCCCTATTTTTGTTAACCAGCCAAGCTAAGCAGACTGCTGTGGCCTGGTATTATCAGGCTTGCAAGGTCCATGGATATTGGATCCTTACCAGCCTGAAAAACCAGGCCTCAGCGGTCTGCTTCATCTGGCTGGTTAACAAAAATAGGGGGGACCCCACGCCAATTTTTTTCGAGGGGATCCCCTATTTTTGTTAATCAGCCAAGATATGCAGACTGCTGTGGCCTGGTATTATCAGGCTGGCAAGCAGGGTCGGACTGAGCCACCGGGACACCGGAGAAACCTCCGGTGGGCCCCAGCTCCTGCGTGGTCGGCCCTGATTTGAAAGGATAGGTCGCGGGGCAGAGGGGGCGGTGGCCCCGGGCCCCGCGCTCTGAGGGGGCCCACCCGGAGCTACGCTACAGTAACTGTATCGGCGTGCACAGCACGCCGATACAGTTACATTCTGCGGCAGAGCAGGGAGAATCGATCTTCCTGCTCTGCCGCCCAGAAGCTATGGGGCCTGAACAGGCGTTGGGGGGGCCCGGTGCCAGCAGTGGGCCCCCCAACCGTCATCGGAGGGTCAGCTGTATCGGCATGGGTACGGTTGGGGCGAGGATATGGGTGTGATTAGCTGTGAAATGGGTGTGGTCGGGGCGTGGCTTAAAATTTGCAGCGGAGCGCAATGCGCGCCGCAGCCTTTAACCCTCTTTCCTGTCTTCAAATTTGGGAGGTATGCTGTATGACCTCCCTACAACTTCTGGGCATGCTCCTGATGAGCGCGACGGATGGTCTCCTGAGGGATCTCCTCCCACACCTGGACTAAAGCATCCACCAACTCCTGGACAGTCTGTGGTGCAACGTGGCATGGCCTAAAATTTGCTGCAGCAGGCACAGCGTGCCACAGCCTTTGTCCCTCTTTCCCTTCTTCAAAGTTTGGGAAGTATGATGGTGGGCCCCAAGAATATTTTTTCTCTGGTGGGCCCAAGGTACTCCAGTCCGACGCTGCTGGCAAGGTCCATGGATCTTGGCTCCTTAACAGCCTTAAATACCATGCCTCCGCAGCAGGGGCGTACATAGAAATCATGGGGCCCCATAGCAAAAGTCTGAACGGGCCCCTCCCAAAAAAAAAAACCCAGAGCCATTGTAAATGTAAAGTGCCAGCACAGTGAGGGGACACATTAAACAAAAAAATGTATTATGCCCCCATAGATTGTGCCCCCATAGATGCTCCATAGTATAGGCCCTTATGCTGCCGCAGCTGCTGCAACCAAAAAAAAAAAAGACATACTCACCTTTCGTCGCTGGGGGCCAGGTGCCGGTGTCCTGAGCAGGGGGTGACACCAGGTGCCGATGTCACCGCTCGCTCAGGGCCCCGGCACCTGAGATATTTACCTGTCCTCTCTCCACTGCTGAGTGCCGCTGTCTTCGGGGTCCTCCAGCAGTGAATGATGAGGCAGAGGGCGCGGCGCGCACTAACGACGTCATCGCGCCCTCTGACCTGAACATTGCAGCAAGAGGACGCGAGCAACGGTGGAACGGGACAGGTAAATATCCCTTATACTCACCCTTCTGCCAGAGCGGTCTGTGCAGCCCTGCTCTTCTCCCACGGTCTCCGCCGCCAGTGTTCAGCAGTCACGCGGGACAGCTCATTAAAGTCATGAATATGTGCGTATTCATGACTAGTGTTGAGCGATACTGCTCGATATCTAAAAATATCGTATCGGAATGGTATCGCCGATATCACTAAATATCGTCGATATCCGATTCCGATGTAAGTCTATGGGAATAAAATATCGCAACAAAACAAACCTTTTCTTTCGTTGTAAACACAAAATATACACACATAGAATACATATATATATATATATATATATATATACATGTCATTGTGACATATATATATACATATATTTATAGTTTATACACTTCTACATAGTAAAATAGACTCTGATTCAATTGCCGGGTAAAGCCGTGACATACCCCATAGAAGTCGACGGGCTCGGTGCCGAGTACCCCAAAAACCTCTGGCTCTGTGCGACTCAACTTGGGCGTCACGAACAGGATTCTGTAGCTCGCTATAAGCGAGTCCTGTGTGCCTGAATTGAACTGGTTTTGTGCTTGAGAATTGCTAAAATCATCAGAGAATGTATTTGCCATTTTTCCGCCATATCTGCGTCACGACGAGGCACTGGTGAAGAAGAAGGGCGTGCTCTTCGTGGGTGTACACTCACTCAGTGGCTCGAAAACGATGGCCGCCCACTCTAAATGGTACTGCAATGTAAGATCGTGCCCCACAGCTCTTGAGTTCCGCCTCCTCATCCTCCTCAGTGTGCGGAAACTAACGCGAAGGTCCCGCCTCCCTACGAAAAGAGGGGCCCTCTCCAGATGCTAATGACACATGTGACTTGGCAGAGATGGCTACTGGACACGAGCAGAAGTGTGAAGGGATGGAGCAGTCAGAGCTCTCCCCCCACGGAAGCGACCCGATCGCCACGGAACCACCGTTGGGCACCCGGCCTGGAAACCCTCCTACGCTGCAAGAAGCGGAGGATATCCTAAGAGGCCTGGCCCGGCACCGGGAGGAGGTCGCCAGGATGGAAGCCAGCTGGCGTGCCCTAAAACTAAACTTGGAGCGGCGCCAATCCCTCTTACCTGAAGTGTCTGTACCGGAAGGTGAGGCACCCGTTCTAGTAGAGGAGTCCGTGCGGGCATCCCAGCCCTTGCAATGTGATCCGGTTGACGTTGTCGCAGTGGAGGCACCCGTTCCTGCAAAAAACTCTGCACCGGCAGCACCCCAGATCCCGCTGTCTGCCCCCGTCGCTGAGACAGAAGAAGCGACACCCGTCCTCATGGAGGAGGCCGCGCAGGCACCAGAGGTCTACCTGTCTGTACCGGAGCCCTGACTGTCATCTGTTCCAGAGCCGGCTGCTTCCTCCGCAGGTGAGCGCCGCCAGGACTGGGGGGCGCAGGAGAGCTGCCGCAAACCGGACATCATAAGCTGCAGTTTGATGGTGGAGACATGGAGATGCTGGTGGAGGAGAATTACAACCGGCGTCAGGAGGAAGAGTGGAGACGTTGGGAGCGGGAAGCAGAGCGACAAAGGAGCAGCGAGAATCCCAAAAGCTTCGGCAACGTCACCTGGAGAAGGACCGGGCAGATAAGGACCGGATGAGAAAAGATAAAGGAACCCTGTGGGAGCCGCGGCGTAAGGGTGCAGTACGGAGCTTTAAATTGAAAGGTGGTTGGGGCTTCATCCAGGAGCCTGGACTTTATTTAGAAGTGTTTGTGACCCGGCGGGACGTGGAGACTCACCTCCCAGAAGGACACCCGGGGAGGGACCTGTTGCCAGGAGACTTGGTGACTTACACCCGACACTGGGGTTACAATGGATGGTACGCCCTAAATGTTACCAGGTGCGACCCCTACTCCCCAGAGTGTCAGGAACCTGTGAGACCCTCGGAGCCTTCAGCCTCCCACATCCAGGCCTCTGCACAAGTGCCCACCCCACGCCGTAAATCTCCCAGCCTCCCTCAGTGGTCTCCTCAGCAGCCCCAGCTATGGACATGATAACTATAGCTGGCCCGTACCCGGCGCCTGTTAGGCCCCCTGGGGTTCGTTCAGTCCAGGACATAGGGCTCCAGACCCGGAGGGAGATGAAAGAGGTGGCCACACAGACACAGATAGCGGGTCACGACTTGACTGTACAGGCCACACGACGTCATCAGGTCCTGGTGGTCCTTGGTGTCTCGGATGTTTGGCAAGCATCAGAAGAATACCAGGTGGTACCTGGAACACCCCTGCCAAAGAATTATAAGTAACCCGGACAGGGTCCCTGTATGTAAATAGTTAAATTGTTGATGTACCCGGACGGGTGAATGTTCATAAAATTTTTTTTAATTTAATAAAAAACACAACACAGTTTTCATTACTTTTATTACAGTCTCATCCTGCGACGCCATCGATCTCCTGTAAAAAAATGAAAAAAAAAAAACAGCAGTATACCACCTGTCCGACGCAGTCCATAGTAACGAGTGTCCCACGACGATCCAGCTCTGCTACATCAGAATGACAGGCATAGCCTGTCATCCCGACGCAGCACAGCTGATTACCTGCTTCCCCGGCGGTGACGTCATCGGACTGGTTTACGGCCGGGATTACCCTGCAGTCACTGCAGTTATCGCGAAAAACTGCATGTGACCGCCAGGGAGAAGATAATGGCGGCCATCAAGCAGTCCAGGACGTGACCGCCGGAGATCTTCTGCCAGGTAAGTGCCGCTGACTCCTGACAGACCCGACCGACGGACACTCACAGTGACAGTGACAAATCCGATTCCGGTATCCGATATGACGAAAATATCGGTACTCGGTATCGAAAGCCCGATACAGCTAATATCAGCCGATACCCGATATTTGCAGTATCGTATCGCTCAACACTATTCATGACTGTAATGAGCGGTACCACCTGACCGCTGAACACAGGCGTCGGAGACCGTGGGAGAAGAGCAGGGGCTGCAGAGACCGCACCAGGAGGGGTTCGTATATAGAAGAGCTGCGCTCCCCCTCCCCCGCCGACCCCCTGGTAGTACTGTGTCAGCACAGCTACCCGACCGTCGAGGGCCCCCTCACCTGTCCGGGCCCCATAGCAGCTGCTTGGTCTGCTTCATTCACGGTACGCCACTGCTCAGCAGTCTGCTTCATCAGGCTGGTTAACAAAAATAGGGGGGACCCCACGCCATTTTTTATTCGAAGGGAACCCCTATTTTTGTTAATCAGTTCCCTCTGACGTCACTGATTGTGTCCCTGCCTGACCTGAAGTGAAAGTGGAAAGCAATCAATTAAGCTTTCCACTTCCTCTCCTGTCAGCCAGGAGAGGAACTCATTCATTTGGGGGTTTACTGTGAGGCTGCAGCATTAGCTGCGGTCCCTGCAGTAAACATTAACCCTTTCTGAAGGATTACACCGTGGGACCTGACTGTGCATGGGATAGGTAAGAATAATTTTGCTTTTTTATTTTATTTTTATTACAGGAAATGGTTTTTGCAGTCAAATAAAAGATGGTCAAAAACATGTGTCTTTATTTCATTAAAATGATTTTTAATTAAAGTGTGTGTGTTTTATTTTTATTTCATGCAATAGGATTAATACTTGATAGTTGTCTCATTGACAGCTCTCAATTATTAACCTGGCTTAAGGTCACCTTTCAATTGCAATGTGGCTTTAACCCCATATTAACCCATTCGCCACCGCTACAGGGCAATGGGAATAGACGGGCAAAGTGCCAGAAAGGGCGAATCTAATTATAGATTTGTCTTTTCTGGGGTGTCTGGGGGCAGATGTTAGTAGCCAGGGGGGGCTAAAAATAATGGTCCTCTCTGGGCTATTATTATCTGCCCCCATTCGCTGGCTTTGTCTGTCTGGTTGCGAAAATAGGGCGGGAGCCCACGCATTTTTTTTAAACAATTTTACACCTCATATATATATATATATATATATATATATATATACATGTCATTGAATTTGTGACACATATATATATATTTATATTTATAGTTCATACACTTCTACATAGTATAATAGCCGCTAATTCAATTGACGGCTTTTGTGAAAATGCAGACCCGACATGAAATGACACTTGGTGTACATAGGGTTAACCATGTCTTTTCATGTCCTTTGCTATCTGATTTGCACAAACAATTACATCAGTCTATGTGTGCAAAATTTCACACCTGTAGGGGTTAATTAAAGGTGTAAATTCGTAGCAAAAAAGTCCGTTTTTTTTACAACGAATTTACACCTTTAATTAACCCCTACAGGTGTGAAATTTTGCACACATAGACTGATGTAATTGTTTGTGCAAATCAGATTGCAAACGACATGAAAAACATGGTTAACCCTATGTACACCAAGTGTCATTTCATGTCGGGTGCTTCTGTCTTTTCACAGAAGCCGGCTTTACCCGGCAATTGAATCAGAGGATATTTTACTATGTAGAAGTGTATAAACTATACATATATGTATATATATATATGTCACAATGACATGTATATATATATATAATATATGTATTCTATGTGTGTATATTTAGTGTTTACAAGGAAAAAAGTTTTTTTTAGTTGCGATATTTTGTTCCCATAGACTTACATGGGACTTCCGGTATCGGAATCGGATATCGCCGATATTAGTGATATCGGCGATACCATTCCGATCCGATATTTTTAGATATCGAGCAGTATCGCTCAACACTACTTATCAGAGCTCGCGTCCGGCGGGTTTCCTTTTTTGTTTTTTCTTTTCACCCCCTCCTTGTGCCACCCCCTTTGCGCCACATCTAGCAGCCGCTGAACTTTGACAAGTGACACAGTTCACTTATCAGAGCTCGCGCCGGCTGTTTTCCTTTTTTTTTTTCACCCGCCTTTGTGCCGCCTCCGTTTACACATTTAGCAGCCTAATTTTGATAAGTGACGCAGTTCACTTATCAGATCTCGTGCCAGCTGTTTTCCTTTTTTTTTTCACCCTCTCCTTGCGCCACTCCCTTTGCACCACATCTAGCAGCCGCCAAACTTTGACAAGTGACACAGTTCACTTATCAGAGCTCGCGCCGGCTGTTTTCCTTTTTTTTTTTCACCCGCCTTTGCGCCGCCTCCGTTTCCACATTTAGCAGCCACCAAATTTTAATAAGCGACGCAGTTCACTTATCAGATCTCATGCCGGCTGTTTTCCTTTTTTTTTCACCCCCTCCTTGCGCCACTCCCTTTGCGCCACATCTAGCAGCCGCCGAACTTTGACAAGTGACACAGTTCACTTATCAGAGCTCGCGCCGGCTGTTTTCCTTTTTTTTTTTCACCCGCCTTTGCGCCGCCTCCGTTTCCACATTTAGCAGCCGCAGAATTTTGATAAGTGACCAGTTCACTTATCAGATCTTGTGCCAGCTGTTTTCCTTTTTTTTTTTCACCCACTCCTTGTCCACTCCCTTTGCACCACATCTAGCAGCCGCCGAACTTTGACAAGTGACACAGTTCACTTATCAGAGCTCGCGACGGCTGTTTTCCTTTTTTTTTTCACCGGCCTTTGCGTCACCTCCGTTTCCACATTTAGCAGCTGCCGAACTTTGAAAGTGACGCAGTTCACTTATCAGATCTCGTGCCGGCTGTTTTCCCTTTTTTTTTCTTCACCCCCTCCTTGCGCCACATCTAGCAGCCGCCAAACTTTGATAAGTGATGCAGTTCACTTATCAGAGCTAGGGCCTGCTGTTTTAGACTTTTCTTTTCATAGGCATTTTTTTCTCCCCATTTTTTTTCTTTTAGATTTTTCTTTTCAGAATAGTTTGCACCAGTCACTATTCCCCCCACACACATACACAGTTATCAATAAAGTACACCCAAGCACCACATTCACAAAAAAAATGTCCCACCCGTCCTGTTCGTCCCAACAGCGCTATTCATTGGAGGAGGCATATGCTTTCCTTTCCTCCTACACTGATAGCTAGGGAGAGGATCCCACATTTCTTTATTTTTCTGATTCCTCTTCCTCTTCCACCTCCTCATCTTCCTCCTCGGGTCCTGCGGAACAACCCACAGGAGCCCCAGGACAGAAGATGAGGCGTCTGCCGCCATTCCAGAAGACGAAGATGAAGCCGAAGCCAGACCCCTTGTGGACCTCGCCCCCCGAAAATTGGGAGCCACTGATTCCTGATTTTGTGGCAGAATCAGGAATCAGGTTTGACACCACCGGCCTCACAGAAATAGACTTTTTCAAAGTATTTTTCTCTGAGGATTTTATTAACCACATGGTGGAGCAAACAAATTTGTCATTTTTTGGCGCAAAACCCTCGTTCATCATATTCTAACTGGTTTCCAGTAGACGCAGTTGAAATGATGCAGTTTTGGGGCCTGGTCCTTCACACGTGGATCCTGAAGAAGCCAGAACTTCGGCAATATTGGAGTGTTATATTTTATATAACACTCCAGTGTTCCGAATGGTCATGGCCCGGACGAGTTTTGAGGCCATCCACAAATTCCTGCATTATAACGATAATGCACAGTGTCCCCAAACGAGTTAACCCCAACTTTAACCGTCTGTTCAAAGTTCGGCCGGTCATCGAACACTTCAACAAAAGGTTTGCTGAAGTGTACGTGCCTCAAAGGGACATCTGCTTGGATGAGTCCTTGGTTCATTTTAAGGGATGGCATGGATTCCTTCAGTACCTGCCCAGCAAGAGGGCCAGGTACGGAATCAAACTCTGCAAACTGTGTGAGAGTACCTCAGGGTACACACATCGGTTTAGAGTTTACGAAGGAAAGGACACCAGGATTGAACCCCCTGAGTGTCCTCCTGTCCTGGGAGTGAGTGGGAAAATTGTGTGGGATTTGGTTCACCCACTGCTGGATAAAGGTTATCACCTCTACACCGATAACTTTTATTCCAGCATCCCACTCTACAAATCACTCTTTGTGCGTGGTACCGCAGCCTGCGGCACAGTCCGCAAAAGTCAGAGGGGCCTCCCGAGGACGCTGCTTGGGCAGATGCTCAGAAAGGGTGAGAGCAGAGCCCAATGTAGCGACCACCTGCTGGTGGTCAAGTACAAGGACAAGAGGGATGTCCTTCTCTTGACCACCATACATGGTGATGTCAGCTCCCTCAGCACTGTACGGGGTACCTCTACACAGGTCCGCAAACTGGACTGTGTACTGGGGTACAATAAAAACATGGGGGGCGTTGATCTCTCTGATCAACTCTTCCAACCATACAGTGGTTTGAGAAAGGCCAAGGTGTGGTACAAAAAGCTGTCCGTGCACATCGTACAGATGGCAATGCTCAACGCTTTCCTGCTGTCACAATGTGCACACCATACCAATACGTCGTACCTTCAGTTCCAGGAGGTAGTGATCAAGGCCCTTATGTTTTGCACTCAGGAAGTAGCGGGCCCCAGTACTTCCGGAACTGAAGGTGCTTGTATTGTACCAGGTCAGCATTTCCCGGGGGAGGTTCCGCAAACTGGAAAAAAAGAAAAGTCGCAAAAAAGGTGCCGATGTGTTACAAAAGGGGAATACGCAAGGACACCATTTATCAGTGTGACACCTGTGTTGTGAATGTGTTAGAAATAAATTCTGAGCAGAAGCTCCCTCTGGTGGTTACAAACAGTACTGAACCATTCAATGAGGATTGCAATCAGGAGTTACAGACTGCTCTTATATAAGGAAGGTTCCCTTCCATCATGGTTGCCGGTGATCAATTGTTCTTGTCTCAACTATGGTTCCTGGTTCACTTGGAAGCTTGCTGAGTCTTGCCTGCATCTTCTGCTATCAGATAAGATATTTTCTGTTTTTATTTTTGTGCTTGCTTTTTGCATTGTTCCCTGCACTTCTCTGGAGGTCAGCCAGGTCCCCTCCGGGGCTTGTGCTCCTCTCAGTTTATCTGAGCCACTGTTATTTGTTCATTTGCCTTTTCCAGTTTTTTCAGTGGCTGCGGCTTAGTTTTGTGACACCAGAGAACTAATTTAGGTGGTAGAGGTCGTGTGATCTCAGGTGTTTTTGCAATTAGTAGAGTTGGTATTTTTTAGGGTTTTTTGGATTGCAGTAAGTGTCCTTCCTATCCTTTTCTGTCCAGGTAGATTGGGCCCCAACGTTTGCCATACTATTTTCTGTCTGTGTCTGTATTTCCTCTTGTCTAACCGCAATTACATGTTTGGGGGCTTCCTATGTTCTTTGGGGATCTGCTCTGGGGCAGATAGCTTTCCTCTTTCTATCTTTAGGTGTAGTTAATCTTTAGGCTGTGACGAGGCATCTAGGACCAACGTAGGAACGCTCACGGCTGCCTTTAGTTGTGGTGGTCAGTCAGGGTACTGCAATCCAGTAGATTCCAACCTACTTCATTAAAGGCTCTTCAGAGATTCTTGGGTTTTGCCAATTTTTATCGTAAATTTATTGGTAATTTCTCTGTTATTGTTAAACCATTGACTGATTTGACCAAAAAGGGTTCTGATGTGGTGAATTGGCCTACTGAGGCAGTCTCTGCGTTTCAGGAACTTAGGCAGAGATTCACTTCTGCTCCTGTTCTACGGCAGCCTGATGTTTCTCTGCCATTTCAGGTGGAGGTTGATGCCTCTGAAATTGGGGCAGGTGCCGTTTTGTCCCAAAGAGATCCAGAGACCTCTAAAAGTAACCCTTGTGCCTTTTTCTCTTGAAAATTTTCTCCAACTGAACGTAATTATGACGTGAGTAATCGGGAGTTATTGGCCATGAAGTGGGCTTTTGAAGAGTGGAGACTTTGGCTGGAGGGAGCCAAACATCAGTTGGTGGTCCTCACGGACAATAAGAACCTGGTTTATCTGGAATCAGCCAAGCGACTTAATCCTAGACAGGCCAGGTGGGCCTTGTTTTTCACACGTTTTAATTTTGTGGTTTCCTTTCTTCCTGGCACTAAGAATGTTAAGGCGGATGCCCTCTCGAGGAGTTTCCTTGCGGACTCTCCTGAGTTATCTGATCCTGCTGTTATTTTGAAAGAGGGTGTAGTTCTTTCCGCCATCTCGCCCAATTTGAGACTGGCTCTGGAAGGGTGTCAGGAGGATAAACCCGAGCGCTGCCCTATTGGGAAATTGTTTGTCCCAGACCGGTGGAAAAAGAGTGTGATGTCTGAGATTCATTGTTCCGCGTTGGCCGGTCATCCAGGAATTTTTGGTACCAGAGACTTGGTTAGTCGGTCCTTTTGGTGGCCTACTTTGTCTCGTGACGTCAGGGAATTTGTGCAGTCCTGCGGGACTTGCTCTCACTCCAAGCCTTGCTCTCGCTCTAGTGGTTTGTTGATGCCATTGCCTGTGCCCAAGAGACCATGGACCCATATCTCTATGGATTTCATTTCCGACCTCCCTGTTTCTCAGAGAATGACTGTTATCTGGGTGATTTGTGATAGGTTTTCCAAAATGATACATCTTGTGCCATTACCTAAGTTGCCTTCCTCCTCCGAATTGGTGCCTTTGTTCCTTCAGCACGTGGTTCGGTTACACGGCATTCCTGAGAACATTGTGTCTGACAGAGGAGTCCAGTTTGTTTCCAGATTTTGGAGGACTTTTTGTTCTAAACTTGGTGTTCAATTGTCTTTCTCCTCGGCTTTTCATCCTCAGACCAATGGACAAACTGAGAGAACAAACCAGACATTGGAGACTTATCTGAGATGCTTTGAGTCTGCTGAGCTGATCAAGATGAATGGGTCTCTTTTTTGCCTTTGGCTGAGTTTGCTCTTAATAATAGGGCTAGCTCTGCCACTTTGATGTCTCCATTTTTCTGCAATTTTGGGTTTCACCCTCGATTTTCTTTGGGACAGACGGAGGCTTCTGTCTGTCCAGGTGTTGACTCTGTTGTGGAGCGTATGCAGCAGATTTGGGACCAGGTAGTGGAGAGGTTGTCCCTCTCTCAGGAGAGGGCCCAGCGGTTTGCCAACCGGCATAGGACTGATGGTCCTCGGTTTGAAGTTGGGGACTTGGTCTGGTTGTCCTCAAGAAATATCCCTATGAGAGTTGCATCTCCTAAGTTTAAGCCTAGGTTCATTGGACCTTATAAGATCTTGGAGATTCTTAATCCTGTTTCCTTTCGTTTACTTCTTCCAGGGACATTTAAGATCCATAACGTGTTCCACAAGTCCTTATTGAAGAGGTTTGTCGAGCCAGTGGTTCCTATGGCTGCGCCTCCTGACCATGTTTTGGTTGAGGGCAATCTGGAGTATGTGGTTGAGAAAATATTGGATTCTCGTTTTTCTAGACGGAAACTCCAGTATTTGGTTAAGTGGAGAGGTTATGGTCAGGAGGACAATTCTTGGTTGTTTGCTTCGGACATCCATGCTAGGAGACTGATCCGTGCGTATTACAGAGCTCATCCTGACCTACCTGGTTGCCCAAATGAGGGTTCGGTGACCCCTCCTCAAGGGGGGTACTGTTGTGAATGTGTTAGAAATGAATTCTGAGCAGAAGCTCCCTCTGGTGGGTACAAACAGTACTGAACCATTCAATGAGGATTGGCAATCAGGAGTTACAGACTGCTCTTATATAAGGGAGGTTCCCTCCCATCATGGTTGCCGGTGATCAATTGTTCTTGTCTCAACTGTGGTTCCTGGTTCACTTGGAAGCTTGCTGAGTCTTGCCTGCATCTTCTGCTATCAGATAAGATATTTTCTGCTTTTATTTTTGTGCTTGCTTTTTGCATTGTTCCCTGCACTTCTGTGGAGGTCAGCCAGGTCCCCTCCGGGGCTTGTGCTCCTCTCAGTTTATCTGAGCCACTGTTATTTGTTCATTTGCCTTTTCCAGTTTTTTCAGTGGCTGCGGCTTAGTTTTATGACACCAGAGAACTAATTTAGGTGGTAGAGGTCGTGTGATCTCAGGTGTTTTTGCAATTAGTAGAGTTGGTATTTTTTAGGGTTTTTTGGATTGCACTAAGTGTCCTTCCTATCCTTTTCTGTCCAGGTAGATTGGGCCCCAACGTTTGCTCATACTATTTTCTGTCTGTGTCTGTATTGCCTCTTGTCTAACCGCCATTACATGTTTGGGGGCTTCCTATGTTCTTTAGGGATCTGCTCCGGGCAGATAGCTTTCCTCTTTCTATCTTTAGGTGTAGTTAACCTCTCAGGCTGTGACGAGGCGTCTAGGACCAATGTAGGAACGCTCCACGGCTGCCTTTAGTTGTGGTGGTCAGTCAGGGTACTGCAATCCAGTAGATTCCAACCTCTCTGGTGTATTGCCGTTTTTGCCTGCTCTCCTCAGCTACCAAATCATAACACACCTGCCCCGAAAAACCTGGCCTGTGTATGAAGGATTGCTTCAAATTGTACCACACCTCCATGCACTACTAATTTACTTTACAGGAAAGATTAGTTCCAGAAGGGGAGCACATCTAGAGAAGTTTCTTGGGAGTCTAATTTCTAAAATTATGTCACTTGTGTTTTTTTTTTACTGTTTAGGCTCATCAGGGGCTCTGCAAATGAAACATGATGCCCGAAGACCATTCCATCAAAGTCTGCATTCCAAAACGTCACTACTTCCCTTCCGAGCCCCGACGTGTGCCTAAACAGTTTTTTCCACATGTGGGTACCAGCGTACTCAGGACAAATTGGACAAGAACTTTTGGGGTCCAATTTCTTTTGTTACCCTTGGGAAAATTAAAAATTGGGGACTAAAAGATCATATTTGTGGGAAAAAAAATAGAATTTTATATTTTCACGCCTGGGCGTTATAAGTTTCTGTGATGCACTTGGGGGTTCAAAGTGCTAACCACACATCTAGATAAATTACTTAGGGGGTCTAGTTTCCAAAATGGGGTCACTTGTGGGGGGTTTCCACTGTTTAGGCACATCAGGGTCTCTGCTAATGGAACATGACGCCCGCAGACCATTCCATCAAAGTCTGCATTCCAAAATGTCACTACTTCCCTTCCGAGCCCTGCCATGCGCCCAAACAGTGGTTCTCCCCAGCATATGGGTATCAGCATACTCAGGACAAATTGGACAACAACTTTTGGGGTCCAATTTCTCCTGTTACCCTTGGGAAAATAAAAAATTGGGACTAAAAAATCACTTTTGTGGAAAAAAAAATATTTTTTTTCACGCCAGGGCATTATAAACTTTAGTGAAACACTTGGGGGTTCAAAGTGTTCACCACACATCTAGATAAGCTCCTTAGGGGGTCTAGTTTCCAAAATGGGGTCACTTGTGGGGGGTTTCCACTGTTTAGGCACATCAGGGGCTCTGCTAACGGAACATAATGCACGCAGACCATTCAATCAAAGTCTGCATTCCAAAACGTCACTACTTCCCATCCGAGCCCCGCTGTGCACCCAAACAGTGGTTCCCCCAACAAATGGGGTATCAGCGTACTCAGGATAAATTGGACAACAACATTTGGGGTCCAATTTCTCCTGTTACTCTTGGGAAAATAAAAAATTGGGGACTAAAAAATCACTTTTGTGGAAAAATTATTTTTTTTTTCACGCCAGGGCATTATAAACTTTAGCGAAACACTTGGGGGTTCAAAGGGCTCACCACACACCTAGATAAGTTCCTTAGGGGGTCTAGTTTCCAAAATGGGGACACTTGTGGGGGGTTTCCACTGTTTAGGCACATCAGGGGCTCTGCTAACGGAACATGACGAGTGCAGAACATTCCATCAAAGTCTTCATTCCAAAACATCACTACTTCCCTTCCGAGCCCCGCCGTGCGCCCAAACAGTGGTTCCCCCCAACATATGGGGTATCAGCGTACTTAGGACAAATTGGACAACAACATTTGGGGTCCAATATCTCCTGTTACCCTTGGGAAAATAAAAAATTGGGGACTAAAACATCAAGTTTGTGGAAAAAATATGATTTTTTTTCTTCACGGCTCTACATTATAAACTTGCGTGAAGCACTTGGTGGTTAAAAGTGCTCACCACACATCTAGATAAGTTCCTTAGGGGGTCTAGTTTCCAAAATGGGGTCACATGTGGGGAGTTTCCACTGTTTAGGCACATCATGGGCTCTCCAAACGCGACATGGCGTCCGTTCTCCATTCAAGCCAATTTTGGTTTGGAAATGTCAAACGGCACTCCTTCCCTTCCGAGCCCTGCCGTGAGCCCAAACAGTGGTTCCCCCCACCACATATGGGGTATCAGCGTACTCAGGACAAATTGGACAACAGCATTTGGGGTCCAATTTCTTCTGTTACCCTTGGGAAAATAAAAAATTGGGGACTAAAACATCATGTTTGTGGAAAAAATATGATTTTTTTTCTTCACGGCTCTACATTATAAATTTGCGTGAAGCACTTGGGGGTTCAAAGTGCTCACCACACATCTAGATAAGTTCCTTAGGGGTCTAGTTTCCAAAATGGGGTCACATGTGGGGGGTTTCCACTGTTTAGGCACATGTGGGGCTCTCCAAACGTGACATGGCGTCCGTTCTCAATTCTAGCCAATTTTGGTTTGGAAAAGTCAAACTGTGCTCCTTCCCTTCCGAGCCCTGCCGTGCGCCCAAACAGTGGTTACCTCCCACATATGGGGTATCAGCGTACTCAGAACAAATTGGACAACAATTTTATTTGTCGATTTTCTCCTTTTTCCCTTGTGAAAATAAAAAAAATGTTTGCAAAAGTTTAATTTTTGTGACTAAAAAGTTAAATGTTAATTTTTTCCTTCCATGTTGCTTCAGCTCCTGTGAAGCACCCGAAGGGTTAAAAAACTTCTTGAATGTGGTTTTGAGTACCTTGAGGGTGCAGTTTTTAGAATAGTGTCACTTTTGGGTATTTTCTGCCATATAGACCCCTCAAAGTGACTTCAAATGTGAGGTGGTCCCTAAAAAAATGGTTTTGTAAATTTTGTTGTAAAAATGAGAAATCGCTGGTCAACTTTGAACCCTTATAACTTCCTAATAGTGTTGAGTAGTGTTGAGCGATACGATACTGCAAATATCGGGTATCGGCCGATATTGGCTGTATCGGAATTCCGATTCCGAGTTCCGACATTTTCGTCATATCGGATACCGGAATCGGAATGTCACTGTCACTGTCAGTGTCCGTCGGTCGGGTCTGTCAGGAGTCAGCGGCACTTCCCGGCAGAAGATCTCCGGCGGTCACATCCCAGACTGCTTAATGGCCCCATCCTCTTCTCCCCGGCGGTCACATGCAGTATCTCGCGATAACTGCAGTGACTGCTGGGTAATCGCGGCCGTAAAGCAGTCCGATGACGTCACCGCCGGGGAAGCTGGTAAGCAGCTGTGCTGCGCCGGGATGTCAGGCTCTGCCTGTCATTCCGATGTAGCAGAGCTGGATCGTCGTGGGACAATCGTTACTATGGACTGCGTCGGACAGGTGGTATACTGTTGGTTTGTTTTTTTTATTTTTTTACAGGAGATCGATGGCGTCGCAGGAATGAGAGAGTAATAAAAAAAATGAAAACTGTGTTGTCTCTTTTATTTCATTAAAAGACTTTTTTCTTGCTGTGTCTTTTTTTTAAACATTTAAAAACTTTGGGATTAATAATGGATCGGTGTCTTATTGACACCTCTCCATTATTAACCGGGCTTATTGTCACCGTGCAATCAACGGTGACATTAACCCCTTATTACCCCCCTTGCCACCGCTACAGGGCAAGTGGGAGAGCCGGGCAAAGTGCCACAATTGGCACATCTTTTGATGCGCCAAATGTGGGGCTGCTGTAGCCTGGTATTATCAGGCTGTTGAGGGCCAAAATCCATGGGCCTTGACAGTCTTTTAATACCAGGCCGCAGCAGTTTGCATTTTACTTGGCTGGTTAACAAAAATAGGGGGGATCCCCACGCCGTTTTTTTTCGAGGGGATCCCCTATTTTTGTTAACCAGCCAAGCTAAGCAGACTGCTGTGGCCTGGTATTATCAGGCTTGCAAGGTCCATGGATATTGGATCCTTACCAGCCTGAAAAACCAGGCCTCAGGGTCTGCTTCATCTGGCTGGTTAACAAAAATAGGGGGGACCCCACGCTAATTTTTTTCGAGGGGATCCCCTATTTTTGTTAATCAGCCAAGATATGCAGACTGCTGTGGCCTGGTATTATCAGGCTGGCAAGGTCCATGGATCTTGGCTCCTTAACAGCCTGAAAATCCAGGCCTCAGCGGTCTGCTTCATCTGGCTGGTTAACAAAAATAGGGGGGACCCCACGCCATTTTTTTTTTCGAAGGGAACCCCTATTTTTGTTAATCAGTTCCCTCTGACGTCACTGATGGTGTCCCTGGCTGACCTGAAGTGAAAGTGGAAAACAATCAATTAAGCTTTCCACTTCCTCTCCTGTCAGCCAGGAGAGGAGCTCATTCATTTGGGGGTTTACTGTGAGGCTGCAGCATTAGCTGCGGTCCCTGCAGTAAACATTAACCCTTTCTGAAGGATTACACCGTGGGACCTGACTGTGCATCGGATTGGTAAGAATAATTTTGCTTTATTATTTTATTTTTATTACAGGAAATGGTTTTAGCAGGTAAATAAAATATGGTCAAAAACTGTGTGATTATTTCATTAAACTTCTTTTTTATTAAAGTGTGTGTGTTTGATTTTTCTTTCATACCATAGGATTAATAATTGATAGTTGTCTAATTGACAGCTCTCAATTATTAACCTGGCTTAAAGTGACCTTTCAATTGCAAGGTCATTTTAATCCCTTATTAACCCATTCGCCACCGCTACAGGGCAATGGAATAGACGGGCAAAGTGCCAGAAAGGGCAAATCTAATTAGAGATTTGCCCTTTCTGGGGTGTCTGGGGGCAGATGTTAGTAGCCGGGGGGGGGCCAAAAATAATGGTCCCTCTCTGGGCTATTATTATCTCCCCCACTCACTGGCTTTGTCTGTTTGGTTGCGAAAATAGGGCGGGAGCCCACGCATTTTTTTTCAGCAATTTTACACCTCATATATATATAATATATATACATGTCATTGAGTTTGTGACACATATATATATATATATATATATATATATATATATATATTTATAGTTCATACACTTCTACATAGTATAATAGCCGCTAATTCAATTGCCGGCTTTTGTGAAAATGCAGAACCCGACATGAAATGACACTTGGTTTACATAGAGTTAACCATGTCTTTTCATGTACTTTCATATCTATTTGCACAAACAATTACATCAGTCTATGTGTGCAAAATTTCACACCTGTAGGGGTTAATTAAAGGTGTAAATTCGTAGCAAAAAAGTCCTTTTTTTTTACAACGAATTTACACCTTTAATTAACCCCTACAGGTGTGAAATTTTGCACACATAGACTGATGTAATTGTGTGCAAATCAGATAGCAAACGACATGAAAAGACATGGTTAACCCTATGTACACCAAGTGTCATTTCATGTCGGGTGCTTCTGTCTTTTCACAGAAGCCGGCTTTACCCGGCAATTGAATCAGAGGATATTTTACTATGTAGAAGTGTATAAACTATACATATATGTATATATATATGTCACAATGACATGTATATATATATATATATGTATTCTATGTGTGTATATTTAGTGTTTACAAGGAAAGAATGGGTTTTTTTAGTTCCGATATTTTGTTCCCATAGACTTACATGGGACTTCCGGTATCGGAATCGGGTATCGCCGATATTTTAATGGTATCGGCGATACCATTACGATTCCGATACTTAGGGATATCGGAAAGTATCGCTCAACTCTAGTGTTGAGCGATACGATACTGCAAATATCGGGTATCGGCCGATATTAGCTGTATCGGGCTTTCGATACCGAGTACCGATATTTTCGTCATATCGGATACCGGAATCGGATTTGTCACTGTCACTGTGAGTGTCCGTCGGTCGGGTCTGTCAGGAGTCAGCGGCACTTACCTGGCAGAAGATCTCCGGCGGTCACGTCCTGGACTGCTTGATGGCCGCCATTATCTTCTCCCTGGCGGTCACATGCAGTTTTTCGCGATAACTGCAGTGACTGCAGGGTAATCCCGGCCGTAAACCAGTCCGATGACGTCACCGCCGGGGAAGCAGGTAATCAGCTGTGCTGCGCCGGGATGACAGGCTCTGCCTGCCTGCCTCTGATGTCATTCTGAAGTAGCAGAGCTGGATCGTCGTGGGACACTCGTTACTATGGACTGCGTCGGACAGGTGGTATACTGCTGGGTTTTTTTTTCATTTTTTTACAGGAGATCGATGGCATCGCAGGATGAGACTGTAATAAAAGTAATGAAAACTGTGTTGTGTTTTTTTATTAAATTAAAAAATTTTTTATGAACATTCACCCGTCCGGGTACATCAACAATTTAACTATTTACATACAGGGACCCTGTCCGGGTTATTTATAATTCTTTGGCAGGGGTGTTCCAGGTACCACCTGGTACTCTTCTGATGCTTGCCAAACATCCGAGACACCACGGACCACCAGGACCTGATGACGTCGTGTGGTCTGTACAGTCAAGACGTGACCCGCTATCTGTGTCTGTGTGGCCACCTCTTTCATCTCCCTCCGGGTCTGGAGCCCTATGTCCCGGACTGAACGAACCCCAGGGGGCCTAACAGGCGCCGGGTACGGGCCAGCTATCGTTATCATGTCCATAGCTGGGGCTGCTGAGGAGACCACTGAGGGAGGCTGAGGAGATTTACGGCGTGGGGTGGCACTTGTGCAGAGGCCTGGATGTGGGAGGCTGAAGGCTCCGAGGGTCTCACAGGTTCCTGACACTCTGGGGACCAGGGGTCGCAGCTGGTGACATTTAGGGCATACCATCCATTGTAACCCCAGTGTCGGGTGTAAGTTACCAAGTCTCCTGGCAACAGGTCCCTCCCCGGGTGTCCTTCTGGGAGGTGAGTCTCCACATCCCGCCGGGTCACAAACACTTCTAAATAAAGTCCAGGCTCCTGGATGAAGCCCCAACCACCTTTTAACTTAAAGTTCCGTACTGCACCCTTACGCCGCGGCTCCCACAGGGTTCCTTTATCTTTTCTCATCCGGTCCTTATCTGCCCGGTCCTTCTCCAGGTTACGTTGCCGAAGCTTTTGGGATTCTCGCTGCTCCCTTTGTCACTCTGCTTCCCGCTCCCAACGTCTCCACTCTTCCTCCTGACGCCGGTTGTAATTCTCCTCCACCAGCATCTCCATGTCTCCACCATCAAACTGCAGCTTACGATGTCCTGTTTGCGGCAGCTCTCCTGGCGCCCGACAGTCCTGGCGGCGCTCACCTGCGGAGGAAGCAGCCGGCTCTGGAACAGATGACAGTCGGGGCTCCGGTACAGACAGGTAGACCTCTGGTGCCTGCGCGGCCTCCTCCATGAGGACGGGTGTCGCTTCTTCTGTCTCAGCGACGGGGGCAGACAGCGGGATCTGGGTGCTGGTGGGCATTTTTTGCAGGAACGGGTGCCTCCACTGCGACAACGTCAACCGGATCACATTGCAAGGGCTGGGATGCCTGCACGGACTCCTCTACTAGAACGGGTGCCTCACCTTCCGGTACAGACACTTCAGGTAAGAGGGATTGGGCCGCTCCAAGTTTAGTTTTAGGGCACGCCAGCTGGCTTCCATCCTGGCGACCTCCTCCCGGTGCCGGGCCAGGCCTCTTAGGGTATCCTCCGCTTCTTGCAGCGTAGGAGGGTTTCCAGGCCGGGTGCCCAACGGTGGTTCCGTGGCGATCGGGTCGCTTCCGTGGGGGGAGAGCTCTGACTGCTCCATCCCTTCACACTTCTGCTCGTGTCCATTAGCCATCTCTGCCAAGTCACATGTGTCATTAGCATCTGAAAAGGGCCCCTCTTTTGTAGGGAGGCGGGACCTTCGCGTTAGTTTCCGCACACTGAGGAAGATGAGGAGGCGGAACTCAAGAGCTGTGGGGCACGATCTTACATTGCAGTACCATTTAGAGTGGTCGGCCATCGTTTTCGAGCCACTGAGTGGGTGTACACCCACGAAGAGCACGCCCTTCTTCTTCACCAGTGCCTCGTCGTGACGCAGATATGGCGGAAAAATGGCAAATACATTCTCTGATGATTTTAGCAATTCTCAAGCACAAAACCAGTTCAATTCAGGCACACAGGACTCGCTTATAGCGAGCTACAGAATCCTGTTCGTGACGCCCAAGTTGAGTCGCACAGAGCCAGAGGTTTTTGGGGTACTCGGCACCGAGCCCGTCGACTTCTATGGGGTATGTCACGGCTTTACCCGGCAATTGAATCAGAGTCTATTTTACTATGTAGAAGTGTATAAACTATAAATATATGTATATATATATGTCACAATGACATGTATATATATATATGTATTCTATGTGTGTATATTTTGTGTTTACAACGAAAGAAAGTGTTTTTTTAGTTGCGATATTTTGTTCCCATAGACTTACATTGGACTTCCGGAATCGGAATCGGATATCGACGATATTTAGTGATATCGTCGATACCATTCCGATCCGATATTTTTAGATATCGAGCAGTATCGCTCAACACTACTTCCTAACAAAAAAAATTTGTTTCCAAAATTGTGCTGATGTAAAGTAAACATGTGGAAATGTTATTTATTAACTATTTTGTGTGACATATTTATCTGTTTTAAGGGAATAAAAATTGAAATTTTAAAAATTGCAAAATTTTCAACATTTTCGCCATATTTGCATTTTTTTCAAAATAAACGCAAGTTATATCGAAGAAATTTTACCACTAACGTGAAGTACAATATGGCACGAGAAAACATTCCCAGAATCGTTAAGATCCATTGAAGCGTTCCAGAGTTATAACCTCATAAAGAGATCAGAATTGTAAAAATTGGCCGGTCATTAACGTGCAAACCACCCTTGGGGGTGAAGGAGTTAAAATATCATTTTATTAAATATGATTAAAATACTCTCTAAAGTGATACCAAAACACAGACATATAACACATACAGTACATGGAAACAAACATTACCCAATACCCAATACCTTCTGTGAGGTATTGTTTGAGTGAAAGTGAATACCTTCCCCCCTCTGGCAAGAGGAATTGGTGGCCCTCTAAAAAGGTTGAACAGATGAAACAAACGAGGTAAGATTGTTCCATTACTATTAATTAATAGTAATAATAAATGGTATGGATAGTTACTCTCTACCTCATATTATGAGCACAATATGGATTTAAGAGCATCGCTATTTGACCATTGATAGTTGTGATGTTCGTGTTGAGTATTTTTAGTTGTTTTTTTTTCCATGCACTGTATGTGTTATATGTCGTGTTTTGGTATCACTTTAGAGAGCATTTTAATTGTATTTAATAAAATGATATTTTAATAATTAGTTCTACCCTGCTTTTTCTGATACCCTATTGGATTGGTGGTCACTGCTTATTATTAGTCTCTAGGCTCAACCCCTAGAACGCGGGGACTTGTGGCTGACCGAACCTACAATGCGCATGGCGTCACACTAGCGATGCCACTACTTGGCGCTCAGTGGTAGCAAAACACAGCTAACTAAAAAACATGAGCATAAAGCTCAACTGACCGCAGAGCGGTACCAAAAGGTGTGTGTCAGAGCATGTGGATTGACTGTGCCCTGTAAACAGCTCACTTGGCCAAGACAGGCGCTAGGTCAAGCCGAGTAAAAACCTGCCTAACTAAGGAACACTAGACGATCATACATGCCGACAGTGCGGCAGGTTCTCAGCCCAAACACCCGTGCATACACAGAGTGGTAGCGTATCCACTCGCTCACACACCACATGGTTTATACTAACCAACGGCCGTGCGATCGTGCGATCCTTTTATAACTGCAGCCTTGCAGGACCTTGCTGATGGCCCAATCCGAACTGCTTGAGGACCTGAGCATGTATCCTCCGACCTCCAATGAGCGGTTGTCTCACGGGCATGCTCAGATAAAGAAAAGCAGGAGTTAGTCCCAGGAACGTCTGCTTGCTGCAGACTAATGCTGTTTGCTATAGCTGAACCTGGGGCGGCAGCAGCAACCAAACGTATAGCATTAGCCTGAGCAAGATGCTGGGACCGATGTCTCCGCTGAGCAGGATCCTCTGTGGCTGAAGAAGAATGGGAGACTGCAGAGAACATGGCTTGAGATTCCCCTGTTCAGCGGTGGGATCTTGACACCAAACATCTTATGCCCCCATATCTGTTTGGTCCCGCAGAAAAATATTTGGCTTTCCCATTGACTTGCATTGGATTTATCATTTGGTAGGAATATATGGTTATTAGAAAGTATTCCTGCCTTTTTACCGAATCACTATTCGATCATCATTATTCAATATACTAAAAAATGTAAAAAGAATCGCATTAGTGTATGGATGAATCATTGAATCCATAATGTTTTTTGGAAGGTTTTTTGTGAGTTTAATATAACAGCAAAATGTAACAAGAACTGCATTACAATGTATGGATGATTAATTGAATACCTAAAAAGTTTTGGAAGGGTTTTTGCGAGTTTAATATGCCAGTGAAATGTAACAAGTATAACGTTATATTGTATGGATGTATCCATGAATCCATAAACATTTATTCAAGGTTTTTTTTATAACACAAAAATGTAAAAGAAAGCACGTAATACTGCATGGATCAGTAATTGAATCAATAAAAATTTTAACTTTTTTTGAAGTTTTATATAACATTGAAATGTAACAGAAAGCACCTAAATTTATATGGATGAATAATTGATTCAAAACAAATTTCTCACTTTTTTTTGCAATGTTATATACACCATCAAAACATACCAAACATATACCACTTGTGGATGAGCAATATAATACCGAAAAAAAATTTACAACTTGTTTTGAGTGTTATATAACACCGAAATGTAACAGAAAGCGCGTCTACCTGTATGGATGAGTAATTGAATCCAGATAAATTTCTCACTGCTTTATTGTACTGTTATATATACTACTGAAATGTACCCAAGAACACCATGTAATACTGTATGGATGAGCAATATAAAACAAAAAAAATTGACAACTTGTTTTGAGAGTTACATACCACCGAAATGTAACCAAGAACATGTAATACTCTATGGATGAGCAATATAATACTGAAAAAATTTTGAACAATTTTTTTAGGGCTAGACATCAGAGAAATGTACCTAAGAAGATGTAATACTTTAAGGATGAGCAATATAATACTGATACATTTTTAAACAATTTGTTTGAGGATTAGATACCACCGAAATATGCCAAAGAACATGTAATACTCTATTGACGAGCAATATAATACCGAAAAAATTTTGAACAATTTTTTGGTGGGTTAGACACCATAGAAATGCACCTGAGAAGATGCAATACTCTATGGATGAGAAATATTATACCAATAAATTTATGAACAATTTGTTTGAAGGTTACATACCACCAAAATGTACCCACGAAGAAGTAATAGATGAGCAATATAATACGGATACAATTTTTATCTATTTTTTGGAGGGTTTCATACCAATGAAATGTACCCCAGAACATGTAATACGCTATGGAAAAGTAATTGAATCCAGATAAATGTTTTTTTTGAATGGTGTTTTGGAAGGTTAGATATCACAGAAATTACACCAGACCACGGAATAGTGTATGATTGAGAAATTTATCACAGAAAATTTTTTAATGACTTTTTCGAAGGTTAGATATCACAGAAATTTACCCCAAATCACGGAATTTTGTATGGGTAAAAAATTTAACCCAGACAAATTTTTTAACTTTTTTTGTTTTTTGGAGTTTTACTTACCACAGTAATGATCAAATAACCACATTAAACTGTATGGATGACTAATTGAATCCAAAAATAAATTTGGAATGTAAACATCTTGAAAATGTAGTTAATATACTTCTACACTCATAAAATCTTTGCAGAAAGTGCAAAGCCAAGAAAGGGGTAATCCTTAGACCCCTGAAAGGCCACAGTTGGGGGGCCTCATTCAAATATTTTATAAAGTGTATTTGCTGTACTCCTACACTCATAAAGGTAAAAATTTATAAGGAGGGTAATACAGTAATCATCTTCAGGTGTCCGCTTCTTTTTTTCCTTCGACGGAAGGCTGGGGGGAAAACCTCCACATGCTTCTGCTTCCTGGAGCCAATTTCCAGGAGCTTGGGCTGTAAATGACCCAGCTTCCGGTAGTGCTGGAGCCCCCAACCTATAGAAATAGGCAACAGCCCTCTGTGTCACCTGCACCATCGGTGCAGAGGTGATGAACCCCAAGGGCAGTACAATCTCTCGAGGGGTAGTAGTAGCCCTGTCTCAAACTGCCTCAAGGAGCCTCTCCCACGGATGCCAATGTTTGTACCTTT
>JARQOD010000001.1:311021053-311046253 GCA_033576555.1 Oophaga sylvatica
TGAAATTTTGACTTGTGCATTAATCATTCAACTGTCAATAAACTTTTTTTCTCATTTTTGCAATTATTTTCTGTCTGTGAAAAAACACTGTCAAACACACATAGAAACCAGAGGGAAAACGATCAGTGAAAAATAAATATTTGTTGTCTTTCTAAAAACTTTTGGGCCATGACGTATATTGAGTAGTAATCAAAACTTTCAGACCACAAAACTTTATCATGCCAGCGCCATCATCTGACATTTTGGGATTGCTATTGAAAACGGGATCTTGGAGACATCTCAGTAAAATTACGAATCTAACTGAAAGGTAGAGGTTCAAAAAATGACGCTAAAGGGAAAGAACCCCCTCAAAAAATAATAAAATCTAACTTTTTTTAAGATGATTAAAAAGACATAGAAAACAATCGGGAAAGAAAACCCCCACACACCTCTAAGTCAACCCTAAAAAATTTTTCCAAGCCTTCCTTCCTGACTCATATGATTGTACAGACACACAATAATTTTACATAATTCTAGAGGTTAACACTACATAACAAGGGGGCATCGGATATACAGAAAGCAACAAATGCCCTGTAATGCAATCTAACAAAAAAAATTGCAGGAAATATTTAAACCCTAACTGCAATACAGTGATGTAACAAGACAAAAGTAGAAAAATAAAAAAAAGACCATATGTTTCCCCAAACTGTCCCCTAAATACTGGACAATCCCTAAACAGTGGAGGTTGGCCCCCTACATTTCAGCATTATAGCACCCCCACTCTTGACACGATCCCTAGATGCCCTTTAAAACCCGATAATATCGACCTACTTCATAATAGACATCAATTTCACTACCACTATGTCCTTATATTGGTAAAACGAGTTAATCTAAAGGGTATGATTTTGGAAAGTACCCTTTTAGCTTTCCCATTATCTCCACCACTGAAAAGTTTTACTATTTTTCCCATATTGTCCCTTTTATGAAGTCAGGTCGATATTAACAGTGCCAGACCTGCCTATATTGGAACCGGTTTTTCCCATCAATGTCATTATTAAACTAAATGTTACAGTACCTTTATGAGCTATGACCTCACCGTCCTCCTTTTCCTCCCTTATAAATTAAAGAAACCACTGTCCCCTCTTATAACTGTAACCCCATTAATCCATGTTATGAACTATAACCATCACACTCATGCTCTTATCACTATGTCCCCCTTCGAACTTTACCTGCCACAATGTCTGCCCCTTTTGAATTTAATGGCCACATGTCCTCCCTTATGAACAATGAACTATAAACCACACGGTCCTTCTTATGAATTGAAGACTACCTGGCTATCCCTATAACTTAACCATTGTTTTGTCGCTCTATTGAACAATAACCACCCACTGTCCGTCATTTTGAATATAACCACCAACTGTTCTCCATTATACACAAACCTCAACACTGTTGCCCCTGTGAACTATAATTGACACACTATCCATGTAATATATGTGGTACAGTTCATTAGGTCTTGTGTTTGGGGTGCGAAAAATACTTGAGCACGGTTTATAAAGAAAGTTTGTATTGCTTCATACAAATTGGCTAACACACAGGTTGCAAACACAGAAGCAGGAGGACACAGCAGGCCAGGTAATCAAGCTCACATAACTCCCACAACAGATTCAGATCTTTTCTCTTTAACCGCAAGTCCAATGCAAACGTGAGGCTCTCAAGACAGAGTTAGAGTCCACAAGTGCTTCAGAGGTTCCTCAAGGAAGGTGGGTACAAGGTCCAAGGCTTCAGGAGACAGAACACAGGTTCACTGCAGGCTAGATTCTGAAGCACTGATTGCTCAGCTGTGGCTGTTTAAGAAGCAAGGAGAGAATCAGGGGGGAACATGCAAGCTGTAAACCTCCATTTTGACTGAGGCAAGATAGCTGCAGCAAAACAGAAAGCAAAATGGCCGACGAACAAACGAGTTTCAGAACAGATACACAGAACCTACATTACTCCCCCCTTAGGGACAACCTCCGGATGACCCAGACCAGCTTGTGTGGGTACCTCTGATGAAACTACGGAGCAAGCGAGGAGCATTAACATATTGACTGGCTCCCATGAGTTGTCTCCACTGGGTAGCCCTGCCATTTAATCAGATATTAACTGATTTCTATACAACCTGGAATCTAAATCCTTTCCACCACAAATTCCTCCTGACCATCGACTAGCACTGGGTCAGGGCAAGGAGAAGAACGTCCAGGAAACGTATTGGGTGTCGCAGCCTTTAGTAGGGATACATGAAAGACAGGGTGGATTCTCATAGTTCTGGGCAATTGAAGACGACAAGCAACGGCACTTATAATTTTACTGATTTTATAGGGTCCCAATGTACTTTGTCCCAACTTAGACGATGGAATCCTTAACTTAAATTTTCTGGTTGACAGCCAGACCAGGTCCCTACCTTAAAAGCTGGTGCAGGTTTACGAAATTTATCTGCTGCCTTCTTGTACCTTTCCTGAGCCGATTTCCAGATTCTCCTTTAGAAGATCCATATTCTTCTGTAAAGTCGTGACTCTTTCAGCCACTGCTGGCAAAGGCGTTCTCTATGGAAATCGTGTAGAATGTTAGGATGATAAACCTAGATTAGAGTAAAAAGGAGACGTTTAGTGGAGGCACTCTGAGAGTTGTTTGTAAGAGAACTCAGCCCAATGGAAGTAGATCCACCAATCATCTGTAGGTGCCAGATAAAGCACGGAGATACTGCTCCAGGGTTTGATTGGTTCGCTCGGTTTGTCCATTAGTCGGGGATGAAAAGCAGAAGAAAGGTTTACTTTAATGTCCAATGCTGCACAGAAATTTTGCCAAAACCTAAAGTGAATTGCACCCCTCGACCGAAATAACCTCATCCGGTACTCCATGTAAGCGAAACACATCTTTAATCATCAAATCTGATGTCTGTTTTGCAGTGGGTAAGCCGACACAAGGGATAAAATGAGCTGCCTTTGTTAGACGGTCCAACCACCACTAAATAGTGTTCTTCCCTTGAGAGGTTGGTAATTCCACAATGAAGTCCATAGAAATGGATCCCCACGGGCGGGACGGGGTGGGAAGAGGCTGTAACAGACCAGTTGGTGAAGAGCGAGGTGTTTTGCATCTTGCACAAACCTCACAACGAAGTGACATAGTCCAAAACATCCTTCCTACAAGTGGGCCACCAAAAGAAACGAAAAGAAATTCCTGTGTCTTTAGAATTCCTCTATGCCCGGCTATTTTTGGAATCGTGAATGAGTTGCAATACTCTCAATCTGACTGTTTCAGGTATATACAGACGTTGTCCCAGAATCCACCACCATTCTTAAAGACAAGACTTAACGTCCCTTGGGGGTTGGCCAAAAAAGAATCCGCATGTATGCTTCCTTGATGTCTTTAATTAGGTCTTGATGAATGAATCACTCCTAGGAATCTAGATCGGAAGAATAGTCTTAGGGGATAATTGGACGTGTCCCTGCTGATAAATCCTAGAGAGTGCATCACCTTTCCATTGCGCGATCCTGGTCTATAAAGAAATAATAAAATTAAATTGGTTTAAGAAAAGATTCAGCGAGCCTGGCGAGGAGTCAGGCACTTAGCCGACCTGAATAAACTCAAGATTACGATGGTCTGTCAGAACAACTATTTGCTGTGCAGCTCCTTGAAGAAGGTGTCTCCATTCTTTGAAGGCGCAATAATGGCAACAACTCTCTATTGCCCACATCGTAGTTCTTCTCAGCCGAAGACAACTGCTGGGAAAAGAAGGCACAGGGATCAAGACATTCTTCTCACCTGTTCTCTGAGAGAGTATAGCTCCACGGCACAGTCTGAAGCATCCACCTCTATTATGAAGGCAAGCTCTGGGTTGGGATGTACTAGGATAGGTGCAGTGGTAAATTTATCTTTTAGACGGGAAAATGCATTCCTGGGCTTGGGGAGTCCAGGAGAACTTAGACTCTTTCCGGTAAGTTGGGTGATAGTGACACTACCTCAGAGAAATTTCTAATGAAACGTCTATAGAAGTTTGCAAACCCGATGAAGCGCTGTACCTCCTTCACATTTCTAGGACTTGGCCAATCATTGATGGCTTGGGTTTTACTTCCATCCATACTAATTCCTTGTGTAGACATACATACCCCAGAAATTGAATTTCGGTCTTATGGAATTCACACTTTTCAAGCTTGATGTTAAAGATGATTTTGTTCTTAGACGTTCCAAGACCATTCTCACATGTCCCATGATGTTCCTCTGTGGAGTTAGAAAAAATTAAATATCGTCCAAATAAATTACCACGAATGTATCCAGGAATCCCTGAAGATGTCATTCACCAAGTGTTGGAAAGTGGCTGGGGCGGTACTCAGACCAAAAGGCATAACTAATATTCAAAGTGTCCTTTAGCGTGACCTGAATGCAGTCTTCCATTCATCCCCAGGTCTAATACGGACTAAGTTATAGGCCCCACGAAGATCTAGTTTTAGAAAAATTTTGGCATGTCGCACTCTCTCCAATAACTCAGGGATTAAAGGCAATGGATAACGGTTTCTAATAGTAACCTTATTGAGTTCCTATAGTCTACGCATGTCTCAGGGATCCATCTTTCTTCTTTACAAAGAATATGGTGCCCCTGCAGGAGATGAAGAGGGGCGTATGAAGCCCTTGGCTAGATTTTCGTCTATGTACTCTTTTAAAGCCTTCAGCTCGGGCCCCGCCAGGGGGTAATCTTACCAAAAGGTATCTCGCTCCAGGCAATAATTCAATTGGACAATCATATGGACGGTGAGGAGGAAGCTGGTCAGCGTTCTTCTTGTCACATAAATCCACATAGTCCTGGTATACAGCTGGTTGTTCAGGGACTGACTGGTTCCTTTAGAACAGAGCAAGCTGAAATTTTTGGACTCATCGTTTCTCTGGAAAGTGTAATTCCTTGGTCTCCCAGTTAATGGTAGGATTCTGGCCTGCAGCCATGGTAGCCCTAGAATAATGGGAAAGTGAGGAGAAGAGATAAGCATAAAGGACAGTTTCTCTTGATGATCTTTACCCATAAGAACCTTTAAAGGCCCCTGTTTCCTGATCCACTGGTCCAGAGGTCAGCAGGGAGCCATCCACAGTTTCCATCTGTACTGGAGTAGCCTTCTTCACTGAACGTATTCCCTGTTTCAGAGAAAAGGGAGACATCCATAAAATTTCCACTTGCACCTAGTCGATCATAGCAGAGCTAGACACCCAAGCTGAGTCAACCCCAGAGTTTGGGGAAAGAAAACAGTGAGAATTTTTTTTTTTTACAACTCAGCTGGACACCGCTGAGGAAACTTGAAAGATGGCAGCATTTACACAGTCAACGTCCTCAAGGAACGGAGTTTAAGTCCGAGAAATCAAGATCTGTTGCTGCAGATCTCTCTGGAGCCTGAGGCTCGGGACCTGACAATCCCCTCTCGCAACACTCACAATGAATGAGTGCTGCAGTAGTCTTGCGAGAACGGCTGGGGCAGTTAATAATAAAGTGCCCTGACTTACCACAATAAAAACATAGATTCCCCTTTAAAAACGATGTTCCTTGCGTGCATCACTAACCCGTCGTAGTAAAGAGTCTACCTGCATGGTTTCAGGTTCAGGTTCCCGTGTAATCCTATTCAAAGGTTTCCTTAGCTGGAGAGGAAGGTAGGAAAAGGTTAGTACGATTGCTTTCGAACCATCTCTCTTGCCTGCGTTCAGTTAAACGAGTATCATACGGATGCAGTAGTTAATAAAGTCACCTAACGCAGTGGGAGGGTCGGCACGAGCAAGTTCATCCTTAATCAGTGGGATAACCCCTTTTTGAAAAATAGATTTTTGGCGGAATTGTCCCAGGTGGTATCAAGGCCCATCTCCTGAAATCCAAGGCATATTCAGCTACCGAGTGCTTACCTTGGCGCAAAGCTAACATGGCTGCTTCAGCTGTTGCCACCTCGATTGGGGTCATCAAACACCTGCCCTGGCTGAAATAAAATCATCAAGGTGATTCAAACAATCATCCTCAGTCTCAATCAGAGGGTTTGCCACATCAAAGCCTTGTTGGTAAGCAACATAATTATAGTAAGCACCTTAGATCGTTCAGTAAGAAATTGTGAAGCATGTGCAGAAAAAAAAAGATTGCATTGATTAACAAATCCCCTGAATTTTTCACGTTCACCACCAAAAAAAAGGGGGCAACTTGGGAATCCCAGAACTCGGGGCCACGGCAGGAGCCTGGACTCGCCCCTCCAGAACCTCAATCCTGGCTTTTGCAAATCCTGGGTAGTTTGTCCAACCACTTGCAAATTGTGATTATTTAGGTCCTGAAGATTTGTAAAACGGGTCTTTATATTCTGCAAATCTGCAAGGATATTATCAGTCACTCCGCAAAGTTCCTTTATGCGGGCCTCCATTTTCCAGATCTTTTAAGACAGGATACTGGAAGAAAGAAAAAAAAAAAAAAAACAATAGTGTTCACCCGTGGCAACACTGAAGAAAGAAAAAACTTTAAGGGAACTGCTCACCTGGAATTGGTTGTGAGAAGTCACAACCACTATCATCACAGAAAGCTTTCAACCAGACATCTGATATCCAGAGTTTCAGCAGACAAAAAGAAGAGAAAAAAAAAAAAAAAACAAAGTGTTTACCTGTGATAACACTGCAGAAAAAAAAAAACTTAAGGGAATTGCTCACCTGGAATGGTTGTAGAAGTCACAACCACTGTCATCACAGAAAGTACAAACCGGACATCCGATATCCACAGTACAGCAGACAAGCCTTTTCCCGACCCAGCAGACACTAACGTTTGGCTTCAGAATCTTGTAATGTATGTGGTACAGTTCATATAGCGTCTTGTTGCTTGGGTGCGATGAAAATACTTGAGACACAGGGTTTATAAAGAAAGTCTTGTATTGCTTCATACAAATTGGCAAAAATAAACACACAGTTGCAAACACAGAAGCGGAGAACACAGCAGGCCAGAGTAATCTAAGCTCAGCAATAACTCTCCACAACAGATTCAGATCTTCTTCTCTGTTACCGCAAGTCCATGCAAACTGAGGCTCTCAAGAGCAGAGTTCAGAGTCCACAAGTGCTTCAGAGTTCCTCAGTAGGAATGGCTGGAGTACAAGGTCCAAGGCTTCAGGAGACAGAACACGGGTTCACTGCAGGCTAGATTCTGAAGCACTGATGCTCAGCTGTGGCTGTTTAAGAAGCAAAGGAGAGAATCAGGGCGGGAACATGCAAGCTGTAAAACTCCATTTTGACTGAGGCAAGATAGCTGCAGCAAAACAGAAAGCAAAATGGCCGACGAACAAACTGAGTTTCAGAAACAGATACACAAACCTTACAATCCATTTTAATGTGCTATAATTTTCCAGACTGATTTCCCTTATAAACTATTGCCTTCACACTATCCCCAATTCATGCTGTCCCCTCACCTCTGTTTCTCCTCAAGCGCTCTCTCCACACTGCCCCCTCTTCTTATTGTTCACACATATGCTGCACCTCTCCATGCTATCGCTCACACTGTATTCCACCACATTTCCTACTGTGGGTAAATCCTGGAGGGTTTTCTAAGAGATGCTATACTGAGTATCTGAATAAGAACCTCATGACCCATATCAACATGGGTTTATGAGTGACCATTCCTGAGAGACAAATCTGAAAAGCTTTTATGAAGAGGTAAGTTCCAGACTGGACTAAGGAAACACAGTGGACCTGGTGTATATGGACTTTTTGACCACCGGTCAAAGGCTTTTGAATTGATACGGTGCTACCCAAAAGGTTGATACATAAATGAGAACAATGGGGATATGGGAAAACATGTGTAAGTGGGTTAAGAGCTGGCTCAGGAATAGGAAACAAAGGGTGATTATTAATAGAGCACACTCGGACTGGGTCACGGTTAGCAGTGGGGTACCCCAGGGGTCGGTGTTGGGGCCCGCTTCTTTATAACATATTTATTAATAATCTTGTAGGGGGCATGCAGAGTAGAATTTCAATATTTGCAGATGACACTAAACTCTGCGGGGTTTTCAATACAGAGGAGGACAATTTTAATATTGCAGGAGGAATTATGTAAACTAGAAGCTTGGGCTGATAAATGGCAAATGAGCTTAAATGGGGATAAATGTAAGGTCATGCACTTGGGTAGACCAAACAAGATGTATAATTATGTGCTTAATTGTAAAACACTGGACAAAACTGTCACTGAAAAAGACCTGGATGTATGGGTGGACGACAAACTCACATTTAGTGGCCAATGTCAGGCAGCTGCTGCAAAGGCAAATAAAATAATGGGATGCATTAAAAGATGCATAGATGCTCATGAGGAGAACATAATTTTACCTCTATACAAGTCACTGGTGCGACCACACTTAGAATACTGTGTGCAGTTCTGGTCTCCGGTGATAAGAAAGACATAGCTGAACTGGAGCGTGTGCAGAGAAGAGCGACCAAGGTTATTAGAAGACTGGGGGTCTGCAATACCAGGACAGGTTATTACACTTGGGTTATTTAGTTTGGAAAAACGAAGGCTTAGGGGTGATCTTATTACAATGTATAAATACATGAGGGGACAGTACAAAGACCTTTCTAATGATCTTTTACTCTTAGACCTGTGACGGGACAATGGGGCATCCTTTACGTCTGGAGGAAAGACGGTTTAGCCATAATCACAGATGCAGATTCTTTACTGTAAGAGCAGGGAGACTATGGAACTCTCTGCCGTCTAATGTTGTAATGAGTGATTCACTACTAAAATTTAAGAAGGGACTGGATGCCTTTCTTGAAAAGTATAATATTACA
This sequence comes from Oophaga sylvatica, assembly GCA_033576555.1. Taxonomy (NCBI): domain Eukaryota; kingdom Metazoa; phylum Chordata; class Amphibia; order Anura; family Dendrobatidae; genus Oophaga; species Oophaga sylvatica. Next base: position 311,029,841 of record JARQOD010000001.1, read on the forward strand.
GGTTACATACACTAGTTCTTCGATATTGCGTTGATCTAAGGGAGCTAGTCTGATTGCCGTATGTGGAGTCGGGAAGGAAATTATTTTCCCCAATGTGGAGCTTAGTGTTCGCCGCATGTTTTTTTTTTTGCCTTACTCTGGATCAACATGTTAGGCTAAGGGTTGAACTAGACCAGTGATTCTCAACTCCAGTCCTCAGGACCCACCAACAGGTCATGTCTTCAGGATTTCCTTGGGAAATTTAAAGCTTGAGCAGGTGATAAAATGATCACCTGTGCAATACTATCACCTTTGCAAATCCTGAAAACATGACCTGTTGGTGGGTCCTGAGGACTGGAGTTGAGAAACACTGAACTAGACGGACTTAAAGTCTCCCTTGTTATGTTTAGGTAGCTGAGGAGAAAAAGCAAAAAACGGCAATACACCAGAGAGGCTGGAACCTATTCGATTGCAGTAACCTGAACTAACCACACAACTAGAGGTAGCTGTGGAGCGTTCCTACGTTGATCCTAGATGCCTCGTCACAGCCTGAGAGATAACTACACCTAAAGGCAGAAAGATGAAAGCTATCTGCCCCGGAGCAGATCCCCAAAGAAAATAGGGAAACCCCCAAACATGTAATGGCGGTTAGACAAGAAGAGAGCACGGACACAGACAGAAAATAGAATGAGCAAACGCTGGGGCCCAATCTGTCTAGAAAGAAAAGTACAGGAAAGAATTCTGACTGCAATCTAACAAAAAACCCAAAAAAATACCAACTCTTCCGATTGCAAAAACACCTGAGATCACATGATCTCCACCACCTAAATCAGATCTCTGGTGTAACAAATCTAAGCCACACCCACTGAAAAAACAGGAAAAAGCAAATGAACAAATAACAGTGGCTACAGATAAACTGAGAGGAGCACAAGCCCCAGGAGGGACCCAGCTGACCTCCACAAAAGTGCAGAAAACTATGCAAAAAGCAAGCACAAAAAGAAAAGCAGAAAATATCTTATCTGAAAGCAGATGATGCAGGCAGGACTCCAGAAAAAATTCCGAATGAACCAGGAACCACATTTGAGACAAGAACAATTGATCACCGGCGACCATTATGGGAGGGAACCTCCCTTATATCAGTCCAGTCCGTGATCCCAGATTGCCATTCCTCGCTGAAAGGTTCAGTACTGTCTGTAACCCACCAGAGGGAGCCTCTGCTCAGAAACCATCTCTAGCACATTCATAACACTCCCTACAACCGTAAATACTATGTTACTATGTTACTATACTGTGGACTCACACTAACTACAGTGCCGGCACTTAGAGTTTCAATTGTATTTGTGCCTGAAAAATACGAGTGCAATTAAATGCAGACAGAATAACTGGTGTTTTAAACAGTTTTCCTGTCAGTTTAACAACTGGTTCGGAGAACCTGCCAAATCACACTCTCAGAGGGCCTCAATATGCCGCCCCTTGAGAGACATGTCATACCGCTGTCTCAGACGAGATGCTCGTCTTGCCTCATGGCAAAAGTGATCCTGGTTTTACTCTGTGTCTAATGTTATTGTATTGATGTAGGTTATATAGATTAGATTAGATCTCCGTGGTGTGTAACATGCAGTTTCAGTTCTTATTCTAACTAAGACATGTGCCAACCTGCCTTGTAGAATTGAAATGTTACCATAAGTGAAAACCTCAGAGCTCCCTCTACATTTGTTCAGCTGATATAAATTAGTGCTCTGTTCTATAACAAGTCCGTGTGGGTGAATTAATGACTTGACAGTTGTGTGATGCCCAGGTTTGCGGTTTAGACCTTCGGTATTCTTTCTCCAAAATATAACATGAAACCCTAACCACATAATTTTCTCCATGAATGAAGAAAATTGAGGACAATTATCTTTTCTCGTTTTTTTACTACCTACATGCATGTAAGTTTCTGTCTGCTCAATGTCTATTTCTCTGATCATATTTATGCTTAAATATATACAAAAATGTTCTTTTAAAACAAAATACAAACCATTACCTTTTTTCTTGCCCCTCCAATATGCAGTAGTAATCAGGAAAAGAGAAAGATTTTGGAGCCACAAGAGTTAGGAGAATATGGTGGAATCTATACTGAAGCTCAACCCCTTCATGAGGTCCATACAAATGATGCCTTATATTACACCATATGAATAATTTGCATGATTTCTGTCCAATATAATAAAAAAAAATTGTTTTTTAACATTTTTAGCAAATCGTTTATAATAATACAGCTTTTATTGTTAGACACAGCTTGTGGTTTGTTATGCACATTGTTATTAATTATTACTGTCAAATTTCAGTTTAATTTATGTAAAAGGAATGTTGTGTACTCTGCACATAAAGAGTGGTCTCTGATCAAAGCATTAATTTACTTTGTGGAAGGAACTAAAGCTCAGAATTCATAGAAGGAGCCCATGGAACCTTTGGGATTTGGAGAGTGTTTGTGTGGAAGAATGGGCCAAAATACTGCCAGCAGTATGCACTAGTGATGAGTGAGCACTAAAATGCTACGGGTACTCATTACTCGAGTTGAGCAAATCGCACTGCTCAAGTAACGAGTATAATGGAAGTCAATGGGAAGTGCAAGCATTCCCCTCACCTGGAGGTATCGAGGGGGTCTAAAAATTGCTGAAAATGATGGAAATAGTGCTGAAATGGCATGGGAGTAGCATGAGGAAGACCCCTGGATGCATCTCTAAATCCCAGGTCGCTGTTGGGAACAATGTTGTCGTCAGAGTATTAAGTTATTTTTACAGACTGACAATAAAACATACAAAACTGCACTTAAAATGGATTTGACTGGCAAAACTGTTAAGAAACATTCTTTCCAGGATAATGACTTATGACTTGTATATAAGGCAAAATAAATAAAAGAAAAAAAATGCTGCTCTTCCATACTTGGGCTATATTTACACGCAGTGTTTTCTGCTATGTTTTTGCATGTTTGCATTGCTTTCAATGGTGAAAAAAACTTTCATCAGGAAATGTAATTTTATTATTTTACTACCTAATTTGGCCATGTGATGTGTGTGAGACACGATCAGACACATTGAAATTCACATTTTTTTTAGGGCCATCAGCCAACCGTCACTATTTATAGAAGGCCATCAGGCGGTCCTTTCTATTGTTATTTTGTGGACAGATGAGACCAAGACAGAGTGTTTTGTTAAAGCATATAACTGTACTGTTTACTATAAATGGAATGAGGCCTACAAATAAAATAACACAGCAGTTAGTCAAATATAATGGAAGTTCAAAGATATTTTGGAGTTGTTTTGCTGCCTCTGGCCCTGGATGCCTTGAATGTGAGCAAGGCATCATGAAATTTGAAGATTCCCAAAGGATTTTGGGTCGCAATGTAGTGCCCACGGTCAGAAAGCTGGGTTTGCATCTTAGGTCATGGGTCTTCCAGCAGAACAATGATTCCAAACATACTTCTAGAACCAGCCACAAATAAAAAAAAAAGCACTGGTGAGTTCAGAAGTGGAAATTCCAGCTCCAGTAGTGTAAAGTGTCCCACCACTACCTTTTACATACAGATGCTACAGAGAAACTGTGAAAGGACACAATAACTCAGTTAGTTTTGATGATTTTCTAAGTGCAGATGACCATAAAAAACATGAATCGGTCACTGAATGCATGGAAAAAAACAGCAGCAAGGCTTAGAATTTATAAGGCAATGATCCCTGACTAGATGCATATCATACACTATCTCTACAGCTACACCTCACTGTTGATGGATTGCAGATAAGAGTGGTAATATTGTAAAATATAGAATATATTTGACACGGCCCTGAAATTTTTTTTTCTTGTACGTGGCATAAACTGTGGAGTAACACAAGTAACACTGCCAGCTTTGATGAATTTCAGAGAACAGATGAATGTAAAAAAAATGAATCGGTCAATGATGGCAAGGAAAAAAACAGCAGCAAGGCTTACAATTTATAAGGACATAATCCCTGACTAGATGCCTGTCATACACTACACCTACTGCTGCACCTCACCATAGACGATTTGCAGATAAAAGCCTTATTATTATAACAGAATAGAATCTATTTGAATTAGCCCTGAAAAAAGCGATTAGTTTAATGTAACAGCATCAAGGACTGTTAATTCATCAACCCTGCTGGGGAGCATAGTGGAGTGTTTCATATCTACTCAGACTGATATGGGGGAGACCAGGATCTTCTGTACTTACTGTACAAACTTTCCTGTTCCTGCTGTGAGATCCTGTATGCAATGTGAGAACTCCCTATGTGATGACCCCCTGACAAGCCACAACAAGGCACTGGATCATATACTAATTAAAAAAATTTAGTTTAAAAAAATGTTCCTTTACCTAGAATGTGGATACACAGAAAAGCATTTTCCCCATTACTAAGGAGTAGGTGTCCTACACTGGTAAAGTGTATGCACTAAGTGCAAGGGATGCCAAAAATTAGAAGGGGGCACTCCAATACCCCTTTGAAGAGATGTAGTGGAGGGCCTCAGAATTTTTTTTTCCATTATTAAGAAGTGGGTATCCTACAGTCATGGCCAAAAGTTTTGAGAATGACACAAATATTATATTTTCATATGATCTGCTGCCCTCTGGTTTTTATGTGTGTGTTTGACAGATGTTTTTATCACAGACAGAAATATAATTGCAAACATATGAGTAAAAAAAGCTTATATTGACAGTTAGAATGAGTTAATGCAGCAAGTCAATATTTGCAGTGTTGACCCTTCTTCTTCAGGACCTCTGCAATTCTCCCTGGCATGCTCTCAATCAACTTCTGGACCAAATCCTGACTGATATCAGTCCATTCTTGTACAATCAATGCTTTCATTTTGTCAGAATTTTTAGGTTTTTTGCTTGTCCACCCGTCTCTTGATGATTGACCACAAGTTCTCAATGGATTAAGATCTGGGGAGTTTCCAGGCCATGGACCCAAAATCTCTATGTTTTGTTCCCTGAGCCATTTAGTTATCACCTTTGCTTTATGGCAAGGTGCTCCATCATGCTGGAAAAGGCATTGTTGATCGCCAAACTGCTCTTGGAGGATTGGGAGAAGTTGCTCTTGGAGGACATTCTGGTACCATTCCTTATTCATGGCTGTGTTTTTAGGCAAGACTGTGAGAGAGCCGATTCCCTTGGCTGAGAAGCAACCCCACACATGAATGGTTTCAGGATGCTTAACAGTTGGCATGAGACAAGACTGGTGGTAGCGCTCACCTTGTCTTTTCCGAATGAGGTGTTTTCCTGATGTCCCAAACAATCGAAAAGGGGATTCATTAGAGAAAATAACTTTACCCCAGTCCTCAGCAGTCCACTGCCTGTACCTTTTGCAGAATATCAGTCTGTCCATGATGTTTTTTCTGGAGAGAAGTGGCTTCTTTGCTGCCCTCCTTGAGACCAGGCCTTGCTCCAAGAGTCTCCGCCTCACAGTGCGTGCAGATGCACTCACACCTGCCTGCTGCCATTCCTGAGCAAGCTCTGCACTGCTGGTAACCTGATCCCGCAGCTGAAACACTTTTAAGAGACGGTCCTGGCGCTTGCTGGTCTTTCTTGGGCGCCCTGGAGCCTTTTTGGCAACAATGGAACCTCTCTCCTTGAAGTTCTTGATGATGCGATAGATTGTTGACTGAGGTGCAATCTTTCTAGCTGCGATACTCTTCCCTGTTAGGCCATTTTTGTGCATTGCAATGATGACTGCACGTGTTTCTTTAGAGATAACCATGGTTAACAGAAGAGAAACAATGATGCCAAGCACCAGCCTCCTTTTAAAGTGTCCAGTGGTGTCATTCTTACTTAATCATGACAGATTGATCTCCAGCCATGTCCTCATCAACACCCACACCTGTGTTAATGGAGCAATCACTGAAAAGAGGTTAGCTGGTCCTTTTAAGGCAGGGCTGCAATGATGTTGAAATGTGTTTTGGGGGATAAAGTTCATTTTCTAGCCAAATATTGACTTTGCAAGTAATTGCTGTTAAGCTGATCACTCTTTATAACATTCTGGAGTATATGCAAATTGCCATTAGAAAAAGTGAAGCAGTAAACTATGTAAAAATTAATATTTGTGTCATTCTCAAAACTTTTGGCCATGACTGTAGACTGGTAATTCCTATGCACTAATTGCATGGGCTGAAAAACATGTACCCCTGGGGGTATAATATGTATATAATAGAATGTTTGAGTTAAGTTTCTAAAAATTGTTAATGCGGTCATCATGAACACCCTTAAAAATATTATAGCGAGGGTAGCATGATCACTCAGTTGATATGGTGGTGGAGGAGGAGGATGACGCAAAAAAATTCTAAAGTGTATTCCTATGTTTGGGTAGAAAGAGGTGCATGCAAATAGATCAATAAAAAAACAAAAAACCCTACTGGATTTGAGTTTATGTTTCACTGCTGTCATCCGATGGAGTACAGAAGTCTTGCCCAATCCAGCCCTTGTTCATATTGATAAGAGTCAGCCTGTCAGCATTTTCAGATGAAAGGCGGTTATAATACCTCCGGTGGCACTAAAAACCCGCTCTGAAAAAATGCTAGCGGCAGGGCAGGCAAAGGTGTAGAGAGACAATTCATGCCACCTGTCTAGCTTGGATACCAAATAGTTGTAAGGCACAAAGGAATCACAGAGAATTCTTGTACAATTGTCAACGTAGTCATTCAGCATGTTCTAAAACATTTCCCTCCTTGTCAGAGTACCTTGACCATCCGGGCCTGGACACTAGGAGGATCTGTGAAAACTGTCCCAGACCTTTGAGAGTGTTCCCCTGCCTCTGCTGCATCTGGTGTCTGTCTCCCTAGTCTCCACTCCCTAGTTGTCCAAGGAACCGTGACCTCTGCTGCCAGTGTTGTCAGATGGGAATTATTTTAATAATTCTTCAACTAGGGCCTTCTGGCACTGTAACATTTTTTTAGACCTTTTGGCCACGGGAAGGAGACATGTAAAGTTCTTCTTGTAGCATGCATCTAGAATAATGACCAACCAGTAATTAATGTTGGCCAAAAGGCATACAGTGCCAGGGTCACGGGAAATGCAGCGGAACATAAACTTAGCCATGTGTATCAGACTGCCAACAGCCAAGACTTTCCTGTCCCCACCAAGAGGGTCACTGTCCATGTTGTCCTTCTCATCCTCCGCCTCCTCCTCCCTTTCCTCCTCAACTTCAGGCCATCCATGCTAAACAGATGCGATGAAGGCGGTGTGTGTACTACTGTCTTTAGCACAGGCAACTAGCTCCTGTTCCTGTAGTCTGGTCTGTTAGACTTTTCAATAACTCCATTGTTTGTCACCTAAGCAGATTAGCTTCAGCACAGCTTGTTGCCCTAGTTCTGCAGTGCTTCTGGCTTGCGACTGATGTTGACATTTGTGAGATGAAGAATGAGGAGGAGGTGCAGGAACTGCTGTAGAAGGTGGGGCAACCCTTTACTGAACTAGGGCTCGCAATCCTCTGTGTCGGTAGCTTGTGTTCTGTCCCAGGGTCCAACAGGATCCCGGCGTACACAATGTTCACCCAATGTGTCATCAGGGAAATATAGCGTCCCTGGCCACAAGCATTTGTCCAGGTGTCTGTGGTTAAGTGGACCTTCCAAGTCACAGCATTGGTCAGGGCTCAGCTGATGTTATGGGACATGTGCTCGTGTAAGGTGGGGACTGTATACCGGGAGAAATAGTGGCAGCTGGGACCGAGTACCGAGAGATGACCGCCACCATGAGGTTGCAGAAAGGTTCCATCTCCACAAGCCTAAATGGCAACATTTCCAGGGCAAGCAATCTGGAAATGTGGCCATTTAGCATTGTAGCCTATGGGTGGGTGGCTGTATATTTATGCTTGCACTTCAAGGACTGGGGTAGGGACAGCTGATTGCTCTGCTGGGACAAGTACATGGATGTGGTTGCTGACGATGGTTGGACATGTGCAGCGACAGGTGCAGGGTGGGAGGCATCTTCGCCTTTGTCATGGACAGGGGATCAGCGTGCCTGTAGAACAGAGGAAGAGGCAATGGTGTCACCAGCAGACACTGTTTCTAGACTCTGACAATCAGCCCATGTAGTCGGGTGCTTTGCTTGCATGTGCCAGAGCATGCTGGTGGTGGTCAGGCTGATTTTTGTGCTGCCTCTGCTTTGGGTTAACTGGACTGTCTTTAAAAAAGTGCCAGACTCGGGAACACCTAACTATTGGCTTGGCAACTTCACCCATGTTGGTGCGCTGGGGATCAGTTGCACGCCTTGTATCTCTGACCAACCCACTGCCTCTTCCTGCCTGTTTTAGTGCTGGGCACACATCCCCTTGTGTACTGCTGTCCTTGTTCTGCATGTCAGCTTCCCAGGTTGGGTCAGTGACTTCATCGTCCACCACCTCGTCTTCCACTTCCTCACACTGGCCCTCCTCCTGACTTGCTGATGTAACAAACCACTTGCTGGCAATTTTGTTTCATCATCATCCAGCTCTTGTGACAGTAATTTTTCCACTGTCGCCTTCTTATGAGCATGGCTTTTCAATTATTTGAGCATCGGTGTATGCGATCTCATGTCCTGGTTGGAACTGGTAGGGCAAGAGGCCAAAATTTATAAATGGAAATGTAAACAGCTTTCAGAGTGTCCAAGTGTGGAATAACTTGTCTCCGTACACTCGGCATAGTGGGAGGAAGGAGGATCATGGTCAGGATTATGTGGTCCAGAATCATGGCTTCAGGAACTGGATCGTGTGGTTGACAGGGTGGTGTTGCCAAATGGAAGCATTATCTGCTATCCATCAAACAATCTTTTCACACTGGTCTGGCTTCAAGACTGGTGTTCCGCACCCCCTACAAAATGGGACAGGAAGCTAGATCAATATCATGTATGTGTTTGTTGCGCTCCTGCGACAGGCACAGTTTCACCTTGCCCACATCCTCCATTAGAATCACGCCCACTTCCTTGTGCCTTACCATGTGCCTTGCGCATTTTAAATTACATATGACATATCTCTGTTGAGAAAACGTTGCAGACAGTATTACAAAGCCAGCAAAATTTGTTCACTACAGATGGACGCAAGACTGTAGTATCAATATAGCAATGCTATTTGTAACCAAAGTTTCTTTTTGTGTGTGTTTTGAGGCTCAACTCTAGCATAATAAATGCCATATAAAATGTCACTGCAGAAAAAAATTGCAGTATTACAATTCCAGCAAAATTTGCCCACTTCAAATAGACGTATAAGACTACTGTACAGTATCAATATAGCAATGCATTTTTTTTAACAAAAGTTTTTTTGGGGGGAGAGGAGCTTGAGGCCCAACTCTAGCACAATAAATGCCATATAAAAAGTCACAGCTCAAAAAAAAGGCTGTATTACAATGCCAGGCAAATTTGCACACGTCAGATGGACAAAACGGCAGTATAAATATAGCAATGCAAATTTTTTAAAAATTAATTTTTTGGAGGAGTTTTTAGGCCCAACTGTAGCATGCTAAATGCCATAAAAAATTTCACAGCTCAAAAAAAAGGCTGTGTTACAATGCCATGCAAATTTGCACACCTCAAACGGACGTATGAGACTACAGTTTAAATATTGCAATGTGATTTTTTTTTAACAAACATTTTCTTTTTTTTGAGGGTTTTGAGGCTGAACTGTAGCATGATAAAAGCAGTATAAAATTTCACTGCTGAAAAAAAATGGAATATTACAATGTCAGGCAAATTTGCCCACTTCAAATGGACATATACAATGCTTCTCACAAAATTAGAATATCATCAAAAAGTTAATTGATTTCAGTTGTTCAATACAAAAAGTGAAACTCATATATTATATAGAGTCACTACAAACAGAGTGATCTATTTCAAGTGTTTATTTCTGCTTATGTTGATGATTATTGCAGATTTGGCTTAAAACCCAAAATTCATTATCTCAGTAAATTAGAAAAATTATCAGAAAACACCTACAAAGGCTTCCAAAGCATTTAAAAAGGTACCTGTTGTTGTACTTAACAGAAATATAAATGTGATTGAATCCCCCTAGCTAATATGCAGCTACAATTTTGTCCCTCTCTCACCTGCACCTCTCCCTATGCTGCCTGTGTCCAGCCAGGATACAGTATGCCGAGCATAGCGTCAAGGGGTTCCGAGTAGTGACGAGCACCAGGGCCGGCTCCAGGTTTTTATGGGCCCCGGCAAAAGAGCCTCAGTGGGCCCCTTTAACACAGATCACGATTCATGATGCACAGATATGGCAGAGAAATATAGGTACAGTACAATGCCCAATACTTCACTTCTTCCATTACATGAGTGATATCTATTGTAAATTGTACAATAGCTCAAAAACTGCCAAACACTCACAGCGCACAGTACAGACTGGACAGTACAGTCCTCCATACAATATTATGGGCATCACATAGTCTTCCCCTCATCACCCATATAATACCCCATGCAGGATGTCACCCCGCAATACCCCATATAATGCTCCATACAGAATACTGGACCCAAAATAATGCTCCATACAGAATACTGGACCCAAAATAATGCTCCATACAGAATACTGGACCCAATATAATGCTCCATACATGATACTGGTCCCTATGTAATGCTCCATACAAAATATGGAGCTTTCCTCTGCACTGTGCTGCGTTCTGCACTGTTACGGCTCAGGAAAGGGCGCTGTGGAAAGACTCCCCATTATCATCATCATTGCCTCCCCATTATTATTATTATTATTATAGATTTTTATAGCGCCATTTATTCCATGTCGCTTTACATGTGAAGAGGGGCAAATATAGACAAGTACAGTAAACATGAGCAATACAAGGCACACACAAGTACAGAAGGAGAGAGGACCCTGCCCGCAAGGGCTCACAGTCTACAGGGATGGGTGAGGATACACTAGGAGAGGGTAGAGCTGGTCGTGCGGTGGTTCAGTAGACTGATGTTCACTGCAGGTTGTAGGCTTGTCGGATGAGGTGGGTCTTCAGGTTCTTTTTGAAGGTTTCCATGGTAGGCGCGAGTCTGATGTGTTGGGGTAGAGAGTTCCAGAGTATGGGAGAGGCACGGGAGAAGCTTTGTATGCGGTTGTGGGAAGAAGAGATAAGAGGGGAGTAGAGGAGGAGATCTTGAGAGGATCGAAGGTTGCGTGTGGGTATGTACCGGGAGACCATGTCACAGATGTATGGAGGAGACAGATTGTGGATGGCTTTGTAGGTCATGGTTAGGGTTTTGAACTGGAGCCTCTGGACGATAGGAAGCCAATGAAGGGCTTGGCAAAGAGGAGAGGCTGGGGAATAACGGGGAGACAGGTGTATTAGTCGGGCAGCAGAGTGCAGGATTGATTGGAGTGGTGCCAGAATGCTAGAGGGAAGGCCAGAGAGTAGGAGGTTGCAGTAGTCGAGGCGGGAGATGATGAGGGCATGCACTAGTGTTTTTTGTAGCTTCATGTTCGAGGAATGCACGGATCTGGGAAATATTTTTGAGTTTGAGACGGCAGGAGGAGGCAAGGGTTTGGACATGTGGCTTGAAAGAGAGGGCAGAGTCGAGGATCACTCCGAGGCACCGAGCGTGCGGGACTGGGGAAAGTGAGCAGCCATTGACGTTAATGGACAGGTCTGGTGGGGGGTAGAGTGAGATGGGGGAAAGATGATGAATTCTATTTTGTCCATGTTCAGTTTTAGAAAGCGAGCAGAGAAGAAAGCAGAAATAGCAGACAGACGTTGTGGGATTTTGGTCAGTAAGGAGGTGAGGTCAGGTCCAGATAGGTAGATCTGCGTGTCGTCGGCGTAGAGATGATACTGAAAACCATGGGATTCTATGAGCTGTCCCAGGCCGAGGGTGTAGATGGAGAAGAGTAGGGGTCCAAGAACTGAGCCTTGGGGAACACCGACAGACAAGGGGCGAGGTGAGGAGGTGGTGTGGGAGAGGGAGACACTGAATGTTCGGTTTGTTAGATATGATGAGATCCAGGATAGGGCCAAGCCTGTGATGCCAAGAGATGAGAGAATCTGTAACAGGAGGGAATGGTCCACAGTGTCGAAGGCAGAAGACAGGTCCAGGAGAAGGAGGACAGAGTAGTGACGCTTGCTCTTGGCGGTTAGTAGGTCATTGGTGACTTTAGTTAGGGCAGTTTCAGATGAGTGATGCAGTCAGAAGCCTGATTGTATGCGGTCAAAGAGGGAGCAGGATCATTGCCTCCCCATCATCATTGCCTCTCCATCATCATCATTGTCTCCTCATCATCATCATTGCCTTCCCATCATCATGGCCTCTCCATCATCATCAATGCCTGCCCATCATCATCATTGCCTCCTCATCATATCATTGCCTCCCCATCATCATCATTGCCTCTCCATTATCATTAATGCCTGCCCATCATCATCATCGCCTCCCCATGATCATCAATGCCTGCCCATTATCATCAATGCCTGCCCATCATCATCATCGCCTCCCCATGATCATCAATGCCTGCCCATTATCATCAATGCCTGCCCATCATCATCATCGCCTCCCCATCTTCATCATCACCTCCCCATCATCATTATAGCCTCCCTATTATCATCAATGCCTCCCCATTATCATCAATGCCTCCCCATCATCATCAACGCCTGCCCATCATCATTGCCTCCCATCATTATCATCGCCTCCCCATCATCATCATTGTCTCCCCATTATCATCAATGCCTCCCCATTATTATCATCACTGCCCTCCCCCCACCATCACACAGACAGCACCGCAGCACACAAGCACTCTCTCACATACACACACAAAGCACCGCACTACATACACACACACTGATACACACAGACACACACACACACCTCACCTGTCCGACGTCCGCGCGCTCTCTGCCACAGCCGGCCGCTGAATGATGCGTCATTCAGCGGCGCTGCTGTGAGAGGAAGCGCAGGCGCCCCCTGGAACCCGAACTGCGGCAGCGGATGCACGGGGAGAGGTAAGTATTGTGCCAGCTGCTGCCGGGGCCCTGAGCAAGCGGAGGGGCAGTGGCGGCGCTGACACCGCTCTCCTCCGCTAACGGGCGTCGGGGTGCCCGATGGCGAGTGGGCCCCCCGCCTGCTCAGGGCCCCGGCACTTGCCGGGTTGGCCAGGTGCTGACGCCGGCCCTGACGAGCACACTCGCTCATCATAGTATGTACTCGGGACTTCCTTTATGTTACTTCCTACAATGCCGTGTATTTTTGTTAACATGATGCAAAGCTGTGAAAAATCTGGGTTACAGTTCAGTTTTCAGTTTTGCAATCACGACTGCACACAGACTTGCGTAATATTCAGTGCTGAGTGGCAGTGGGCTGTTACACAGTGATAGTATTGATAATCAGACCATCGCACTTGTACAGTACAGACCAAAAGTTTGACACACCTTCTCATTCAATGATTTTTCTGTATTTTCATGACTATGAAAATTGTAGAATCACACTGAAGGCATCAAAACTATGAATTAACACATGTGGAATTATACATTACACTTTACAAAAAAGTGTGAAACAACTGAAAATATGTCTTATATTCTAGGTTCTTCAAAGTAGCCACCTCTTGCCTTGATTACTGCTTTGCACGCAGAAAAGGTGAACGGATGGATTCTACATTCCTGGTTCCCACCGTGAAGCATGGAGGAGGTGGTGTGATGATGTGGGGGTGCTTTGCTGGTGACACTGCTTCCTTTTTCTCAAGTCTTAAGTCCGCCATAACTAAATTTATCTGGTCACATAAATACCCAAGTTTATCCTACCATCTACTGAGCAGATCAAAACAGGCAGGTGCAGGCCTCCAGATTTTCTCCTTTACATTTACACTTCATTGGGGACATGTATTTAAAGACATATTCCACCAGCGTGGGAAAGAGAAATGAGTAGAATTAGAGATATCCCAATCTAAATAGAATCCACTTGCAACTATTTGGGCCTTGACAATCACATATTTAAATATCCAAACTGTCCCATTTCACGAATCGTTTATTTGCAATATTACTGTACTAAAGGGTTGCATCCCTTCATATATTCTGGCTAATATGTTGCTAGACATTCATCTTGTGTATGTTATGTTTGTTACCTCTGTCCCTTCCCCTTTACTTACATTGCTTATCCTCCCCCCCACTCTTCCCTACTTTCTCCTTCCCTGTTAAAATCCAATAAAAATATTGAAAAACAAACTGTCCCATTTCATACTAAAAATCTCATCTACTTTGTTTAGGAGACGTAGTAGGTTCTTTCACCTCTCTTCAGTACCTGGACCCCTAACGTCTTTCTATGATATCCCGTTATTTCCAGCAGGGATTAATAGAACAGCATTTCTAAATACATTCAGGGTCAAACATCCTATTTTGCATGACTTTATATCTCATCCGTGTATTAGACCAATACATAGTTTTTTTCCTAACTCCAACATCCCACCTAGATACTTGTTTTTTCCATGAACAACTAAGGAGTTTTCTAAGATCCATGTCATCATATCTGATCAGGCTGATATCTTTAGAACCCTCTTTGAGGGTCTCAGTCTGGCAGGTGACCTTCTGGGACATACCATCTCATTACTAATAAAATCACTGCTGCAGCTTTACCAGTCCTCTAAATGCTGAGCTCCGTATAACCCTGCCCACACACTGTAGCAGCTTTCTTTGCACTCAGTGGTTAGGCAGAAGGCTGCCAATCAGTGATGGGGGAGTGGTTGGACTACATGGCTGCAGGTTTACTAGTCTTCTACTGATAATCTTCTGCTGATGAAACTGTAATTTTATGAAAACCACAACAAGAAGCCCAATAGATGATACACTGCTGGATTCAAGGTCTTTGCCTCTGCATTATGCTGCTCTCAGATTAGGTAGCAAAAACCTGGTAACAGATTGCCTGTAAAATGGCTGGCCAAAAATGGGTCAAAAGTCACCCAGAGGTGTCATGGTAGTGCTTCTTGGAGTGGGAGTTCAACTATAATGTACATTTTTTAAAACATATGAAAAAAACATACAAGACATCTTTTACAAATAGTTTAAACAAATAAATGCATTAATGATACAGTGAATAAATATAAATAGAGATAATTAATAGGCACACAAATATGTTATTTAATGATTGCAGTAATCCATATCGCACAAGCAATGTATATTGAATAAATAAATAATAATTTTAATCAATTAAAAAAATGGCCATTTCCCAGTTTTGCGACAGTACCTCTACTAAAACTACCTTTATATGTCTTTACTATATAACCAGAACTCTCTGATGTTCATATAATAACATTTTATTTATATAGCGCCAAATATTCCGCAGCACTTTACATATAACTAAATCGTGATGCGCTGACCAAGTACAGTACAGACAAAAAGTTTGACCACCTTCTCATTAAAGATTTTTCTGTATTTTCATGACTATGAAAAATTGTAAATTCACACTGAAGGCATCAAAACTGTGAATTAACACATGTGGAATATATACTTAACATAAAAGTGTGTAACAACTGAAATTATGTCTTATATTCTAGGTTCTTCAAAGTAGCCACCTTTGCTTTTGATGACTGCTTTGCACACTGTTGGCATTCTCTGATGAGCTTCAAGAGGTAATCACGGAAATGGTTTTCACTTCACAGGTGCCCTTGTCAGGTTTAATAAGTGTGATTTCGGCCTTATAAATGGGGATGGGACCATCAGTTGTGCTGTGCAGAAGTCCAGTGGATACACACTGATAGTCCTACTGAATAGACTGTTAGAATTTGTATTAATGGCAAGAAAAAAACGAGTGGCCATCATTACTTTAAGAAATGAAGGTCATTCAGTCCTAAAAATTGGGAAAACTTTGAAAGTGTCCCCAAGTGCAGTTGCAAAAACCATCAAGCGCTACAAAGAAACTGGCTCACATGAGGATCGCCCCAAGAAAGGAAGACCAAGAGTACCTCTGCTTCTGAGGAATAAGTTTATCGGTCACCAGCCCAGAAATCGCAGGTTTACAGCAGCTCAGATTAGAGACAGGTCAATGCCAACATAGTTCTAGCAGCAGACACATCTCTACAGCAACTGTTAAGAGGAGACTTTGTGCAGCAGGCCTTCATGGTAAAATAGCTGCTAGGAAACCACTGCTAAGTACAGGCAACAAGCAGAATAGACTTGTTTGGGGTAAAGAACACAAAGAATGGACTTTAGACCAGTGGAAATCGTGCTTTGGTCTGATGAGTCCAAATTTGAGATCTTTGGTTTCAACCAGTGTCTTTGTGCGACGCAGAAAGGTGAACGGAAGGACTCTACATGCCTGGTTCCCACCGTGAAGCATGGAGGAGGTGTGATGGTGAGGGGTGCTTGCTGGGACACCGTTGGGGATTTATTCAAAATTGAAGGCATGCTGAACCAGCATGGCCACCACAGCAACTTGCAGCGGCTTGCTATTCCATCTGGTTTGCGTTTAGTTGGACCATCATTTATTTTTCAAAGGAAAATACCCCAAAACACTCC
>JARQOD010000001.1:311046353-311144390 GCA_033576555.1 Oophaga sylvatica
CTCCCCTGTCCCCCCATACACCGCGATCATTTTTTTTCGCGGTGTGGGGGGGTTAATGTCCGGGAGCGGTCCGTGACCGCCCCTGACAAAACATCATGGGTGTCACGTGATAATCGTGACACCCGGGGGCCGCGACGGTGTGCCCCCCCGGAGGGGGTCCGGATCGCACAGACTATTCCGCCATGGTCATGGGCCCCCGGTCCCATGGAGGGGATAGACGTCCGATGGCAAAGTAAGGGGTTAAAGGCAAGGGAAAGGGTTTTAAAAATTTTAACCTTTTTGGGGTTTCCCCCAGGGGTTTTATGCGGGGGTTCGGGCCCCCACTTTCTTCTTCCCCAAGAAGAGGGTTTGCAGGGGGCGGGAGATGAAGAGGGGCTATGCCCCCCTTTTGGGGGTAAATTTTGTCTTTTAACCCCAAAAAATTTTTTAGCTCGGGCCCCGCTAGGGGGTAGATCTTACCAAAAGGTTCTCGGCTCCAGGAATAATTAAATTGGACAACCCTAGGGACGGTGGGGGGGAAAAGCGCAGCGTTTTTCTTGTAAATTAAATCCACATAGCCCTGGTATACAGTGGTGGGGGGGGATGACATGGTTCCTTTAGGAAAAGCAAGCTGAAACCCTTTTGATCTCTGTTTCCCCGGGGGAAATTTGTAATTCCTTGGTCTCCCTTTAAAACGAGGATTCTGCCCCTGGCCAGGGTTTCCCCCCCTAAAAAAGGGGGAAGTGGGGGAAAAAGATAAGAAAAAAAACCCCTTTTTTTTTCCCCCTTTATCTTTACCCATAAGGCCCCAAAGGCTCTTTTCTTGATTACTGGTCCAGAAGTCAGTGAAGCCTCCCCGTCTCTCTGTACTGGAGGCCTTCTTTAGAACGATCCCCTGTTTCCCAGCAAAGGGATACCATAAAATTTCACTTGCTCCCGATCGTCTACGAGCTAAAACAAACCCCGAGAGTCAACCCGGGTTTTATGGAAGGAACAAAAAAAATGTTTTTTTTCAACCCAGCTGGGAACCGCGAGGGGAAAAAAGAAAATTGCAGGTTTATACCGTTGTCCCCGAAAAAAAAGAGTTTAAGTCCGGACTCAAAAAACCTTGCGCAGATCTCTCTGGAAACCTAGGCTCGGACCCCTGACAAGCTCCCCCGACACTCACAGTGAAGATGCCCGCAGTAGTCTTTCGAAAGGCTTTGGGGGGGTTTTAAAGAAGGGGCCCGGGCTTACCACAGTAGAAACAAGATTTTTCCCTTTTTACATGTTTTTTTTCGTGCATCACTAACCCCTCTTTTTAAAAAATCCCCGGGATGGGTTCAGGTTCTGGTTCCCCCTTTTTTCCCCCCCCAAAGGTCCCCTTGTGAGGAGGGGGGTAAAAAAGTTATGCGATTTTTTTCGACCATCTCTTTTGTCTCCCTTCAGTGACGAGCATCAATTTCGGGTCAATAGTTATTAAATCCCTAACGCTGGGGGGGGGCGGCACAGCCCTTCTCCTTAATCCCGTGGGGAAACCCCCTTTTTAAAAAAAAGATTTTTTTGCGGAAAAAGGGCCCAATGGTATCAAGAGCCCTTTTCCCGAAAAAACCAGGGCTATTCGGCTACTGAACGCTTACCTTGGCCCCGTTAAAAAGGCCCGCTTAGCTTTTCACCTCGTTTTTGGGGCATCAAACACCTGCCCCATGGGAAAAAAAAGCCCCAAGGGATTAAAAATCACCTCAGTCTAAAACAGAGGGTTTCCCCCCAAACAAACCCTTATTGGTAACAACATGATTTATAACCGGGGGGGTTCGGGGGAAAATTTTTAAAAATTGTTTAAAAAAAATCCCCTGAATTTTCACTTCACCGCCCAAAAAAAAAAGGGGGTTTAATTTTTGGGGGTCCAAAAACTCGGGGTTATGGAGGACCTGGGCTCGTTCCTCTAGACCTTTAAACCCGGCTCGCAATTCCCTGGTGTCTGTCCAAACCTTTTTAAAAAATGTTGTGGGTCCTGAGGCTGCCCCCCCCCCAAGGGGTTTTTTAAAATCGCCCTCTGAAAGGTTGTATCAAATCACTCCGCAAGTTCCCTTTTTGCCCGGGGCCCCCCTTTCCAGACTTTTAAGGGGGGAAGTGTGGAAAAGGGAAGGGGGGAAAAAAAAAAAAAAAAAAACAATAAATGTTTTCCTGTGGTAAAACCCCCGAGTAAATTTTAAGGGAAACGCCCCACCCGGGGAAAAATTGTGGGAAATCACCCCAACCCCCGTCATCACTAAGGGTTTTTTTAAAGGCCTTGTATCCCCCGTCACGCAGACCGGGGGTTCCCCCTGTTTTGGGGTGGGGAAAAACCCCGGGAACGGTTGTTTAAAAAAGACTTTTTTTTCTTCATCAAGCATGCTAAAAAGTTCCCCATTTGCAGGAAAAGCGAAGGGAAAACCCCCAGGCCAGAGAAAATTAAACATCAATAAATTCCCCAAAACAGGGTTGGGGGTCTCTTCTCTGTCCCCGAATTCCCCTGCAAACTGGATTCCCAAACACAGGTTTCCGAGTCCAAAATTTTCCAAGGCTCCTCATTGGGAATGCTGGAGTACAACCCAAAGGTTTCCAGAATCAGGTCAAGACTGATGGGGGTTGTTCAGGGCCTGATTGTTCGCTGAGGCTGTAGAAGCAAGGGGGAAGAATCGGGGGGAACATGAAACGGGAAAACCCCTATTAACGGGGGGGGAAAGCTGCAAAAAACAAAAGCAAAAGGCCACAAAAAAATGATTTCAAGGAAAAAATGTCAAAGAGACAAAAAACCACATCCCCCTTTCCCCTGACTAGCCGGGAAATGGCAGCTGTTCTTCAGAGCTTCAGGGTAAAATCCCCCCTCTGTGGCATGCCACAAAGAGGGGTAATGCAATTAGGAAAAATCAGTCCACCAGGGGCAAGGGTCATTGCCCGAAGGGCCCCACCGGTTTATCTTCCAGAGACGATTACCCATTGTGGCATGCACACAGAGAGGAGGGTAATGAAAGCTTAGGAAGAGACAATCCATTTGAGGTACGAGGCCGGGTAACCCGAGGGCACAACCTGGCTCCTGGCTTCTCCAAACTTCCAGGAGAAATGCGACTGGCTTTAAACCCAAAAATATCCAGGGGTTTAGCAATGGTCAATGGAGCGATCTGTTTTCTTCCAAAACCGGGGGCAAGGTCCCCTATGCCGCATCCAATAGAAGATAAATCTATGTCCCCATGATGGGCCATGCTGTCTTGATTGCTGTGCTGTCTTGGCTGTTTGAATGTCTTGGCTAACTCTGGGGTTTTTTCTGTATTGTATAGAGGCATGAACTATTTTTATAATTAACAAGTGCCTTCTCAGTATTTACAGAAAGGGCAAGAATGAAGGGTGGATCAAGTAGCATTACTTGATTATTTAATCTATTTGCATAGTTTTCCCTCCTCTGTTTTCAAAGTAACAAACTATCTGGCCTAGACAATGGTAATTTGCAATTCGTAAACATCACTAGTATCAAGAACCCCAAATTTCCCACAATTCAGGAGTAATTTGGTGATGAACAATCTTTTTCTGCATTATGGGGCCCATTCACAAGGGAAAAGTGAAAACTCATTGGCTCAGTGAACAAGCATTGAAATTTGATCCTGGCGAGAAACTACCATATCTGTTCCCTTGAAAATTGTGGTCAATTTTTCCCAAAAATGGGTGGCAAACAAAAACACAGGAAGTTGATAAACCCAAGCTAAGGAATGTTTTGCAATCAGTCAGGATTTGGATCAGAAGGTGAAACCCATGTTTTTAGGGCAAATAAGAAGTCTTGAAAAATAATTTTTCGGATATAAAATGCCCGGACCTAAGCGCACCTAGGTTTTAGAGAAGGAAATTTGGGAAAAAAACTGAAGCAAAAAATGTGGAATTCTGTACTTAATATCACCTATCCTGGTAAATGTGGTCCCCTCATCCCATCCTATACACAGACCCCTTCCCTATCCTGGTATGCTGGCTGTGAGGGACGAAGTGCAGGTCTTTTCCTCCTGAAATATGCCCCCCTCCTTGCCTCCCCAAGCCTAAAAGCCATGCAGTTTTTATCTTTAATTAAAAAACCGGAACAAGACTTTGAAGCTCATAACAAAAGGGGCGAAACCCTCTGCAGTACAGCAAATGAACCCTTATGTCTGAAGACATGGCACGCAAGGCTATGAGATATTGAATTGGGAAAATTCCTATAATAACAGAAGCAATATCTCTGAGCCTACCGGCCATCTCCAATCGGATTCCTTCCCCCATACCCCGTGCCCGGCAGAATTGTGCACTCTGTGTATGGGTTTTAAAGTTATGCAAAAAGGAATTACTACGGTAGGAATATTTGGACTTTATGCCAGAATAAAATACAGCAAATCCAGTGGCACTGCTGCCATTCCATTCAGAGCTTGGGCGAAAAGTTGTGGGCCATTCAAGTTCTGGACTGAAAATCATACTTCAGAGATGGGAGGAGGAGGCGTCAAGCCCAGGGGGTAGGCACAGGTGTGGGAGGGGGCAGCCAAGGAGATAAGGTTTTAGCCCTCATTTGGAGCTCGTTTCTTCTGGAAGGAGGACCCGTTATCAGACTGAGCAAGGAAGCCGTAACTAGATTGGACCTGTGATCCTCGTACATCCCTGTGGTCACATGCTAATAACATGGTATTGCAACCTATTAACTTACCCTTTTGTACCACTCCTATGCATACTTGTTATTGTTCTGTAAATATTGTTGTTATTTTTGTGCACCTTTTAGGCGATTAAATTAAAATTAATCTTGGGCTGCTCTTTTATCTTGATCACGAATTCCCAGTCCGCACGCTGGTTGGTTATATGAACCTACCCTGGTTTTTTTCTGACCGAAATAAGCCTGGTCGGTGGGCTTTTTCAAACGGGAACTGGTGGAGAATACCGTATTATTTTGTGAGGAACTCTGCAGTGACACCCGGGGGAGGTTTAAATACAGTACAGACCAAAAAGTTTGGACACACCTTCCATTCAAAGTTTTTCTGTATTTTTAGACTATGAAAATTGTAGAATCCACTGAAGGCACAAAACTTGAATTAACACATGGGGAAAATTTAACATTACACTTTACAAAAAAGTGTGAAACAAACTGAAAATATGTCTTATATTCTAGGTTCTTCAAAGTAGCCACCTTTTGCTTTGTTACTGCTTTTTAAGCAGAAAGGTAAACGACTGGACTCTACATGCCTAGTTCCCCGTGGCTGGAGGGGTGGTGTGATGGGTGGGGGGCTTTGCTGGTGACCTGTTGGGCATTTATTCAAAATTGAAGTGGTGAGCGGTCCAGTCACCCCAAACCATTTTGATTGGGTTCAGGTCTGGTGACTGTGGAGGCCGGTCTTCTGGCGTAGCACCCAAGCACTCTCCTTCTTTTCAAATAGCCCATTACACAGTCTGGGGGTTGTGTTTGGGGTCATTGTCCTGTTAAAAAATAAATGATGGTCCAAATAAACGCAAACGGATGGAATAGCATGTGCTCAAAGTGCTGTAGTGCCATTTGGTTCATTTGCCTTAAATTTTGAATAAATCCCCAACAGTGTCACCAGCAAAGCCCCCCCACACCTAAACACTCCTCACCCAAAGCTTATCGGTGGGAACAGGCATGTGAGCAATCCGTTCCCTTTTTGTGTGCAAAGCAGTATAAAGCAAAAGATGGCTACTTTGAAGAACCTAGAATATAAGACAATTTTCAGTTTTTCACACTTTTTTGTAAAGTGTAATGATAATTCCACATGTGTTAATTCATAGTTTTAATCCCTTTCCCTGTGATTCTAAAATTTTCATGCCATGAAAATACAGAAAAATCTTTGAATGGAAGGTGTGTCCAAATTTTGGTCTGTGCTGTATTTTTCCCTGCCTGGTCTGGTGAATATACCCCCCTCATGGGGTGCCTCCTAACTCGTACCTTTAAGGGAAGCCTTTCGGTGCTTTTTGCCCCGGTACAGTTCCCAGACTGACGGAGGCAAGTGGTGGCACCAAGAGCCGACCCCTTGTAGGTCCACTTCCCTCTCCTGAGGTGAGCGAAAATCAATGCCCCCCTTCCCCGTGAGATCCCCACAATGGCCCCCTTATCCTTCCTGTATGCATGGCCCATATCCCCTCCTGGTAAGATGCCTCCTTTTCCATATTGGTACATGACCCCCCATCCTATCCTGGAAGGAATGGGCCCCCTCTTCGTTTTCCTGGCAGGGAATAGTTTTTTTTTTTAATTTTTTGATGGGGCCCCCAATACCAGGAATGGGAAGGTGCCAATCATGCCGAATAAGAATGGAACCAATCATTCCGGAACGGGGGGGGGCCAACACCGAATGCCCGAAAGGACGAATATTCATTGCCCTCCATGCCCCGGGCGGGAATGCATGATATTAATTTCTCTTTAGCAGCGGGCACAGCGTTAGCTGGAGCCGCTGGCTCCTGTCTCTTGCCCGCTGCTCCGCCCGAAACCACTCCACCACAGCCAGGTGTTATCTGGACTATAAAAATTCCCCCCATTTTCTCCACTTTTGGGGGGAAAAAATGTTTTTATAGTCCAAAAATACGGTAAGGCCGGGTCACCACTGGCGACGAATCGGACGACTGAATGCGATGAAAAATCGCATTGCGTGGACCTATGTTTTCTATGGAGCGCCCCAGTATCCGATTTTTTGTGGTCCGTTTAAACGTCCCCCCCCCCCTGTACAATCGCAGCATGCTGCGAGTCACCGATTGTCGGCGCAATCGCCAATGCAAGTCAGGGAGCGATAAAAATGAATTACAAACGGACCACACCGTGGACTTGCGATGAAATCGCATCGGTTCCTTTGAAAAAAACGGCAATTCATCCCCGGCTATACTGTAAAATCACATGACCGCTTTAATAAAGACTGAAAGAATAGATATATGCCATGAACAATATAAATATTATATATATAACTGTCATTGTGACATGTATTATACATATATTTATTTCCTAGATTTACATCCCGAATAGCCGCTAATTCAATTGCCCGGGTTTTGTGAAATCACAGAAGCCGACAGAAATGATACATTGTTTCCACACATTTAACCATGTAATTTCATGATTTTTATTTGTTTAAACATACAATTACATGGTATATGGTGCTAAATTTCAGACATGTAGGGTTAATTAAAGGTGTAAATTCGTTGAAAAAAAATGGTGGGCTCCGCTGTTTTTCTCCCAGACGACAAAGCAAGCGAGTGGGGGCAGATAATAATAGCCTAGGGAGGGTCATTTTTTTGTGCCCCCCCCTGGCTACTAACATCTCCCCCAGACACCCCAGAAGGGCAAATCTTAATTAGATTCCCCTTTTGGCACTTTGCCCGTCTATTCCCATTGCCCTGTGCGGTGGGAATGGGGTTTAAAAATTGGCGTTAATGTCACCTTGTATTGAAAGGTGACCTTAAGGCGGGTTAAATAATTGATAGCTGTCAATTAGACAACTATAATTATTAATCTATTGTATGAAAGAAAAATCAAACACACCAGTTTAATAAAAAATAAGTTTAATTAAAAATCACCGTTTTTGCCCAATTTTATTTTAACTTAATCCGTGCGAAGCCATTGATCTCCTAAAATAAAAAAAAAAAAATAAAACAACATTATTCTTCCCTCCCGCTGATCTGACGCCCCCTGCTGTAATCCTTCACAAAGGGTTAACTACTTTTTACCAGCGTGCAAGTAATCCGCATGCTCAGCTCAAAGCTCCTGTGAATAAGTTCCTCTCTGGCGACAGGAGGGTGTGTTTCATGAATGAAGCTTAATTGATTGTGTCCACTTTCCCTTTAGGTTTAACTGTAACCTCTAACCCTTTCTGATGGATTACAGCGTGGGACCTGACTGTACATCGGATTGGTAAGAATAATTTTGCTTTTTTATTTTATTTTTATTACAGTAAATGGTTTTAGCAGGAAAATAAAATATGGTCAAAAACTGTGTGATTATTTCATTAAACTTATTTTTTATTAAACTGTGTGTGTTTGATTTTTCTTTCATACAATAGGATTAATAATTGATAGTTGTCTAATTGACAGCTATCAATTATTAACCTGCCTTAAGGTCACCTTTCAATACTAAGGTGACATTAACGCCAGATTATTAACCCATTCGCCACCGCTACAGGGCAATGGGAATAGACGGGCAAAGTGCCAGAAAGGGCGAATCTAATTATAGATTTGCCCTTTCTGGGGTGTCTGGGGCAGATGTTAGTAGCCAGGGGGGGCACAAAAAAATGTACCCTCCCTAGGCTATTATTATCTGCCCCCACTCGCTTGCTTTGTCTGTCTGGTGGAGAAAATACAGCGGGAGCCCACGCATTTTTTTTCAACGAATTTACACCTTTAATTAACCCCTACATGTCTGAAATTTAGCACACATATACTCATGTAATTGTATGTTTCAAACATATATAAAAATACATGAAATTACATGGTTAAATGTGTGGAAACAATGTATCATTTCATGTCGGCTTCTGTGATTTCACTGAAGCCGGCAATTGAATTAGCGGCTATAACAGTATGTAGAAGTGTAAGAACTATAAATATATGTATATATATGTCACAATGACATATATATATATATATATGTGCTCTATGTGTATATATCTATTCTTTCTTTTGGCATTTAAATACTATTCTTTTGGATCCATTATATGTCAGTTTTGCAAGCCTGCGAGAAAATCTCGCAAGTCAGATGAAAATCGGATGTTACAAGGTACACACACATGCGATTAAATCGCATCTTTGAAGGAAAATCGGATGCCAGAAGGATGTGTGATGTTTTTATTTTGATCCGATTGTCGACCGTCTAAAACGGACCGATTTTTTGTGGTTGTGTGTGACTCCAGCCTAATTCTGTGAACATTGAATCTCTGCATGAACTTGATCTACTTGTCAATAAAAACATAAAAACTTATGAAATGCTTATAATTGTACTTCAGCAACTATAGAAACATCTGACTAAAAAATCTAAAAATACTGATGCAGTAAACTTTGAGAAATCCAAAATGTGTTTCAGTTTCAAAACTTTTGGCCACATTTGTATATAGCAAAGCAAGCTTAAGTCATAACTTTGATTTACCATTCGCTGAGACCGATGTGTCAGACAGATTTATTCCAGACGCATGATTCTGAAACAGTGCCTAAACATCTGTGATCATATAGACTTGTTTCCAATGATTTGTGTCTTTTCTTACTTGCAAACGATTATGATATGCTACTATACTATGCACTTGTTGCTCACTATTTTGCTCTATTGGAGAATGTGGGTTTATATAAGATTTTTCTGGCCCTATTTTATTTAAATATTATGTATCCTACATACTTTATAATATATATTAAAGATTTTATTATGAACACTGTATTGCAATGCAGAGTCCACACCTTGTCATATATATATATATATACACACGTGGTCAAAATTGTTGGTACCCCTCGTATAATGACAGAAAAACCCACAATGGTCACAGAAATAACTTGAATCTGAAAAAAGTAATAATAAATCCAAAATCTATGAAAATAAACAAATGAAAGTCAGACATTACTTTTCAATTCCACAGGATGTTTTTAACCCCTTCACCCCCAAGGGTGGTTTGCACGTTAATGACCGGGCCAATTTTTACAATTCTGACCACTGTCTCTTTATGAGGTTATAACTCTGGAACGCTTCAACGGATCTTCGCGATTCTGAGATTGTTTTCTCGTGACATATTGTACTTCACGTTAGAAGTAAAATTTCTTCGATATAACTTGCGTTTATTTTTGAAAAAAACGCAAATATGGCGAAAATTTTTAAAATTTTGCAATTTTCAAACTTTGAATTTTTATTCCCTTAAAACAGAGAAATATGTCACATAAAATAGTTAAGAAATAACATTTACCACATGTCTACTTTACATCAGCACAATTTTGGAACCAAAATTTTTTTTTGTTAGGAAGTTATAAGGGTTAAAAGTTGACCAGCGATTTCTCATTTTTACAACAAAATTTACAAAGCCATTTTTTTTAGGGACCACCTCTCATTTGAAGTCACTTTGAGGGGTCTATATGGCAAAAAATACCCAAAAGTGACACCATTCTAAAAACTGCACCCCTCAAGGTACATTCAAGAAGATTATTAACCCTTCAGGTGCTTCACAGGAACTAAAGCAACGTGGAAGGAAAAATGAATATTTAACTTTTTAGCCACAAAAATGATCTTTTACAAACTTTTTTTTTATTTTCACAAGGGTAAAAGGAGAAAATGGACAGATAAGGTTGTTATGCAATTTCTCCTGAGTACGCCAATACCCAATATGTGGGGGAAAACCACTGTTTGGGCACACGGCAGAGCTCGTAAGGGAAGGAGCGCCGTTTGACTTTTTCAAACTAAAATTGGCTGGAATTGAGATTGGACGCCATGTCGTGTTTGGAGAGCCCCTGATGCGCCTAAACAGTGGAAACCCCCACAAGTGACACCATTTTGGAAACTAGACCCCCTAAGGTACTTATCTAGATCTGTTGTGAGCACTTTGAACTCCCAAGTGTTTCACAAAAGCTTATAATGCCTGGGTGTGAAAAAAAAAAAAAACAATTTTCCACAAAAATGATTTTTTAGTCCCAAATTTTTGAATTTTCCCAAGGAAATTGGACCCCAAAAGTTGTTGTCCAATTTGTCCTGAGTACGCTGATACCCCATATGTGGGGGGGGGAACTGTTTGGGTGCACGACAGGGCTTGGAAAGGAAGTAGTAACGTTTTGGAATGCAGACATTGATGGGGGTCATGTTCCGTTTGCAGTGCCCCAGATGAGCCTAAATAGTGGAAACCCCCCACAAGTGACCCATTTTGGAAACTATACCCCTAAGGAACTTATCTAGATCTTTGGTGAGCACTTTGAACCCCCAAGTGCTTCACACAAGTTTATAATGCCCGGGCATGAAAATAAAAAATCCTATTTTTTTCCCACAAAAATTATATTTTAGTCACTAATTTTTTATTTTTCTCAAGGGTAACAGGAGAAATTGGACCACATAAGTTGTTGTCCAATTTGTCCTGAGTACGCTGATACCCCATATGTGGGTGGGAACCACTGTTTGGGCGCACGACAGAGCTCGGAATGGAAGGAGCACCATTTGACTTTTTCCAACCAAAATTGGCTGGAATTGAGATTGGATGCCATGTTGCATTTGGAGAGCCCCTGATGTGCCTAAACAGTGGAAACCCCCCACAAATGACCCCATTTTGGAAACTAGACCCCCTAAGGAACTTTTCTAGATCTTTGGTGAGCAATTTGAACCCCCAAGTGCTTCACACAAGTTTATAATGTAGAGCCGTAAAATTTAAAAATCATATTTTTTCCACAAAAATGATCTTTTCACCCCAATTTTTATTTTTCCAAGGGTAACAAGACTCCAAAAGTTATTGTGCAATTTGTCCTGAGTGCGCTGATACCCCATATGTGGGGTTAAACCACTGTTTGGGTGCATGGCAGAGTTTGGAAGGGAAGGAGCGCCGTCTGACTTTTTCAACGCAGAATTGGCTGGACGCCATGTCGTGTTTGGAGAGCTCCTGATCTGCCTAAACAGTGGAAACCCCCATAAATGACGCCATTTTGGAAACTAGACCCCTCAAGGAACTTATCTAGATGTGTGGTGAGAACTTTTAACCCCCAGGTGTTTCACTAAAGTTTATAACGTACAGCCGTAAAATAAAAAATCTTTTTTTTTTTTTACAAAAATGATTTTTTTCGTCCCCAATATTTTATTTTCACAAGGGTAACAGAAGAAATTGGAACCCAAAAGTTGTTGTCCAATTTGTCCTGAGTACGCTGATACCCAATATGTGGGAGAAAACTACTGTATGGGCGCACGTCAGGGCTCGGAAGGGAAGTAGTGACGTTTTGGATTGCAGACTTTGATGGAATGGTCTGGGGGCGTCATGTCGCATTTGGA
Source organism: Oophaga sylvatica (assembly GCA_033576555.1). NCBI lineage: Eukaryota > Metazoa > Chordata > Amphibia > Anura > Dendrobatidae > Oophaga > Oophaga sylvatica. The sequence goes on from JARQOD010000001.1 coordinate 311,058,277, forward strand.
GAGCCCCTGATGCGCCTAAACAGTGGAAACCCCCCACAAGTGACCCCATTTTGGAAAATAGACCCCACAAGGAACTTGTCTAGATGTGTGGTGAGCACTTTGAACCCGAAGTGCTTCACAGAAGTTTATAACGCACAGCCATAAAAATAAAAAATCCTTTTTTTTTTTGCAAAAATGATTTTTTTGCCCCAATATTTTATTTTTACAAGGGTAACAGGAGAAATTGGACCCCAAAAGTTGTTGTCCAATTTGTCCTGAGTACGCTGATATCCAATATGTGGGAGAAAACTACTGTATGGGTACACGTTGGGGCTCGGAAGGGAAGTAGTGACGTTTTTAATTGCAGACTTTGATGGAATGGTCTGGGGGCGTCATGTCGCATTTGGAGAGCCCCTGATGCGCCTAAACAGTGGAAATCCCCAACAAGTGACCCCATTTTGGAAAATAGACCCCACAAGGAACTTATCTAGATGTGTGGTGAGCGCTATGAAGCCCCAAGTGCTTCACAGAAGTTTATAATGTACAGCCGTAAAAACAAAAAAATATTTTTTTTTGTACAAAAATGATATTTTCGCCCCAGTTTTTTATTTTCCCAAGGGTAGCAGAAGAAATAGGACAAATTGCACAATAACTCTTGGGGTCCAGAGTACGCTGATACCCCATATGTGGGGATAAACTACTGTTTGGACGCATGGCAGAGCTGAGAAGTGAAGGAGCACCGTTTGACTTTTTCAACGCAGAATTGGCTGGAATTGAGATAAGACGCCATGTCACATTTGGAGAGCCCCTGATGTGCCTAAACAGCTGAAACCCCCCAATTCTAACTCCAACCCTAACCCCAACATACCCCTAACCCTAGTCCCAACCCTAACCACAAACCTAACCCTAACACACCCCTAATCCCAACCCCAACCCTAACCCTAACTTTAGCCGCAACCCTAACCCTAACCCTAATGGGAAAATGGAAATAAATACTTTTTTTTAATTTTATTATTTTTCCCTTACTAAAGGGGGTGATAAAGGGGGGTTTGATTTACTATTTATAGCGGGTTTTTATGATTGGCAGCTGTCACGCTAAAAGACGCTTTTTATTGCAAAAATAGTTTTTGCATCATCACATTTTGAGAGCTATAATTTTTGCATATTTTGGCCCACAGAGTCATGTGAGGTCTTATTTTTTGCGGGACGAGTTGACGTTTTTATTGGTACCATTTTTGAGCACGTGACTTTTTTTATCGCTTTTTATTTCGATTTTTGGGAGGTTAGAATGAACAAAAATCAGCAATTCATGAATTTCTTTTGAGGGAGGCGTTTATACCGTTCCGCGTGTGGTAAAATTGATAAAGCAGTTTTATTCTTCGGGTCAGTACGATTATGGCGATACCTCATTTATATCATTTTTTCATGTTTTGGCGCTTTTATAGAATAAAAACAATTTTATATAAAAAAATAATTATTTTTGCATCGCTTTATTCTGCGAGCTATAACTTTTTTATTTTTTCGCTGATGATGCTTTATGATGGTTCGTTTTTTGCGGGACAAGATGACGTTTTCAGCGGTACCATGTTTTTTTATACCGGTCTTTTTGATCGCGTGTTATTCCACTTTTTGTTCGGCGGTATGATGATAAAGCATTGATTTTTTGCTTCGTTTTTTTTTTTTTTTTATAAGGGGTTCACTAAAGGGGTTAACTAGTGGGACAATTTTATAGGGGGTGTCGTTACGGACGCGGCGATACCGAATATGTGTACTTTTATTGTTTTTTTTTTTATTTACAGGAAGAAGTGAATTTATTGGGGAATATTTTTTTTTTTTTTTTTTTATTTGGATTTTTTTTTTACACATGTTTATTTTTACTTTTTTAACTTTTTTTACTTTGTCCCAGGGTGGGACATCACAGTATTTTATCAGATCGCTGGTGTGACAGTGTGCACAGCACTCTGTCACACCAGCGATCGCACAGGCATAGATGCAGGCTTCTCAGTGCCTGCTCTCGGCAGGCACTGAGGTAGCCGCCTCCCTCCAGGACCCCGGCGCCATCTTGGATCCGGGTCCTGGGAGGGAGGAAGCCCTCAGAACAGCGCGATCACATCGCGCTGCTCTGAGGGTCTCAGGGGGGCACGCAGGTAGCCCCCACCCTGCGCGATCCTCCCCTGTGCCCCCAGTACACCGCGATCATGTTTGATCGCGGTGTGCAAGGGGTTAATGTGCCGGGAGCGGTCCGTGACCGCTCCTGACACACAAAAGACAAAACCTGACTGGCACTTCCAGACTAATGTGAACTAGGTGCAAACCAAAGGGAGCTACCCTCATGTAAAACATCCAAAAAAAAAAGGCTGCACTCAAGCATACTAAAGCATGACAACATAGAATACATGACATTTTGAATAGCAATATGGCTTTGGAATATAAGGAAAAATTTGAGACGCTTAGTATAAACATTTGGCCAAACATTTTAAAGCTCAACAACCATCATCAAGGTGGTCTCAATTCTGTTGAGTCCCTAACCTAACCCACAGTCATGGGTGTCAGCTGTGATAATCAGCTGACACCCGGCGGCGATTAGCTGCGCTCCCCTCAGGAGCGCAGCTGATCGCCTATGACGTACTATCCCGTCCCCGGTCATACGGCCCAGGTACCATGGACGGGATAGTACGTCCGATGGCAGTAAGGGGTTAAATTAGACTATAGTCTATGCCTGATCAAGAGACCTGAGTAGTCTTGAAAGCTTGCAATTTGTTACCATCTTTTCAGTTAGCCATTAAAAGATATCAACTACTGAGGACTCTCAATTCTAAATATTTTTCTATCTACTGGCTAACACAGTACAAAGATATATATCTTTCCTGTAGAACCCCAAGAACACTGTCCAAACAATGAAGCATGGTGGGGAAATATCATACTTTGGGGGTGCTTTTCTGCAAAAGGGACAGGACGAATGCACCATATTGAAGGGATGATGGATGGGTCAGGTATCATGAGATTTTGGACAACAACCTCCTTCTTTCAGTAAGAGCATTGAAGATGGCTCGTGGCTCAGTCTTCCAGCATGACAATGACACGAAATTCACTGCTAGGGCAACTAAGTGGCTCCGCAAGAAGCATTTCAAGGTCCTTGAGTGGCCTAGCCAGACTCCATACCTAATTCCAAAAGAAAATTTTTGGAGGCAGCTGAAACTCAATATTTCCAATGACAGCTCCGAAACCTGAAAGATCCAGAGTAGATCTATATGGAGGAGTGTTATGAATGTGCTAGAGATGGTTTCTGAGCAGAGGCTCCCTCTACTGGTTACAGACAGTACTGAACCTTTCAGCGAGGAATGGCAATCTGGGTTCACTGACTGGTCTGATATAAGGGAGGTTCCCTCCCATGATGGTTGCCGGTGACCAATTGTTCTTGTCTCAATTGTGGTTCCTGGTTCATTTGGAAGTTTGCTGAGTCTTGCCTGCATCTTCTGCTCTCAGATAAGATATTTTCTGCTTTTATTTTTGTGCTTGCTTTTTGCATTGTTCCCTGCACTTCTGTGGAGGTCAGCCAGGTCCCCTCCGGGGGGCTTGTGCTCCTCTCAGTTTATCTGAAGCCACTGTTATTTGTTCATTTTCTTTTTCCTGTTTTTTCAGTGGCTGCGGCTTGGTTTTGTTCACACTGAGATCTGATTTAGGGGGTGGCGAGATCGTGTGATGTCAGTATTTTTGTAATCAGAATTGTTGGATTTTTGTAGGGTTTTCTGGGTTGCAGAAAGTAATCTCTCCTGTCCTATCCTATTTAGTCAGCTTGTGGCCCCAGCATTTGCTCATTCTATTTTCTGTCTGTGTTCGTGCTTTCTTCTTGTCTAACCGCCATTACATGTTTGGGGGCTTCCTATTTTCTTTGGGGATCTGCTCCGGGGCAGATAGCTTTCATCTTTCTGCCTTTAGGTGTAGTTATCTCTCAGGCTGTGACGAGTCATCTAAGATCAACGTAGGAATGCTCCACGGCTACCTCTAGTTGTGTGGTTAGTTTAGGAATCTGCAACCCATTAGTTACCAACATCTCAGGTGTTCGGCTGCCCGGCTGTTGTTCCTGTCCTCCTCAGCTACCTAACATAACAGTATCACCGGCCAAACTGAAAATTATATGGTACTCACAGAAGGGAAAAATAGTGTGGAAAGAAAAAAGTTGTCAGAGTTGTCAGAGATTTTTTTTTTCTGTTTGTTGCATTTTTTGCCTCTTTTTCTCTGGGTGCTGAGGAGGATTTTTTTTTTCTCTCTCAATGGAGTTTGCACAGTTGTCTGGCCGTGTGGATCAGCTTGCCACTGAGGTTCGGAGTACTGCTACCTATCTTGCTAGGTTGCCGTTGTGGAACCTAGGATTCCCATGACAGATTTGTTTTTGGGGGATCGGGCTAAATTTCTGAATTTCAAAAATACCTGTAAGTTGTTTTTTGCCTTAAAGCCTAAGTCCTCAGGGAACGCAGCACAGCAGGTTCAAATTGTCATCTCTGTCCTGCGCGGCGATCTTCAGGATTGGGCTTTTTCCCTGACACCTGGGGATCCTGTTTTGAATGATATTGATGCATTTTTTCTGGCTCTGGGGTTATTGTATGATGAACATAATATCACTGATCAAGCTGAAAAAACCTTGTTGGCATTAAATCAGGGTCTTGAAGACGCTAAGTTGTACTGTCAGAAATTCCGAAAGTGGGCAGTCCTGACCAAATGGAATGATGATGCTTTGGCAGCCCTTTTTCGTAAGGGGCTGTTAGAGAATGTAAAGGATGTTATGGTGGGATTCCCTGCTCCCTCTGGTCTCAATGATTCTATGTCATTGGCTATTCAAATTGACAGACGTTTGCGTGAGCGCAGAGGTATGCGTGAGATAGTGTTGCCTTGTGAGCCAGCTTCTGAGCCCATGCAGTGTGATAGAGTGACTTCTGGGGCACAACGTCATGAGTTTCGAAAGCGCAATGGGTTATGTTTCTACTGTGGTGACGCCTCTCATGCTATTTCTGTCTTCCCTAAGCGGGGAAGACGTTTTGCACGCTCAGTTGTCTTGGGTAGTGTTCAGACTAAATTTCTGTTGACTGTTACCCTGATTTGCTCCCTGTCCACATTTTCTGCTCAGGCTTTTGTTGATTCAGGAGCAGCTATTAACCTGATGGATTTTGACTTTGCCAAATGTTGTGGGTTTCCCCTGCTGAAGTCTATTCCCCTACTGGGCATTGATTCTACCCCTTTGGCGGAGAATAAACCCCAGTTTTCTACTCAGGTGATAATGAGGGTTGAACCAGATGATCAGGAGAGTTGCAAATTTCTGGTGCTGTATAATCTGCATGACATTATTGTACTAGGTTTCCCTTGGTTACAGTCTCATAATCCTGTTTCGGATTGGAAATATATGTCTGTGACCAGTTGGGGCTGCCAATGTGTTAATGCCGACACTCCTGTTTTTTCTGCCTTTCCCAGTCTCAGGATGTTCCTGACTTTTTGACTGATTTTTCGAATGTATTTAGTGACAGTAAATCTGCATCCTTGCCCCCTCACAGGAGCTATGATTGCGCTATTGAATTAGTGCCTGGTGGTAAATTTCCTAAAGGTCGCCTTTTTAACTTGTCTGTACCTGAACACGATGCTATGCGATCTTATATCAAGGAGTCATTGGAGAAGGGTCATATCAGACCATCCTCTTCACCCTTGGGTGCCGTTTTTTTCTTTGTGGCCAAAAAGGATGGTTCATTGAGGCCGTGTATTGATTATCGTCTCTTGAATAAGATCACTGTGAAGTATCAATATCCGTTACCCTTGATTTCTGACCTGTTTTCCAGGGTGAAAAGTGCTAGTTGGTTTACCAAGCTTGACCTCAGGGGGGCGTATAACCTTATTCGCATTAAGCACGGGGATGAATGGAAGATGGCGTTTAATACCCCAAGGGGCATTTTGAGTACCTAGTGATGCCCTTAGGGCTCACTAATGCTCCTTCCGTCTTCCAATCCTTCATGAATGATATTTTCAGGGATTTTGTGGATAAATTTATGATTGTTTATTTGGATGATATCTTGATTTTTTCCAATGACTGGGACTCTCATGTGAAACATGTTCGGACTGTGTTCCAGATTTTGAGAGAGAAAGCACTGTATGTGAAGGGATCAAAGTGTCTTTTTGGCGTACAGAAGGTCTCATTTCTGGGATTCATTTTGTCTCCGTCTGTTATTGAAATGGACCCGGTCAAGGTTCAGGCCATCTGTGATTGGGTCCAACCTACTTCATTAAAGGCTCTTCAGAGATTTTTGGGTTTTGCCAATTTTTATCGTAAATTTATTGGTAATTTTTCCGATATTGTTAAACCATTGACTGATTTGACCAAAAAGGATTCTGATGTGGTGTATTGGCCTCCTGAGGCAGTTTCTGCGTTTCAGGAACTTAAGCAGAGATTCACTTCTGCTCCTGTTCTACGGCAGCCTGATGTTTCTCTCCCGTTTCAGGTGGAGGTTGATGCCTCTGAAATTGGGCAGGTGCCGTTTTGTCCCAAAGAGATCCAGAAACCTCTAAGAGTAACCCTTGTGCCTTTTTCTCTCGAAAATTTTCTCCTACTGAACATAATCATGACGTGGGTAATCGGGAGGTATTGGCCATGAAGTGGGCCTTTGAAGAGTGGAGACATTGGCTGAAAGGAGCCAAACATCAGGTGGTGGTCCTCACGGACCATAAGAATCTGGTTTATCTCGAATCAGCCAAGCTACTTAATCCTAGACAGGCCAGGTGGGCCTTGTTTTTCACACGTTTTAATTTTGTGGTTTCTTTTCTTCCTGGCACTAAGAATGTTAAGGCGGATGCCCTCTCAAAGAGTTTCTTTGCGGACTCTCCTGAGTTATCTTATCCTACTGTTATTTTGAAAGAGGTGTAGTTCTTTCTGCCATCTCGCCCAATTTGAGACTTGCTCTGGAAGAGTGTCAGAAGGATAAACCTGAGCGCTGCCTGTTGGGAAATTGTTTGTCCCAGACCAGTGGAAGAAGAGTGTGATGTCTGAGATTCATTGTTCCGCGTTGGCTGGTCATCCCGGGATTTTTGGTACCAGAGACTTGGTGAGTCGTCCTTTTGGTGGCCTACTTTGTTTCATGACGTCAGGGAATTTGTGCAGTCCTGTGGGTCTTGCTCTCGCTCCAAGCCTTGCTCTTGCTCTAGTGGTTTGTTAATGCCATTACCTGTGCCCAAGAGGCCATGGACCCATATCTCTATGGATTTTATTTCCGACCTCCCTGTTTCTCAGAGATTGACCGTTATTTGGGTAATCTGTGATAGGTTTTCCAAGATGATACATCTTGTGCCATTACCTAAGTTACTTATGACTTGTGTTTTGAAACTGTTAAACTGTAAAGCGCTGCGGAATATGATGGCGCTATATAAATAAAGATTATTATTATTATTATATTACCTTTCTCCTCCGAATTGGTGCCTTTGTTCCTTCAGAATGTGGTTCGGTTACATGGCATTCCGGAGAACATTGTGTCTGACAGAGGAGTCCAGTTTGTTTCCAGATTTTGGAGGACATTTTGTTCTAAACTTGGTGTTCAATTATCTTTCTCTCTACTTTTCATCCTCAGACCAGTGGACAAACCGAGAGAACAAACCAGACCTTGGAGACTTATTTGAGATGTTTTGTGTCTGCTGATCAAGATGACTGGGTCTCTTTTTTGCCTTTGGCTGAGTTTGCTCTTAATAATAGGGCTAGCTCTGCCACCTTGATGTCTCCATTTTTCTGCAATTTTGGGTTTCAACTCGATTTTCTTCGGTACAGGCGGAGGCTTCTGTCTGTCCGGGTGTTTACTCTGTTGTGGAGCGAATGCAGCAGATTTGGGACCAGGTGGTGGAGAGGTTGTCTCTCTCTCAGGAGAAGGCCCAACGGTTTGCCAACCGGCATAGGACTGATGGTCCTCGGTTTAAAGTGGGGGACTTGGTTTGGTTGTCCTCAAGAAATATCCCTATGAGGGTTGCATCTCCAAAGTTTAAGCCTAGGTTATTGGACCTTATAAGATCATGGAGATTCTTAATCCTGTTTCCTTCCGTTTGCTTCTTCCAGGGACATTTAAGATCCATAACGTGTTCCACAAGTCCTTATTGAAGAGGTTTGTCGAGCCAGTGGTTCCTACTGCTTTGCCTCTTTGTCTCTTTGTTTTAGTCCAGGGCAACAGACCTCTCCATCTGAGGATCTGGCAGTGCCCAGTCTGAAAATCACATCTGCCCTGGCCAACATACCCGGGCAACACTGAGTAAGCAGCAGCTTCCTCTTCCCTAGAGGCTGCAAGTCCAGCCACCTCAATTAACTATTTCTTTCCCTAACTAGGTATAGCCATTAAAGGAGAACAACATAATACAATACAAGGCATAACAAATTCAGCACATACATTACATTAAGACCAAACAAGTGCAACATATGGCGATGCACTACATCACAGTACATAAAGTGTCCTCGAGGGGGTCACACGGAAGGAGAAAAGGGTGCAACTGAGGGGACCTACAACCTCCTTACAATGTCACTGAGGTTGCGTCCCCAGCCGGGCTGAACTGCGGTGACTTCGGTGAGATCCCCACTAGTACTGTGAGTAAGTCACACGATGCAGAGGTGAGTTCACCGTAGTTGAAATTCACCGCAGTGAAATTCTCCCGGTTAACTCGCCTCTGCACCATAAGACTTTGTCACGGTACTAGCGGAGATTCATGAAAACTTGCATCTTGTACCCCCCCTGAACCGCTGCAGTACAGGGGAGCACACCTCTTAATAAATTTGGTACCTTTTTTTGCCATGTGTGCGCCAGAAAATGAAATCTATACCAGCCATGAGCTGCCAGTTTTGTTGCATATACTGTGGTAAATTTGTTCCTCACAATAGCTTATACTTACTTTTACTAAGCAAAAGAATTTGTACATAAATGCAAAAAGTCGCAAGATACCAGTTGAAACAAATTGCATCATTTAGACTAAAATTTCCTGGCATACAAGGAATGATAAATTCTCTCCCTAGTGGCGTTTGTCTTCCATAGGCTCCCAATAATTAATTTGAAAAATGTATTTCACTTGTTATACTTCTTTTTGCAGGATATCTGTGCAATGAAAAGTATAGTCAATGAAACCATTAAAATAAAATAAGTTAATTAGTTAAAATTGAAGGATATGATTACACATATTATATTTATCTCAAAATGGTGTCATTCAAAACTACAACTTGCAAGAAATAAAGCTTAATACAATCACTGTATGTTGCGGATTATAAGATTTTGAGGAGTGAAACAGAAAAAAGGGTTTTTTAATAAAAAGATGGTGCATCTTATAGTACACTTTTACACTAGCTGTCCCGGGGGTGTCAGCTGCGGTGGAGCGGGGTCCAAGGAGGCAGGGTTGCTGCTGCAGGAAGCTAGCAGTGACAGTGGAGGCAGGACTGGGGCAATGCTGTGGACCCCAGGCAGGCAGTAGGGGGTGTTCGGAGAGGTCTTCCTACATTTTGTGAAAGAATGGACCCCTAGACTCTCCATGGTTTTCAATGCGGTGGACTTCGTGAAAATGGCCGCCTCTGGTGGTGCATGTGCAGATTGAGATTTTGGCACCGTGATTTAAATTTGCACATGTGCTACCGGAGGCGGTCATTTTCCTGAAGTCCACCTCATTGAAAATCATGGAAAATATGGGGGCTCCGGGCTTTCATAAAATGTCTGCTAAGTCCCCGCACTGTCAAACACACCCTCCTACCAGCCTGGGACCCGCAGCATCGCCCCACTCCTGCCAACGCCACCAACTTCCTACAGTAGTGATCATGTAACCCTGCTCCACCTCAGCCAGTAAGATACATCCGCATTATTTTAAGACACACTCCTCTTTCCCCCCAGTTTTTGGGTAAAAAAGTGCATCTTATATTTCGAAAAATACGGTATGTGTATTGTAATGCTGCGTTCACACATTTCATTTTTGCTGCTTTTTACGGTACCAGGAAAATTTATGAGATATCAAAAATCTCATGCACATGCTTGTTTTGTCCTGACTGAATTGGAAAACTACTGCATTTTTGAAAACTGCACCTTGTCAATTCTTTCAGTGCTTTTGCAGCATTATTGCAGCATTTTTTCAACAAAGCACCGGGTTGGTACAAAATGCTAACGTTTTTAAACCTTAATATCTTGCTATCTATCACATGAGCATAGATTTTAGTTTTAGTACAATTTAATTAGTTTTGTGATATATATGAAAGTAAACAACAACAATTCAATATCCTACCAATGTTTTAGGTAAACAATGCCCTACCAACTCAATGCCCTATTAAAATGTTAGGTAAACTATGCCCTACCAACACAATGCCCTACTAATGTGGGAAAGTAAACAATGCCAAACCAACTCAATGCCAAACCAATGTATTAAGTATTTAACCCCTTTACGACCTTAGATGTATCCATAAGTCCAGGTCGTCTGGTTGTTAACGATCTTGGACATATGGATACGTCATATCTTTAATGCCCAGTGCAATCGCAGTCGCGGTGCCAGCATTAAAATTCCAGTGCCATCTTACCTAAGGGAACATGCTGTTGTCATCCAGGTGAATGGTGATGACCCCCAGCAACTACGATCGCTGTGATTGGCTGTTCAATTCTGAATAGCCAATTGCAGTGTTGTCAGTGTTTTGCAATCAGATTGCCTGAAACACTGATGTCCAGCCTAGGATCAGTGCTGTAAGAGCACCAATCATAGACTGATGCCTGGCAATGCCGGCGTCACCAGGGCCAGCTCTGATTTGTGAAATATATGATGACATCAATTCCACCAATCACAGCACCAGACACACTGTGACCCGCAAGTGACCACTCTGTACATCCTCAGTCTAGCTTCAGATTTGTACAGGGCTGTCACTGTGCCTGTCTGTGCGCCATGTTGGACATTATGGTGCTACAGAAGCCTGCAACATCACAATTGCTGCTGCCTGTGCCTGCTCCTGCTAAGAAAGAAAAGTTCCTGATGCTTACCTGGTCTCTTCTTATCCACTCCAATTCCCTCCCTTTTCCCCTCTTGTACCACTCTGTTATACCATAATAATTGTCATCTACTACAGTATTTTTTTACTGAATTGAGTTCGAGTTAGTAAAGAGTAAAAATATACCGTAGAAATTGTCGTCTACGATGGTATTTTTTACTGAATTAAATTAGTTATTGAAGATTAAAGAGTAAAAATATACCATAGTAATTGTCGTCTACTATGGTATTTTTTACTAAATTGAGTTTGTGTCAGCACAAAAAAAGAATCATCCGTGCGTCCATCCTACAGCCGTAAAGCGCTGATCACTGACCAATATCAGTGATCATCCTCCAGTTGTTGCTTTTTTAATTTAGCTTTTATTTTCTAAATTTCTTAAAGTTTACATGATCACTCACACATACAACTGAATAAAATCTGGTAATCACACAAACACCACATAAGTAAAAAAAATGTCCCACTCTTCCCAAACCCAGTATTCAGTGGAGGAGGCATACTCCTTTCGTACCTCTGACACTGACAGTGAGAGGATCTTTCCTGCCTTTAATTTTCATCGTCCTCTTCCTCAAGTGATGCTGAACCACCATGCAGACACCCCAGAAAAGAAACTGAACCGGCACCCACCATGACTGACCCCATATAGACCTTACCCCCAGAAGATGATGAGTCACTAATTTCCTGAATTTGTGGCTAAATCAGGATTTACATTTGACACCACCGGCCTCACAAAAATTGACTTTTTCAAAGTCTTTTTTCTAGGGGAGTTATGTAAACTTTAGGGTGGGACAAACAAATTTTACGGCTAGCAATTTTTTGGCACAAAACCGCTCTTCATGATTTTCTAACTGGACTCGTGTAGACGCAGTAGAAATAATGACGTTTTGGGGCCTGGTCCTTCACATGGGGATACTGAAGAAGTCAAAACTGTGACAATATTGTAGTGTTGATGTTTTGTATAACACTCCACTGTTCTTCATGACCATGACCCATAAACATTTTGAAGTCATCCAAAAATTCTTGCATTATAATGATAATGCATGGTTTCCTCCCTGAGATTACCCCAACTTTGACCGTCTTTTCAAAGTTCAACCATTCATTGAGCACTTCAGCAACAAGTTTACTGAGGTGTAGATGCCCCAAAGGGTCATCTACATGGAGGAGTAATCCATTTCAAGGAGAGGCTCATATTCTGACAATACCTGCCCATTAAGAGGGCCAGGTATGGCATTAAGTTGTACAAACAGTGTGAGAGTACCTCGGGGTACACCCACAAATGCAGGGTTTATGAATCGAAGGACTGCCAGATTGAACCCCCTGAATTCCCACCTGGGAGTGAGTGAGAAAATTGTGTGGGATTTGGTGCACACACTGAAGGATCATGATTATCACCTCTATTTAGATATCTCTTATACCAGCATCCCACTATTCAAGTCCCTCTCTGCACGAGCTACCACAGCCTGCAGTACTGTCTGCAGAAATCAGAGAGGCCTCCCTAAGATGATAATTGTGCAGCTGCTCAGGAAGGGTGAGAGCAGAGCCCAATGTAGCGACAACATGCTAATGGTCAAGTACAAGGACAAGAGTGATGTGATTTTCTTGACCACCATACATGGTGACAGCAGCACCCCCGCACTACATGAGGTACCTTTACATGGTTTTGAAAATTTTGTTGGAAAAATGAGAAATTGCTGGTCAGCTTTTAACCCTTATAATTTCCTAACAAAAAAATTGTTTGAAAACTTGTGCTGATAAAAAGTAGACATGTTTGAAATTTTGTTTATTAACTATTTTGTGTGACATTTCTCGGATTTAATGGCATAAAAACTGAAAGCTTGAAAATTGCAAATTTTGCAAAATTTTTCAGAAAAATTTCCGTTTTTTCACAAATAAACGCAAGTCATATCGAAGAAATTTTACCAGTATGTCCCCAAAAAAATATCTCAGAATCAGTGTTATCCATTGAAGCATTCCAGAATTGGCCTGGTCATTAACCTGCAGATTTTGGGGGTAAAGGGGTTGATATCCTATAAACACAATGAGCTATCAATGTGTGAAAGTAAACAATGGCCTACCAAATCAAGAGCTACCTATGTGTTATGTAAATAATGTCAGGCCAATTCAATTTCCCCCTGCTGTTTCAGGTTGTTGAGCTGTGTATAACCCCACCCACACCACTGATTGGCAGCTTTCATTGTACAATGTATAGTGACAGAGAACAGCCTAGTTGACATGAGGACAGTTGTCCTGTACTGATAATCCCCTGCTGATATATCACTGATTGTATTGAAACAGCAAAACACAGCCCAGTAAGTGACACATCACTGGAATCAAGGTCTCTGCCCTTACATCAAGGTACTCTCAGATTACATAGAAAAACCCTGTGGACATATTCTCTTTAAAACAATGGTCTAATTCTATAACGTTATATTTATTATCCGCCATAATTGCAGAGCACCTCTTGCTCCATCAAAGGAGATATCAGAAGGAAGTCGATTTGACTTTGAGTGCATGAAAAGCAAGAACAATTTAATCATGTAGTGTTAGGGTTTGTGGATCGCACTAAATATAAAATAATAATAAGGTGAGATCACAACCCGGGGTCCACCGTGTAGAGATGTAAGCTGCTGCTAATGTACAACGATGGAACTAAACAGTGAGCGCACCCTAGTACGACTGCATTAACTTCACGCAGTATAAACAGTACGCACTATACTCAGCTCTGTTAGCTTCAAAGAGAGGTAGAGCTAAAGAGTTGAGCTCGCTCTGTAACTGACCCATGCCAATCGCACACGTGGCTGAAACAGATGCTGAGTCAAAAGAAAAAACTAAACTGACGCTAACTAAAAAAACCCTGTTGACTTCACAGGGAAGCACAGCTCTTTGATTGGTACTTGCTCTGTATCTCGTCTGTGCTAACCACATACAAGACGGAAACAGATGCTAAGCCAAGCGGGAAACCAAAACCCTAACTGGCTCAAAACTCAAGGAGAACACTAACACATACACGTGCAGTCAGAGTGGTAATGTATCCACTCACACACACCAACCATGAGTGATACAAATGCACCCGCGGGCGTCGCTGGGAGCCTTCTAAACCCAAAGCTTCTCCCCCAAACACTCATGCTGACATCGTCTGCGGGCCAATCCGGAGCTGCCATAGGAAGACGCCACATCACGGACATGCTCAGTACGGTGATCTCTTGACTTAGACTCCAGGGTGCCAGGCTGTACCTGAATATTACTGCTTACTAAGGACTCGGCTGGAGAGCCTTCAGTAACCAACCATGTAGCATGGGCCTGAGCAAGATGGTGTGACTGATGTCTATGCTGAGCAGCACCTGCAGTGGCTGAAGCAAAATGAGAGACCACAAAGGCAGATAGGGCTTGGGATCTATCCTATGCAGTGGGAGAATCCCAGCGCCTAACATGTAGTATATTTATTTTATATTTTCTATCATAAAGATTTAAATTTTTATAAATCTAAAAGTCGATTTTTACTATTGTAAACAATCTAAAATTGCATTGTGATTTTGAACTAGATTTGTTTTTTGCAAATTTTGGCATTGTTTGAGTCTCAAAATCGTTTATTCTTAGCACTTGGTTGTTTTAGCTGCTAAGTGTTTTAAGAGACTCGTTATTTTGTGATGTTTTGTGACATGACTTCTAACAGCAATGATTCAGAGCTTAGAAGGTTGAGCTCATGCTCATTCAGCTATGAACAGGTGCTAAATGATGTCCCCAGGCAGTTAGGGTTTGTGGCCTTGAGCATTTTTTATTAATCTGCCTAGAGCATGACAGCCTTACTGGATGACTCTCTTGAGTGTCTGATGTCAGCGTTCAAGTATTGACTGTCAACACATTGCTTCAAAGACAAGAGCATGGTGCTGTGCTGAGACGAGAGAATTGTCTTGGATTGATACATCAGACATCAATGTCAGCAGTACTGGCATTAACTCAATGGTTATAAAACGTAGTGATGCATGGATCTTGTATTAGTGTGAACATAATAGGATTTTAAAAGAAAAAACATATTTATATTTCATATACAGTGGCTGTTAATGTGAGCAGTTAAAGCAAACATCTTGACCGATAGAAGATCTGGCCATCACCTTTCAGGGCGTATACACAGCATTCTATAATGCCGAATATCTGTCCCCAACCCAGCCTGTAAGAGAAGAAAAATAGCTTATTATACTCACCTGCGTGGCGGTCGGGTCCGATGGGTGTCGCTGGTCTTGGTCCGGCGCCTCCCATCTTCTTGTGATCACCGCCCTCTTGCTTGCTTCATGTGGATGACACGTCCCTATGTCATCCACACAGGCTCCCCAAGATCGCGCTCCTGTGCAGGTGTACTTATCTGCCTTGCTGAGGGCAGAGCAAAGTACTGAAGTGCGCAGGTGCCGGTAAAGGTCAAAGAGCACTGGCACCTGCTCACTGCAGTAGTTTGCTCTGCCCTCAACAGGGCAGAGAAGTATGCCTGGGCAGGACCGCGGTGCTGAGGAGTCTATGTGGATGATGCAGGGACGTGTCATCCACATAAAGCAAACAGGAGGGCGGCATTGCAAGAAGATGGGAGGTGCCGGACCAAGACCGTCTACACCCATCGGACCGGACAACCCCACAGGTGCAGTGGTTCAACTGAATGCGGGATTATATGAACAGATGAATTAGGATGATCAATTAAAATATGTCAATGTCTACCATGAATTGAACTTCAATCCTACCAAAAAATTTACAACAGAACTTGATAATTTTTTGAAAGGACGGTCGGTATGGGTGCTATAACTGAAAAATTATTTGAAAGATCTGGTAACACAATTTCGTATTATTCCCATATTTCATTCGTTACCCAAAGTTCATAAAAATACATTTCCTCCACCATTATGTCCAATTGTGGCTGGGATAGGTAATATGGGAGAGCTCAGTTCTTGGGTGAATTATATCTGCAACTGTTGATAAAACAATTACCTGGTTTTATCCGTGATACAAAATATGTCATCTCTCACTAGATGGAACAAAGTGACAAGAAAGCTGCATATGGCTTTCTTGTGATGTAGTTGGACTTTTTCCCAGTATCCCTCCTCAGATAGCCATAACTTTCTTTAACATACCATCTTCATATGTACTGTACAGTAATTATCTCTCTATTATTCAAAAATTTTTGATAAGAGCAGTCAATTTTTTATTACATCACTACTTTTCATTTAATGGGACTTTTTATTTACAGAAGCAAGGAGCATCCATGGGGGTGGGTTTCTCCCCCTCAATCGCCAATATTTACATGTCCCATTGCGAGAAACTTTACATTTTCTCAGATTCCAAACCTTTTTTCACCCATATCAGGTGGTACATCGACAACGTCCTCCTGATACGGGGGGAGGGGGTTCGAGAGAGTCTGCTATACTGTTTACAGATTATCTAAATGATAACAAGATTAATTTACAATTCACCTCAGATATTCAGGATTGCAGCATAAATTTTCTGGACATCTCCCTTTTTCATTTCCCCAAAGAAGTCTCAGTTATGCCGTACAAAAAAAAACATTGGCTATTAATGCCACTTTGATGGCAACATCATGTCACACTAAACAAACGATAGAAAAATATTCTTTTGGGGGAATTGATTTGCACAAAAAGAAACATATCATCTGATATTAAATTTCAAAGATTCCAAGACCAATAATATCCAAATTGAATGATCAAGAGGGTACAAAACATGGTACAACACGTGAGCTGACAAGATATTTTTAAAGAAAAAAGCTTACAACCTTCATACATATCAAATCAGAACACATTTGTGACTACTTACAAATCTCAATTTACAAAAATTAAGACTATCATACAGAAAATTTTTTGCTAAATTTAAAAAAATCCTCCATGATCCAATAAGATTTACGACCCAAAAACACCCCACGTTAGGTAGTATTTTATCACCTAGTCTTTATTAGAGATGAGTGAACCTTTCGAGGTTCAGTTCCACGAATATCCGATATTCGCCGAACATACCCGAACCCCATTGCATTCAATAAGAGGCAAAATCAAACGCATAGACAACACCTTACGGGGGAACTAAATATCTTCCCAAACAGCTCGAATTAGCGGCAAACACCAGGAAAAGTGGTGTCAATTGACACAGAGTGCAAATAGTATAATTGCACAGCATGGATGCATGGGACAGGGCTTGGACCAGCATTTTTAGCAGAAACATTGATCATTAACAGGTGGATGAGTTACAGTTGTAGGCCTGGTGTTCTGAAAGCCCTGCCAAATTCAGGCAACACACGAAGGAGACACAACTTGGAGTCCAAACATGTCCAAAAAGGGCAGACACCAGGAAAAGTGTCATCAATTGACCCATGATAGAAATCTGATAATGTAATAGTAGCAGTCAGAATTGAGCTATGTGTGATGTATCAGGATCTGAGCCAGCATTTAGAGCTTTGAATTGAAGTTTCAATTAAGATGAGGAGGGCGAGGGAACAGTGTAGCCTTCTTTGCTGGAGCCCTGGTACCTCATGAAATAGATCAAACTCTTTTTTTCCCCAGCCACACAGGTGGCACAAATATCAGCTTGGTAGAGCACTAATGGTAGAAAAATGTAAGGATAGTAACACAGGTAGTTGACTAATGATCAATTCACCCACAGCAAAAAATTGATAATGTCACAGCAGCAGTCAGCCATGGGCCATGCATGAGGTGTCAGGGTATGGGCCCGCATTCAGAGCTTTGAATTGAAATTTCAATTAAGATGAGGTGGGTGAGGGAGCTGTGTAAGCCTTCTTTGCTGGGAGCCCTGATACCTCAAGCAACAGCTCAAACTGGTTTCTTGCTCTGCCACACTCATGTGGCACAAATATCAGCTTGTTAGACCACAAATGTTATAAAAATTTAAAGATAGTAACATAGCTTGTTGACTCAAAGTAAGTGCAGGCCTGCCAGTCTGGAAACCCGACTGCTACATGCAACACACATGAAGGAGACCCAACTTGAAGTGCAAACACTTCAAAAAAGTTTTGCCACACACCACTAAAGTGGCATCAATTTCCCAGAGTAAAAATAATATAATGGGCATCTGACACCCCTTCCACAACAGGCAGCCCACCAGATGGAGACTCAACTTGTAGCCTCCACATTTGAGAAAAATATTGTCCCACACAACTAAAGTGGCATCAATTTCCCCAGAGTACAAATAGTATAATGGACCTCTGACACCCCTCCCACTACAGTCAACCCACCAGATAGAGTCCCAACTTGGAGCCTCCACATTTCAAAAAAATATTTTCATACACCACTAAAGTGGTATCAATTTCCCCAGAGTAGAATAGTAAAATTGGCCTCTGACACTCCCTTCCACTACAGGCAACTCACCAGATGGAGACCCAGCTTGGAGTCTCCACATTTGAAAAATTATTGTCATACACCAGTAAAGTGGTATTAATGTCCCCAGAGTAGAAATAGTATAATTGGCCTCTGACACAGAAGCAACAACAAAGGTGCCACAGACTGCAATAACGTGAGATCAATGCATGACACTAAAAACGACACCACCACCTAGTCTGGCCAGTCTGCAACTGGGGTACAAAAGTATCTGGAGATCCATGACGTCTTCATCTTGATGAAAATTAGCTGGTTTACACTTTCAGGGTACAGCCGGATGCACTTATCCATCAGGACATCACCAGCAGAAGACCTGTTCTGAGAGAACACTGGCTGCTGAGCATGACAAAACCTCCAAGGCATGACAGACAAACTCTTCCATTTTTGAAGACCAAAATGCAAAAGGGTCCAAATTCCCCCTGATGGCATTGATGTTGAGCTTGAAATATTCCTGCACCATCCTCTCTCTTGTCAGGCTTGTACTCTGTTCTGCTTTTGCATGGGCTGATCTAAAAAATGTGTGAAACGACTCACAGAAATTGCTTATGCCACTTATACTGCTGCTAATGTTTTTGTATTGACAATTCGATGGATTGGAAGTATATAATTGCGATGCACACTGTGTGCCTCACTGCTGTCTTGGAGAAAACCACTCTTAAGATTGTCTACTACCGTGTTTTAATACTTCAGCATGCGTGTCCCTTTACATGGGGAAGCATCTGTCCAAATTTACTCTTCTACCCAAGGATCTCACAGATCAGGGTAACATTCAAGCTTGCTTCCTCCGTCTCCTCCCACTATCCATGGACAACAGAGAGTGGATCATTATCCTCTTGATCTCCTGACCGTTATGTGTGTGGCCCAGCTGCGCTTGGTACACATGTTCCCAGGAGAGTGCACAGAAAAGGTAATTGTGAAACCTGATATTCATTCACGCACACTTCCCAACATGACCACCAGAGGGCATCTTAGACTATTTAAGTTAGTGTGACGTAGCAGTAGCCAGTTTTCGAGTGTAGTCTAGTTCCTGACAGGAGTTCAGATCGGTTCCTGTCAGAAGTGTTCAGTGCTTATGAGTCTTGCTTGGAGGGAGAGGAGAGAAGACTGATTCCTGACAGAGCTTGTGTAGCTCATCTTGAACTGAAGTGGAGGCTAGTACGAGTAGAAAGGAAATTACTCTAGCCTAGTCAGAGCTACAACTGAATCTGTTATCTCAGAACAAGCTGCCTGTGTTCTCTAGAACGTGGAAAGTGACTCTCGGAGCTACAGCGTGTATACAGTCTGACGGAACGTCCTGTGAGCTGCTCTGGACAGAGTTTTTGAAGGGAAAGAAGGAAGGGGACTACAGCTTGCAGAACATCGAGTTAACTGAGATCAGGTCAGTGAGCTTGGAAGAAAAGCTGACTACTACACCTACTGCTACCCGTGCTTATGTTAAGGGTGAGAGCAGGGCGACAGGCGAGTGGAGAAAGAAGGAAGAGTGTTTTCGGTGACAGATCACCTTCACTCGACTTAACCGGACACCGGGTCCGAAGCATTGCTAGTACTTCACGGCTAGTGATAGAAAACCGGAATCCTTGCTGGACTCCAAGTCACAGAAGGTAGCCCTAAGCGTTGATACGTAACTGGAGTCAGGGAGAACAAGGACTTTTAGCAAGTGCACTGCATATGAGGACTTCGTTCTTGCCAACATCTGAGTTTCAGAGACAGAAAAGGCTCTACCACAATGTCGACCGGGCGTAGCTGTTGCATTCAGAGTAAAACTTGACTTCATGCAAGTTAGGACTCACATATATTTCAAAGGGAAAGGAGGCCTCAAACCTGCTCAGCGATTACCTGAATGTGCATTCTCCACCCTGACCAGCTTCCCGGGATATACCTTCCAACAACATCAGTAAAGGTATGGAAAGAGAACAACTTGTGTGTGACTGACTTATTATCTGCACCACTATAGACTTTGAGGGAACAGTCCCACCTGTGGGGGACTTAACATCTAGCTGCCTAATAACATCCCTCAGAAAATTCACCTGCAGCGCTGGTCTATTTGATCAGAAACCACAGGTGGCGTCACGAACTGTTACTAAAATCCCCTGTAAATATTCCCCATTGTATGAGCGCCCAGGGCCACGGACCGAGTTCTGCTGCCAGTGACATCCCCCATAGACTTCCATGGGCTCGGTGCCGAGTACCCCATAGGCCCTGGTACCCAGTGTTGTGCGACTCATATGCACCCATCACCTCTCCCTCTTCATCCTTCTCCATTTGTTCCTTGGCTCCTGCACCTTCACTAACAGGTTGATGAGGTGAGCCATGCAAGACACGTGTGTGTGACTGTTATCACACACAGCCTTCCCTTGCTCCAGGTTCAGTGGAGACAGTCATTTCTCTAACTTGGTTTGGAAAGCTGTCCACAACTCTTGAGCTGTGTGATGGCTATCTCGAAGGCATATCAATTTAAACACTGCCTGATTGCGGTGAGCCTTGACTGTGCAGTATGGAGGTGGGGGGATTCTCTCTACACTGTTGGAATATGTGTCTTATTAAGGGAGAGGTTGAGGACACAGGTGGAGGCCCTAGACTATGTGGAGGAGCCAGAAGCAGTGGAGGAAATGTTAGATACAGATGTTTGTCACACAACTCTTGGAGATTCCAAGACTTATCAAGCAGCCCATTGCTCATCTGCCCCCACAGCCACCAGAGTCACTTATTGCCAAGTCAGCGAAATGTAGAGCCCCTGCCCGTGTTTGCTCGTCCAGGTGTCAGTGGTGAAATGCACCCTGGCAGACATAGCTTTTTTCAGGAAACGGGCCATTTTGTCTGTGACCTGCTGATGTAGCGCATTCACAGCTTTCTTAGAGAAGTAATGGCGATTGGGCTACTGGTACTGGAGGACTGCGACGCCATCAATTTTCGGTCACTGTCTGTATCCACTAGGCAGAAAGGCAGTATTTCGGTGGAAAATAGATTGGAGATGGTTGAATTAAAGCTCTTATATTTGGCATGTGTAGGAAGAAATATTCTTTTCCATGAATACAACTGCAGGACTGAGGGCTGGCTGCTGTGGTGAGAGATGGTGGAATACAGAGAACAGGACAAACTGCTGAACTGTTAGTGAGGTGCAGGTGGAGATGTCACGGTGGATTGAGAAAGATGTGGTGTGCTCATTGAAACAAAAACAGCAGGCATCTGCATTTCTGTAACAGCTGATGAGCCCTCACTCACTCCGACTGTAGGGGGTAAACAAATGAAGGCTAGGCAACCCTTGCTACCCATGAGAGCTGCAGACTCATGACTGGTGTTGGCAACAGCCACAGTTGTGGCTGACTATTCATTGCCTTGTCTGTGTGGCAAGCCGCAACGTAACTTCCTTCGTCTTCCTCCTCCTGTACCTCCTCTGCTGAGCTACTCAGCTTAAGATGTGAGTGACAGGCATTATATGTTGGGAATATAGTGAATCATAGATATACTATCATAAGGCAATGTTATAGCAGCATAGTTACAGTAGCAGTAGCAGCCCCCTGAAGAAGGAGCTATCTCCGAAATGTGCGTCAGGGTGGGTGGGTGGCCATTTGGCCCCTGTGGGTTGATCAGGTAATGAGTTACTACAGAAAGAAAGAAGGATCAACCAGCTGTCACGGGTGTGTCGCTGCGAAGATCGTCGCGATTGCACACCCTGACTTCTCACAGCTGAGTTTCTGGTGCTGGGTGTTTTTCGGCAGTGAGGGAGTTAATTCTCCCTCTCTCTGTGCTAGACAAAGCCAGCCTCGCCCAGCTGCAATTAATGTTGCTGTAATTGGATTCCTTCAAATACCTGCCAGTCTGCTAGGGAAATGTCGGTGAAAGCATTCATGCAGACCAGCAGAGTGGATCGTGGTGTTGTGAAGTCTGAATTGAAGAGTACCTGGTGTGGTCTTTTCTCCCCTCCTCGCTTTATCATTTATCTCCGTACCCGTTGGTGTTCCCTCTGTTTTTTGTGGTGAGAGTTTGGTATGCAAGGTGGATTTTAGTTTACCCCTTGTACTGTCTTGTTCGTCTATTACTGTGTCTAGGCATATACCTTCCAGTCCCCGGTGTTGTGATCAGGGTCCTTCTCAGGACTAGATCACTGAGGTTCAGGGATCCTCAGGAGGTAGGGATTACGCTGGCGGCCTGGACCTCTGTACCATCAACAGTACCTCCAGGTAGAGGGATTAGTCAGGACCCCAGCTTAGGGTCAGCATAGACCCCAGGCCTCATGTATGCAGTAACAGCGTGACATTTTCACCGACCATAAAAAAAAAAAAAAATAAAAAAAAAATTTCTCCAGCTACCATGGATCCAGTAGCCAGTCTTTCTCGGCAGTTGCAGAGTTTGTCCATGGAGCTGGCGGACGTTAAGTCCAAGGTTTTGTACCCCCGGAGCAAGCCGGACGAGAACCTAAAGTAGCTCTCCCTGACAGGTTCACTGGGGGGAGAGACAAGTTTTTTGTTTTCCGGGAGGCATGTAAATTGTACTTTCGGCTGCGGCCACTGTCATCGGGGAGTGATGAGCAAAGGGTGGGAATTGTCATCTCGCTCCTACAAGGGGACCCACAATCATGGGCGTTCTCCCTTCCCCCGGGCTCCCCGGCTCTCCAGTCAGTGGATAGGTTTTTTGCAGCTCTGGGTCTTGTATATGATGACCCGGATCGGATCTCCCTTGCTGAATCTAAGTTACGTAGGATCCAGCAGGGAGATCGTCCGGCGGAGGAATTCTGTTCGGAGTTCCGTAGGTGGGCCACGGACACCCAGTGGAATGACCCGGCTCTTAGGAGCCAGTTTTGTCAAGGTTTATCTGACAAATTAAAGGATGTATTGGCACAGTATGACCCTCCCGCGTCATTGGAAGCTGCTATGGCCCTTGCTATTCGTATTGACAGACGGCTTCGGGAGAGGTGCAGGGGAAATTCCGCTCCCTGTGATGACTCCACCTTCCTCAAGGGTCCCTTATATGGAGGTTCCCCTGGTCAGTCCCGAGGAGCCTATGCAATTAGAGGGACATCATTTCGGGGGAGGGGACCGGCGGGGCGCCACAAGACTAGAAGTTGTTTCTTCTGTGGGAAGAAGGGACATTTTATTGGGGGGTGTCCATCCCGTCCTTTGCAGAGTAAAGGGTCGTCGGAAAACTATTGATCCCAGGTTGTGTGGTGGACGGCAATCTGGGAGTAAGTATTTCGTCCCTAAGTTCGTCTCAGTTTCTCGTACCGGCGGAGGTGGTGGTGGGTACGAGAACTGAGAGGATATCTGTTCTTCTGGATAGTGTGGCCGGGGCTAATCTGGTGAACGCTCAGTTTGCTCGGGTTCAAGGTATGCAATTGAGTGTGTTGGCTAAACCCATCCCCATATTCTCGATCGACGCCAGACCTCTCGGTCAGGGAAGTTTTTTGCAAGCGGTGCATAACGTAAAACTTCAAGTGGGGGCGATACATAAAGAACTGTTGTCTTGTTACGTGTTGGAGGGTCTTCCCACTCCTATAGTGTTGGGCCTTCCTTGGTTAACTAAGCATAACCCAGTTATTGATTGGCAATCCAGAGAGATAAGCCAATGGAGTGAATTCTGTAATAAAAACTGCATGAATACGGTTATCGGTGCGGTCACTCCTAGGGTTTTACCTCCATTTCTGACGGACTTTGAGGATGTATTCTCGGAGGAAAGGGTGTCAGGAACTACCTCCTCATCGCGTGTTGACTGTTCTGTAAAACTGCTCCCTGAGGCCAAGTTACCTAAATCTAGGTTGTATAACCTATCTGGTCCTGAGAGGCAGGCCATGAAGGATTATATTGCTGAAAGTCTGGCAAAAGGGCATATTAGACCTTCATCTTCCCCGGTGGCCGCGGGGTTCTTCTTTGTGAAGAAGAAAGATGGAGGCCTACGCCTTTGCCTGGATTTCCGTGAACTTAATCGGATTACGGTCCGAGATCCGTATCCGCTCCCACTTATTCCCGATCTCTTTCATCAGATCGTGGGCGCCAAATGGTTCTCTAAGTTGGATCTCAGGGGGGCATACAATCTGATTAGGATGAAGGAGGGGGACGAGTGGAAGACGGCGTTTAACACTCCAGAGGGGCATTATGAGAACCTTGTCATGCCATTCGGTCTGACTAATGCCCCGGCTGTGTTCCAACACTTTGTAAATGACATTTTTCGCCACCTGGTGGGACAGTTTGTGGTCATATATCTGGATGATATCTTAATTTACTCTCCGGATCTTGTGTCTCATCAGGAGCATGTTAGGCAGGTGTTGCAGATCTTGCGGGATAATAAACTGTACGCCAAATGGGAAAAGTGTGTATTCGCCATACAGGAACTCCAGTTTTTAGGCTTTCTGGTTTCAGCGTCCGGTTTTCGTATGGACCCTGGGAAAGTACGGGCAGTTCTTGAGTGGGATCTGCCAGAGAATCTTAAGGCTCTACAACTTTCCTGGGGTTTGCTAATTATTACCGGAAATTTATTCGTAATTTCTCGTCCATGGTTAAACCTCTCACAGACATGACAAAAAAGGGGACAGATTTTTCTAGGTGGTCTGACAAGGCTTGTCAAGCATTCTCCTCCTTGAAAAAATGCTTTGCCTCGGCACCCATACTTATTCAACCTGATGCGTCACAGCCGTTCATTGTAGAGGTAGACGCTTCCGAGGTAGGGGTGGGAGCAGTATTGTCACAAGGTCAGTCCCCTGGTAAATGGCATCCGTGGCATTTTTCTCTAAAAAACTGTCGTCCGCTGAGAGGAATTACGATGTAGGCAATAGGGAACTATTGGCCATTAAGTTGGCTTTTGAGGAGTGGCGCCATTTTTTGGAGGGGGCAGTCCATCCGGTCACTGTCATCACCGATCACAAGAACCTGCTATATCTGGAGTCTGCAAAACGTCTGAATCCCAGACAAGCTAGGTGGTCATTATTTTTTACCAGGTTTAATTTTGTCGTCACATATCGTCCTGGGTCAAAAAATGTAAAGGCGGATGCCTTATCTCGTAGTTTCCCTGGGGCCGGGAATACGGAGGACCCGGTTCCTATCCTTCAGGAGGGGGTGGTGGTGTCGGCAGTATGCTCTGAGCTTGAGGAGGAGGTATTGGAGGCTCAAGGGGACGCCCCTGTAGGACCTCCAGGGAGACTGTTTGTTCCAAATCAGTTGCGACAAAAGGTGATCGAGGCACACCATAATTCAGCTTTAGCAGGACACCCAGGGAGTAAAGCAGCTGAGGATCTCCTGTCGCGTCGGTTTGGTGGCCTAACTTACATAGGGAGGTGGTAACTTTTGTCGCGTCCTGCGAGGTTTGTGCGCGCTCTAAGACCCACATACCCGTCCGTCTGGGGCCCTCTTACCTTTGAAGATCCCGGAGCGTCCGTGGACTCATCTGTCTATGGACTTCATTACGGACCTCCGCCATCTTCGGGTAAAACAGTCATACTCGTTGTGGTGGACAGGTTCAGCAAGATGGCACATTTTATCGCTCTTCCCGCTCTTCCTAATGCTAAAACTCTTGCGCAGGTGTTCATTGGGGAGATTGTAAGGCTTCACGGGGTACCCTCCGATGTGGTGTCGGATCGGGGGTCTCAGTTTGTGTCCAAATTCTGGAAGGCATTTTGTACACGGCGGGGGATGCAGTTGTCATTTTCATCGGCTTTTCATCCGCAGACCAATGGTCAGACAGAGCGTCTGAACCAGAGCTTGGAGACATATCTCGGTGTTTTGTGTCAGAGAACCAGGAGGACTGGGCTTCTTCTTGCCTCTGGCGGAGTTTGCTCTAAATAATAGGCGGAGCGAATCCACTGGTAAGTCCCCGTATTTTGGGGCATATGGTTTTCACCCCCAGTTTTGTACTTTCAATAGGGGGGGCTCTTCTGGGGTTCCGGAGGAGGAACGATTTTGTCGTCACTTGCTTCAGTGTGGAGAGGAGTGCTAAATAATCTGAGTACTATGGGGAACCGATACAAACGTATGGCTGATAGGAGGAGAGTGTCTGGTCCTGGACCTAAGTGTGAACGATCTGGTATGGTTGTCTACCAAGAATATAAAACTTAAGGTTCCCTCCTGGAAACTGGGTCCCAGGTTCATCGGGCCATACAAGATCAGTTCTATAATTAATCCGGTGGCATTCCGTCTTGACCTCCCTCCTACATTTAAAATTCATAATGTGTTCCACAGATCGTTGCTTAAGAGGTATGTGGCGCCGGTGATACCTTCACCTTTACCTCCTCCTCCTATGGTGGTCAATGGTAACTTGGAGTTCCAGGTGTCGAGAATCATCGATTCACGTCTGAATCGCCGGTCCCTTCAGTACCTTGTTCATTGGAGGGGGTATGGTCCTGAGGAGAGGACGTGGGTTTCTGCGTTGGATATTAACGCAGACCGATTAGTTCGGGCCTTCCACACTACTCACCCAGATAGACCCGGCCCTGAGGGTCCGGAGGCCCCTCGTAGAAGGGGGGGTACTGTCACGGGTGTGTCGCTGCGAAGATCGTCGTGATTGCACACCCTGACTTCTCACAGCTGAGTTTCTGGTGCTGGGTGTTTTTCGGCAGTGAGGGAGTTAATTCTCCCTCTCTCTGTGCTAGACAAAGCCAGCCTCGCCCAGCTGCAATTAATGTTGCTGTAATTGGATTCCTTCAAATACCTGCCAGTCTGCTAGGGAAATGTCGGTGAAAGCATTCATGCAGACCAGCAGAGTGGATCGTGGTGTTGTGAAGTCTGAATTGAAGAGTACCTGGTGTGGTCTTTTCTCCCCTCCTCGCTTTATCATTTATCTCCGTACCCGTTGGTGTTCCCTCTGTTTTTTGTGGTGAGAGTTTGGTATGCAAGGTGGATTTTAGTTTACCCCTTGTACTGTCTTGTTCGTCTATTACTGTGTCTAGGCATATACCTTCCAGTCCCCGGTGTTGTGATCAGGGTCCTTCTCAGGACTAGATCACTGAGGTTCAGGGATCCTCAGGAGGTAGGGATTACGCTGGCGGCCTGGACCTCTGTACCATCAACAGTACCTCCAGGTAGAGGGATTAGTCAGGACCCCAGCTTAGGGTCAGCATAGACCCCGGACCTCATGTATGCAGTAACAGCGTGACACCAGCTGGATGTAGATAAAAAACTTCTAATAATATAATAATATTCTAGATTAAGGCTTCGGCCAGAAACATGTCAGAATGTTATCTTGTTCTTAACCTGTCTGGACCTATTTTTAACAATATGAAATAAAGGAGAAGTTTTTTATCTACATTCAGCCAGTTGATCCTTCTTTCTTTGTGCTTATATCCGGTGGTCAGACGGACTTTGGATCCCAGCTGCAGCATTGGAGGCTACCTACCATTCTCACAGGGAGGCTCATTTCCCTCCATTGTTTTGTTTTCTAATGAGTGACTACATCCTCGATTTGAATTCTCTATTATATTGTGTAACTATGCAACTACTGTTCACAATTATGGCGTATTGCATTCTAATTACTTGTACCATTGGTCAATGGGTATGATTATGATAAGATCAAATAGCCATATGGTCCCATATAACCCTTGCATGTTTATGTATATGCATGTCATATTTTAACCCAACCAACCTATGCCTGCTATATGTATGTATATTTAATGAAGTTTTGAAATTTTTGATACAGACTTCCTAATTGTCCTTTTTGGCTTTTCGCCTCCCCTCCCTCCAATTGGGCTACTCAGCTGCATGGAATCTACAACCTCATCGTCATCCTCTTTGTTCTCACACTCTTCACCCTGAGAGTCAACCTCCTCCTCTTCCTGCCCTGACACCACAGTACAGTTCACATGCTACTCAGGTATCTGAGTCTCATCAGTATCTCTTCCACCCCCATGGGTTAACGTCTGGTGGGTCTGGATTCTGCTTGGACCCTACTTGGATCCAGTCTCGGATACAATAGTAAAAAATTTTTTGCATCAGTGCAGATGCTTTTCTCCTCTGAATTCTGTGAATTTTTGGAGCGGATCTTATATGCCTATGGAATAGAATGTGAGAACAGCTCTGCAGACTTGCCCATGGGAGTTGTGACTTGTGACGTGGGGGAAAACAAAGGTGATTTGGTCTCCACCTATGATGATTATACTGTGTGTAATGTTAAGGTGGAGGAAGAAGAGGAAAGGTCAGTTGATGCAGCACTTGCCATCCACTGAAGCCTCATCTACAAGGCACACCGCTGTGTGGCTGCCAAAAAGATTGAGCAGTGTAGCACATCCAGTAACAGATGTCAGTTGTGTGTGGATAGGATGAGATGGTGTTTGTTCAGTAGAGCCTTCAGTAACATTACCACCTAAACCACGTACACATCAAACACCAAGCCTATTCCTCCTTCCACCCTGACGCTTCTTTTTCCCACTCATGTTTTATGTACCCTTCCCCTCGGTTTTACAACCATAGGCTCAGACCTGTCAGCCACCAATCATTAAATGAACAGTATTTATTTTCTGAGAAAATGTGCCTGTACAAAAATATTAGCCCAAACAATTTTGATTAGCAAATGGGGCCTGATGCCTGCACCCCAATATTAGCCCTAATGATTTTGGCGAAAGTTTTCTGAACAAGTTTGCTGATCTCTACTCTTTATGTCAATGGCAATAACTCCCCCAAACGAACACATGACAAGATTTTTTGAATGCGGCCATGCAAATTGCACTTGCTGTCAACATATTACCAATGCAACCCATTTTACTTCATCAGTTACAAATAAAACATACAAAATACACAATTTCACTAACTGCAATTCGTCTTATATAGTATATTTGATTACATGCCAAACCTGCAATGTCCAGTACATAGGCTGCACTACTGGTCCGTTAAAAAACGCATCCTACGCCATTGATTGATTGG
This sequence comes from Oophaga sylvatica, assembly GCA_033576555.1. Classification (NCBI taxonomy): domain Eukaryota; kingdom Metazoa; phylum Chordata; class Amphibia; order Anura; family Dendrobatidae; genus Oophaga; species Oophaga sylvatica. The sequence goes on from JARQOD010000001.1 coordinate 311,087,481, forward strand.
CATTTTAAACAATTGGCATTTTAAACAATTGGCATTGGCATTTTAAACAATTGGCATTTTAAAAAAGTTTTTTGAATGTTATATACCAAGGAAATGTACTCCAGACAACTGAATAGTCCATGGGTGAGCAATACAATAACAATAACATTTTAAACAAGTTTTTTGAAGGTTATATACCAAGGAAATGTACTCGAGACCACAAAATAATCTGTAGGAGAGCAATACAATACCGATAAATTTTTGAACAAGATGTTTGAGGCTTATAAAACACTGAAATCAACCCAAGAATATGTAAATGTCTATGAATGAGCAATATAATACTGATCAATTTAACAGGTTTTTTGAGGGTTTTATACCAAGTAAATGTACACCAGAACACGTTATATTTATGGCTGAGAAATGTAACCCAGCAAAATTTTGAAACTTTTTTTGGAGTATTATGCATCACAAAAATGTACCCCAGAACACAGAATAGTGTATAGGTAAGAAATGTAAACAAGCAAGCAGCATTTTTGAACGTTTTTTGTAGTATTACATACCAGTAAAAATGTGACAGAAAGGTCGTAATACTCCATGTATGAGTAATCTAATCCAGAAATATTTTTCTACTCTTTTTGTAAGTTTTATATACCAGCATTATGCAACAATAACCATGTTAATTTGTATAGATAAGTAATCGAATCCATAAAAATTTTTGAACTTAAATATTTTGAATGTGTACTTTTTGTACTTATACACTTATAAAGGATTGGCAGAAAGTGCAACGCCAGACAAAAATTATAAGGAGGTGCATCCATAGAACCCTGAAAGGCAACAACTGGTGGGCCTCATTTAAATTTTGAAAAGTGTACTTGCTGTTCACCTACACTCATAAAGGCTTTTCACAAAGAACAAAGCCAGGAAAAAATTATAAGCAGGGTAATACAGTAATCCTCTTCTGGTATCCACAACTTCTTCTCCTTCCTCTTGAGGCTGGGTGGACTGCCTCCACCTGATTCCTGGAGCCTGAGTCCTAGGTGCCCAGGCTGTAAGTGACTAGGTTTATGAAGTGCCAAAGCTCCCGACATATAGAAATGGGCAAGAGCCCCCTGTGTCACCTGCACAATTGGCTGCTCACGAATAGGAGGACCCCAAGGAACCCCAAGGACAGTACGATTTCTCGGATGTGGTGGTAATCCTGCCTTGAGTCACCTTAAAGAGTCTCTCCCAGGCTGGTTCAAGAAAGGTTCATCATGCTCCCTTCCTTCTTGGATCACACGCACTGCATACCAGCGATACTACCCCTCCATTTTGAGGAACGTCACGTTATTTCCAGCCATTAGCTCTTGCAGCCTTTGAGGTAAGTGTTACATCTCTACTGAACGAGGAGGGGATTTCAGTTTTACATGGAGCACTGCTCATTACTCATGGAGTAACGAATACATTCAAGTACTGTGATAATCAAGTACTGACCGAGTATCACCGAGCATGTTCGCTCATCCCTAATTATATTGCTTCAATCTTTGCAACACATATAAAAAAATAACAATATTTAATCTGCACATGAACAATATAAAAAAACTTCCACCCCCCAAAAAAAGGAAACTTAGTCAATAACAATAATTTCCTAAAAAAATGGTTATGTTAAAAAAATTAATAGTCAACAAAAAAATAATGCCTCAAACGGCTATAGTACAAAAAGGCTTTATATATATTTATCTTTCTCTATATCTGTCTGTCTATGTTTCGACTTATCTATCAACCTGATCAAATAAAAAGTTCTTCTGTGTAAGTTTGTTATATGTGGCTATTTGTGCATGGTGTTGCGTGCACTGTGTGAACAATACTATCTTAAGCATTCAGTGTATGCAACTCTCAAGCCAGAAATCTTGAATTTTGATATCAAAATATAATTCACATTGCTCATATAAATATTTAAAATTTATTATGAGTCAGTAATCAAATAGATCAAGTTCATGTGCAGAACTCCAAATTTCCAGCCAGATGTGTCAGGGTTTATGTCTTAAAGTGGCTCAAATCCAGGACAATGAGCAATTCATTTGACTCATATTTTGCAGAATTTATAGCTTTCCCCATATCTTACATGAGAAAATCTATCTCTTACCTGGTACTAGGTAGACATTTCTGAGTGGGAGATCAGGAGTCAAGCAGTGCTTGCTAAGCTTGGAATGACCTTACTGCTTCTATCTCATTTCCTTTTTGCTTCCCTTTGTAGACGATAAAAGGGTAAGCATGGCTTTCATGTTTGCACAGATGTGGATATACCTCAAAAATCGATTAAAACAAACAAAAAAAACACTAAAATTTTAATTGAATGTGCCACATGGTTATCAAAAACCAAATGTTATTTTCTATAATAAAATTATATTCTACTGTTTATGCTGCTTGGACTTGGTGAGAAAAAAATATATACAGTACAGACCAAAAGTTTGGACACACCTTCTCATTCAATGATTTTTCTGTATTTTCATGACTATGAAAATTGTAGAATCACACTGAAGGCATCAAAACTATGAATTAACACATGTGGAATTATACATTACACTTTACAAAAAAGTGTGAAACAACTGAAAATATGTCTTATATTCTAGGTTCTTCAAAGTAGCCACCTTTTGCTTTGATTACTGCTTTGCACGCAGAACAGGTGAACGGATGGACTCTACATGCCTGATTCCCACCGTGAAGCATGGAGGAGGTGGTGTGATGGTGTGGGGGTGCTTTTATCAAAAAGTAAATTTATTTCAGTTCTTCAATACAAAAAGTGAAACTCATATATTATATAGAGTCATTACAGAATGATTTATTTCAAGTGTTTATTTCTGTTAATGTTGATGATTATGGCTTACAGCTAATGAAAACCCAAAAGTCATTTTCTTAGTAAGCTAGAATAATTAACAAAAAACACCTGGAAAAGCTTCCTCAGCATTAAGAAAGGTCACTTAGTCTGTTTCAGTAGGCTCCACAATCATGGGGAAGACTACTGACTTGACAAATGTCCAAAAGGCAGTCATTGACACACTCCACAAGGAGGGTAAGCAACAGAAGGTCATTGCTAGAGAATCTGGCTGTTCACAGAGTGCTGTATCCAAGCATATTAATGGAAAGTTGAGTGGAAGGAAAAAGTGTGGTAGAAAAAGGTGCACAAGCAACCGGTATAACTGAAGCCTGTAAAGGATTGTTAAGAAAAGGCCATTCAAAAATTTGGGGGAGATTCACAAGGAGTGATCTGCTGCTGGAGTCATTGCTTCAAGAGCGACCACAAACAGACATATCCAGGACATGGACTACAAGTGTCGCATTCCTTGTGTCAAGCCACTCATGACCAATAGACAACACCAGATGCTTCTTACCTGGGCCAAGGAGAAAAAGAACTGGACTGTTGCTCATTGGTCCAAGGTGTTGTTTTCAGATGAAAGTAAATTTTGCATTTCATTTGGAAATCAAGGTCCCAGAGTCTGGAGGAAGAGTGGAGAGGCACAATCCAAGCTGCTTGAGGTCTAATGTGAAGTTTCCACAGTCAGTGATGGTTTGGAGAGCCATGTCATCTGCTGGTGTCTGTCCACTGTATTGTATCAAGGCCAAAGTCAGCACAGCCATCTACCAGGAAATTTTACAGCAATTCATGCTTCCCTCTGCCGACAAGCTTTTTGGAGATGGAAATTTCATTCTCCAGCAGGAATTGGCACCTGTCCACACTGCCAAAAGTACCAATACCTGGTTTAAAAACAACAGCATCACTGAGCTTGATTTGCCAGCAAACTCATCTGACCATAACCCCATAGAGAATCTATGGGGTATTGTCGAGAGGAAAATGAAGAACACCAGGACCCAACAATGCAGACGAGTGAAGGCTGCTATCAAAGCAACCTGATCTTCCATAACACCTCAGCAGTGCCACATGCTGATCGTCTCCATGCCACGCCGCATTTATGCAGTAATTGATGCAAAAGGAGCCCAGACCAAGTATTGAGTGCATTTACTGAACATACATTTCAGACGGCCAACATTTCGGATTTTAAAATCATTTTCAAGCTGGTGTTATAAAGTATTCTAATTTACTGAGATAATGACTTTTAGGTTTTCATTGGCTGTAAGTCATAATCATGAACATTAACAGAAATAAACACCTGAAATAGATCACTCTGTTTGTAATGAGTCTATATGATATATGAGTTTCACTTTTTGTATTGAAGAACTGAAATAAATTAATTTTTTGATGATATTCTAATTTTGTAAAAAGCACCTGTATACAGTATATGTATGTGTGTGTCCTTTCAACATTTTAACATACTATTGCACATACTGCCTTTAATGCTTTATGACTATATGACATCAGTTCATGTTTTAAGACGGTGTTATTTTATGCCCTTGGATGCATTTAAACCATATGACTGAGATCTGTTCTACTATTTAAGAGCTCCACCTAATTGCATGGTAGGTGACCTCATTCATTAAGTGTTCCAGCCTGTGTTTCTTTCAGAATATAGGCACGCCCCTACTTTGTGTACTTTGTTCGATCACAAACACCGGCATACTCGGTCATGTGACCGATGACTCCATTTACTGTGTGTTTAATACAAACATTTCTGTCAATATATACATCTCCTCCTAGAGTCATAAGCCTATGACTGATTTCTGCGGTCATGTGACTGCTTCAGATAATGTCTCTTCTTTTTACTACTGGCTATTCTACTTATAGGCATTTCTATTCCCGGCCACGATACATATGAGCGGTGGCTTTACTGGTGCCGATACGCCCCCTCATTGTGTCATAACTCTGTGATTAACACTTATGACCATATGACCATACAGGACTATACTTCTTCTCTTCCTCTTCCTTGTCAATGTGCCGGTGTCTCCAGGTATTTGATGTCTGTTATTTCATCATACCTCAGGTGTTTATTATTATGGTTCACTGGGTCTTCTTTTTGATTGGTCCTAATATATTTAAATAGTCACACTGATCAGTTGCTCCATGCCCCAGATGAAGCCCCAGCGAAACAAGAGTCGGGTGTGTTTTCCCTAAGGATGGATATTTATAGTGCTTACTATTATTATTATTTTACATGACTTTGTTAATATGATTGTTTATTCTCTTTTTTGTTGTTGAGTTAGCTATCACTCCACCAGCTATTTATTTATGTTTCCCTCTCTTATTTTGGTTGGTTATACTTCTTATAACCGTCATCACTTCCATATATTTCTGTGGATTGACATTTTTTGTCATCTTTTGTCTCTCCTCTGGAGTCCTATCTAATTCAGCATCTCTACACTTTGCACTTTGAATGAAAACTTATTACGGCCATCTTTATTATCCTTTATTATTATATGTATGTACTTATCTATTATTATTCTTTATTATTATATGTATGTACTTATCTATATATGTACACTTATATTTATGTGTACCATGTCAGTTTGCCTGATCCATTTTAGCATTGTGCCATTTTTGGCTTTTATTAGTACATTTTATAGAGGACATTTTTTTACATAATTTTTATATCTTGCATTAATCAATCCTCTTTTTGGTTTTCCTTAATTATATATGCCCTTAAATTTACCATAGTACTTGGCTGTTTATTGCACTGTAGGTTTATTTTATCCTAAAACAGACATCTGCAATTAAACTAATAATACTTATATATTTCCCCATATGTTAAAGATAAATGTTAACGTTTATTATACATACAGCACTTATCAAGATTCCCCAGAATCGCTAGTTGTGTGGAGTATTGCAGTGGCCCCGAGCTACAATACCAGTGAAATCATGTGGCTAACGGTAACGCAGACCCTTATTTCTTATCTCCCAAAACCACTTTAAAAAAAGTCTTCTCTCAGTCGAATTGTGTTGCAAAATTTCCATTAAGACCTAAACAATAATCATATTACCTTTGTGTCCACAGCCACGCTACAATAAAAAAACAGCAGCTGGGCTTTAACCCCTTAACGACCGCCGATACGCCTTTTAACGGCGGTCATTAAGGGTACTTAAACCACAGCACCGTTAATTAACGGCGCTGTGGAAAAAGTGAATAGCGCCCCCCAGAGGCGCATTTTCTCCGGGGTCTCGGCTGCCGGGGGTAGCCAAGACCCCAGAGAACATGAATCAGGTCGGTTTTTACCGACACCGATGTTGCGATCGCCGTTATTAACCCTATAACGGCGACCGCAACAAAAAAAAAAAAACAATGTGCCATTTAATTTCTCTGTCCTCTGATGTCATCGGACATCAGAGGACAGAGAAAAAGGGTCCCCGGGACCCCCACTGTGGCCCCCGAACCCTCCTCATGGCCCCAGGGCCCTCCGGTGTCCCCCAGTGCCAGCGCCATGCTTTAAAATGGCGGGCGCACGAGTGGTGACGGGGGGGATGGGCGATTTTCTCTGGGGTCTCGGCTGCCTGGGGTAGCCGAGACCCCAGAGAACATAATAGGGGCCCCCCCAGTCACCACGCTTTTGCGATCGCCATATACTGGCGATCGCAAAAGAGAAATCACTGCTGCGATCCCTGCCTGTAAATTTCTCTCCCCTCTGATGTGATCGCACATCAGAGGGGAGAGAAATAGTGTCCCGGGACCCCCGATCTCACCCCCCCTGTACCTGCAGAGGTCCCGTGTCCTCCGATCCCCCCCTGTGCGGTCCGATCCCCCCCTCGACTCCGGTCCTCCCCCTGGCCTCCGTTCAGCCGGCGTCTTCTTCCAGTTAAAAAAAATGGCGGCAAATTAAAAAAATCATTCATTCATTCTCTAAAAGTACATTTTGATCACTGTGATAAACTATCACAGTGATCAAAATAAAAAAAACAGTACATAAACCCCCCTATATCACCCCCTTGGTTAGGTACATATAATAAAATAAAGAAATTTTATTTATTTTCATTTTTCCTTTAGGGTTAGGGTTATAATTAGGGTTAGGGTTATAATTAGGGTTAGCATTAGGGTTAGGGTTATAATTAGGGTTAGGGTTGGAATTAGGGTTAGGGTTACAACTAGGGTTAGGGTTACAATTAGGGTTAGGGTTACAATTAGGGTTAGAGTTAGAATTAGGGTTGGAATTAGGGTTGGTATTAGGGTTAGGGTTGCGATTAGGGTTAGGGGTGTGTTGGGGTTAGGGTTGGAGCTAGAATTGAGGGATTTCCACTATTTAGGCACATGAGGGGGTCTCCAAAAAGCCGTGGCGTTCAAAAAGTCAAATGGCGCTCCCTCCCTTCCGAGTCCTGCCGTGCGCCCAAACAGTGGTCCCCCCCACATATGGGGTATCAGCGTACTCAAGACAAATTGGACAACAACTTTTGTGGTCTAATTTCTCCTGTAACCCTTGGGAAAATAAAAACTTGGGGACTAAACGATCAGGTTTGTGGAAAAAATATGATTTTTTATTTTCACGCCCGGGCGTTATAAACTTCTGTGAAGCACTTGGGGGTTCAAAGTGCTCACCACACATCTAGATAAGTTCATTAGGGGGTCTAGTTTCCAAAATGGGGTCACTTGTGGGGGGTTTCCACTCTTTAGACACATCAGGGCCTCTATAAACGCGACATGGCGTCCAGCCAATTCTGCGTTGAAAAAAGTCAAACGGTGCTCCTTCACTTCCAAGCTCTGCCATGCACCCAAACAGTGGTTTACCCCCACATATGGGGTATCAGCGTACTCAGGACAAATTTTACAAATACTTTTGGGGTCTTGTTACCCTTGGGAAAATAAAAATTGGGGTGAAAAGATCGTTTTTGTGGAAAAAATATGATTTTTTATTTTCACGGCTCTACGTTACAAACTTCTGTGAAGCACTTGGAGGTTCAAAGTGCTCACCACACATCTAGATAAGTTCCTTAAGGGGTCTAGTTTCCAAAATGGGGTCACTTGTGGGGGTTTCCACTGTTTAGGCACATCAGGGGCTCTCTAAACGCGACATGGCGTCCAGCCAATTCTGCATTGAAAAAGTCAAACGGCGCTCCTTCCCTTGCGCCCAAAAAGTGGTTTACCCCACATATGGGGTATCGGCGTATTCAGGAGAAATTGCACAACAAATTTTGTGGTTCATTTTTTCTTTTAACACTTTTGAAAATAAAAAAAATTGGTTCCGAAGTAAAGCTTTTGCAAAAAAAGTTAAATGTTAATTTTTTCCTTCCACATTGCTTCAGTTCCTGTGAAGCACGTAAAGGGTTAATAAACTTCTTGAATGTGGTTTTGAGCACCATGAGGGGTGCGGTTTTTAGAATGGTGTCCATTTTGGGTATTTTCTATCATCTAGACCCTCAAAGTGACTTCAAATGTGAGGTGGTCCCTAAAAAAAAATGGTGTTGTAAAAATGAGAAATTGCTGGTCAACTTTTAACCCTTATAACTTCGTAACAAAAAAAATTTTGTTCCCAAAATTGTGCTGATGTAAAGTAGACATGTGGGAAATGTTATTTATTAAGAAATTTGTGTGACATATCTCTCTGATTTCAGGGCATAAAAGTTGAAAATTTGAAAATTGCTAAATTTTCAAAATTTTCGCCATGTTTCCGTTTTTTTCATAAATAAGCGCAAGTCAGATAAAAAATTTTTTACCACTAACGTGAAGTACAATATGTCACGAAAAAACAATCTCAGAATCAGCTGGATTCGTTAAAGCGTTCCAGAGTTATAACCTCATAAAGTGACAGTGGTCAGAATTGTAAAAATTGGCCCGGTCATTAAGCTGCAAAATGGCTCTGTCACTAAGGGGTTAAAGAGTATTTAAATCATCTGTGTTTTGATGATTCATTGAAAAGTCTAACATGCCAAGATACAAATGATACTCGTTTAGAATTTTTGTTACTTTCAAATGAGTAACAGATGATTGTACCAATCTCTTTCTAATTGTATAGAACCATGCAAATGGGAGTCAGCTGTGGAGGACTGTTCCAAGCTAGATGCTGGTAGCTGACTCACTTTGTTAGGTTTACTTATATTTCAAGAAGCAGAAATGTGGTTTGTCCTGTGCAAAAAGGTTATTCACATCATACATAATTATATGTTGACTTTATTGCTCTACTTTGTTACATACTTTATTATAATTAGATTTATTTATAGAACAGTGACATATTACTTAGCATTACATTGAGGATACATTTTGCCCCTGTACATTCTAAAATAATTAAGCCTATACTAGGATATTTATAATATTATGAATTAAGATCAGGTGTCCATCTGTCTTTAATCCCTTCCCAAAATAAGGCATATTAGTAAGTCTTATTCGGGAAGAAGTTCCCGCAAAAGGACGCACTGGTTTGTTTTAGTGTTTGTGCGGGCACTGCAGCTGTGCCCAACATGATCACCAAGGGAGGTCAGCTTCACTGAAGGCCTTCTTCCTGCAGTAACAGCCTGGCTTTTCTACCCTCTAAATGTAGAGAACGGTGCCTCCCACTCCCACCCCTCTACTCCTTCCTCCTTATCAGATCACATAATGCTGATGGCTGCCATACCAATCAGAGGTCAAAGAATAACCTCCATTTCTACCAGGTACAGTAGCCTGTGAGGCCCTGCTACAAGCAGCGGTTTCTAACAGGACTTCTGTCAGTGTATGGCAGGGGTTGGAACAACAGTATTTTCTCATTCAAGAGAATTGGGCCGAGTGTGATCATAGTGTGATCATAGTGTGCTCCTATAATCTTGGTTGAGGAGAAGATGGTAAAAAATATCTCCATCTTCTCCATTCTGTCAGTTCGTGAAAATCGGACCGTACTCACATGTCATCCGAGCGTAGTCTGATTTTTTTCCACAGACTTGGATGCAAATTCAGCATGCTACCATTTTTTCCTCGAGCAGACTGTTAGGGGTCGAGTTCCCACTTCTGCACAAGGGGAATCTCGAGCCATTCCGGCTGCAGTCTCCCATTCATCTCCAGCCACAGTGGACTCTGCTCAGCTTAGACGTCGGTCCCAGCATCTCGCCCAGTCTAGCAGTGTGCAGAGGATTACTGCTGCCTCTCCGGGCTCTGCTATTGTGGCCAGTACTGGTTAGCGGCGAGCAGACGTCTTTAGGACAAAGTCCTTGTTTTCCCCTTCTGAGCATGCCCAGGGTGAGATCTCTCATTGGAGATCAGGGGTCACATGCTCAGGTACTGCAGCAGCTCCTATTGGTCCGCCAGGAAGGTCCTGTGACTACTGGTGTTCTGGAACAGTTTCATTGGTCCTTGTTTCTGGAAGGTCCTGTAGCTGTTACTATAAAAGGGTGGCATGGCTGGGCTGCCATGGGCTAGTATCAATTGCATTACGTGCTTTGCGCCAGTGTGATCATGCACGCATGTGGTTAGGGCTCGGCTGAAATAAGCCCCTAGAATACCGGCACCTCCGGTGAGGAGATTTGAGTGCAAGTGGTTAGGGCTTGGCTGAAATAAGCCCCTAGAATACCGGCTTCTCCGGTGCGGAGATTGCTTGATTGCGTTGCTGTCTGCATGATCATGGACTGCTATCCGCACAGTGGTTGTCTGTGTATCCCTGTAGTGTTAACAGGACACAGTCTTTTTCTCAGTGGCTCTGTGACGCAACAGGGTTCGCTTTATAACGCTGGTTCAGCGCCCTAGCGTTTTACCTTGCAGCTCACTGAAGCTAAGTGAGTTCGCACCTATCGCCATATAGCGCTGTGGCATTCCCGTTAGCAGCTCTGGGGATTAACAGAGTTCGCATTACTGCCACAGCACGCTACGGCGTTTATTTTAGCGACTCTGCGGGATAACAGAGTTCGCTACTTTCGCCATCTTACTAGAAGCGGGCTTCGCCTGCACGGTGGACCCCGGGCTGCGAACGCACCTCTCTAATATATCTATTAGGTGCGTTCCGCAGACCCTAACACAGACTTTGAGGAAATAATTGGGCATATGCACAGCCCCATAGCATAACATAACATTGGTCCAAAAATATGGTGTAAAATCTGGTCGTTTTCTCACGAATTTCTCACACAAACCAGCGGCAATGTCAGTGGGATGACCAGAGTTAATCTATGAACTCCAGTCACCTTCCTGACATTCACATGCACAGCTCAGTGTCTTCTGGATGCCTGGCTGAGCGGTCTCATTTTATGTGACTGCTCAGCAAAGCATCCAGATGTAGCTGAGTTAAGGGTATGCCACTCTAAGCGAGATCGCAAGCAAGATCGCTAACGAGATCTCTACTGCGTCACCATTTATGACGCAGTAGCAATCTCGTTAGCGACTTAACTGTGTGTGACATGTAGCAGCGATGTGGCCCCTGCTGAGATGTCGCTGATCGCTCATGAATGTTCTGAGCCGTTTTTTGGTCGTTGGTGTCCCGCTGGTGAGCCTGAATCGCTGAGTGTGACACCCTTTATGAACGACCACCAGCATCGCAGGTGGGACTAGGTTTTCCCAACGACCGCAGAGGTCGTTATACAGATCGCTGATGAGTTGTGTTTGGAATCACAGATATCTGATGAGTTGTGTTTGGAATCACACAGCTAAGTTGCTAACGAGATCGCTACTGCATCATAAATGGTGATGCAGTAGCGATCTCGTTAGCGATCTCGCTAGCGATCTCGCTTAGTGTGGCATACCCTTTAGGCTCATCATGGGACAAATGGATAATCAGCATTTTTTTAATTTTTCTTTGGATATTAATAATGGGTAAAAGAGGGTTGGTGAGTAGAGATGAGTGACTTTGCCTCCGGGAGGTTCGAGTCGGGTTTCGGACCATCTGACTTTCACAAAAGTCGAGTCGAACTAAATCGGCCGGCTATTGGCAAAAGTCGAAGGACCGACTGAAGCACGAAACCCAATGCAAGTCAATGGAGAAGCAAAGTCGGCAGGGAGTGGAGGACAGTAAACACACCTACAGTGCCCATTTCAATGCCAACGACATCAATTCTTATTACTTAATCTTGTCAACCTTAATTTACTTTATAATAATAGTTACGCATTGAAAACTGGGGGTTATTTGGCTAAAGTTGTGGGGAGGCAGGGCTGGCTCCAGGTTTTCATCTGCCCCGGGCGAAAGAGTGTCAGTGGGCCCCTTTAACACATACCACAATTCATGATGCTATGATACGGCAGAGAAATATAGGTATAGTACAATGCCAAATACTTCACTTATTACATTACATGACTGATATCTATTTTAAATTCTACAATAGCTCAAAAACAGGACAGTATATTCCTCCATACAGTATTATGGCCACCACATAGTGCACCATACAGAATAATGAGCCCCATCTTTTGCTCCATACAGAATAATTGGTCCCATATAATGTTCCATACAGTATATGATAAGCTCCACATAATGCTACAGTATATGATGGTCCCCATATAATGTGCCATACAGTATAGGACGGTCCCCATAGAGTATAATGAGCCCCAGATATTGCTCCATACAGTATAACGAGTCGCATACAAAGCTCTATATAGTATATGATGGGCCCCATATATTGCTCCATACAGAATGGGCTCCATATAATGCTCCATACAGAATAGGCCCCATATGTGCTCCATATGATGTCCCATAAATAATGAACCCCATATGATGCTCCAGTACATGATGGGCCCCATGGATGATGCTCCAGTGTATGATGGGCCTATATAATGCTCCATATATAATGGGGACAATATGATGCTCCAGTGTATAATGGACCCGTATATGATGCTCCAGTGTATGATGGGCCCCATGGATGATTCTCCAGTGTATGATGGGCCTATATAATGCTCCATATATAATGAGCCCCATTTATAATGCTCCAGTGTATAATGGGCCCCGTATATGATGCTCCAGTGTATGATGGGCCCCATTTATAATGCTCCAGTGTACGATGGGCCCCTTGCATGATGCTCCAGTGTATGATGGGCCTATATAATGCTCCATATTATAATGGGATCCATTTATAATGCTCCAGTGTATAATGGGCCCCATATATGATGCTCCAGTGTATGATGGGCCCCATTTATAATGCCCAGTGTATGATGGGCCCCATGGATGATGCTCCAGTGTATGATGGGCCTATATAATGCTCCATATATAATGGGCCCATTTGATGCCCATGTATAATGGGCCCATATTGATGCTCAGTATATGATGGGCCCCATTTATATGCTCCGTATATGATGGGCCCAGGTGATGCTCCAGTGTATGATGGGTTATATAAGCTCCATATAATGGGCCCCATTTATATGCTCCAGTGTTAATGGGCCCTATTATGATACTCAGTGTATGATGGGTCCCATTTAATTCTCAGTGTATAATGCTCCCCATATATTGCTCCAAACATTAAAAAAAATTAAATACCTCTCCTCGCTGGGCACTGCTCTACTCTGGAATCCTCAGCTTCGCTATCTTCTAGCTCTCTGCACTTGGACTGTTCAGGCAGAGGGCGTACAGACGTGACATCATCGCACTCTCTGACCTGAATGTCACTGTCAGGAAACGTGGAAGACGTCACAGCGGTGGAGCAGGGAGAGGTAAGTATTGCAAGTCCTGGGGCCCTGAGCAAGCAGGGGGGGCCCACTCATGGGCGACGGCACTGGCACAGGGCCCTCATAGTACGCCGGTGTCTCTGATGGCGAGTGGGCCCCCCCACCGTCAGAGACACCGGCGTACTATGAGAGGCCCTGTGCCAGTGCCGTCGCCTACGAGTGGGCCCCCCCACCTGCTCAGGGCAACAGCACTTGCCCGGGTACTCCAGGTGCTGACGCCGGCCCTGGGGGGGTTCAGCCCAGTTCAGGAGGTGGAAAAACTGGCATATGTTGAGGTGCAGGCTGGACGTTCAGCAGGTGCAAATGGAGGAATTGGAGAAGTCGGAGGAAGAGGATGACAAAGCGAGCCATTTTACTGGCAACCTATGTGTCATCAGGGAAAGGTGGTACAAAATCTTTTGAAACCCAGGCATGGTTCATTTTAATGAAGGTGAGATCACCAACATTTTGGGTCGACAGGACTTTCTGTCAGGATTGATCAAGCAGGACTGAAGACTCTTTCTGATAGCACACTACCAGCAGGGCAAGCGAGCTCCTGTAAGGCATATTGTGCCAATACAGGCCAGGTGTCCAGTTTACAGGCCCAGTAGTCAAAGGGGAATGAACTGTGAGGGAGAATATCGATAGGGGAGGAGAGGTTATTTTGAACCATAGTTGACAACTGCTGTCTTCTGTCTGTTGCAATCGGTTCAGTATTACCAGTCGTGTGAGCGGTACTCGAGAAATCAATCCACAACATGGTCATGAAACCCCTGTCTCCAACGCCACTTCGGCTGTGTGCACCGCGTACAACTCTTCCATTTGGCCCAGTACGGCTCGTGGTAGAACCTGCACCGCTGCTTTGTGCTGGGAATGCCTCTAACAAATGGTTTACCAGAGTTGCATGTTTGTTCGCCAATATTAGCTCTAGGTTCTCTTGTGGCATGATGTTCTGTAATTTGCCTTTAGAGCGTGGATCGAGGATGCTGGCCAACCAGCAGTCGTCATCCTTCATCATTTTGGCAATGTGGTGGTCCCTTTTTAAGAACCGCAAGACATAATCACACATGTGGGCCAATGTTCCAGGTATCAATGATGCACTGCCAGTCGTGGGTGGAGGAGCACTTTCAGCCAAATCCACATCCCTCCAGTCACACACAAACCCTATACCTGACCTTGGCAAGCCAACATTTTCTCTTGCCCCCTGAGAAGCATCCTCCTCCCCAAAATAATCATCCCCCTGATCCTCATCCTCCTCTTCCTCCTCCACCTCGTCCAGGACAGTTCCCTGAGCAGACAATGGCTGACTGTCATCAAGGCTTCCCTCCTCCTCCTCCTCTTCCTCCTCCGCTGCAGATGCCTGATCGTTAATGTGCGTCAAAGTTTGCATGAGCAGACGCATAAGTGGGATACTCATGCTTATGATGGCGTCGTCTGCGCTTATAAGCCGTGTGCATTCCTCAAAATACTGAAGGACTTTACAGAGGTCTTTCAGGTTTGACCACTGCACACCTGACAACTTGATGTCTGCCCTCAAGCTTCCTGCCCGTGGATCCTCCCACAAATGCATTACAGCCTGCCTCTGTTCTCACAGCCTCTCAACCATGTGCATGGTGGAGTTCCACCTTTTTGCATTATCTATGATTAGGCAGTGCTTGGGGAGGTGGAGCGATCGCTGCAGCCACTGCATACGACTGTAGTTTACGGGCGAGCGACGGATGTGCGATTACCGTCTTCGCACCTTATGGAGCAGGGCTGGTAACTCCGGATAATTATTTAGGAAGCACTGCACCACCATGTTCAAGGTGTGAGCCTGGCAAGGTATGTGTCTGAGTTTTGCCAGGACTATGGCCGCCACAAAATTATGGCCATTATCACTGACTACCTTGCTTGGCTCAAGATGTAGACTGCCCAGCCATGACTCAGTTTCTCGCTGCAAGTAATTTGCCAGTACCTCCACGGTGTATCTGTTGTCGCCCAAAAACAGCCTGCTGACGCTTACCACTAGCTGTTCGATAGTGGGACACCTCGTGTGCAACACTGGCAGCTGCTCATGCGACTGCACTCTGTCGACGAGCTTTCGCTTCTGGAGGAGGAGGAGGGTCGAACACCTACAGTCAACTGTTGCCTATACCGTGGGCTAGGCAGCACTGTCCCACCGTCGTTGTGCCCTGTGGACCCTGCATCCACCACATTAACCTAGTGTTCAGTGATGGACACGTAACGGCCCTGGCCATGTCTACTGGCCCATGCATCTGTTGTGAGGTGCACCTTTCCACTCACTGATTGTTTGAGTGCATGGACAATGCGGTCTTTCACATGCAGGTGGAGGGCAGAGATGTATTTTCTAGAAAAGAAGTGCCGACTGGGTAGGTCATAGTGTGGTACAGCATAGCTCTCGGAACGCTGCGCTTTCAACCAAACGAAAGGGCATCATCTCTAATGAGATCAGTTTGGCAATGTAGACGTTCAAAGCCAGTATACGCCGATGAAAGAATGAGTGCTTTCTTGTCCTACTCAGAGTGTCTGCTAGGCTGAGCTGGACTTGAGATCTACATATGGGGGAACTAGCGGTGGACATGACGGACTGAGAGGGGGTTGGTGATGGTGATGGTGGTGGTGGTGGTGGTGGTGGTGATGGCCTAGATTCAGTCTTTGGTTGCAAAAACATTGTGATTCCCTGACTGCTTTGGCCCTGTGACGACACCTCAACAGTTCTTGCTGGTGGTGTGCTAACCGGTGGGCTTACAGTGGGTGAAGCAATGTAGCGTTTCTGGCTACCTTCAATCGGAGGAGGTGCACATGTGCTACCTGAGGTTTTGTAGTCCATCCATGCTTGCAAGGGCATGGTGTTTAAATGTCTAAGCATGGAACTGGTATTCAAATTTCAGAGATTTTTCCCTCGGCTAAAGGTCCTTCCGCATTTCTTACAGATAACCTTTGCCTCATCAATAGGATTTTGGTAAAAAAAGTGCCACATTGCACTCTTCCTACTATGGTAAAATTTTTCAGGGCTTGCACGCTGTGCTAATTTGACCGTATGGCCAAGCTGTCCTGCAACTCTTTGTTTTTTAACTCGTTTTTGGACAGCTACGTGCCTGCCAGATAACCGCTGCTGCAATGTCAATGCCTGCTGCGGATCCTTCTCCTCTTCTGAGCTATTGCCAGCGGCACCCTCTTCCACCAATGGATGCCAATCCGGGTCAACAACTGGGTCATCCATCGCCTCCTCTTCAATTTCATCTTCACCTTCCTCAGTGTTACCATGTAAGGTGGTATAGTATGCAGGAAGAGGCACCTGAGTTTCATCAGGGTCAGATTATGGTTCAGTAGACTGCGAGGGCAATGTAGTGCTCTGGGTGAATGTACCAGCAGAATCATATAGCAGTGGCTGTGCACTCCATATCAGATTCATCTAGGACTGGGGAATTCAGGATTTGACTTGATAACCAAGGCATGGTGTGTGAAAAGAGCTCCATGGAGTAATCTGAAGTGTGGCCTGCCCCATCCTTCACTTTTGGTGGGGATGAAGGACACAAGTAAAGGTATTGTTCCTGACCAGGAGCCTGCACTGATGACTCAGTGCTTGCATTTTTTGAAACTTCAGAAGAGGAGACGATAGAGCTGGAGGCTGTTTCGGCAATGTAAGCCAAAACCTGTTCCTGATGCTTCGGCTTTAAAAGCGGTTTACTTACTCCCAGAAAAGGTAGCCTTCCAGGCCTTCTGGATCCAGACGATGATGGAGGCTCAACACCTCCTGCCTTAGGTGCTATTGTGCTTTTGGCACTACCAGCAGATGCACCACCACCACCATCAGTACCAGCTGGCCCCCGACGCCCATGTCCGTGGCCTCTTCCACCATACTTCCTCATGTTTGGGAAAATTTACCAAAAATACCCGCAGATATATGGTACTGTATCAGAAGCGTACAGCTATATACGGTGAAGTGGAAAATTGTAAATCTCTGTATATATTTCCGGAGTCACACACAGACGCTCTCAGGCTCAGTATGGATTAGACCAGAATATAAAAAGCAGAAAAAGGGTACTGTATCAGAAGATACCAGGTGTATACAGTGTAGGGGTAATTGTAAATCTCAATATATATTTCCTGAGTCAGACACAGATGCTCTCAGGCTCAGTATGGATTAGACCAGAATATAAAAAGCAGAAAAAGGGTACTGTATCAGAAGATACCAGGTGTATACAGTGTAGGGGTAATTGTAAATCTCCATATATATTTCCTGAGTCAGACACAGATGCTCTCAGGCTCAGTATGGATTAGACCAGAATATAAAATGCAGAAAAACGGTACTGTATCAGAAGTGTACAGCTGTATACAGTGTAGGGTAATTGTATATCTATGTATATATTTCCGGAGTCACACACACACGCTCTCTCAGTATGGATTTGACCATAATACAAAAGGCAGAAGAAAAGGTACTTTATAAGAAGATATCAGGTGTATATAGTGTAGGGGAAAATTTCAATCTCCGTATATATTTCCGGAGTCACACACAGTCAGCATGTATTTGTCCGTGATACCAGCCGGTACACGGTAGTGTGTGAGGAGCGTACAGCTCTATACGGTGTGGGAAAAAATGATCACTCGGTAACTGTGCAGAAAAAAAGAATAAAAGTATTAGTGCTGTGTAAATAGCAGTCTGCACAGCAGTGTACACACAGCAATACAGCTAGCAGGCAGCCTATTAACCAGCGCTGTTGCACACAAGAAAATCCTCCCCTATCACTGGCAGGCAGCCTAATAACCAGCGCTGCTGCACACAAGAAAATCCTTCCCTGCCACTGCACCCTAACTGTACAGCACAATTGCTATCAGCACAAGCACATAAGAACTTCTGTTTCCAGCCCTAACTCTCTCCCTACTGATAAACAGCATCAGCAACCTCTCCCTACTGTTCAGATCGGCAGAAGCACAATGGCGGTCGGAGGTCAGGGCTTTTATAGAAACTATGATGCCCCCAAAGCAAGCCAATCACTGCAATGCCCTTCTCTAAGCTGGTGGTGGACACTGCCCATGTCATCTCGTTGCCCACAGTGTACGTCCTTGCTCATTGGTTGAAAAAAGGTGCAAGCATTATGGGAAAACCGACTTTGGCGCTCGGGTCGACGACCGCATGGCCGACCTCACGCTATGGTCGGGTTTCGCTCGGCGAAACCTGACTTTGGCGAAAGTCGGCGACTTATGAATCTGACGACCTGTTTTGCTCAACTCTATTGGTGAGTTTTTATTTCAAATAAAGGACTTTTATCTGTGTCTGCGTCTTTATTACATATAACCATGGGGTTAATAATGAGGGTGTCTTATAGATGCCTCTTTATTACTATCCCCTGGGTTTGATGTCAGCTGACATTACAAAGCTGACATAAATCCCAGTATAATTACCCCACTTGCCACCACACCAGGGCAAGTAGGAAGCTGAGGCTAAGCACCAGAATTAGTGCAGCTAATGAATGCGCCATTTCTGGGATGACTGAGTGCTGAAGTTTTTAGTCTTGGAGGCGGCCAATATCCATGGCCCTTCCTAGGCTATTAATATTAGCCTGCAGCTGTCTAACTAGCCTTTGCTGGTTATTAATTTTAGAGGGACCTGTTATGTTTCGGTAGCTGAGGAGAGCAGGCAAAAACTGCAATACACCAGAGAGGTTGGAATCTATTGGATTGCAGTACCCTGACTAACCACCACAACTAAAGGCAGCCGTGGAGCGTTCTACGTTGGTCCTAGACGCCTGTTCACAGCCTGAGAGATTAACTACACCTAAAGATAGAAAGAGGCAAGCTATCTGCCCCGGAGCAGATCCCCAAAGAACATAGGAAGCCCCCAAACATGTAATGGCGGTTAGACAAGAGGAAATACAGACACAGACAGAAATAGTATGAGCAAACGCTGGGGCCCAATCTGCCTAGTCAGAAAAGGATAGAAAGGATACTCACTGCAATCCAAAAAAACCCTAAAAAATGCCAACGCTACTAATTGCAAAAACACCTGAGATCACACGACCTCTACCACCTAAATTAGTTCTCTGGTGTAACAAAACTAAGCCGCAGCCACTGAAAAAACTGGAAAAGGCAAATGAACAAATAACAATGGCTCCAGAGGAACTGAGAGGAGCCCAAGCCCCCGGGAGGGGAACCTTGCTAACCTCACAGAAATGCAGAGATATATGCAAATGGTAAGCACAAAAACAAAAACAGAAAATATCTTATGTGAATGCAGAAGAAGAGGCAAGACTCAGCAAGCTTCCAAGTGAACCAGGAACCACAGTTGAGACAAGAACAATTGATCACTGGCAACCATGATGGGAGGGAACCTCCCTTATATCAAGCCAGTCTGTGAATCCTGATTGCCAATCCTCATTGAATGGTTCAGTACTGTTTGTAACCACCAGAGGGAGCTTCTGCTCAGAATTCATTTCCAAAACATTCACAACAGTACCCCCCTTGAGGAGGGGTCACCGAACCCTCATTTGTGCAACCAGGTCGGTCAGGATGAGCTTGGTGATACACTCGGATCAGTCTCCTAGCATGGATGTCCGAAGCAAACACCCAAGAATTGTCTTCCTGACCATAACCTCTCCACTTAACCAAATACTGGAGTTTCCGTCTAGAAAAACGAGAATTCAATATTTTCTCAACCACAAACTCCATATTGCCTCAACCAAAACAGGGTCAGGAGGCAAAGCAGTAGGAACCACTGGCTCAACAAACCTCTTCAATAAGGACTTGTGGAACACGTTATGGATCTTAAATGTCCCTGGAAGAAGCAAACGAAAAGAAACAGGATTAAGAATCTCCATGATCTTATAAGGTCCAATGAACATAGGCTTAAATTTAGGAGATGCCACTCTCATAGGAATATTTTTTGAGGACAACCAGACCAAGTCCCCCACTTTAAACCGAGGACCATCAGTCCTATGCCAGTTAGCAAACCGCTGGGCCCTCTCCTGAGAGAGGGACAACCTCTCCACTACCTGGTCCCAAATCTGTTGCATACGCTCCACAACAGAGTCAACACCTGGACAGGCAGAAGCCTCCGTCTGTCCTGAAGAAAATCGAGGGTGAAACCCAGAATTACAGAAAAATGGAGACATCAAAGTGGCAGAGCTAGCCCTATTATTAAGAGCAAACTCAGCCAAAGGCAAAAAAGAGACCCAGTCATCCTGATCAGCAGACACAAAGCATCTTAGATAAGTCTCCAATGTCTGGTTTGTTCTCTCAGTTTGACCATTGGTCTGAGGATGAAACGCCGAGGAGAAAGACAACTGAACACCAAGCTTAGAACAAAAGGTCCTCCAAAATCTGGAAACAAACTGGACTCCTCTGTCAGACACAATGTTCTCAGGAATGCCGTGTAAACGAACCACGTGCTGAAGGAACAAAGGCACCAATTCGGAGGAGGAAGGCAATTTAGGTAATGGCACAAGATGTATCATCTTGGAAAACCTATCACAAATCACCCAGATGACGGTCATTCTCTGAGAAACAGGGAGGTCGGAAATGAAATCCATAGAGATATGGGTCCATGGTCTCTTGGGCACAGGCAATGGCATCAACAAACCACTAGAGCGAGAGCAAGGCTTGGAGCGAGAGCAAGTCCCGCAGGACTGCACAAACTCCCTGACGTCACGAGACAAGGTAGGCCACCAAAAGGACCGAGTAACCAAGTCTCTGGTACCAAAAATTCCGGGATGACCGGCCAACGCGGAACAATGAATCTCAGACATTACACTCTTTTTCCACTGGTCCGGGACAAACAATTTCCCAACAGGGCAGCGCTCGGGCCAATCCTCCTGACACCCCTCCAGAGCCAGTCTCAAATTGGGCGAGATGGCGGAAAGAACTACACCTTCTTTCAAAATAACAGAAGGATCAGATACCTCAGGAGAGTCCGCAAGGAAACTCCTCGAGAGGGCATCCGCCTTAACATTCTTAGTGCCAGGAAGAAAGGAAACCACAAAATTAAAACGTGTGAAAAACAAGGCCCACCTGGCCTGTCTAGGATTAAGTCGCTTGGCAGATTCCAGATAAACCAGATTCTTATGGTCCGTAAGGACCACCACCTGATGTTTGGCTCCCTCCAGCCAATGTCTCCACTCTTCAAAAGCCCACTTCATGGCCAATAACTCCCGATTACCCACGTCATAATTACGTTCAGTAGGAGAAAATTTTCGAGAGAAAAAGGCACAAGGGTTACTTTTAGAGGTCTCTGGATCTCTTTGGGACAAAACGGCACCTGCCCCAATTTCAGAGGCATCAACCTCCACCTGAAATGGCAGAGAAACATCAGGCTGCCGTAGAACAGGAGCAGAAGTGAATCTCTGCTTAAGTTCCTGAAATGCAGAAACTGCCTCAGGAGGCCAATTCACCACATCAGAACCCTTTTTGGTCAAATCAGTTAATGGTTTAACAATAACCGAGAAATTACCAATAAATTTACGATAAAAATTGGCAAAACCCAAAAATCTTTGAAGAGCCTTTAATGAAGTAGGTTGGACCCAATCACAGATGGCCTGAACCTTGACCGGGTCCATTTCAATAACAGATGGGGACAAAATGAATCCCAAAAATGAGATCCTCTGTACGCCAAAAAGACACTTTGATCCCTTCACATACAGAGCATTCTCTCTCAAAATCTGGAATACAGTTCGAACATGTTTCACATGAGAGTCCCAGTCATTAGAAAAAATCAAGATATCATCCAAATAAACAATCAGAAATTTATCCACAAAATCCCTGAAAATGTCATTCATGAAGGACTGGAAGACAGAAGGAGCATTAGTGAGCCCAAAGGGCATCACAAGGTACTCAAAATGCCCTTCAGGGGTGTTAAATGCCGTCTTCCATTCATCCCCGTGCTTAATGCGAATAAGGTTATATGCCCCCCTGAGGTCAAGTTTGGTAAACCAAGTAGCGTTTTTCACCCTGGAAAACAGGTCAGAAATCAAGGTTAACGGATATTGATATTTCACAGTAATATTGTTCAAAAGACGATAATCAATACACGGCCTTAATGAACCATCCTTTTTGGCCACAAAGAAAAAACCGGCACCTAAGGGTGAAGAGGATGGTCTGATATGACCCTTCTCCAATGACTCCTTGATATAAGACCGCATAGCGTCATGTTCAGGTACAGACAAGTTAAAAAGGCGACCTTTAGGGAATTTACTACCAGGCACTAATTCAATAGCGCAGTCATAGCTCCTATGGGGAGGCAAGGATGCAGATTTACTTTCGCTAAACACATCAGAAAAATCAATCAAAAAGTCAGGAACATCCTGAGCCTGGGGGAGGCAGAAAAAACAGGAGTGTTGGTATTAACACATTGGCAGCCCCAACTGGTTACAGACACAGATTTCCAATCCAAAACAGGATTATGAGACTGTAACCAAGGGAAACCCAGCACGATAATGTCATGCAGATTATACAGAACCAAAAATTTGCAGCTCTCCTGATGATCAGGTTCAACCTTCATTATCACCTGAGTAGAGAACTGAGGTTTTATTCTCAGCCAAAGGGGTAGAATCGATCCCCAGTAGGGGAATAGACTTCTGTAGGGGTATCAAGGGAAACCCGCAACGTTTAGCAAAATCAAAATCCATCAGGTTAATAGCTGCTCCCGAATCAACGAAAGCCTGAGCAGAAAATGAGGACAGAGAGCATATCAGAGTAACAGTTAATAAAAACTTAGTCTGAACACTACCCAAGACAACTGAGTGTGCAAAACGTCTTCCCCGCTTAGGGCAGACTGAAATAGCATGAGAGGCATCACCACAGTAGAAACATAACCCATTGCGCTTTCGAAACTCATGACGCTGTGCCCCAGAAACCACTCTATCACACTGCATAGGTTCAGAAGCAGGTTCACAAGGCAACACTATTCCATGCATACTTCTCCGCTCACGCAAACATCTGTCAATTTGAATCGCTAATGACATAGAATCATTGAGACCAGAGGGGACAGGGAATCCCACCATAACATCCTTTACATTATCTGACAGACCCTTCCGAAAAAGGGCTGCCAAAGCGTCGTCATTCCATTTGATCAGGACTACCCACCTGCGGAATCTCTGACGGTATAACTCAGCGTCATCAAGCCCATGATTTAATGCCAACAAGGCTTTTTCAGCTTGATCAGTGACATTAGGCTCATCGTACAATAACCCCAAGGCCTGAAAAAATGCATCAACATCACTCAAAACAGGATCCCCAGGTGTCAGGGAAAAAGCCCAATCCTGAGGATCGCCGCGCAGGAGAGAGATGACAATTTGAACCTGCTGCGCTGCGTTCCCTGAGGACTTAGATTTTAAGGCAAAAAACAATTTACAATTATTTTTGAAATTCAGAAACTTGGCTCGATCCCCCAAAAACAAATCTGGCATGGGAATCCTAGGTTCCACAACAGGCAACCTAGCAAGATAGGAAGCAATACTCCGAACCTCAGTGGCAAGCTGATCCACACGGTCAGACAACTGTGCAAACTCCATTGAGAGAAAAAATCCTCCCCAGCACCCAGAGATACAGAAGGAAAAAAAAAAAAATGCAACAAACAGAAAAATATCTCTGACAACTCTGACAACCTTTTTTTTTTTTTCACAATATTTTTCCCTTCTGTGAGTACCATATAATTTTCAGTTTTGGCCGGTGATACTGTTATGATTTGGTAGCTGAGGAGTGCAGGTAAAAAAGGCAATACACCAGAGCAGTTGGAATCTATGAGATTGCAGTACCCTGACTAACCACCACAACTAGAGGCAGCCGTGGAGTGTTCCTACGTTGGTCCTAGATGCCTCGTCACAGCCTGAGAAACTAACTATACCTAAAGATAGAAAGAGGAAAGCTATCTGCCCCGGAGCAGATCCCCAAAGAACATAGAAAGCCCCCAAACATGTAATGGCGGTTAGACAAGAAGAAATATGACACAGACAGAAAATAGTATGAGCAAACGTTGGGGCCCAAACTATCTAAATAGAAAAGGATAGGAAGGGCACTTACTGCAATCCCAAAAAACCCTGAAAAGCACCAACTCTACTAATTTCAAAAACACCTGAGATCACACGACCTCTACCACCTAAATTAGTTCTTTGGTGTAACAAAATCAAAACAGCAGCCACTGAAAAAACTGGAAAAAGCAAATGTACAAAACATCAGTGGCTGAACTAAACTGAGAGGGCAAAAGCCCCCGGAGGGGACCCTGAAGGCCCCCACAGAAGTGCAGGACAAAATGCAAAAATCAAGCACAAAAACAAAAAGAAGAAAATGTCTTATCTGTTAGCAGGAGATGCAGACACGACACAGCAGGCTACAAAGGAAACAGGAATCAAGGATTGAGACCAGAACAATTGATCACCGGCAACCCTGATGGGAAGGCGACTCCCTTAAATAAGACCAGTCAGTAACACCTGATTCCCAATCCTCACAATCTTCACTGGACAGTCCAGTACCGCTTGTAACCACCAGAGGGAGCCTCTGCTCAGAACTCATTTCAAGTCCATTCACAACAGTTGTGTGCAGTGTTCACTCTAGTCTGTGAGTTTTTTTTTTTTTTGAGTGCAGATCACGCTCCAGTTAGTTCTTCAACCACTGCTGCTTGTACTCTGCTGAGCGTGTCTCATTGCCTCATCCTTTACATTTTTCTCTAATTGGTGCTGCTCCATTCTATTTAAAAAAAAATCAAATCTATTAGTGTGACGTGCTTCCATCCGTATCCAATACATTGGTTGCAAACACTATAGAAGTACACAAAGGAGCCTTTCAGAGATAGTGAACAGTTGTGTGCAGTGTTCACTGTAGTCTGTGAGTTTTTTTTTTTTTGAGTGCAGATCACGCTCCAGTTAGTTCTTCAACCACTGCTGCTTGTACTATGCTGAGCGTGTCTCACTGCCTCATCCTTTACATTTTTCTCTAATTGTTGCTGCTACATTCTATTTAAAAAAAATGAAATCTATTAGTGTGATGTGCTTCCATCCGTATCCAATACATTGGTTGCAAACAATATAGAAGTTCACAAACGGGCCTTTCACAGCTACTGAACAGTTGTGTGCAGTGTTTACTGTAGTCAGAGGTTTTCATTTTTGGAGTGCAGATCCCGCTCCAGTTAGTTCTTCAACCACTGCTGCTTGTACTCTGCTGAGCGTGTCTCACTGCCTCATCCTTGACATTTTTCTCTAATTGGTGCTGCTACATTCTATTTCAAATAATTCAAATCTATTAGTGTGACGTGCTTCCATCCGTATCCAATACATTGGTTGCAAACAATATAGAAGTTCACAAATGGGCCTTTCACAGCTACTGAACAGTTGTGTGCAGTGTTTACTGTAGTCAGAGGTTTTCATTTTTGGAGTGCAGATCCCGCTCCAGTTATTTCTTCAACCACTGCTGCTTGTACTCTGCTGAGCGTGTCTCACTGCCTCATCCTTTACATTTTTCTCTAATTGTTGCTGCTACATTCTATTTAAAAAAAATGAAATCTATTAGTGTGATGTTCTTCCATCCGTATCCAATACATTGGTTGCAAACAATATAGAAGTTCACAAACGGGCCTTTCACAGCTACTGAACAGTTGTGTGCAGTGTTTACTGTAGTCAGAGGTTTTCATTTTTGGAGTGCAGATCCCGCTCCAGTTATTTCTTCAACCACTGCTGCTTGTACTCTGCTGAGCGTGTCTCACTGCCTCATCCTTTACATTTTTCTCTAATTGTTGCTGCTACATTCTATTTAAAAAAAATTAAATCTATTAGTGTGATGTGCTTCCATCCGTATCCAATACTTTGGTTGCAAACAATATAGAAGTTCACAAACGGGCCTTTCACAGCTACTGAACAGTTGTGTGCAGTGTTTACTGTAGTCAGAGGTTTTCATTTTTGGAGTGCAGATCCCGCTCCAGTTAGTTCTTCAACCACTGCTGCTTGTACTCTGCTGAGGTGTCTCACTGCCTCATCCTTTACATTTTTCTCTAATTGGTGCTGCTCCATTCTATTTCAAATAACTCAAATCTATTAGTGTGATGCGCTTCCATCCGTATATAATACATTGGTTGCAAACAGCCTTTTTGTTAAGGTACAGTATTATATCGACATTGTACAGGTGTCGCTATTCAGTCTGATAACTAGATATCATTCACCTTTTCTATCAGTTGTCGTTGTTTCAGCAAAACTTGCAGGTATATATTTAGCTATTGTGACTATGCACTATTGACTTTAACAAGGTAATGCATGAGTTTTGTTACCGATTCTCATTTTTACATGATGGACCTTTATGGTATGGGTTGTTAAATTTGTAATTAAATATGTATTTTTTGAAATGACACAAATATAAGTAATGTTGAAGAGGACTAGTCCTACATCCATTGTTTGCACAATATTACAGGTGTACATCACGTCCCTTAATCAACAATGGATTATTAAATTTACTTGTATGCTTTTATTTAAAAGCCAAGAACACTGAAGGCTAGTGGTGAGCGATAGTGCTCGATATCTAAAAATATCGTATCGAAATTGTATCGCCGATAGCACTAAATATCGTCGATATCCGATTTCGATACCGGAAGTCCCATGTAAGTCTATGGGAACAAAATATCGCAACAAAAAAAACCCTTTCTTTCGTTGTAAACACAAAATGTACACACATAGAATACATATATATATATATATATATATACATGTCATTGTGACATATATATACATATATTTATAGTTTATACACTTCTACATAGTAAAATAGACTCTGATTCAATTGCCGGGTAAAGCCGTGACATACCCCATAGAAGTCGACAGGCTCGGTGCCGAGTACCCCCAAAACCTCTGGCTCTGTGTGACTCAACTTGGGCGTCACGAACAGGATTCTGTAGCTCGCTATAAGCGAGTCCTGTGTGCCTGAATTGAACTGGTTTTGTGCTTGAGAATTGCTAAAATCATCAGAGAATGTATTTGCCATTTTTCCGCTATATCTGCGTCACGACGAGGCACTGGTGAAGAAGAAGGGTGTGCTCTTCATGGGTGTACACTCACTCAGTGACGCGAAAACGATGGCTCTAAATGGTACTGCAATGTAAGATCGTGCCCCACAGCTCTTCAGTTCCGCCTCCTCATCCTCCTCAGTGTGCGGAAACTAACACGAAGGTCCCGCCTCCCTACAAAAGAGGGGCCCTCTCCAGATGCTAATGACACATGTGACTTGGCAGAGATGGCTAATGGACACGAGCAGAAGTGTGAAGGGATGGAGCAGTCAGACTCAGAGCTCTCCCCCCACGGAAGCGACCCGATCGCCACGGAACCACCGTTGGGCACCCGGCCTGGAAACCCTCCTACGCTGCAAGAAGCGGAGGATACCCTAAGAGGCCTGGCCCGGCACCGGGAGGAGGTCGCCAGGATGGAAGCGAGCTGGCGTGCCCTAAAACTAAACTTGGAGCGGCGCCAATCCCTCTTACCTGAAGTGTCTGTACCGGAAGGTGAGGCACCCGTTCTAGTAGAGGAGTCCTTGCAATGTGATCCGGTTGACGTTGTCGCAGTGGAGGCACCCGTTCGTGCAAAAAACGCTGCACCGGCAGCACCCCAGATCCCGCTGTCTGCCCCCGTCGCTGAGACAGAAGAAGCGACACCCGTCCTCATGGAGGAGGCCGCGCAGGCACCAGAGGTCTACCTGCCTGTACCGGAGCCCCGACTGTCATCTGTTCCAGAGCCGGCTGCTTCCTCCGCAGGTGAGCGCCGCCAGGACTGGGGGGCGCCAGGAGAGCTGCCGCAAACCGGACACTGTAAGCTGCAGTTTGATGGTGGAGACATGGAGCAGCTGGTGGAGGAGAATTTCAACCGGCGTCAGGAGGAAGAGTGGAGACGTTGGGAGCGGGAAGCAGAGCGACAAAGGGAGCAGCAAGAATCCCAAAAACTTCGGCAACGTAACCTGGAGAAGGACCGGGCAGATAAGGACCGGATGAGAAAGGATAAAGGAACCCTGTGTGAGCCGCGGCGTAAGGGTGCAGTACGGAGCTTTAAATTGAAAGGTGGTTGGGGCTTCATCCAGGAGCCTGGACTTTATTTAGAAGTTTTTGTGAACCGGCGGGACGTGGAGGCTCACCTCCCAGAAGGACACCCGGGGAGGGACCTGTTGCCAGGAGACTTGGTGACTTACACCCGACACTGGGGTTACAATGGATGGTACGCCCTAAATGTTACCAGGTGCGACCCCTACTCCCCAGAGTGTCAGGAACCTGTGAGACCCTCGGAGCCTTCAGCCTCCCACATCCAGGCCTCTGCAAAAGTGCCCACCCCACGCCGTAAATCTCCCAAGCCTCCCTCAGTGGTCTCCTCAGCAGCCCCAGCTATGGACATGATAAGTATAGCTGGCCCGTACCCGGCGCCTGTTAGGCCCCCTGGGGTTCGTTCAGTCCGGGACATAGGGTTCCAGACCCGGAGGGAGATGAAAGAGGTGGCCACACAGACCCAGATAGCGGGTCACGACTTGACTGTACAGGCCACACGACGTCATCAGGTCCTGGTGGTCCTTGGTGCCTCGGATGATTGGCAAGCATCAGAAGAGTACCAGATGGTACCTGGAACACCCCTGCCAAAGAATTATAAATAACCCGGACAGGGTCCCTGTATGTAAATAGTTAAATTGTTTATGTACCCGGACGGGTGAATGTTCATAAAAAAGTTTTTTAATTTAATAAAAAAAAAAAACACAGTTTTCATTACTTTTATTACAGTCTCATCCTGCGACGCCATCGATCTCCTGTAAAAAAATGAAAAAAAAAAAAAAGTATACCACCTGACCGACGCAGTCCATAGTAACGAGTGTCCCACGACGATCCAGCTCTGCTACATCAGAATCCCGGCGCAGCACAGCTGATTACCTGCTTCCCCGGCGGTGACGTCATCAGACTGGTTTACGGCCGGGATTACCCTGCAGTCACTGCAGTTATCGCGAAAAACTGCATGTGACCGCCAGGGAGAAGATAATGGCGGCCATCAAGCAGTCCAGGACGTGACCGCCGGAGATCTTCTGCCACGTAAGTGCCGCTGACTCCTGACAGACCCGACCGACGGACACTCACAGTGACAGTGACAAATCCGATTCCGGTATTCGATAAGACGAAAATATCGAAACGAATTATCGAAAGGCCGATAGAGCTAATATCGGCCGATAGCCGATATTTGCATTATCGTATCGCTCAACAGTACTGAAGGCTAACCTTCGCACTGCAGCTGTTGACAAAGTTCAACCCACATTATGCACTTCCAACATTGCAGCATTTGAGGCATGATGTGAGTTGGATTTGTCTAAGTTATGGAGTGACAAGGTTCACCATCAGTACCCTATAGCATAAGTAGGCTTTTGTGTTAGCATTTGTGTTCGACATGTGGATATCTGCAGTAATATGTCCCAATTATTTTGATACAGATTTGTGACAAAGACTAAGAAATTTATGGTTTTAAAGGTGACTAGTGTTGAGCGATACGATAATGCAAATATCGGCTATCGGCCGATATTAGCTCTATCGGCCTTTCGATAATTCGTTTCGATATTTTCGTCTTATCGAATACCGAAATCGGATTTGTCACTGTCACTGTCTGTGTCCGTCGGTCGGGTCTGTCACTGTCAGTGTCCGTCGTCGGGTCTGTCATGAGTCGCGCACTTACCGGGCAGAGATCTCCGGCGGTCACGGCTGACTGCTTCATGGCCGCCATCCTCTTCTCCCCGGCGGTCACATGCAGTTTCTCGCGATAACTGCAGTGACTGCTTTGTAATCCCGGCCGTAAAGCAGTCAGTCCGATGACGTCACCGCCGGAGAAGCTGGTAAGCAGCTGTGCTGCGCCGGGATGTCAGGCTCTGCCTGTCATTCCGATGTAGCAGAGCTGGATTGTCGTGGGACAATCGTTACTATGGACTGCGTCGGACAGGTGGTATACTGTTGGTTTGTTTTTTTTCTTTTTTTACAGGAGATCGATGGCGTCGCAGGAATGAGAGAGTAATAAAAGAAATGAAAAGTGTGTTGTCTCTTTTATTTCATTAAAATACTTTTTTCTTGCTTTGTCTTTTTTTTATGCATTTAATAACTTTGGGATTAATAATGGATCGGTGTCTTATTGACACCTCTCCATTATTAACCGGGCTTATTGTCACCGTGCAATCAACAGTGACATTAACCCCTTATTACCCCGCTTGCCACCGCTACAGGGCAAGTGGGAAGAGCCGGGTAAAGTGCCACAATTGGCACATCTTTTGATGCGCCAAATGTGGGGCTGCTGTAGCCTGGTATTATCAGGCTGTTGAGGGCCAAAATCCATGGGCCTTGACAGTCTTTTAATACCAGGCCGCAGCAGTCTGCATTTTACTTGGCTGGTTAACAAAATAGGGGACCCTACGCCGTTTTTTTCGAGGGATCCCCTATTTGTAACAGCCAAGCTAGCAACTGCTGTGCTGTATTATCGGCTTGCAGTCAGGATATGGATCCTTACCCCCTGAAAAACAGCTCAGCGGTCTGTTCATCTGCTGGGTTTAACAAATAGGGGACCCACGCCAATTTTTCGAGGTCCTATTTGTTAATCAGCAAGATATGCATGCTGTGGCCTGGTATTATCAGGCTGGCAAGGTCCATGGATCTTGGCTCCTTAACAGCCTGAAAATCCAGGCCTCAGCGGTCTGCTTCATCTGGCTGGTTAACAAAAATAGGGGGGACCCCACGCCAATTTTTTTCGAGGGGATCCCCTATTTTTGTTAACCAGTTCCCTCTGACGTCACTGATTGTGTCCCTGGCTGACCTGAAGTGAAAGTGGAAAGCAATCAATTAAGCTTTCCACTTCCTCTCCTGTCAGCCAGGAGAGGAACTCATTCATTTGGGGGTTTACTGTGAGGCTGCAGCATTAGCTGCGGTCCCTGCAGTAAACATTAACCCTTTCTGAAGGATTACACCGTGGGACCTGACTGTACATCGGATTGGTAAGAATAATTTTGCTTTATTATTTTATTTTTATTACAGGAAATGGTTTTAGCAGGAAAATAAAATATGGTCAAAAACTGTGTGATTATTTCATTAAACTTCTTTTTTATTAAAGTGTGTGTGTTTGATTTTTCTTTCATACAATAGGATTAATAATTGATAGTTGTCTAATTGACAGCTCTCAATTATTAACCTGGCTTAAAGTGACCTTTCAATTGCAAGGTCATTTTAACCCCTTATTAACCCATTCGCCACCGCTACAGGGCAATGGGAATAGACGGGCAAAGTGCCAGAAAGGGCAAATCTAATTAGAGATTTGCCCTTTCTGGGGTGTCTGGGGGCAGATGTTAGTAGCCGGGGGGGCCAAAAATAATGGTCCCTCTCTGGGCTATTATTATCTGCCCCCACTCACTGGCTTTGTCTGTCTGGTTGCGAAAATAGGGCGGGAGCCCACGCATTTTTTTTCAGCAATTTTACACCTCATATATATATATACATGTCATTAAATTTGTGACACTATATATATATATATATTTATATTTATAGTTATACACTTCTACATAGTATAATAGCCGCTAATTCAATTGCCGGCTTTTGTGAAAATGCAGAACCCGACATGAAATGACACTTGGTTTACATAGAGTTAACCATGTCTTTTCATGTAGTTTGATATCTGATTTGCACAAACAATTACATGAGTTAAGTGTGCAAAATTTCACACCTGTAGGGGTTAATTAAAGGTGTAAATTCGTAGCAAAAAAGTCAGGTTTTTTTACAACAAATTTACACCTTTAATTAACCCCTACAGGTGTGAAATTTTGCACACATAGACTGATGTAATTGTTTGTGCAAATCAGATTGCAAAGACATGAAAAGACATGGTTAACCCTATGTACACCAAGTGTCATTTCATGTCGGGTGCTTCTGTCTTTTCACAGAAGCCGGCTTTACCCGGCAATTGAATCAGAGGATATTTTACTATGTAGAAGTGTATAAACTATACATATATGTATATATATATGTCACAATGACATGTATATATATATATATATATATATATATGTATTCTATGTGTGTATATTTAGTGTTTACAAGGAAATAAAGGTTTTTTTTAGTTGCGATATTTTGTTCCCATAGACTTACATTGGACTTCCGCAATCGGAATCGGATATCGACGATATTTAGTGCTGATCGGCGATACAATTTCGATACAATATTTTTAGATATCGAGCAATATCGCTCAACACTAAAGGTGACGTTTCACTTGTTTACAGCTTAGAAATAAGGGTGTAGCCTCTTATCTATGTGTAGCAGTAGCCACTTTAACATGTCATGTTTTTTTCAACATGTGTAGCTACCTAGCAGTAATTTTTGACGGACACACAGCAGGGGGAACAGCAGGCGTTACTGAACCCCACAAACACATCAGCGATTGTTTTGATCTGTGCATCCAACACTTCTGAGCAGCAACTGTCAGTGTTGTAGCCCAGGCAGTAGAGTTCAGGTGGTAGAAAGATGAACATAACAGGAGACATGGATAACGTTGCCAACCAGTTATTTAATCTGAAACCGGACAGGCAAATTCATGCGAGATCCATGCCTTGTTCATTTTCTGAAAAGTAAGCCGGTCTACATTATCGGAGGATAGTCGCATGCTACGGTCTGTTAGTACACCACCTGCAGCACTAAAGAAGCGCTCCGATAATACACTGGCAGCAGGGCAAGCCAGCACCTCCAATGCATACTGGCTAAGCTCTGGCCATGTATCCAGCTTAGAGACCCAAAACTTGAATGGGGAAGAGCCATCTGGGAGTACACTGAGAGGCCAAGACATGTAGTCTGTCACCATCTTACGGAAACTTTGCCTCCTGCTGACTGGAGCCGTCTCGGATGGTGTAGACATTGGTGGCGCTGCCACAAAACTTCCACATTTGGAACATACTGGTCTTGCTGTTGTGAATGTGCTAGAAATGAATTCTGAGCAGAAGCTCACTCTGGTGGTTACAAACAGTACTGAACTATCCAATGAAGATTGTGAAGATTGGAGATCAGGTGTTACTGACTGGTGTTATATAAGGGAGGTTCCCTCCCATCAGGGTTGACGGTGATCAATTGTTCTGGTCTCATCTTTGATTCCTGTACACTTTGTAGCTTGTTGTTTCGTGCCTGCATCGTTTTCAAACAGATAAGACATTTTCTTCTTTTATTTTTTTATTTTTTTTTTTTGGCATTTTGTCCTGCACTTCTGTGGGGGTCTGCCGGGTCCCCTTGGGGGGCTTGTGCTCCTCTCAGTTTAGTTCAGCCACTGTTGTTTGTTCATTTTCCTTTTCCACTTTTTCTGTGGCTGCTGTTTATTTTTTGTTACACCAGAGAACTAATTTAGGTGCTAGAGGTCGTGTCATCTCAGGTGTTTTTGTAATTAGTAGAGTTGGTACTTTTCAGGGTTTTTTTGATGCATAAAGTGCCCTTCCTATCCTTTTCTATTTATGAAGTTTGAGCCCCAACGTTTGCTCATACTATTTTCTGTCTGTGTCAGTATTTCTTCTTGTCTAACCGCCATTACATGTTTGGGCGCTTTCTATGTTCTTTGTGGATCTGCTCCGGGGCAGATAGCTTTCCTCTTTCTATCTTTAGGTGTAGTTAGATTCTCAGGCTGTGACGAGGCGTCTAGGACCAACGTAGGTACGCTCCACGGATGCCTTTGGTTGTGGTGGTTAGTCAGGGTACTGCAATCCCATAGATTCCAAACTCTCTGATGTATTGGCTTTTTTGCCTGCTCTCCTCAGCTACCAAATCATAACATCTTGCCCTGTGCAGAGGCGCTGCTTGTGCTCCCTCTTGTTGCAGAGCTGTCTCCACTGCCTCGACTCACAGAGCTGCTTTGTAAAGCAGTAGTAGCAGCAGTGCTCTCGGCTGGAATGGAGAACATTATGGATTGCACCAGTGTGTCTTGGTACTCCCGCATTTTACGCTTCCGGTTCAACGGTGTGATGAGGCTTTGTAAGTTGTCCCGGGAGCGAGGGTCTAGGAGGGTGGACACACAATAATCAGACGTGGTGAGAATGTGGGCGATGCGGCGGTCGTTTCTCAGGCACTGCAGCATGAAATCAACCATGTGCTGCAGACTCCCAACTGGCCAAGAAACTCTGTCCCCTGCAAGAGGCGTCATCTCTGCCTGCTCTGCATCACCCCACCCTCGCTATACATACTGACTAGAGCGTTGTGTACCTCCCTCTGGAGCGATGTCTTCCTCCTCCATTGACTCCTCCTCATCCTCCTCACAAAGTGAGCCATGCCCAGCCCTTTGTGAGGAACCACGTTGCGCTGACTGTCCAGAAGGTGATGGAATTTGTGACTCCTCATCCTCCACCTCTTCCAAAACCTCATCCCTTAGTGCTTGCATTGCTTTTTGAAGCAGGCAGATAAGGGGGACAGTCAGGCTGACTAGTGCATCATCTGCACTCGCCATCTGCGTTAACTCATCAAACGCACGCAAAACGTGGCAGATGTCCTTCATAGAGTCCTTCGCCAGTCCTTACACTGGCTGCCCATTCATTATAGTATCCAATTCAAAGTAATGGTTGTCACCCACAAAGCTCTCCACAGTGCAGCACCCCCCTACATCTCCCTCATTTCTATCTATCGGCCTAACCGACTGGTGCGCTGTGCAAACGACCTTCGACTAACCTCTGCACTAATCCGTACCTCCCACTCCCGACTACAAGACTTCTCCCGTGCTGCGACAATCCTCTGGAATGCTCTACCCAAGAAATTAGGACTATCCGCAATTAGCATGGTTTCAGGCGCTCCCTCAAAACACATTTGTTCAGAGCGACCTATCACATTCACAAATCAAAGTCATTCTATGTGTAAGTCTGTGTGTGTAGCCCATTCACTATCTCCATCCATCCATCACTCCCTCAAAATGGCTGGACCATCATTGTAAATACACCATTGTATATAAACACCTGTACTTTGTATCTCCCCCACCTCATTGTAGATTGTAAGCTGTCACAAGCAGGGGCGGCTTATATTGCTTTAATTATTGTATTGTTAACGTCGTTACTTATGACTTGTGTACTGAAACTGTTAAACTGTAAAGCGCTGCGGAATATGTTGGCGCTATATAAATAAGATTATTATTATTATAGAGGCCCAGTCAGTAGTGGTGAAGTGTGAACGGCACAAATTGCGAGTTGATTGCGCCTGATGCAGCTGAGACTCCATTATTGTTGGCTGCTGCTCACACAACCGCTCCAACATATGTAACGTGGAATTCCACCTGGTGGGTACGTCACATAAGATGCGATGTTCAGGAAGGCGAAATCTGCGTTGCAGAGCTGCAATCAGCGATCTGGCCATGCTGGAACGTCGCAAGTGAGCGCACTCTAGGCGGACCTTGTGCAGCAGTGCATCAAGATCCGGATAGTCCCTCCAAAAACTCTGCAGACCAAGTTGAGCACATGTGACAGACATGGTATGTGAGTGAGGTTGCCAAGGCCCAGAGCTGCTACCAGATTTCGGCCATTGTCACACACTACCAAGCCTGGCTGGAGATTCGCTGCCAAAAACCACACGTCACTGTCCTGCTTGATGGCATTACAGAGCTCCTGCGCTGTGTTTCTTCGATTCCCCATGGAAATTAATTTCAGGACGGCCTGTTGACGTTTGGACAGGCTGTGCTCATATCGGTCGCAACAGGTGACCGTTCACGGGTCCATGTGGAGGTAGACTGTGACGGCTCCTGCAGCGATGATTCTGAGGAACTGGAGTAGGAGGAGGAGTCAATGTGTACAGACTTGATTCCTGCAATCCTTGGAGTTGGCAGAACACGTACAGCGCCACTCGCAAGATCAGTACCCGGCTCCACAACATTGACCCAATGGGCAGTGAGGGAAAGGTATCGTCCCTGGCCATGGGTGTTAGAACCCTCTTGTTAGGTTTTGTTTCAGTTTTCTGGTCACATGACCTTTTTTCCCTATTTAGTCTGGCTCTGCCTTTCTGGCTTTGCTTGACTTCATTGTATTATCTACTGTTAAGCTAGCCGGGTGCTTAGGTGCCTTACTCAGTCAGTTTTGGTTGATGTTAGGATCTCAAAGCATTTTGTTTTCTGTTTAATTATCCCTGCTACAATTTCTGTTAGGAGGTGTCCACCTTTTCTCCCAGTCCCTAGATCTTGTAGGGATTCCTCCCTCGCAACTATAGGTCTTCGTTCAGACTAGCTGAGGACTTTAGCGGGTCTGGTCGCAGGATCAGGTTCCCCGTTACATCGTAGGGATTCAGCTTAGTTCTATTGTAGGGACAGAATTCCCTTCTTTCCTTAGTGGTTGTAGCAGATCATAACAATGGGTACTGGTCCGCGCATAGGTGGTCAGGTGGACCTTGCTACTGATGGCGTTTAGTAGCGCATGTTTAATTTTTCCCTCAACATGCTTTTGCAGACCAGGGACGGCTTGCCTGCTGAAATGAAATCGGCTTGGCACATTGTATTGTGGGACTGACAATTATATTAAGTTACGGAAACTGTCTGTCTCCACCAGCCTGAATGACAGCATTTCAAGCGACAGGAGTTTTGCAATGCCAGCATTCTGAGCCTGTGCACGTGGATAGTTTGCCGAGTATGGCCGTCTTTTATCCCATGCCTGTGCTACCGATGGCTGTTTTGTGGCCTGGAAGTGTGAGGATAACAGGGAACTTGCTGCTGTGTGTGGAATAACACTTTGTCTCTAGACAACAGTGACCGAGGTTCTTCCATGGCGATCCTGTGAGGAAGCAGAACCAGCTGTGTGTGAGCTCGATGAAGAGGCTTCAACACAACCTGAAGATGTAGGTGCTGCTGTAGGTTGGCCTACATCTCCAGTGTGTCTTTGTAACTCAACTACGTGCTTTGTCTGCACATGTTTCCACATATTAGTGGTATTTAGGTTACTGTCACTTTTACCTATTTTTAATTTTTGATTACACAGCTTGCATTTGACATAGCAAATATCATCTGCAAGTGTGTCAAAAAAGGACCACGCAGTGCAAGTCCTGGGAGCGCACGTTTTGACTTTTGGAAGACAACTGCTCCGAACAGGTGCCAAACTGGAAGCTACAGCCAACCGAGTCTGCAGCCTAACTCTCCCTCCTGTTTGTACCGTTGGGGCAATGTCTTCCTCTATCTTCCTTCTATCACTAACCACTTCTCTAGGCCTCTCACAGCTTTCAACCAAAGTACTGGTTCTCAGCCACAAAGCTATCCACAGTGCAGCACCCCCCTACATCTCCTCCCTCATTTCTATCTATCGGCCTAACCGACTGCTGCGCTCTGCAAACGACTTTCGACTAACCTCTGCACTAATCCGTACCTCCCACTCCCGACTCCAAGACTTCTCCCGCGCTGCGCCAATCCTCTGGAATGCTGTACCCCAAGAAATTAGGACTATCCACAATTTGCATGGTTTCAGGCGCTCCCTCAAAACACATTTGTTCACAGCGGCCTATCACATTCACTAATCAAAGTCATTCTATGTATTCTGTGTAAAGTGTGTGTGTGTGTGTCTAGCCCATTCACTATCTCCATCCCTCACTCCCTTAAGATGGCTGGACCATCATTGTAAATGCACCATTGTATATAAACACCTATAGTTTGTATCTCCCACACCTCATTGTAGATTGTAAGCTGTCACGAGCAGGGGCGACTTATTTTGCTTAAATTATTGTATTGTTAACGTTGTTACTTATGACTTGTGTTATGAAACTGCTAAACTGTAAAGCGCTGCGGAATATGATGGCGCTATATAAATTAATATTATTATTATATTAGTAGTATTCCTCTGAGCTGCTCCCACCACCTTCCTGTTCCTCACGCCATGTTGGGTCTTGGACCTCATCATCTCCACTACCCTCTTCCAACACCTGCTGATGTTGGGTGGTCTGGCCAGCACCATGCTCAACATAAACTGGCACCTGAGTCTCATCATCATCAGATGCGTTCTGCGGTGTGCTGACCATCGGCACTGTCTCACCCGCCTCTTCAGATTCAGAGAGACACAGCTGTTGCGCATCACTGCATACTCCCTCTTCTTCACATTCCAG
Source organism: Oophaga sylvatica (assembly GCA_033576555.1). Taxonomy (NCBI): domain Eukaryota; kingdom Metazoa; phylum Chordata; class Amphibia; order Anura; family Dendrobatidae; genus Oophaga; species Oophaga sylvatica. Next base: position 311,125,929 of record JARQOD010000001.1, read on the forward strand.
AATGCTGCTTGGCTGGGCCCCTGTTTGCAAGCCAACAGATTCTGAGAACAGAAGCAGACACTCAGCTGGCTCCTGTACAGAACTCTGTGACTGCCTGGGCAATTTGGCAGGCGGTGAAGAGACAGATGGTTGCTCAACAGTGCTGTGGTCCTGAGAGGAGGTGGAAGCAATTGAAGTTGATGCATTGGCTGACATCCAACCAACAATGGCTTCAATTTGTTCTTTCCAGAGCAGAGGGGGGGTACGCCGACCTCCTACAAAAGTGCGCATAAAGTAACGCTCACGGGGAAAACTGGTGGATGCTGTGTCACTGGGGGCGGCAGCAGCCGCAGAATCCCAACGTCCTCTCCCTGCTGAAACTCCACGACCACGTGCCTTACTCCCTGCCTTCTTCATCTTGGTAGATTGATAAAGAAAGTCTGAAAAGTTATAAGGCCAAAGTGTGGTTATTCCGCAGAGACTGCAGTGAACACTGCACACAACTGTTGACTACCCAACGCGTCACAGCAGGAAGGCAGTCTGTGCGTCCAAACAAAGGCGCAAGCATACTTGACACGTACTCAGTTTATAAAGCTATATAAAAAAAATTATGTAGTAGTGACGCACACTTTATTAAGGTACAGTATTACATGGCCATTCACCATCTGTGGCTATGCAGTCTCATCTATATATACTTTATCTATCCGTTGTCATGCTTGCAAGTCCACAGTCAGGCATAAATAGCAATTTGCACTATGCACTTTTTAAAGGTTATGTTTGTTAATAAAAATGATTATTGGCACATATTATGAGTATTACATGATGGAAATTGTATAATTTTTATAAACTGTTTAGTGACATTATTCAGCAAATGTAACATTTTATTAATGTGACAGATAACTTGTAATGCTGATGATGTTTTGAAGTCAGACATTCATTGTCTATACAATAAAAATGGTGTACATACTGTTACTTATCCATCATTAATGGATTCAGATATGTACTTGTATGCTTTTATGTACAACCATATAGCAGATTCCTTAACTAATTTTTTTTGTGGTTTGCATTGCTGTTAAACATGTTAATGTATGCGTTTATGTTTGTCAATTCTTTTATCTCGATATTTTTTTAAATGAAATCATCATCTTATGGTAGTAAAGCTTATCTTTCTCTTGTTTGGAGTATAGACATTTAAAATTGACACGTAACAAGGAAAATACTTGATCTACTATTTAAACATCCTCCTTGACCCTGGGCTCCAACAACGCCAGTTGTTGCCTAGAAGTGCTGTTAGCACAGTGAACACTTGCTCCTGTGTTACTGGGGTTCAGTAACACCAGCTGTTCCCCTGCTGTGTGTACGTCAAAAAGTCCTGCTGCCTCCACCCTGTCCTCCTCTCATCCCTGGGCTCCAACACCGCCAGTTGTTGCCTGGAAGTGCTGTTACCACAGTCAACACTTGCTCCTGTGTTACTGGGGTTCACTAATGTCAGCTGTTCCCCTGCTGTGTGGACGGCAAAAAGTCCTGCTGCCTCCACCCTGTTCTCTTCTCATCCCTGGGCTCCAACACTGCCAGTTGTTGCTCGGAAGTACTTGGCAGGGTACTGACTCCTGCCCAGCCTGGTTACAGCACGACAGCTGTTTCCTGGCAGTGTCAACGTCAATTAGCCTCCAATAAGTTGTCCTGTCGTGTTGCATTCTGGTTAGCCGACTATATGGTGCCTGCAGTTTTGGTCATTCCTATGTGTGCTGTGGGATATGTAAATAAAGGCTGTTTCCGTTGTGACAATAGGACAAGCACCCACTGTAGGACTGTGTGATTCGGTAACTGAGGATGGTTTGCGGCCTGTCAACTTACATTTTCATGGGTGCCTTATGGTACCGTCAACTGGTTCTCCGCAGTGCCTTTGGCCTAGGTGCCTCCATCTCGGTATCCGAGTTCCAGCAACGTCTGCTGGTCCTTGGTAGTGCTTTGGAGCACAGGTACCTCCTGCTTAGTAACCGTGTCCCAGTAACGTCAGCTGGTCCTCGGTTGTGCCATTGGCTCTTTTCCTTCTGCTGCCCCTCCGGGTTCCAGCACAGTCAGCTGGTCCTCGTTACTTGCATTGGCTCTTGTACCTTCAGCTACCCGTCCGGGTTCCAGTACCGTCAACTGGTTCTCCGCAGTGCCTTTGGCCTAGGTGCCTCCATCTCGGTATCCGAGTTCCAGCAACGTCTGCTGGTCCTTGGTAGTGCTTTGGAGCACAGGTACCTCCTGCTTAGTAACCGTGTCCCAGTAACGTCAGCTGGTCCTCGGTTGTGCCATTGGCTCTTTTCCTTCTGCTGCCCCTCCGGGTTCCAGCACAGTCAGCTGGTCCTCGTTACTTGCATTGGCTCTTGTACCTTCTGCTACCCGTCCGGGTTCCAGTACCGTCAACTGGTTCTCCGCAGTGCCTTTGGCCTAGGTGCCTCCATCTCGGTATCCGAGTTCCAGCAACGTCTGCTGGTCCTTGGTAGTGCTTTAGAGCACAGGTACCTCCTGCTTAGTAACCGTGTCCCAGTAACGTCAGCTGGTCCTCGGTTGTGCCATTGGCTCTTTTCCTTCTGCTGCCCCTCCAGGTTCCAGTAACGTCAGCTGGTTCTCGGAAGTTTGTCAGCCTTCTTGTACCTTCAGCTACATTTACAAATTGAACATTTTAAAAATGTTTTTTTGGGTAATCACTCTGGATCTCCAACAATGAAGACGACGACCCTGATGACCACCCCGAAGAAGATGACCACAAGGACGACGAGCATCAAGCCAACCAGCCTGAACAACATCACAAAGAAGAAATAAAAGATTACCCAGAAGAAGATCACCAACAGGACAAAGAAAGTTAAGACAAACTACAAGATACAGAAAAAGAGACAGAAGAACAATAAGCAGAAGATCAAAAAGAAGAAGAACATGAAGTATAAGACCAAAATGAAGAGCAAAATATATGCTCTAAATTATAAGCAGAAGAAGACTAAGCAATGTATGGGGGTGAGTCTATTCCTCCTCGTGGTGCCCTGGAAAATGCCTGCTGCTGCAGGCTAAACTGAACACGGACAAATACTGTTGTAATTTAAATCTTTTGGGACAGCAAGAACGAAGGATGAAAAATTCATACTTTTACAGATTACAAGTACAGGAATCTCTGTCACAAATAAGAATATGATGAAGAAGATGAAGAGGAAGAAGATGAAGAAGTAGAATATGAAGAAGAATAATAGTTTAATAAGAACAATATGAGTAATGTTAACAAAAAGATGAATAGCAAGAAGTTTAAGAAGAAGATAAAGAAGGTGAAGATGAAGAATAATTTGATGAAAAAGATGATGCTGCTTTAGATTATGAAGGAGAAAGTGTGTCAAAAGTTAAAAAGGTGAAGAGCATGGAAGTTGTGAAACATACATATTTGCCAAAATAGAAAAAACGTTAACAACATTGTCAATTTCTTCGTCAATCCGAACATCTTTAAAAAAAAAAATATTAATGCTATTCCATTTGATTGGGTTAAACATCTATGCCTTTAATGTCTCCTCAACCTCCCCCAATACATTCTACATTACTCTTTGTTGTTTTCCTTCATGTACAATTAACCAACAAGGCAAGAATGGGGTTTTTTTAATTCCGATATTTTGTTCCCATAGACTTACATTGGATTTCCGGTATCGGTATCGGGTATCGCCGATATTTTTGGGGTATCGGCGATACCATTCCGATTCCGATACTTTTGGATATTGGAAAGTATCGCTCAACTCTACTAATGACATAGAATCATTGAGACCAGAGGGAGCAGGGAAACCCACCATAACATCTTTTACATTCTCTGACAGCCCCTTCCGAAAAAGGGCTGCCAAAGCATCATCATTCCATTTGGTTAGGACTGCCCATTTTCGGAATTTCTGACAGTACAACTCAGCGTCCTCAAGCCCCTGATTTAATGCCAACAAGGTTCTTTCAGCTTGATCAGTGACATTAGGCTCATCATATAATAACCCCAGAGCCAGAAAAAATGCATCAACATCACTCAAAACAGGGTCCCCAGGTGTCAGGGAAAAAGCCCAATCCTGAGGATCGCCGCGCAGGAGAGAGATGACAATTTGAACCTGCTGTGCTGCGTTCCCTGAGGACTTAGGTTTTAAGGCAAAAAACAACTTACAGTTATTTTTGAAATTCAGAAATTTGGCCCGATCTCCCAAAAATAAATCTGGCATGGGAATCCTAGGTTCCACAACCGGCAACCCAGCAAGATAGACAGCAATACTCCGAACCTCAGTGGCAAGCTGATCCACACGGCCAGACAGCTGTGCAAGCTCCATTGAGAAAAAAAAAATCCTCCTCAGCACCCAGAGAAAAAGAGGGAAAAAATGCAAGCAACAGAAGAAAAAAAAAATCTCTGACAACTCTGGCAACTTTTTTCTTTCCACACTATTTTTCCCTTCTGTGAGTACCATACAATTTTCAGTTGGGCCGGTGATACTTTTATGTTTCGGTAGCTGAGGAGAGCAGGCAAAAACGGCAATACACCAGAGAGGTTGGAATCTATTGGATTGCAGTACCCTGACTAACCACCACAACTAAAGGCAGCCGTGGAGCGTTCCTACGTTGGTCCTAGACGCCTCGTCACAGCCTGAGAGATTAACTACACCTAAAGATAGAAAGAGGAAAGCTATCTGCCTTGGAGCAGATCCCCAAAGAACATAGGAAGCCCCCAAACATATAATGGCGGTTAGACAAGAGGAAATACAGACACAGACAGAAAATAGTATGAGCAAACGCTGGAGCCCAATCTGCCTAGACAGAAAAAGATAGAAAGGATACTCACTGCAATCCAAAAAAACCCTAAAAAATGCCAACGCTACTAATTGCAAAAACACCTGAGATCACATGACCTCTACCACCTAAATCAGTTCTCTGGTGTAACAAAACTAAGCCGCAGCCACTGAAAAAACTGGAAAAGGCAAATGAACAAATAACAATGGCTCCAGAGGAACTGAGAGGAGCCCAAGCCCCCCGGGGGGGGGGGGAACCTGGCTAATCCCACAGAAATGCAGAGAAATATGCAAATGGTAAGCACAAAAACAAAAGCAGAAAATATCTTATCTGAATGCAGAAGAAGAGGCAAGACTCAGCAAGCTTCCAAGTGAACCAGGAACCACAGTTGAGACAAGAACAATTGATCACTGGCAACCATGATGGGAGGGAACCTCCGTTATATCAAGCCAGTCTGTGAATCCTGATTGCCAATCCTCACTGAATGGTTCAGTACTGTTTGTAACCACCAGAGGGAGCTTCTGATCAGAATTCATTTCCAAAACATTCACAACAGGGACCATATCATTTTTTTTGGTGGGTTACCCCTTGTAAAGGCTAAATAGCTCCTGGAAACTTCATGAATTTTCTGTACTTGGTTAATGAAATGTTGGGTTTCCTTTGAGATTGGTGCGTGAAAATCGCACAGCACATGCAGTGTGTCTGTTTTTTTCTCTCACACCCATTGACTTACATTGGCGAGTCTGGTCCGATATACGTGGCCACTTGCAACACGCTGTGATTATTTCTTAGTGTGATCCGAGCTGAGAAAAAAATTGCAAATGAACACATAACCATTTACTAACACTAGTCAGAGTGCAATTCGATTTTTTATTTTATTTTATTACAGTTTTAAAATTAGATGATGTGATCCCTAAATCTCCAAAAGATTTAGGCAGAACCATTCACAATAATGAGGCAGGCAGAGCCATGTTAGGCTGGAGTCACACACACCGAGTAAAAAATCTGACCGTTTTAGTGGGACGATTATCGCAGCAAAATGTCATGAACAGTCGTCCATCTGGCATGCGATTTTCCAGGAAAGATGCGATTTAGTCGCATCTGACCATAGTTGTAACATCCGATTTACATCCGACTTGTGAGAATTTATCGCAGGCTTGCAAAACTGACATATAATGGATCCAAAATAATATTATTTAAATCACAAAAGAAAGAATAGATATATACACATAGAACACAGATATATATATATATATATATATATATATATATATAAATATATATATATATATATATATCATTGTGACATATATTATATATATATATTTATAGTTCTTACACTTCTACATACTGTACTAGCCGCTAATTCAATTGCCGGCTTTAGTGAAATCCCAGAAGCCGACATGAAATGATACATTGTTTTGACACAGTTAACCATGTAATTTCAAGTATTTTGATATATGTTTTTAACTTACAATTACATAAGTATATTTGTGCAAAATTTCAAACATGTAGGGGTTAATTAAAGGTGTAAATTTGTTGTAAAAAAAACCCATTTTTTTACAGCGAATTTACACCTTTAATTAACCCCTACATGTCTGAAATTTTGCACAAATATACTTATGTAATTGTAAGTTAAAAACATATATCAAAATACTTGAAATTACATGGTTAACTGTGTCAAAACAATGTATCATTTCATGTCGGCTTCTGGGATTTCACTAAAGCCGGCAATTGAATTAGCGGCTAGTACAGTATGTACAGTCATGGCCAAAAGTTTTGAGAATGACACAAATATTATATTTTCACATGATCTGCTGCCCTCTGGTTTTTATGTGTGTTTGACAGATGTTTTTATCACAGACAGAAATATAATAATTGCAAACATATGAGTAACAAAAGCTTATATTGACAGTTAGAATGAGTTAATGCAGCAAGTCAATATTTGCAGTGTTGACCCTTCTTCTTCAGGACCTCTGCAATTCTCCCTGGCATGCTCTCAATCAACTTCTGGACCAAATCCTGACTGATAGCAGTCCATTCTTGCACAATCAATGCTTTCATTTTGTCAGAATTTTTAGGTTTTTGTTTGTCCACCCGTCTCTTGATGATTGACCACAAGTTCTCAATGGGATTAAGATCTGGGGAGTTTCCAGGCCATGGACCCAAAATCTCTATGTTTTGTTCCCTGAGCCATTTAGTTATCACCTTTGCTTTATGGCAAGGTGCTCCATCATGCTGGTAATGGCATTGTTGATCGCCAAACTGCTCTTGGAGGGTTGGGAGAAGTTGCTCTTGGAGGACATTCTGGTATTATTCTTTATTCATGGTTGTGTTTTTAGGCAAGACTGTGAGAGAGCCGATTCCCTTGGCTGAGAAGCAACCCCACACATGAATGGTTTCAGGATGCTTAACAGTTGGCATGAGACAAGACTGGTGGTAGCGCTCACCTTGTGTTCTCCGAATGAAGCGTTTTGCTGATGTCCCAAACAATCGAAAAGGGGATTCATCAGAGAAAATAACTTTACCCCAGTCCTCAGCAGTCCACTGCCTGTACCTTTTGCAGAATATCAGTCTGTCCATGATGTTTTTCTGGAGAGAAGTGGCTTCTTTGCTGCCCTCCTTGAGACCAGGCCTTGCTCCAAGAGTCTCCGCCTCACAGTGCGTGCAGATGCACTCACACCTGCCTGCTGCCATTCCTGAGCAAGCTCTGCACTGCTGGTAGCCCGATCCCGCAGCTGAAACACTTTTAAGAGACGGTCCTGACGCTTGCTGGTCTTTCTTGGGCGCCCTGGAGCCTTTTTGGCAACAATGGAACCTCTCTCCTTGAAGTTCTTGATGATGCGATAGATTGTTGACTAAGGTGCAATCTTTCTAGCTGCGATACTCTTCCCTGTTAGGCCATTTTTGTGCATTGCAATGATGACTGCACGTGTTTCTTTAGAGATAACCATGGTTAACAGAAGAGAAACAATGATGCCAAGCAACAGCCTCCTTTTAAATTGTCCAGTGGTGTCATTCTTACTTAATCATGACAGATTGATCTCCAGCCATGTCCTCATCAACACCCACACCTGTGTTAATGGAGCAATCACTGAAAAGAGGTTAGCTGGTCCTTTTAAGGCAGGGCTGCAATGATGTTGAAATGTGTTTTGGGGGATAAAGTTCATTTTCTAGCCAAATATTGACTTTGCAAGTAATTGCTGTTAAGCTGATCACTCTTTATAACATTCTGGAGTATATGCAAATTGCCATTAGAAAAAGTGAAGCAGTAGACTTTGTAAAAATTAATATTTGTGTCATTCTCAAAACTTTTGGCCATGACTGTAGAAGTGTAAGAACTATAAATATATATATATATGTCACAATGACATATATATATATATGTGGATTCTATGTGTGGATATGTATTGATTCGATTCTTTATTAAAGCTGTCAGTGTGCTTTTACAGTATAGGCAGGGATGAATTGCCGGCTTTTCTAAAGGACACTGATGCGATTTAATCGCAAATCACACAGTGCGGTCCGTTTGTAATCTGATTTTTCATCGCTCCCATAGACTTGCATTGGCGATAGTCGACCCACAATCGGTGACAATCGCAGCATGCTGCGATTGCACTCGGACGTTTAAAACGGACCACAAAAATTCTGATACTGGGAGCTGCTCCATAGATTAACATAGGTCCGACTGCAATGCGATTTTTCATCGCATTGCAGTCGTCCGATTTTGTCGCCAGTGTGACCCCAGCCTTAGAGTCCTTGTCTCTTTCCCTAAGAAATCTCAACTTTTTAGGAATGCATTACAGTCAACCACATCTCTAAAAAATAAATAATTTTAAAAAATTATGCTGACATAAAGTAGACATAGGGTAAATGTTTTTTATTAACTATTTATGCAGTATTTCTATCTGTTCAGACGGCTGTACAAAATCTCTGTCCAATCAGCAATATGCAGACGTGACTGGCTCCGTCTGCAGGTTGGTGTGCTCGACCGTATATTGGATGAGTTCATAGGCTGCCTTTCAATTACATGCACCAGTCTGGCCCGTAATTTGGACCGAAATAGTGCATACTGCCATTTTTTAAAACACAGTCTTTTGGCCATGTGGTTGGTCAGTCTTTGTTTTGCTGATTTTTCCATTTGCAGTTAACTTATATTTTTGTTACCGTATCTTTGGCATAAATCACGGCTGGCTCCACAATAACCAGATTCTGTTTTTTAACTATCTTGAAAACTAACATTCTTATTAACACTCCTTAAGGCTAGTTTCACACTAGCGTTTCACTGACCTGCGTCGGTCTGCACACTGCCGCTGCTAAACTTCGCCCCTGGCCATGCCTCCTCCAGGCCACTCTGCCTATGGGCACATGACGCTGCATGCGACCTGCATACCCTATCTTTAGCATTGGGTACGCAGGCCGTGCGCAGGTATGCGTTTGCCGGCGCATGCGTCTTTTTGACGGTGCGCCGAGCGCACCAAAATGCAACACGGTGCGTTTGGCACAGGTCGTCGCACCGTCAAAAGGACGCATGCGCTGGCAAATGCATACCTGTGCACGGCCTGCGTACCCAATGTTAACCCCTTCACCCCCAAGGGTGGTTTGCACGTTAATGACCGGGCCAATTTTTACAATTCTGACCACTGTCTCTTTATGAGGTTATAACTCTGGAACGCTTCAACGGATCTGCGATTCTGAGACTGTTTTCTCGTGACATATTGTACTTCATGTTAGTGGTAAAATTTCTTCGGTATAACTTGGTTTATTTTTGAAAAAAATGCAAATATGGCGAAAATTTTTAAAATTTTGCAATTTTCAAACTTTGAATTTTTATTCCCTTAAAACAGAGAAATATATCACACAAAATAGTTAAGAAATAACATTTCCCACATGTCTACTTTACATCAGCACAATTTTGGAACCAAAATTTTTTTTGTTAGGAAGTTATAAGGGTTAAAAGTTGACCAGCGATTTCTCATTTTTACAGCAAAATTTACAAAGCCATTTTTTTAGGGACCACCTCACATTTGAAGTCACTTTGAGGGGTCTATATGGCAGAAAATACCCAAAAGTGACACCATTCTAAAAACTGCACCCCTCAAGGTACTCAAAACCACATTCAAGAAGTTTATTAACCCTTCAGGTGCTTCACAGTAACTAAAGCAACGTGGAAGGAAAAAATGAATATTTTACTTTTTAGCCACAAAAATTATCTTTTACAAACTTTTTTTTATTTTCACAAGGGTAAAAGGAGAAAATGGACAGATAAGGTTGTTATGCAATTTCTCCTGAGTACGCCAATACCCCATATGTGGGGGAAAACCACTGTTTGGGTACACGGCAGAACTCGTAAGGGAAGGAGCGACGTTTGACTTTTTCAAACTAAAATTGGCTGGAATTTAGATTGGATGCCATGTCGCGTTTGGAGAGCCCCTGATGCGCCCTAAACAGTGGAAACCCCCCACAAGTGACACCATTTTGGAAACTAGACCCCCTAAGGTACTTATCTAGATCTGTTGTGAGCACTTTGAACCCTCAAGTGTTTCACAAAAGTTTATAAAGCCTGGGTGTGAAAAAAAAAAAATCAATTTTCCACAAAAATGATTTTTTAGTCCCAAATTTTTGAATTTTCCCAAGGAAATTGGACCCCAAAAGTTGTTGTCCAATTTGTCCTGAGTACGCTGATACCCCATATGTGGGGGGGGGGAAACTGTTTGGGCGCACGGCAGGGCTTGGAAAGGAAGTAGTAACGTTTTGGAATGCAGACGTTGATGGGGGTCATGTTCCGTTTGCAGTGCCCAAGATGAGCCTAAACAGTGGAAACCCCCCACAAGTGACCCCATTTTGGAAACTAGACCTCCTAAGGAACTTATCTAGATCTTTGGTGAGCACTTTGAACCCCCAAGTGCTTCACACAAGTTTATAATGCCCGGGCATGAAAATAAAAAATCCTATTTTTTCCCACACAAAAATTATCTTTTAGTCACTAATTTTTTATTTTCCCAAGGGTAACAGGAGAAATTGGACCACATAAGTTGTTGTACAATTTGTCCTGAGTACGCTGATACCCCATATGTGGGGGGGAACCACTGTTTGGGCGCACGGCAGAGCTCGGAATGGAAGGAGCACCAATTTGACTTTTTCCAACCAAAATTGGCTGGAATTGAGTTTGGATGCCATGTTGCATTTGGAGAGCCCCTGATGTGCCTAAACAGTGGAAACCCCCCACAAATGACCCCATTTGGGAAACTAGACCCCCTAAGGAACTTATCTAGATTTTTGATGAACAATTTGAACCCCCAAGTGCTTCACACAAGTTTATAACGTAGAGCCGTAAAATTTAAAAATCATATTTTTTCCACAAAAATTATCTTTTCACCCCAATTTTTATTTTTCCAAGGGTAACAAGACTCCTAAAGTTATTGTGCAATTTGTCCTGAGTGCGCTGATACCCCATATGTGGGGGTAAACCACTGTTTGGGTGCATGGCAGAGTTTGGAAGGGAAGGAGCGCCGTCTGACTTTTTCAATGCAGAATTGGCTGGACGCCATGTCGTGTTTGGAGAGCTCCTGATCTGCCTAAACAGTGGAAACCCCCATAAATAACACCATTTTGGAAACTAGACCCCTCAAGGAACTTATCTAGATGTGTGGTGAGAAATTTGAACCCCCAGGTGTTTCATTAAAGTTTATAACGTACAGCCGTAAAATAAAAAATTTTTTTTTTTTTTACAAAAATGATTTTTTTCGCCCCCAATATTTTATTTTCACAAGGGTAACAGGAGAAATTGGACCCCAAAAGTTGTTGTCCAATTTGTCCTGAGTACGCTGATACCCAATATGTGGGAGAAAACTACTGTATGGGCGCACGTCAGGGCTCGGAAGGGAAGTAGTGACGTTTTGGATTGCAGACTTTGATGGAATGGTCTGGGTGCGTCATGTCGCATTTGGAGAGCCCCTGATGCGCCTAAACAGTGGAAACCCCCACAAGTGACCCCATTTTGGAAAATAGACCCCACAAGGAACTTATCTAGATGTGTGTTGAGCACTTTGAACCCAAAAGTTCTTCACAGAAGTTTATAACGCACAGCCGTAAAAATAAAAAATCTTTTTTTTTTTACAAAAATGATTTTTTCGCCCCCAATATTTTATTTTCACAAGGGTAACAGGAGAAATTGGACCCCAAAAGTTGTTGCCCAATTTGTCCTGAGTACGCTGATACCCAATATGTGGGAGAAAACTACTGTATGGGTACACGTTGGGGCTCGGAAGGGAAGTAGTGACGTTTTGGATTGCAGACTTTGATGGAATGGTCTGGGGGCGTCATGTCGCATTTGGAGAGCCCCTGATGCACCTAAACAGTGGAAATCCCCAACAAGTGACCCCATTTTGGAAAATAGACCCCACAAGGAACTTATCTAGGTGTGTGGTGAGTGCTATGAAGCCCCAAGTGCTTCACAGAAGTTTATAATGTACAGCCGTAAAAACAAAAAAATATTTTTTTTTGTACAAAAATGATATTTTCGCCCCCAGTTTTTTATTTTCCCAAGGGTAACAGAAGAAATAGGACAAATTGCACAATAACTCTTGGGGTCCAGAGTACGCTGATACCCCATATGTGGGGATAAACTACTGTTTGGACGCATGGCAGAGCTCAAAGTGAAGGAGCACCGTTTGACTTTTTCAACGCAGAATTGGCTGGAATTGAGATCAGACGCCATGTCACATTTGGAGAGCCCCTGATGTGCCTAAACAGCGGAAACCCCCAATTCTAACTCCAACCCTAACCCCAACACACCCTAACCCTAGTCCCAACCCTAACCACAAACCTAACTCTAACACACCCCTAATCCCAACCCTAACCCTAATCCTAACTTTAGCGCCAACCCTAACCCTAACTTTAGCCGCAACCCTAACCCTAACGGGAAAATGGAAATAAATACATTTTTTTAATTTTATTATTTTTCCCTAACTAAGGGGGTGATAAAGGGGGGTTTGATTTACTATTTAAAGCGGGTTTTTATGATTGGCAGCTGTCACGCTAAAAGACGCTTTTTATTGCAAAAATAGTTTTTTGCATCGCCACATTTTGAGAGCTATAATTTTTGCATACTTTGGCCCACAGAGTCATGTGAGGTCTTATTTTTTGCGGTACGAGTTGACGTTTTTATTTGTACCATTTTTGAGCAGGTAACATTTTTTGATCGCTTTTTATTTCGATTTTTGGGAGGTTAGAATGAACAAAAATCAGCAATTCATGAATTTCTTTTGGGGGAGGCGTTTTTATTGTTCCGCGTGTGGTAAAATTGATAAAGCAGTTTTATTCTTTGGGTCAGTACGATTATGGCGATACCTCATTTATATCATTTCTTTATGTTTTGGCGCTTTTATAGAATAAAAACAATTTTATATAAAAAATAATTATTTTTGCATCGCTTTATTCTGCGAGCTATAACTTTTTTATTTTTTCGCTGATGATGCTGTATCGTGGCTCGTTTTTTGCGGGACAAGATGAGTTTTCAGCAGTACCATGATTATTTATATCGGTCTTTTTGATCGCGCGTTATTCCACTTTTTGTTCGGCGGTATGATGATAAAGCATTGATTTTTTGCTTCGTTTTTTTTTTTTTTTAAGGGGTTCACTAAAGGGGTTAACTAGTGGGACAGTTTTATAGGGGGGGTCGTTATGGAGCGGCAATACTAAATATGTGTACTTTTATTGTTTTGTTTTTTTTATTTACAGGAAGAAATGAATTTATTGGGGAATATTTTATTTTTTTTTTATTTATTTTGGATTTTTTTTTATAACATGTTTATTTTTACTTTTTTAACTTTTTTACTTTGTCCCAGGGTGGGACATCACTGTGTTTTATCAGATCGCTGGTGTGACAGTGTGCACAGCACACTGTCACACCAGCGATCGCTCAGGCAGCGCTGCAGGCTTCTCAGTGTCTGCTCTCGGCAGGCACTGAGGTAGCCGCCTCCCTCCAGGACCCCGGCGCCATCTTGGATCCGGGTCCTGGGAGGGAGGAAGCCCTCAGAACAGCGCGATCACATCGCGCTGGTCTGAGGGTCTCAGGGGGGCGCGCAGGGAGCCCCCACCCTGTGCGATCCTCCCTGTGCCCCCAGTACACCGCGATCATGTTTGATCGCGGTGTGCTAGGGGTTAATGTGCCGGGAGCGGTCTGTGACCACTCCTGACACACAGTCACGGGTGTCAGCTGTGATAATCAGCTGACACCCGGCGGCGATTAGCTGCGCTCCCCTCAGGAGCGCAGCTGATCGCCTATGACGTACTATCCCATCCATGGGCAGAATGGCACGGGTTTTATGGACGGGATGGTACGTCTAATGTCAGAGAGGGGTTAAAGATAGGGTACGCAGGTCGCATGTAGCTTCATGCGCCCATAGGCAGAGCGGCCAGGAGGAGGTGCAGCAGGGGGCGGAGCTTAGCGGCGGCCGTGCGCAGACCGACCCAGGTCAGTGAAATGCTAGTGTGAACTAGCATAAACTGTTTTTTTGGAACTGAGAATTTTCATTAATCCAAATAAACTAAGATTTGTTGCTTAAGTTTATCAATACAATGCCAATCAGAGCCAGAAGCCAAACAGGTAGACATTAAAGGCATGAGGAAAATGTGGTAGAAATCAGGACAGGAGCAAGGCATGGTCAATAGTAAGCTGTACAGTCATGGCCAAAAGTTTTGAGAATGACACAAATATTAATTTTTACAAAGTCTACTGCTTCACTTTTTCTAATGTCAATTTGCATATACTCCAGAATGTTATAAAGAGTGATCAGCTTAACAGCAATTACTTGCAAAGTCAATATTTGGCTAGAAAATGAACTTTATCCCCAAAACACATTTCAACATCATTGCAGCCCTGCCTTAAAAGGACCAGCTAACCTCTTTTCAGTGATTGCTCCATTAAAACAGGTGTGGGTGTTGATGAGGACATGGCTGGAGATCAATCTGTCATGATTAAGTAAAAATGACACCACTGGACACTTTAAAAGGAGGCTGGTGCTTGGCATCATTGTTTCTCTTCTGTTAACCATGGTTATCTCTAAAGAAACACAAGCAGTCATCATTGCAACGCACAAAAATGGCCTAACAGGGAAGAGTATTGCAGCTAGAAAGATTGCACCTCAGTCAGCAATCTATCGCATCATCAAGAACTTCAAGGAGAGAGGTTCCATTGTTGCCAAAAAGGTTTCAGGGCGCCCAAGAAAGACCAGCAAGCGCCAGGACCGTCTCTTAAAAGTGTTTCAGCTGTGGGATCGGGCTACCAGCAGTGCAGAGCTTGCTCAGGAATGGCAGCAGGCAGGTGTGAGTGCATCTGCACGCACTGTGAGGTGGAGACTCTTGGAGCAAGGCCTGGTCTCAAGGAGGGCAGCAAAAAAGCCACTTCTCTCCAGAAAAAAACATCATGGACAGACTGATATTCTGCAAAAGGTACAGGCAGTGGACTGCTGAGGACTGGGGTAAAGTTATTTTCTCTGATGAATCCCCTTTTCGATTGTTTGGGACATCAGGAAAACGCCTCATTCGGAGAAGACAAGGTAAGCGCTACCACCAGTCTTGTCTCATGCCAACTGTTAAGCATCCTGAAACCATTCATGTGTGAGGTTGCTTCTCAGCCAAGGGAATCGGCTCTCTCACAGTCTTGCCTAAAAACACAGCCATGAATAAAGAATGGTACCAGAATGTCCTGCAAGAGCAACTTCTCCCAACCCTCCAGGAGCAGTTTGGCGATCAACAATGCCTTTTCCAGCATGATGGAGCACCTTACCATAAAGCAAAGGTGATAACTAAATGGCTCAGGGAACAAAACATAGAGATTTTGGGTCCATGGCCTGGAAACTCCCCAGATTTAAATCCCATTGAGAACTTGTGGTCAATCATGAAAAGATGGGTGGACAAACAAAAACCTAAAAATTCTGACAAAATGAAAGCATTGATTGTGCAAGAATGGCCTGCTATCAGTCAGGATTTGGTCCAGAAGTTGATTGAGAGCATGCCAGGGAGAATTGCAGAGGTCCTGAAGAAGAAGGGTCAACACTGCAAATATTGACTTGCTGCATTAACTCATTCTAACTGTCAATATAAGCTTTTGTTACTCATATGTTTGCAATTATTATATTTCTGTCTGTGATAAAAACATCTGTCAAACACACATAAAAACCAGAGGGCAGCAGATCATGTGAAAATATAATATTTGTGTCATTCTCAAAACTTTTGGCCATGACTGTAGTAAAAAAGTTCCAGATTGGCAAGCAAAAGAGAAGTCAAACAGACCTGTTAACACAACATGCAATGGAAAAATCCAAAAGCAGGGTCAGGTAACAAGCTGGGTCCAAGTGCAATGTACTCTTCAAAATAACAAGGTTATGTAAACTTGTACAGTCATGGACAAAAGTTTTGAGAATGACACAAATATTAATTTTTACAAAGTCTACTGCTTCACTTTTTCTAATGTCAATTTGCATATACTCCAGAATGTTATAAAGAGTGATCAGCTTAACAGCAATTACTTGCAAAGTCAATATTTGGCTAGAAAATGAACTTTATCCCCCAAAACACATTTCAACATCATTGCAGCCCTGCCTTAAAAGGACCAGCTAACCTCTTTTCAGTGATTGCTCCATTAACACAGGTGTGGGTGTTGATGAGGACATGGCTGGAGATCAATCTGTCCTGATTAAGTAAGGATGACACCACTGGACACTTTAAAAGGAGGCTGGTGCTTGGCATCATTGTTTCTCTTATGTTAACCATGGTTATCTCTAAAGAAACACGTGCAGTCATCATTGCAATGCACAAAAATGGCCTAACAGGGAAGAGTATCGCAGCTAGAAAGATTGTACCTCAGTCAACAATCTATCGCATCATCAAGAACTTCAAGGAGAGAGGTTCCATTGTTGCCAAAAAGGCTCCAGGGCGCCCAAGAAAGACCAGCAAGCGCCAGGACCGTCTCTTAAAAGTGTTTCAGCTGCGGGATCGGGCTACCAGCAGTGCAGAGCTTGCTCAGGAATGGCAGCAGGCAGGTGTGAGTGCATCTGCACGCACTGTGAGGCGGAGACTCTTGGAGCAAGGCCTGGTCTCAAGGAGGGTAGCAAAGAAGCCACTTCTCTCCAGAAAAAACATCATGGACAGACTGATATTCTGCAAAAGGTACAGGCAGTGGACTGCTGAGGACTGGGGTAAAGTTATTTTCTCTGATGAATCCCCTTTTCGATTGTTTGGGACATCAGGAAAACGCCTCATTCGGAGAAGACAAGGTGAACGCTACCACCAGTCTTGTCTCATGCCAACTGTTAAGCATCCTGAAACCATTCATGTGTGGGGTTGCTTCTCAGCCAAGGAAATCGGTTCTCTCACAGTCTTGCCTAAAAACACAGCCATGAATAAAGAATAGCACCAGAATGTCCTCCAAGAGCAACTTCTCCCAACCCTCCAAGAGCAGTTTGGCGATCAACAATGCCTTTTCCAGCATGATGGAGCATCTTGCCATAAAGCAAAGGTGATAACTAAATGGCTCAGGGAACAAAACATAGAGATTTTGGGTCCATGGCCTGGAAACTCCCCAGATCTTAATCCCATTGAGAACTTGTGGTCATCATCAAGAGACGGGTGGACAAACAAAAACCTAAAAATTCTGACAAAATGAAAGCATTGATTGTGCAAGAATGGACTGCTATCAGTCAGGATTTGGTCCAGAAGTTGATTGAGAGCATGCCAGGGAGAACTGCAGAGGTCTTGAAGAAGAAGGGTCAACACTGCAAATATTGACTTGCTGCATTAACTCATTCTAACTGTCAATATAAGCTTTTGTTACTCATATGTTTACAATTATATTTCTGTCTGTGATAAAAACATCTGTCAAACACACATAAAAACCAGAGGGCAGCAGATCATGTGAAAATATAATATTTGTGTCATTCTCAAAACTTTTGGCCATGACTGTACTTGGAAGACTAATAGGCATGAATGGTCGATAGATTTAATTAGCTGTCAATCTAAGAAGAGGGGGTGGAAATAGATGGAAAACTAGCAGGCGGGAAAGTTTATTTAAATTATTGGCCCCGCCATGAAGCATCGAGCAGCAAAACTTAGTTTGAACAGTCATTCTGTGATTAAAGAGTCCCTTTAAACTGTGATCTACAAATATCTACGATCTGCCACTCCAGAAATTAAAGGGGTGGTCCGGTAACTAAAATGTCCTTTATAAATATCTGTTTTTACACCCTAACCACTTTTCTAATTAGTTTTATTATACAATGCCTTACACTTCTCTATCTATCTTATACCTAAATGTATTTTTTTTGTTACTGTACTTCCTCTTACATTTAATTTTAGAGGAGTCTCAAATAGAAGGTCACAGAAGGCTGGAGCTGCACTCACTTCACTGCAACATTTATCACCACTCCTGGGACAAGATGTCATCAGACAGCAGTGCTGCAGTTACGTACTGCAATTTCTTGCGTCGCTGACATCTGAAGATGTCCTAAATTCATGGTGATAGCAGCTGCAGCATATGTGAGTGCAGCACCTGCACTCTGCTTCTGACACCAGCAGTGCTCCACAGCTTCAAGCACTACCCTCAAAAGAATCCTCATCCTGTTCCAAGAGGGGCAATAGACACTATAAGGAATTGAGTGCAGCTCGAGCCTCTTGTGACGTCCTTTCGAGACTCCTTTGAAA
>JARQOD010000001.1:311144490-311223515 GCA_033576555.1 Oophaga sylvatica
TTTTATTGTCTCCAAACATCAATGTTTGAAAATTCGGGAATTTTTAATGTGGAGAGTAGAGTTGAGCGAAACAGGTCGGTCAGATTCAAAAGTCGCCGACTTTCGCCAAAGTGGGGTTTCGTTGGCTGAAACCGGACCATAGCGTGCAGTCGGCCATGCGGTCGGCAAAATGAGCACCAAAGTCGAATTTCCCAGAATGCTTTCAGGCGCCTTTTTTCAGCCAATGAGCAAGGATGTATACTGTGGGCAACAAGATGACATGGGCAGCGTCCACCAACATCAGAGAAGGGCATTGCAGTGAGTGGCTTGCTTTGGGAGGCATCATAGAGTCTATAAAAGCCCTGACCGCCGACTGCCATTTTACTTCTGTCGATCTTAACAGTAGGGAGAGAGTTAGGGCTGGAAAGAGAAGTTCTTCTGTGCTTGTGCTGATAGCAATTGTGCTGTACAGTTAGTGTGCAGTGACAGGGGAGGATTTTCCTGTGTGCAGCAGCGATGGTTATTAGGCTGCCTAATAGCTGTATTGCTGTGTGTACACTGCTGTGCAGACTGCTTTTTACACAGCACTAATACTTTTATTCTTTTTTTCTGCAGTTACCGAGTGTTCATTTTTTCACACATCGTATAGAGCTGTACGCTCCTCACACACTACCGTGTACCGGCTGGTATCACAGACAAATACATGCTGACTATCTGTGTGTGACTCCGGAAATATATACGGAGATTGAAATTTTCCCCTACACTGTATACAGCTGTACGCTTCTGATACGGAACCGTATATCTGCTCTTTGTATTACGGTCAAATCCATACTGAGAGAGCGTCTGTGTGAGACTCTGGAAATATATATGGAGAATGAAATTTTCCCCTACACCGTATACAGCTGTCCACTTGTGATACAGTAGCGTACTGTATATCTGCTCTTTGTATTACGGTCAAATCCATACTGAGAGAGCCTCTGTGTTTGACTCCGGAAATATATATCAGAGATTAAAATTTTCCCCTACACTGTATACAGCTGTACGCTTCTCATACAGAACAGCATATCTGCTCTTTGTATTATGGTCAAATCCATACTGGGGAGCCTCTGTGTGTGACTTCGGAAATATATACGGAGATTTAAATTTTCCCCTACACCATATACAGCTGTACGCTCCTCATACAGTACCATATATCTGCTGGTATTTTTGGCACATTTTCCCAAACATGAGGAAGTATGGTGGAAGAGGCAGCGGACGTGGGTGGGGGGGCCAGCTGGTACTGATGGTGGTGGTGGTGCATCTGATGGTAGTGCCAAAAGCACAACAGCACCTAAGGCAGGAGGTGTTGAGCCTGCGTCATCGTCTGGTTCCAGAAGGCCTGGAAGGCTCCCTTTTCTGGGAGTTGGTAAACCTCCTTTAAAGTCGGAGCATCAGGAAGAGATTTTCGCTTACATTGCCGAAACAGCCTCCAGCTCTATCGCCTCCTCTTCTGAAGTTTCAAAAACTCCAAGCACTGAGTCGTCAGTGCAGGCTACTGGTCAAGAACAACACCTTTCCTTGTGTCCTTCACCCCCACCAAAAGTGAAGGATGCGGCAGGCCACACTTCAGATTACTCCCTGGAGCTCTTTTCATATACCATGCCTGGGTTATCAAGTGAAATCCTGAATTCCCCAGTTCAAGATGAATATGACATGGAGTGCACTGATGCACAGCCACTGCTATATGATTCTGCTGGTACATTCA
Organism: Oophaga sylvatica; assembly: GCA_033576555.1. Lineage (NCBI taxonomy): Eukaryota > Metazoa > Chordata > Amphibia > Anura > Dendrobatidae > Oophaga > Oophaga sylvatica. Next base: position 311,146,214 of record JARQOD010000001.1, read on the forward strand.
CCCAGAGCACTGCATTGCCCTTGCAGTCTACTGAGCCAGAGTCTGACCCTAATGAAACTCAGGTGCCCCTTCCCGCACACTATACCACCTTACACGGTGACACAGAGGAAGGTGCAGATGAAATTGAAGCGGAGGTGATGGATGACCCAGTTGTTGACCCAGATTGGCATCCATTGGGGGAAGAGGGTGCCGGTGGCAATAGCTCAGAAGAGGAGGAGGATCTGCAGCAGGCATCGACATCGCAGCTGCGGTTATCTGGCAGGCCCGTAGCTGTCCAAAAACGTGTTAAAAAACAAAAAAAGTTGCAGGACAGCTTGGCCAGACGGTCACATTAGCACAGCGTGCAAGCCCTGAAAATTTATCCCATAGTAGGAAGAGTGCAGTGTGGCACTTTTTTGACCAAAATCCTATTGATGAGGCAAAGGTTATCTGTAAGAAGTGCGTAAGGACCTTTTAGTCGAGGGAAAAATCTCCAAAGATTGAATACCAGTTGCATGCTTAGACATTTAAACACCATGCACTTGCAAGCGTGGACGAAATACAAAACCTCACTGGCTTTGAACGCCTATATTGCCAAACTGATCTCATTAGAGATGATGCCCTTCCGTTTGGTTGAAAGTGCAGCGTTCCGAGAGCTTATGGCCTATGCTGTCCCACACTATGACCTACCCAGTCGGCACTTCTTTTCTAGAAAAGCCATCCCTGCCCTCCACCTGCATGTGAAAGACTGCATTGTCCATGCACTCAAACAATCAGTGAGTGGAAAGGTGCACCTCACAACAGATGCATGGGCCAGTAGGCATGGCCAGGGCTGTTACATGTCCATCACGGCGCACTGGGTTAATGTGATGGATGCAGGGTCCACAGGGTACAGCTGGCGGTGGGACAGTGCTGCCTAGCCCATGGTATAGGCAACAGTTGGCTGTAGGCATTCGACCTTCATCCTCCTCCTCCTCCAGAAGCAAAAGCTCGTCGACAGAGCGCAGTCGCACAAGCACTCCATCCGCAGCTGCCAGTGTTGCACACGAGGTGTCCCACTATCGAGCAGCTAGTGGTAAGCGTCAGCAGGCTGTTTTAAAGATGATGTCTTTGGGCGACAACAGACACACCGCGGAGGTACTGGCAGACTACTTGCAGCGAGAAACTGAGTCACGGCTGGGCAGTCTACATCTTGAGCCAGGCAAGGTAGTCAGTGATAACGGACGTAATTTTGTGGCGGCCATATCCCTGGCAAAACTCAGACACATACCTTGCCTGGCTCACACCTTGAAACTGGTGGTACAGTGCTTCATAAATAATTATCCAGAGTTACCAGCCACTTCTCCATAAGGTGCGAAGACTGTGATCGCACATCAGTCGCTCGCCCGTAGACTCCAGTCGTATGTAGAGGCTGCAGCGAGCGCTCCACCTCCCCAAGCACAGCCTAATCATAGACGCTGCAACAAGGTGGAACTCCATCATGCACATGGTTGAGATGCTGTGCGAACAGAGGCAGGCTGTAATGCATTTGTGGGAGGATACATGGGCAGGCAGTTTGATTGCAGACATAGAGTTGTCGGGTGAGCAGTGGTCAAAGCTGAAAGACCTCTGTTAAGTCCTTCAGTGTTTTGAGGAATGCACATGGCTGGTAAGCGCAGATGATTCCATCATAAGCATAAGCATCACACTTATGCATCTGCTCATGCAAACTTTGACGCACATTAAGGATCAGGCGTCTGCAGCGGAGGAGGAGGAGGAGGGAAGCCTTGATGACAGTCAGCCATTGTCTACTCAAGGAACTGTCCTGGATGAGGTGGAGGAAGAAGAGGAAGAGGAGGAGGATGAGGGGGATGATTATTATGGGGAGGAGGATGCTTCTCAGGGGGCAAGAGAAAATGTTGGCTTGCCAAGGTCAGGTACAGGGTTTGTGCGTGAATGGATGGATGTGGATTTGGCAGAAAGTGCTCCTCCACACACCACAGGCAGTGCATCATTGACACCTGGAACATTGGCCCACATGTGTGATTATGTCTTGCGGATCCTAAAAAGGTACCACCGCAATGCCAAAATTATGAAGGATGACGACTACTGGTTGGCCAGCATCCTCGATCCATGCTATAAAGGCAAATTACAGAACATCATGACACAGGAGAACCTAGAGCTAATATTGGCGAACAAACTTTCAACTCTGGTAAATCATTTGTTAGAGGCATTCCTAGCACACAGCAGCGGTGCAGGTTCTACCACGAGCCGTACTGGGCAACATGGAAGAGGTGTTCGTGGTGCACACAGCCGAAGTGGCGTTGGAGACAAGGTTTCATGACCATGTTGTGGACTGATTTCTCGAGTACCGCTCACACGACTGGTAATACTGAATCGATTGCAACAGACAGGAGACAGCAGTTGTCAACTATGGTTCAAAATTACCTCTCCTCCCCTATCGATGTTCTCTCTCACAGTTCATTCCCTTTGACTACTGGGCCTGTAAACTGGACACCTGGCCTGAATTGGCACAATATGCCTTACAGGAGCTCACTTGCCCTGCTGGTAGTGTGCTATCAGAAAGAGTCTTCAGTGCAGCTGGATCAATCCTGACAGAAAGATGGACCCGGCTGTCGACCCAAAATGTTGATGATCTCACCTTCATTAAAATGAACCATGCCTGGGTTTCAAAGGATTTTGTACCATCTTCCCCTGATGACACATAGGTTGCCAGCAAAATGGCTCGCTTTGTCCTCCTCTTCCTCCGACTTCTCAAATTCCTCCATTTGCAGCTTCTGAACGTACAGCCTACACCTCAACATATGCCAGTTTTTCCACCTCCCTAACTGGGCTTTACCCCCCTAGGGCGGCGTCAGCACCTGACGCACTCAGGCAAGTGTCGGGGCCCTAAGCAGGTGGGGGGGCCCACTCGCCGTCAGAGACATTGGCGTACTATGAGGGGCCCTATGCCTGTGCCGTCGCCCACAAGTGGGCCCCCCCCTGCTTGCTCAGGGCCCCAGCACTTGCAATACTTACCTCTCCCTGCTCCACCGCTGTGACATCTTCCGCGTTTCCTGACAGTGACATTCAGGTCAGAGAGCGCATGACATCACGTCTGTGCGCCCTCTGCCTGAACAGTCCAAGTGCAGAGAGCTGGAAGATGGCGACGCTGAGGAGTCCAGAGTAGAGTAATGCCCAGCGAGGAGAGGTATTTCATTTTTTTTAATGTTTGGAGCAATATATGGGGAGCATTATACACTGGAGAATTATATATGAGGCCCATCATACACTTGAGCATCATAGATAGGGCCCATTATACACTAGAGCATCATATATGGGGCCCATTATACACTGGAGCATCATATGGGGCCCATTATATATAGAGCATTATATAGGCCCATCATACACTGGAGCATCATCCATGGGGCCCATCATATACTGGAGCATCATATGGGGCCCATTATATATGGAGCATTATATAGGCCCATCATACAATGGAGCATCATCCATGGGGCCAATCATACACTGGAGCATTATAAATGGGGCCCATCATACACTGGAGCATCATATACGGTGCCCATTATACACTGGAGCATCATATGGGGGCCCATTATATATGGAGCATTATATAGGCCCATCATAAACTGGAGCATCATCCATGGGGCCCATCATACACTGGAGCATTATAAATGGGGCCCATCATACACTGGAGCATCATATACGGGGCCCATTATACACTGGAGCATTATAAATGGGGCCCATTATATATGGATCATTATATAGGCCCATCATACACTGGAGCATCATCCATGGGCCAATCATACACTGGAGCATTAAAAATGGGGCCCATTATATTTGGAGCATTATATATGCCCATCATACACTGAAGCATCATCCATGGGGCCCATCATACACTGGAGCATTATAAATGTGGTCCATTATACACTGGAGCATCATATATGGGACCCATTATTCACTGGAGCATTATGAATGGGGCCCATTATATATGGAGCATTATATAGGCCCATCGTACACTGGAGCATCATCCATGGGGCCCATCATATACTGGAGCATCATATGGGGTTCATTATTTATTGGGCATCATATAGGGTATGGAGCATCATATGGAGCACATATGGGACCTATTCTGTATGGAGCATTATATGGAGCCCATTCTGTATTGAGCATTTTATGGGGCCCATCATATACTGTATGGAGCTTTATATGCGACTCATTATACTGCATGGAGCAATATGTGGGGCTTATTATACTCTATGGGGACCGTCCTATACTGTATGGCACATTATATGGGGACCATCATATACTGTAGCATTATGTGGAGTTCATCATATACTGTATGGAACATTATATGGGACCAATTATTCTGTATGGAGCAATATATGGGGCTCATTATTCTGCATGGTGCACTATGTGGTGGCCATAATACTGTATGGAGGAATATACTGTCCAGTTTTTGAGCTATTGTAGAATTTAAAATAGATATCAGTCATGTAATGTAAGAAGTGAAGTATTTGGCATTGTACTATACCTATATTTCTCTGCCGTATCGGAGCATCATGAATTGTGGTATGTGTTAAAGGGGCCCACTGAGACTCTTTTGCCCGGGGCCCACGAAAACCTGGAGCCAGCCCTGCCCTCCAGTTTTCAATGCGTTACTATTATTATAAAGTAAATTAAGGTTGACAAGCTTAAGTAATAACTTGGAATTGATGTCGTTGGGATTGAAATGGGTACTGTAGGTATGTTTACTGTTCTCCACTCCCTGCCAACTTTGCTTCCCCATTGACTTGCATTGGGCTTCTTGTTTCAGTCGGACCTTCGACTTTTGCCGATAGTCGACCGATTTTGTTCCACTCGGAGGCAAAGTCTCTCATCTCTAGTTGTCATTATTATTTAGAAAGAGAAAACACAAGAGTTTGACAATAAATGGCTTCAACCAACCACTAACCATGAGAGGAGAAAAAGGTTTGGTGCTATCATTCATATTCTCTGAAAAAAAGGCAGAGAAAGTAAAAATTCTGCCAGGGTATGTAAACTTTTGAGCACAACTGTATATAGGAGTCTATATGGGGGCTCACACTGTATACAGGAGTCTATGTGCGGGCTCATATAGTATATTGGAGGCTATATGGGGGCTCACTCAGTAAAGAGGAGGTTATGTGTGAGCTCATACTGTATATAGGAGGCTATATGGGGGCCCACACTGTATACAGAAGGCTATGTGGGGGCTCATATTGTATACAGTTGGATAAGTGCGGGCTCATACTTTATATAGGGGCTATTTGAGGGCTCATACTGCATATATGGGGCTATGCAGGGGCTCATACTGTATACAGGAGGCTATGTTCAGGCTGATATTGTATACAGGATGCTATGTGTTATACTGTGTATAAGGCTGATTCGGGACTCATACTGTATATAGTAGGCTATATGAGGGCTCGTACTGTATACAGGAGGCTATGTGCGGGCTCATATTGTATACAGGAGGCTATTTAGGGGCTCACATTGTATTCATGCTGTATGTAAGGCCTATTTGGGTGCTCATACTGTATACAAGGGTTATTTGTGGGCTCATACAGTATATAGGAGGCTATATAAAGGCTAACACTGTTTATAGGGAGCAATGTGGGGCTTATACTATATATAGAGAGTTATATCAGTGCTCATATTATATCTAGATATATGGGGATCATACTACTTGAAGGGAGCTATATAAGGCTTATACTGTATATGGGTAGCTATGTAGTGGTTCATACTGTATGTTATGTAGGGAACTGTGTGTGGATTCATACAGTATGTATGGGGCTGTGTGGAGGCTTACATTGTATGTAAGTGGCTATGTTGGGCTTTTCATCTTTTCTTGTCCTGATTGAAGGAATTCCCTAATAAAACCCTGGATGAGCAAAAGCGGGGAGAAACAAGACGGAAGAAGATGCCATTAAGCTAAGTACACAACTGTTCAGGACATTATATACATAGGATAGTCCATATAAATATTACTATGAGGTATATGGATGTTTTGTGGTGTTAGTTGCACTGCCACTTGACTGGCCATATAATCTGAATGGTTATTCATTGTTTTTCAAGGACATCATATATGTTTCTTATTGGACTTTGCTAGCATTTTTTCTGGTCAGATTGTTGAAAAATATTGATGATATACCCCTCAGTCCACTAGTATGATAATGTTGTATATATCTATATATGTTGATTACATATTATTTGGATGCCTGGTCAGTAGAGTAGTGGTAGGACTACATAGAGATAGTCGACAGAGGAGAGGGGACCTCATACCATTTCAACTTAGGGTGCCAACCTCCGCTGTAAGGAAGGGAATTGTGAAGGGCAAAACTAGTCCCTATCTCCCTCATTTCTGCTCTTTTTTGTATCAATGTTTTTCTGTGCAAATGTGTGTGCATGTGCAGTGAAGGGCCAAAGGGTAACAATGTTTTGAACTTTTGACTTTCATGCTTCATATCTCATTATCCACTTCTGCTTTGCACTTGAGACTGCCATACTTAATTTAACTTGCAACTATTAAGCATATGATTAGTTATGCAGATGTCACTGCATTGTTATTATTTTGCTCCTAAAGATCTAAATTTTAATTTTTATTATTTTGTTAGTTTTTTGTAAATCCACCTTTGGCTTTCAATGCTGCTTGAATCCTTTCGGGCACGCTCTCGATCAGATTCAAACATGTGTGGATCGAAATTTGATCTCTGGTCTCTAGAGTTGAGCGATACTTTCCGATATCCTAAAGTATCGGAATCGGAATGGTATCGCCGATATCACTAAAATATCGGCGATACCCGATACGGATACCGGAAGTCCCATGTAAGTCTATGGGAACAAAATATCGCAACTAAAAAAACCCCATTCTTTCCTTGTAAACACTAAATATACACACATAGAATACATATATATATATATACATGTCATTGTGACATATATATATACATATATGTATAGTTTATACACTTCTACATAGTAAAATATCCTCTCTGATTCAATTGCCGGGTAAAGCCGGCTTCAGTGAAAAGACAGAAGCACCCGACATGAAATGACACTTGGTGTACATAGGGTTAACCATGTCTTTTCATGTCGTTTGCTATCTGATTTGCACAAACAATTAAATCAGTCTATGTGTGCAAAATTTCACACCTGTAGGGGTTAATTAAAGGTGTAAATTCGTTGTAAAAAAAACGGACTTTTTTACTACGAATTTACACCTTTAATTAACCCCTACAGGTGTGAAATTTTGCACACATAGTCTGATTTAATTGTTTGTGCAAATTAGATAGCAAAGGACATGAAAAGACATGGTTAACCCTATGTACACCAAGTGTCATTTCATGTCGGGTCACCCGACATGAAATGACACTTGGTGTACATAGGGTTAACCATGTCTTTTCATGTCGTTTGCTATCTAATTTGCACAAACAATTAAATCAGTCTATGTGTGCAAAATTTCACACCTGTAGGGGTTAATTAAAGGTGTAAATTCGTTGTAAAAAAAACGGACTTTTTTGCTACGAATTTACACCTTTAATTAACCCCTACAGGTGTGAAATTTTGCACACATAGACTGATTTAATTGTTTGTGCAAATTAGATAGCAAAGGACATGAAAAGACATGGTTAACCCTATTTACACCAAGTGTCATTTCATGTCGGGTTCTGCATTTTCACAAAAGCCGGCAATTGAATTAGCGGCTATTATACTATGTAGAAGTGTATGAACTACAAATATAAATATATATATATATGTGTCACAAATTCAATGACATGTATATATATATATGAGGTGTAAAATTGCTGAAAAAAAATGCGTGGGCTCCCGCCCTATTTTCGCAACCAGACAAAGCCAGTGAGTGGGGGCAGATAATAATAGCCCAGAGAGGGACCATTATTTTTGCCCCCCCCCGGCTACTAACATCTGCCCCCAGACACCCCAGGAAAGACAAATCTATAATTAGATTCGCCCTTTCTGGCACTTTGCTCGTCTATTTCCATTGCCCTGTAGCGGTGGCGAATGGGTTAATATGGGGTTAAGGCCACCTTGCTATTGAAAGGTGACCTTAAGCCAGGTTAATAATTGAGAGCTGTCAATTAGACAACTATCAATTATTAATCCTATTGCATGAAATAAAAATAAAACACACACACTTTAATTAAAAATCATTTTAATGAAATAAAGACACATGTTTTTGACCATATTTTATTTTACTGCAAAAACCATTTCCTGTAATAAAAATAAAATAAAAAAGCAAAATTATTCTTACCTATCCCATGCACAGTCAGGTCCCACGGTGTAATCCTTCAGAAAGGGTTAATGTTTACTGCAGGGACCGCAGCTAATGCTGCAGCCTCACAGTAAACCCCAAATGAATGAGTTCCTCTCCTGCCTGACAGGAGAGTAAAGGCTGGGTGTCACATAACGATACACCAGCGATCCCGACAACGATATGCACTTGTCAGGATCGCTGGTGTATCGCTACATGATCGCTGCTGAGCTGCCAAACAGGCAGCTCAGGCAGCGATCTGGGACAGCGACACTGCGGGTAACATCGCTTAAGGGCCCGTCTCACATAGCGATATCGCTACCGAGATCGCTGCTGAGTCACAAGTTTTGTGACGCAGCAGCGAGCTCACCAGCGATATCGCTGTGTGTGACATTCAGCGACGATCAGCCCCCCTGCCGGGTATCGCTGATCGTCGCAGAAATGTCAGGACCTTTTTTTGATCGCTGGTTTCCCTCTGACAGGCACGCATCGCTGCGTGTGACAGGCGGGAGACCAGCGATCCGCTGGTAACCAAGGTACACAGCGGGTTTCCAGGCACCGCGCAGCGCTTGGAAACCCGCTGTGTACCTTGGATACCAGCTCCCTGCATCAGGGCGCTGGTATCCAAGGTACACAGCGGGTTTCTAGGCACAGCCCCGCGCCTGGAAACCCGCTGTGTACCTTGGTTACCAGCGGATCGCTGGTCTCCCGCCTGTCACACGCAGCGATGCGTGCCTGTCAGCGGGAAACCAGCGATCAAAAAAAGGTCCTGACATTTCTGCGACGATCAGCGATACCCGCAGGGGGGCTGATCGTCGCTGAATGTCACACACAGCGATATCGCTGGTGAGCTCGCTGCTGCGTCACAAAACTAGTGACTCAGCAGCGATCTCGGTAGCGATATCGCTATGTGAGACGGGCCCTTAAGTGGAAAGCTTAATTGATTGCTTTCCACTTTCACTTCAGGTCAGCCAGGGACACAATCAGTGACATCTGAGGGAACTGATTAACAAAAATAGGGGTTCCCTTCGAAAAAAAAATGGCGTGGGGTCCCCCCTATTTTTGTTAACCAGCCAGATGAAGCAGACCGCTGAGGCCTGGATTTTCAGGCTGTTAAGGAGCCAAGATCCATGGACCTTGCCAGCCTGATAATACCAGGCCACAGCAGTCTGCATATCTTGGCTGATTAACAAAAATAGGGGATCCCCTCGAAAAAAATTGGCGTGGGGTCCCCCCTATTTTTGTTAACCAGCCAGATGAAGCAGACCGCTGAGGCCTGGATTTTCAGGCTGTTAAGGAGCCAAGATCCATGGACCTTGCCAGCCTGATAATACCAGGCCACAGCAGTCTGCATATCTTGGCTGATTAACAAAAATAGGGGATCCCCTCGAAAAAAATTGGCATCCCCCTATTTTTGTTAACCAGCCAGATGAAGCAGACCGCTGAGGCCTGGTTTTTCAGGCTGGTAAGGATCCAATATCCATGGACCTTGCAAGCCTGATAATACCAGGCCACAGCAGTCTGCTTAGCTTGGCTGGTTAACAAAAATAGGGGATCCCCTCGAAAAAAAAACAGCGTGGGGATCCCCCCTATTTTTGTTAACCAGCCAAGTAAAATGCAGACTGCTGCGGCCTGGTATTAAAAGACTGTCAAGGCCCATGGATTTTGGCCCTCAACAGCCTGATAATACCAGGCTACAGCAGCCCCACATTTGGCGCATCAAAAGATGTGCCAATTGTGGCACTTTACCCGGCTCTTCCCACTTGCCCTGTAGCGGTGGCAAGCGGGGTAATAAGGGGTTAATGTCACCGTTGATTGCACGGTGACAATAAGCCCGGTTAATAATGGAGAGGCGTCAATAAGACACCGATCCATTATTAATCCCAAAGTTATTAAATGCATAAAAAAAAGACAAAGCAAGAAAAAAGTATTTTAATGAAATAAAAGAGACAACACAGTTTTCATTTCTTTTATTATACTCTCATTCCTGCGACGCCATCGATCTCCTGTAAAAAAAAAAAAAAACAAACCAACAGTATACCACCTGTCCGACGCAGTCCATAACGACAGTCCCACGACGATCCAACTCTGCTACATCGCAATGACAGGCAGAGCCTGTCATCGCGACGCAGCACAGCTGATTACCTGCTTCCCCGGCGGTGACGTCATCGGACTGACTGCTTTACGGCCGGGATTACCCAGCAGTCACTGCAGTTATCGCGAGAAACTGCATGTGACCGCCGGGGAAAGAAGATTGCGGCCATCAAGCAGTCCAGGACGTGACCGCCGGAGATCTTCTGACAGGTAAGTGCCGCTGACTCCTGACAGACCCGACCGACGGACACTGACAGTGACAGTGACAATCCCGATTCCGGTATCCGATAAGACGAAAATATCGGAACTCGGAATCGGAATTCCGATACAGCCAATATCGGCCGATACCCGATATTTGCAGTATCGGAATGCTCAACCCTACTGGTCTCTTCTACACATTCTCAAAGTTGGTGCACGCTGGTCTACTCACTTGGGTATGTATACAGTTTTTCTTCAATTCTACCCACAAGTGTTTGATTGGTTTGAGGTCGGGGGACTGTGGGGGCCATTGCAGCACCTGTACTTCATTGTCATTGAACTATTTATTCACCAATCTCGACGTATGCTTCATGATGTTATCCTGTTGGAACGCTATGTTGTCCTTTTCATACCCATAATACTTGAGTGTACAAAGGGTTGTTGTAAGATGCACACATATAGCTTTGTATTGAGACCACTATCGATCTTGGTTAAGTATCCAATGCCTTTGTCTGTGAAACAACCCTATATCACCAGGCTTCCTCCACCGAACTTGACATTTCCTTCAATTTCTCAATCCATTATCCCCTTTTTCACTTGTTTCTTTCAGATCCATTTGCAATTATCATAGCCTAGTCTATTGACTTTCGTGTCATTGCTCCAAATCACCAAAGTTTCCAATCTTCCGCTGATATCTAAGCAGTATTGTTTCTCCTTGCGGAGATTGACATGCTAAGCATGCCGAGATGAGGAGACTTAAAGCCGCAATGTTCCTCTGGGAAATATGCAAATATGCAAATTGTCTCTTCAGAGAGGAAGAGGACTAGAACTCTAGTGCCACCTATTAGAAGAAGCAATCCTAAAAGTCAATGTCAACCCTTTAACAAGCCTTGTCACATGACTTAGGATTAAAGCCAAACCAGGACCTCAATTTGCAGACACTGTGTTTTGGGGTACTGCCCCTAGTCAGTGCAAAGTGCGAGATGATCTGGTTTGGCTGTGTGAGAGGCGTCTGACCGATATCCAAGCAGTATTGTTTCTCCTTGCAGAGATTGACATGCTAAGCATGTCGAGATGAGGAGACTTAAAGCCGCAATGCTTCTCTGGGAAATATGCACATTGTCTCTTCAGAGAGGAAGAGGACTAGAACTCTGGTGCCACCTATTGGAAGTAGCAATCCTAAAACTCAATGTCAACCCTTTAACAAGCCTTGTCACATGACGTAGGATAAAAGCCAAACTAGGATCTCAATTTGCAGACACTGTGTTTCGCTGTTCACTTTTAATACTCAAACCGAAGTTATTGACAATATTGAAGTTGAGACTTCAACACCTTTTTTGGACCACCATTCCAAACTTGTGTAATGTGCATTGCACGGTGCTTGCATTGACGTCTGTGATCTCATTATTATAAAGCATACAAACCACCTCCTTTGCCGTGTTTGTCGTGCCAGAATTGATAGACCTTGGGATGAGCTGACTTGCTGACTCCGATATTTTGTCTGCACATCCACCTTTTGGCTTCTGGATGGATGGACTTCATTTTGAATTCTTCCAACTGTCATGGAACTCACATGATGCTGCTTTGCAACTTTCTTGGCCAAGAGACCGCTATCGATGTGCTGGATGATACTGTTTCTCTTTTTCTTGCGTAATTGTCTTCATAGCTGCTCATCAATTCGAACCAATGACCTTTCACTTGGGAATCAACCTAATAATACCCTGACCTATTAGGGAATGTCAGTACAAGTTATATTTTGCAGTATTCAGGAAGAAAGACATCCGCCACCAGGAGCAAAACAGTAACAATGCAGTGACATGACAAGAATCTGCATAACTAATCAAATGTTAAATGGTTGCAAGTTAAATTTATGAATGAGATAGCCAAGATCATTGTCTATAAAATGATGATTGTCTCACGATCAAAGCAGTTGTGGATGGTGAGATATGGAGCCTGAAAGTCAAAAGTTCAATACATTGCTACCTTATTGCTCTTCACTGTATGTCTTTCAGTATTTGGTTTTCAAAATAACTAAATAAAGAATTTTTGAAGAGTTTTTTTGTCATCATCTACAGTACAGACCAAAAGTTTGGACGCACCTTCTCTTTCAAAGATTTTTCTGTATTTTCATGACTATGAAAATTGTAGAATCACACTGAAGGCATCAAAACTATGAATTAACACATGTGGAATTATACATTACACTTTACAAAAAAGTGTGAAACAACTGAAAATATGTCTCATATTCTAGGATCTTCAAAGTAGCCACCTTTTGCTTTGATTACTGCTTTGCACGCAGAAAAGGTGAACGGATGGACTCTACATGCCTAGTTCCCACCGTGAAGCATGGAGGAGGTGGTGTGATGGTGTCGGGGTGCTTTGCTGGTGACACTGTTGGGGATTTATTCAAAATTGAAGCGGTGAGCGGTCCAGCTCACCCCAAACCATCTCGATTGGGTTCAGGTCTGGTGACTGTGGAGGCTAGGTCATCTGGAGTAGAACCCCAACACTCTCCTTCTTGGTCAAATAGCCCTTACACAGCCTGGAGGTGTGTTGGGGTCATTGTCCTGTTGAAAAATAAATGATGGTCCAACTAAATGCAAACCGGATGGAATAGCATGCTGATGCAAGATGCTGTGGTAGCCATGCTGGTTCAGTATGCCTTCAATTTTGAATAAATCCCCAACAGTGTCACAAGCAAAGCACCCCCACACCATCACACCTCCTCCTCCAGGCATGTAGAGTCCATCTGTTCACCTTTTCTGCGTCGCACAAAGACACACTGGTTGGAACCAAAGTTCTCAAATTTGGACTCATCAGACCAAAGCACAGATTTCCACTGGTCTAATGTCCATTCCTTGTGTTCTTTAGCCCAAACAAGTCTCTTCTGCTTGTTGCCTGTCCTTAGCAGTGGTTTCCTAGCAGCTATTTTACCTGGCCTCCACAGCCACCAGACCTGAACCCAATCGAGATGGTTTGGGGTGAGGTGGACCGCAGAGTGAAGGCAAAAGGACCAACAAGTGCTAAGCATCTCTGGGAACTCCTTCAAGATTGTTGGAAGACCATTTCCGGTGACTACCTCTTGAAGCTCATCAAGAGAATGCCAAGAGTGTGCAAAGCAGTCATCAAAGCAAAAGGTGGCTACTTTGAAGAATCTACAATATAAGACATATTTTCAGTTGTTTCACACTTTTTTGTTAAGTATATAATTCCACATGTGTTAATTCATAGTTTTGATGCCTTCAGTGTGAATGTACAATTTTCATAGTCATGAAAATATAGAAAAATCTTTAAATGAGAAGGTGTGTCCAAACTTTTGCTCTGTACTGTATAAAACTTCCTAGTCCCCGTTGATGACATTTCCAAATCCCATGCCTTCCTTCAGATTTTTCAATATTTCAATGTTCCTATTAGTGATGAGCGAGTATGCTCGCTGCTAGAGTGGTCTCCGAGTATTTAGAAGTGCTCTGAGATTTAGTTTCTGTCGCCGCAGCTGCATGATTTGCGGCTGCTAGACAGCCTGAATACATGTTTGGATTGCCTGTTTGTTAGTGAATCCCCACATGTATTCAGGCTGTCTAGCAGCCGCAAATCATGCAGCTGCGGTGACAGAAACTAAACCTCCGAGCACTTCCAAATACTCGAAGACCACCTGAGCACACTCGCTCATCACTAGTTCCTATCCGATCATTGATGTTGAGATTGATGTATAATAGGAGACTGAAAACATTTTGTCACACACTGAGCATCCACAAATAAATCAGTCAGTTTGCTTTACGCATGTTCTGCGCAGGCTGAGATATGTAAGAAATGAACACAGAACATGTCAGACTGGAAGTATGAAATGTATAAAACGATATGCAAATTGCCTCTTCAGAGAGGAAGGAGACTTGAAATCTAGGGCTAATTATCAGAAGTAGATACAGCCAAATCAGATCTCTTGCTTTGGACCGAGGAGGGGCAACACCCCGAAACACGTGTCTGCAAATTCAGATTCTGATTTGTCATGTGGCAAAGCTCGTTGATAATGACTTTTGAGACAGCTACATCCAATAGCTGGCGCTAGAGGTCAAGTCCTCTTTTTTACCGAAGAGCAAGTTTGCAATTTTAATTTCCCAGAGGAACATTGAATGGCTTATGTAAGGAAAGGGACGTCGCCATTTTGTATACCAGCCTCCATCTTGTCTGTTCACAGAGCCACAAACTTTTAACTACACAGGGCCTATTAGCATATCCAGTACGACCGGTTTTGATGTCCACTAGGAATCAAAGGGGCTTTAGCATGCTAATTAGTTTAGGCCAGTGTCTGAATAAGATGGTCAGTCGTATGGTAAATAGCTCAAGCTCAAGCCATTGTTTCCTGCTCCATATGAATTGCAGGCCAGTTAATATGCGTGCTTCAAAGCAAAAGGGAAGGGTCTAGCAGGTTTAAGAATTGTAGCCATGTACAGGGTGGTCATTCCATTTTAGACACAGAAGCCAAGAAGATGGTCTAGGAAGGACCAAGGGACTATCCAGCAACTGAAGACTGTACCTGGGAATGGTAGAGCCCCTGCCTTCCCATGACCATACTACCCGGTAATATTGATCTATAGCTTATACCTTTAAGCCTTGTACATTATCGTTGTATTTTTTCTCTGACTGCAATTCCATTGTAATTACGTTGTATAGCTTTACTGTATATTTCTGTAATTATCTAGTGCGCTCTTAGGCTAAGTTCACACGTTGCGGAATTGCCGCGGAAATTTCCGCGGCAATCCCGCACTTCTCCCGCAGGAAATACGCACGTTTTTTTATGCTGATTCCCGCCAGAATAATAGCGTTTTGCAAGCGTAATTAGCTTGCAGAATGCTAGCGTTTTCCTAGCGATCTGTAGCATCGCTTGGAAAACTGATTGACAGGTTGGTCACACGAGTCAAACATAGTGTTTGACAAGTGTGACCAACTTTTTACTATTGATGCCGCCTATGTCGCATCAATAGTAAAAAGATCTAATGTAAAAATAATAAAAAAAATAATAAATAATGATATTCTCACCTTCCGGCGGCCCCCGCAGCCTTCCCGCCTCTCAGCGACGCTCCCGGCAACTCCGGTCCCAGGAGTGCTTTGCAACAAATCACACCGATGACGTAGCATCTCGCGAGACCGCTACGCCATCTGGGTGATTCTCGCAAAGGACTCTTGGGACCGGAAGTTGCCGGGAGCTTCGCTGAAGGCGGGAAGGCTGCGGGGGCCGCGGGAAGGCTGCGGGGGCCGCCGGAAGGTGAGAATATCATTATTTTTTATTTTAATTATTGTTTTACCAGGGATATGGTACCCAGGGCCTGGAGGAGAGTCTCCTCTGCTCCAGACCCTGGGTACCATCCGCACATGAACCGCTTACATTGCGCATAGTGGGCATAGCCACATGCGGAAAGTAAGCGGTTCAATGCATTCCTATGGCGGCGGAATCACCGCGGTTACGCTAAATTAATGAACATGTTGCTATTTTTTCCGCAAACCGTTTTTTTCGCGGAAAAAAACGCAACATGTGGCCAAAACATGCGGAATCAATTAACATGTATAGGATGCTTAATGCTTGCGTTTTTATCGCGTTTTTACCGCGGAAAACCGCGGAAAAACCGCGAAAAAAACGCAATTATTCCTGATCGTGTGCACTTAGCCTTAAGGCGATTAAACCATAAAATTAATCTTGGGCTGATGCTTTTACTCTGATCACGAATCTTAGAATACCCATTGGGTAACAGGACACCCTCCCCGGCGGCCATTTGCTCTAGGTGCAGTTCCCTTACTGACCTGAGAGACAAAGGGGGCGCCGGAGAGCTGTACCTGTGGAGTTACGTCCCATTGGTGACGTGGGAGGAAAGGGGATCGTCCCTCACATTTGGTAGCGGAGGTGGGATCAGAAGCTGTGATACCCAGGCTACCGTGTGGCGGTCGGCTTAGTTCCTCACAAATTGGTGGCAGCGGTGGGATCAGAGTAATAGTGTGCGTGGGACCCCTACTCCCAGACACTAGAGACTACCAGCGGTACTTTCACTGCTGGGGTCTCAAGGTCAGCCCAGCACTAGACGGTCAGAGTGTAAATATAATAAGTTGTGTGCAAGGTCAGGGTTGCAGCTGTTTCAGTAACCAAAGGTTCCCAAGATGGCAGAAGGCACCAGGAGTAGGGCAAAGGGGGAGGCCAATGCTGTGGCCTATGAGGGGTTCGATACCGATGAGGGGGAGCTCAGCCAGGGCTCCCCAAGGAGCCCGACCCCCGTGCTCAGTCTCACAGTGGACTGTCCACCCCCTGCCCGTCCCAGCCTGTCCAGATCGGAGGCCCTCTTCCAAGCGGCTATGGCACAGCTCGAGGCTGGTAATGACGCCGCCTATGACAGACTCCTGGTGGCGGCAGAGAAAGCAGCAGAGCGTGAGCAAGCAGCAGCAGAGCGGGAGCAAGCAGCGGCAGAGAGAGCAGCGGAGCGTGAGCATACAGAACGCCGTGAAGCTGCGGAGCGCCGGCACCGACTGGAGATGGCTCAGCACGGGCCCCCACTGGACGCACCAGGCCCACCGGAGACAAGGGCTTCCAAGGTCCGGGCGAGGACTTTCCCTTACTTGAAAAGGATGGAGACCTGGATTCCTTTCTGCTTGCTTTTGAGAGGACATGCCTCCAACATCATCTGGCCCTGGATCAGTGGGCAAGGTACCCGACCCCCTGTTTGAGGGGTAAGTCCCTGGAAGTTTTGGGGGACTTACCTGCCGGGGAGGAGCAGGACTACAACAGCATCAAGCGGGCCCTGATCCAGCACTACAACCTCACCCCGGAGTCGTACCGCAGGAAGTTCAGGAGCCTGCAGCGGGGTTCAAAGGACACCTGGACCGACCACATGCGGGCCCTGCTGAGAGCTGCGGAGCACTGGACCTCGGGTCTAGAGCTCACTACCCGCCAGGAGGTCCAGGAACTGTTTGTCATGGAGCAATTCTTGTGGAACTGCCCAGAGGACCTCCAGCAGTTCCTCCGTGACCGGAAACCAAAGGGGGCTTCTGCTACAGCCGCCCTGGCAGACGAGTATGCCAACAACAGGGCGCCGGAGCCAAAGAAGCCTGCCAGTAGCACCTGGAGAGGGGGTAAGCCCAATCCTGCCCCAGCCCCATATCCAGCCCCCAGAGTGCAAGGGGTGTACCCCCCGGCTGCCCTCTCCAGGCCAGGAACAGAACCCAGACGTTGTCATAATTTCAATCAGCCAGGACACTTTAAGGCTGCGTGTCCCCAGCGCCAGAAGGCCCCATCCCTGTCCCAGAAATCGACCACTGTTTTGTGTGTGGGAGGGGGTGGTGGGAGGTCCCTAGACAATTACCAACCCGTCACCATCGGCTGCTCAGCGGTCATGGGACTGTGGGACACAGGCGCTGAACGAACCCTGGTACGCCCTGAGGTGGTGTCCCCTCAAGACTTGGTACCTGGGAAAACCCTTTCCGTCTCCGGAATTGGAGGCGTTGAACCGGCGCTGCCCGTTGCCAAGGTGTATTTGGACTGGGGCGCCGGGAGGGGATGCGGGAGGTGGGAGTAACGCCAAATATTCCTGCAAATGTGTTGCTTGGGACCGATTTGGGGCGGCTAGTGTCCCAGTATGTGGCCACTGAACCCCCAAGTTCGGCTCCCCAAGAATGTCATGACTCTACTGTGAATGCTAATGTTAATGTATTGAATGTGCCTCCAACAGTGGAGGAGGGAGTGAAACCTGATGGTAAGCCATGCACTGACATTACACACACAGGGCTCACAGTGAGGACAGGTGAGGAGGCTGCACGGGAGAGCTCAGAGGTGGGGGGAGGGGCTGCTATGGGCAGTGTAGGGCCCCTAAGTGAATCCAGCCTGCTGAGTCTAGGGCCCCTGCAGGAAGAGGAACAGGCCATGGGGGGAGTGAGTGTCCCAGGAGAGGAGCCACCAGGTAGGACCCCAGGTCAGGAGGTCCCCACACCCGGGATGTCAGGAAGTCAGGGAAGTCTGCCTGACCCGGCGACTTGGTCAGGGGACGAGGGAAAGCAGGTGCTACCCGTGGTCCCAGCGGTCGTGGCCGCTGTTACCAGGAGTGGGAGCGCTGAAGCCCAAGGAGCCTCGCGGAGGTCCGACGGTTTCCCCCTCTCCGACCAAGTGGCTGCCGAGTCAGACAGTAGCCAGGAGACAGATCCCGGGGAACTGACAGAGGACATGGCAGTTTCATCAATTCTTGCCACATCAAGTCAGGGATTTCAGGCAGCGTTGGAAGCTGACCCTAGCCTGAAGACTCTCAAGGAACAGGCGGCACAGCCTCCCCTGGAGTCCGACCGCGAGCGAGTGGTCTGGGACCAGGGACGGCTGTACCGGGTAACGGTCCAGCAAGGTTCACCGGAGGCGTGGCCCAGGGACCGACAGTTAGTGGTACCCCATCCGTTCAGGGCGGAATTGTTGCGGATCGCACATGAGATTCCAATGGCCGGACACCTAGGGATCACTAAAACCAGGGCCAGGCTAGCTCAGCATTTCTACTGCCTGGAATGAGGACCGAGGTGATAGCCTACTGCCGTTCGTGTGACACCTGTCAGAGGGTGGGGAAGGCGGGGCCGCGCCCCAAAGTCCCACTGGTAACTCTGCCCATCATCGAAGAGCCTTTCTCGAGGGTGGCTGTGGATCTCATTGGACCTCTGTCCACTCCCAGCCGCTCCGGGAAATGCTTCATACTAACGGTAGTGGACTATGCCACCCAGTACCCGGAGGCGGTAGCTTTGTCGTCCATTCGGGCCGACAAAGTGGCCACTGCCTTACTGGAGATTTTCTCCAGAGTGGGGTTTCCTAAGGAAATGCTCACCGACCGAGGGACCCAGTTCATGTCGCAGCTGATGGAGTCTCTCTGTAAGCAGGTACAGGTGCAACATCTGGTGGCCAGCCCGTATCACCCACAGACCAATGGCTTGTGTGAGCGGTTCAATGGCACCTTAAAGCAGATGCTGAAGATGTTGGTCGACTCCCACGGGAGAGACTGGGAGCGGTATCTCCCACACCTGCTGTTTTTCTACCGGGAGGTCCCACAGGCCTCAACGGGGTTCTCCCCCTTTGAGCTCCTGTACGGGCGACGTGTACGGGGGCCCCTTGCTCTGGTGAAGGAAGCGTGGGAAGGGGATTTAGCCACCCCTGGAGTGTCGGTCATTGAGTATGTCGTGAGCTTCCGGGACCGAATGATGGCCTTGACGCGGCTGGTGCATGACAATATGGCCCAAGCTCAGGCTGACCAGAAGCGATGGTACGACCAGAATGCTTGTGAGCGGACCTACCAGGTGGGTCAAAAGGTGTGGGTACTGGTCCCCGTACCCCAAAACAAGCTTCAGGCGGCCTGGGAGGGTCCATACCTCGTGCACGAGCAGCTCAACGCCGTCACCTACCTGGTCACCCTGGACCACGTCCGTGGAATGAGGAAGGCCTTCCATGTGAACATGATGAAGGCCCATCATGAGCGGGAGGCTTATGCCCAACCAGTGTGCAACCTTTCAGAGGACAGAGAGTCAGAAATCCTTCTGGATCTGCCACCCTAGCCAAAGAGAGGGTGCGGTAGGGCGCACGGGGAACACAGGAATGTGATACCCCCTAGCGCCCTCAAAAGCAGGGAGGTGTAAGGAAAGGGACGTCGCCATTTTGTATACCAGCCTCCATCTTGTCTGTTCACAGAGCCACAAACTTTTAACTACACAGGGCCTATTAGCATATCCAGTACGACCGGTTTTGATGTCCACTAGGAATCAAAGGGGCTTTAGCATGCTAATTAGTTTAGGCCAGTGTCTGAATAAGATGGTCAGTCGTATGGTAAATAACTCAAGCTCAAGCCATTGTTTCCTGCTCCATATGAATTGCAGGCCAGTTAATATGCGTGCTTCAAAGCAAAAGGGAAGGGTCTAGCAGGTTTAAGAATTGTAGCCATGTACAGGGTGGCCCATTCCATTTTAGACAAAAGCCAAGAAGATGGTCTAGGAAGGACCAAGGGACTATCCAGCAACTGAAGACTGTACCTGGGAATGGTAGAACCCCTGCCTTCCCATGACCATACTACCCGGTAATATTGATCTATAGCTTATACCTTTAAGCCTTGTACATTATCGTTGTATTTTTTCTCTGACTGCAATTCCATTGTAATTACGTTGTATAGCTTTACTGTATATTTCTGTAATTATCTAGTGCGCTCTTAAGGCCATTAAACCATAAAATTAATCTTGGGCTGATGCTTTTACTCTGATCACGAATCTTAGAATACCCATTGGGTAACAGGACACCCTCCCCGGCGGCCATTTGCTCTAGGTGCAGTTCCATTACTGACCTGAGAGACAAAGGGGGCGCCGGAGAGCTGTACCTGTGGAGTTACGTCCCATTGGTGACGTGGGAGGAAAGGGATCGTCCCTCACATTTGGTAGCGGAGGTGGGATCAGAAGCTGTGATACCCAGGCTACCGTGTGGCGGTCGGCTTAGTTCCTCACAGCTTATAATCCTCTTCACACTGGCATGTCGGGCATGTCACTCTCCACAAGGAGAAAAGTTGCCCTTAGACCCCGTGTATAAAACAAAACTGCTGTGATACCGATTATCTTCTTAAAAATTATCTAGAGCTTTGTTGAATTACATATTAAAAAATATCCAAAAGTATGGAAAACCTCCTTTAAGTAATAAAGAAGAAATAACCTAACATATGCATTTATTTGGTAAGGAGCAATATCCTTTTTAGTACCGCATATTGTAAGCAATGCTTCTTGGCATTCACGCTTTATCTATTCCAGTCTCTTACTTGGTTTCCTGAAGCCTGAAGACACAGTAAAACTGATCTGACAAAGAACAAATGAGCCTCGTGGAAAGGAAGGGGACATGCTGCCAAAGAAGACTAAATAATGACTACGTTGTTTCTGTCAAGATTGGTACTCTTGTTTCAGAGATCAAACAGAAAAGAGGAAACTACTAGAAAAATCTTGATTTTACTGTCACTAACAGACACTTGGGACGTTCTGGGCAGTGATTATTCTTGATCTGTTCCAGGACTTCCCTTGTTTCGGCATACATTTTTAGAAACGATGTACTGTCCCTGTGCTTTCATCATGGTCTGCTGGTTGTGCACACATATTTTTATGTTTATCCTCTTTTCATAAATTAGTAGCTTACAGTCAAATGTGGTCGCACAGCAGATATCTTCCAGCTTGCTCACCCTAACTGATCTGCGCAGCACATGTGTCTTGGTACAATATCAGACCTGTAACTAGTGTCCGTATTTGATGTTGAGGGAAGCACATGCCAATAAAACTGTTTCTAATCATACAGAGGAGATGCAGAGAATGTGGTCCACTTGTTACCAGACACAGCTGGGACTTACTTTTGTTGAGTTCTTTGGGCGAGTCTGGAAGCCTCTGCCACAGCCTTTCTTGTCTCAAACTCTTCTCTTTTAAGTACTTCTCCACTTCCCCTGTAGCCCAGCTCTACCAGCTGACGGGCTAATTCTTCATCCTACAGAACAACAGAAATTAATCGGTTTAATTAATCTGTATTTTTACCATTTCCTTCTTTTAAAGGGTAACTGAAATTTGGCTTACAAAATAAATATAAGTAAGGATAAGGACATAACTATTTACATCAGTATTATTGATATTAGGTGCAGTGAGAAAATTATAATCTTTGTCTTTAAATTCATTTAGGTCTCCTAAAAACTAATTATGTTGGTACTTTTCCACCGATGACTGTAGGATACTTTCTACCCTGTTGAATTCTGGATCTCATTTGTATGTTAGTGTTTTATCAATTAGTTCATTTAACCCCTTCTTGACCTTGCACGCACTCAGTATGTCCTGTTGGGAAGTGCTTCCCGACCTTGAACGTACTGAGTTCATCCAGGTAATTTTGCACGTACAGAAGCTGTGCGCATGCGATCACCGCTGGGTGATCAGCTGATATCATAGCTGACACCCGGCTCTCACTGTTTGGAGCTGTGCCCACATCACTACCTGGAAGTTTAACCCCCTAAATAATGTGATCGACAGCGATCGCAGCTTTTAGAAGGCAGGCAGAAGGAGAGAGCCCAATTTGCAGTCTGATCAGCGCCCCCGCGATGTCATCACAGGCGTCCAATCGTCATCAGGCTACAGCAAGTCCCTAAGACCCTGTGCAGAGCACGGTCTAAGATGCTTGTGTCAGAGCAGCATTGATAGTTAGAAGCCATTACAATGGTTTATAAAAACAATCAGGCTATCAGGGTATTGGTGTGCTCAGGAGAAATTGCACAACAAATGGTAAGGAGCAATTTCTCCTGCTAATTTTGTGAAAATAAAAAAATGGAGCTAAAATAACTTTTTTGTGGGAAAAACTAAATTTTTTATTTTTACAGCTCAAAGTTATAAATGTCTGTAAACCACCTGAGTGTTATGATTTGGTAGCTGAGGAGAGCAGGCAAAAAAGGCAATACACCAGAGAGGTTGGAATCTACTGGATTGCAGTACCCTGACCAACCACCACAACTAAAGGCAGCCGTGGAGCGTACCTACGTTGGTCCTAGACGCCTCATCACAGCCCAAGAAGCTAACCACACCTAAAGATAGAAAGAGGAAAACTATCTGCCCCGGAGCAGATCCCCAAAGAACATAGGAAGCCCCCAAACATGTAATGGCGGTTAGACAAGAGGAAATACAGACACAGACAGAAAATAGTATGAGCAAACGTTGGGGCCCAATCTTCCTAGAAAGAAAAGGATAGGAAGGACACTTACTGCAATCCAAAAAACCCTAAAAAAATACCAACTCACTAATTGCAAAAACACCTGAGATCACACGACCTCTACCACCCAAATTAGTTCTCTGGTGTAACAAAACTAAGCAGCAGCCACTGAAAAAACTGGAAAAGGCAAACGAACAAATAACAGTGGCTCAGATAAACTGAGAGGAGCACAAGCCCCCGGAGGGGACCTGGCTGACCTCCACAGAAGTGCAGGACAAAATGCAAAAAGCAAGCACAAAATAAAAGCAGAAAATATCTTATCTGTTAGCAGAAGATGCAGGCAAGACACAGCAAGCTTCCAAGTGAACCAGGAACAAAAGTTGAGACAAGAACAATTGATCACCGGCAACCCTGATGGGAGGGAACCTCCCTTATATAAGACCAGTCTGTAACACTGATCGCCAATCTTCACAATCTTCATTGAATAGTTCAGTACTGTTTGTAACCACCAGAGGGAGCCTCCGCCCAGAACCCACCTCTAACACATTCACAACACATGAGTGTTCAAGGTGCTTAACACACATCTAGATACATTCCTTGAGGTGTCTAGTTTCCAAAATGGGGTCACTTGTGGGCAGTTTTCACTGTTTAGGCACACCAGGGGCTCCTCAAATGAGACACGGTGTCCACTAATGATTTCAGCAAAATTTGCATTCAAAAAGTCAAACAATGCGTTTTCCCTTCCAAGATCTGCTGTGTGTCCAAACAGTATTTTTCTCCCACATATACACAGAAGCTACAACTACTACTTTGGGTGTAGGTTGCTAGAAAAGCTGGGTGCACTGTGTCCAGAACTGCAATGTACTTATACAATACATATGGTAGCAGTCTGGTATATGTACCTATACCCAAAGTAGTAGTTGTAGCTTCTGTGTATAACTACACGCATCCGCATTAACATCTTTATACATCTGGTAGTATTTTGACATATTATTTCACAAGTACACTGCTACTTTTGTTAAATTAAGGACACCCTCTTGCAGTGGGATTTTACTTCTAGCGTTAGTATTGTTGTATACCTACCGTAAAATCCTGCAGGAGGACACCTTTTCTCCTATTTCCTATTTCTGAGCACTGTTTGGAATATACACTTGTCCTTTTTCAACATTATTTGGTTAATAAACTCCTAGAATGTGGTTTTGAACACCTTGAGCAGTGCAGTTTTTAGAATGGTGTCAGTTTTGGGTACTTTCTGTCATCTAGGCCCCTCAAAGAATTGAATAAATTTAGCAATTTTCATTAAGTACAATATGTCACGAAAAAACAGTCTCAAAATCAGTGGGATCTGTTGAAACGTTCCAGAGTTATTACCCCATAAAGTGACACTGGTCATAATTGTAAAATTTTCCATTATCATGAAGGTGAAAACAGGCTTGGTGGTTGAAGGGGTTACATTTTTGATGCAACGATCAAATTTAATTTTTTCCTTCTCTACGAGAATCCTCATGACTCTCTCTGAGAATGATACAGACTTTCTCTTTCAGGCAACTAGTAACTGAGGGTTCCTTAATCTCGGAGATGGTGCAATATTTATTCTTAAACCCTTGGGGACGATATTGTTTCTAACATAAAGGGCCTATGTTTCTCATCAAGATTTGATATTTTCTTGTAACGAACATACAAATCTTTGAACAGAGCCTTTAAAGAAATGATATTACCTGCTCCTAACAGAGGTGTATCAGTAGGAAACGCTTAATTTTCATCATCAAGCCATGATTCTGTCTTTATAGGACCAGAAAGAAAGCCTGCCATACTCTACAAATCAAAAGATTGGCTTACAAAATAAATATAAGTAAGGGTAAGGACATAACTATTTACATAAACAACCCTTTAAAAGTATAATTTTATTATAGATATGAAAACATTCTTTAAAAAAATTTCAGCTAAAGTGAAAAAAGTGCTCCACAAGGTACAAATACCTTTACTTAAATCAATATGAAAGTCCATGCAATTAACCAGATAGAGGGAATAACTGTACTCTATATAACATATCCTCACCCTTCCTGTCCGTGGAGGTTGGCACGCCAGTGGCGCCCCCATTTAAAAGTCTTCTGTCCCTCGGTCTCTTAATACTTTATGTCATAAATTCCACTGTTTACGTGGCTAGGGCAGTGAAATATGGCAGATGGAAAGGGCAGGAGACAGGAAAGACATGCAAGACACTCAAAGAAACTTCCTTCCAGGTCGTCTGATTTGAAAAGAGTATTCAGCATAGGTATTTGTGCCATTTATGTTCTAGCTGCTGCCATCACTCACATCTAACATTCTTTCACAAACTCTGTACACTCTATCCATACCAACACCTTTCTTCTCTATTGTCCTATGTACAGCTCTCATGCTCTCTTTACAATTTTAAACTGAACAGATCCAATTACTCCCATCATACAAAACAAGAGACACTTTCACAAATCACTCAATCATCTGTTCACTCTCTCTATTATCCTTCTCCAAATTACAGAAGATATATCTCCTAATCCCAGGACTTCTTCTAATAATAGTACTAACTCCTTCCCTGCTACACTCAGAAACTCTGCTAACCTTATTAATGTTCCTTGCATGCCTTCTGTCTCTTTTAATTGTGCCCTTTGGAATGCACATTCAGCATGTAACAAACTCCTACATCCATGACTTTTTCCTTTCAAATTCCCTACTGAGATCTGGATCCAGTAGTTGGATACTACCACCGCTGATGCTCTCTCATATGGTGGCCTACATTTTTCTCATACCCCGAGATCTGACAAGAGATCAAGTGGAGGTGTTGGTCTGCTACTTTAAAAAAAACATTTTCCAGGTTATCCCCCCAGTACCCTCTCCTATCTTCCCTTCCTTTGAGGTCCACACTGTCAGACTCTACCAGCCCTTCTCTCTGAGAGTGGTGGTGGTGTTTCACCCTCCGGGTCCCTCCTGTCACTATCTAGATCACTGTGCCACCTGTCTTCCAAAGTTTCTATTCTGTGACATCTCCACTCTCATCATGTAGGACTTTAATATCCCCATTGGTGATCCCCTCTCCTCATCTTCCTCCCATCTTTTATTGCTAACTTCCTTCTTCAGCTTTTACAGCGGACTAACTCTCCTGCACATGAAGATGGAAATATGCTGGACCTAGTCTTCTCCCAGCTATGCTCAGTGTATGACTTTACTAACTCCCTTATTCCACTCTCTGACCACAACCTTCTTTCATTCTCTGTCAGTAACTGTCACCCCACTCAGAGCACCCCCACTTTCCACAACACCCCCATTTTCCACATATATAGAAATATACATGCCATTAGCACCCAGAAACTTATGAAGAATTTGCAGTCATCATTGACTCCAATCTCATGTCCTGACTCTGCACTGAAACATCATAATGAAACAAAGTGCCCTGGATGAAGCTGCACTGCCTACATTTAGAACACCTCGACACAGACGGCGACAACCCTGGCACACACTGCAAACACGTGTTCTCTAGTGGTGACCCAGTTGCTCTGAATTTCTATGGAGAAAGTGCAATCTGGCTGCAGATTTCATTCACTCTAACTTTATGCTTAAAGATTCAACCCAGCCCTTCACTTGTTCAAACAAGCCTACTTCAGCACCCTGATCACCTCACTATCCAATAATTCTAAACAACTATTTGACTCAATCCAAGAGTGCAGACACCAAACACCGACTGCAGTGCTGATGATCTGGTCAATTATTTCAAAGATAAAATTTACCATATCGACAGGAATTTTTTTTTCCCAAACCCCCAAGGTTATGCATTCTTTTGCCTGCTGCACTGCATCTTGCTCACTTTCTGTCTTTGAACCAGTCAGAAGAAGTGACCAGGCTCCTTTCATCTTCTCATGCTACTACCTGTACCACTGACCCTATTCCCTCACATTTCCTTCAGTCCCTTTCCCAAGCTGTCACCTCTCACCTTACTAAAATATATAATCTCTCCCTCTCATCTGGTATTTTTCCCTCCCTTTCGCCAGAATACATCCATTACTTAAAAAAACATCTCTTGACCAGAACTGTGCCTCTAACTACAGACCTGTATCCAATCTTCCCTTCAGTAAATTCCTGGAATGCTTGTTCCACTCCTATTTATTCTGCTATCTCTCAGATAACTCTCTTCACAACCTTTTTGTCATGAGTGTGTTACATCCTGATGTTACTCCTGAAGGATCTAGGATCAAAATGTCACAACGTTTATTAGATCATTAGATCACAGGTCTTCTTTAGGATCCATTGGTCGTTTACCTTGATTTGGAGTGGATTAACTTTCATTCAGCACTGAAAGGGTTAAGGACCCTTTCTCTTCTGACTGTGAGTTTGGAGCTTGCCTACTCTGCTGCAGCACCTTGTAACCTCTCTCTTTCACTATATAAACCTACTGCTAGCTTCATTCCTTGCCAGTTATAGTTAATCTATACTGACCTATTTGAAAAAGAATGTCTTTGGATAAGATGAGGTGTTTGTTACAGTTGCAGCAATGAAGTTTCCTGTTGGAGAAGCTATGTAGTGTTATTTGTTGTGTGTTTTCCCACAGTTTGTTGTACCTTCCTCGTGTTGTCTTATTGCAGTAGCGGGACTAGTGTCTCGCTGGCCCGTACACTAGGCAGCGTGAGTTCAGGGCCAACGAGTGCTCAGGCACGTGATCACGCACGGGGGAGAAATCATGTATGGATGATAGGGAGTGCAGGGAAATAAGCATGCATTCTGTATTGCGTATTCCTGCAAAACACTAGCGTTTTGTAAGCATATTTAGCTTGCAGCATGCTAGTGTTTTCCAAGCGATCTGTAGCATCGCTTGAAAAACTGATTGACAGGTTGGTCACACTAGTCAAATATAGTGTTTGACAAGTGTGACCAACTTTTTACTATTGATGCTGCCTATGCCGCATCAGTAGTAAAAGATAGAATGTTAGAAATAATTTAAAAAAAAATTGTGATATTCTCACCTTCCGGCGGCCCCCGCAGCCTTCCCGGTCCTTATCGATGCTCCCGGAAACTCCTGCTCCCAGTGATGCCTTGCGACAATGACCCCAGATGACGTAGCATCATGCTATGAGGTAATTAACGCAAGGCATCACTGGGAACAGAAGTTTCAGGAAGCATCGGTAAGGAACGGGAAGGCTGCGGGGGCCGCCGGAAGGTGAGAATATCACGATTTTTTATTTTAATTATTTTTTTAACAGAGATATGGTACCCAGGGCCTGGAGGAGAGTCTCCTCTCCTCCAGGCCCTGGGTACCATCTGCACATGAACCGCTCATTTTGCGCATGGTGGGCATAGCCACATGAGGAAAGTAAGTGGTTCAATGCATTCCTATGTGTGAGGAATCGCCGCGATTCTGCAAAAAGAATGAGCATGCTGCGTACTTTTCCGCAATGCATTTCCGTCGCGGAAAAATACGCATTAGCATAGCTATGTGGAAAGCCATAGAATGTAATAGGTTACGTTGTGTAAGCGTTTTCACACCAGAAAAATGCGGCAAAAACGCTTACAATCCGCAACGTGTGCACATAGCCTTACTTTAGCTCTTTTTCATTCTTGTCAGGATTACAACTCTCTACTGGTCGGACTCTCTTTTACCAAACTCTCCCTCTCCAATCTGTCCCGAATGCAGCAGCCAGGATCAAATTCCTTTCCAATTAGTTCAACAATGTCTCTACCATGTGAAAGTCATTGCACTGGTTGCCCATCCTATACAGATTTCAATATAAACTTATCACTCTCACCCACACAGTGCTTAACGGTTCAGCACCACCCTACATCTCCTCCCTCATTTCAGTCTACCACCCTACCCGTGCCCTCCATTCTTCTAATGACTGAAAACTAAAATCCTCAATAATCCAAACCTCCCATTCCCATTTCAAAGACTTCTCACATGCTTCGCCAATTTTTTGGAATGCACTACCCAGGACAATTCGATTAATTTCAAATACTCACAGTTTTAAGTGTGGCCTAAAAATGCATTTCTTTAGATTGGCCTATGGCCCCACTTCACTCACCTATCGTTGTTTTGCTCATAAAATTTTTTTCCAAAATCATGACCCTCGTAACATCTGTTCATACACCCTCCATGCACTTGAAAGCCCTCTGTGTCTAAACTGTACACATACTGGCTGGTGACCGGTTCATGCAGCGCTGTGTGCATACCCTATTTAGCATATTATGGCTGTTTCAAATAATATAAACACATTTTATCATTTACCTTTTATTCTGTCACCGATATATGGAAGAGACAGCTCTGATCCTTGTGAGTGACAATCTCCGATATAAGCAATGATAGATAGGAACTCACTATAACACTTCCTTCTTAATCTTAATCGTGCACAGATATCTTCTTGAGAAGGTGAACTTGAATGTAACTGAAAGGTTTATTGGCATTACAATACCTTGTGCAGATAACATACAATTTCCTTCAGGCAAGAGGTATCAAGGTGGCTTCAGAAGAAAGAATATAGAGGTCTAAAAGGAATGCTGTGTTGAAGCTCCTAGCATGAATGATGAGGCACACAGAATGACGAAGCACAAGATGGATGCCGGAAAGGGAAAACAGTTGAGAGGAGTGAGAGAGAGCAAAGCATTATGGGAAATAGAACCCGAGACAGCACTAAACAATAACCACTAGGTGGCAGCAAAGTACACAGTAACTATGAAATGTCACATTAATACTGGCTGAGACAGCATACTCCCCGTCTGAAATCTTAGGATTTCACAATATAAACAACCTGTGCGATGTATTTGAAGAATATCGTAACCTGAAAAATAACAGCAGAAACTGGCAATGCAACAATAAAAACAGGTGTAGTCTAGTAAATGTGAACTGTCTACTGAAGTAATCCAATCGATCACTCATCTTCGGATTGGAGAAGCCGCATTATGCCAAACTGTCTCCAACCCATTTGTAATCCACTGGTCGCGTTGCATGATCTGCAGGGTTAAGATGAGATGGGACATAGGACCATTGTTCAGGTTTGAAGGTTTTTCTGATCCTTTCTACACGGTTACTGACATATACATAAAAGCGTTTTGTCTGGTTGTATATGTAGCCCAGAACGACCTTGCTGTCAGTGTAGAATTTAAAGTTCTCCATGGGGATATCTAGTTCACGCTGTATAAAGTCTGCAATCTGTACAGCTAGTACAGCCCCGCAAAGTTCAAGCCTAGGGATAGTATGTTCTGGCTTAGGAGATAGTTTAGCCTTCCCAAATAGGAACCCTACATGTATTCTCCTTGAAGAGTCTAATACCTTTAGATATGCAACAGCTGCTATAGCTTCAGTGGATGCATCAGAGAATATGTGGATTTCCTTACCTTGACTTGTATGAAGAGATGATGGAGCGTAGCTTCGTGGTATGCAAACCTTGTCTAAGGCACACAGGGATTTCTTCCAAGACTCTCACTTTTGTTGTTTGTCAGTGGGCAATGGGGTATCCCAGTCTTTAACAGTTTCTGAGAGCTGTCTTAACAGTGCCTTGCCTTGTATAGTCAAAGGAGCTACAAACCCCAGAGGATCATAAAGCCTGTTCACTACTGAAAGAACTCCACGTTTGGTGAATGGCTTGTCTGCATGACTGACCTGAAAGATGAATGAATCCTTCCGCAAGTCCCACCGCAATCCTAAGCTTCTTTGAACAGGCGGGTTGTCGAGACTCAGGTTCAAGTCTCTGAATTCCACAGCATGGTCGCTAGGGTGGAAAGGCTTCCATGTGTTACACCCGGTCCCAGCGCTGCCTCTGCACTCCGTTCTGCTCACTCACCTGTTCCTCGGGCTGTCCCTCTGCGGCGGTCTGTGCGTGGGCTGGGGTCTCCTGTCCCATCTGCTCTCCGGCGTCCTGAGTCCTTCTCCACTTCCTGGCACGCTGCTGGCAGGCCTCCAGACAGTCGGCTTAGGACGCGAGGCCGCGCCCACTGCCTCTCTTAAAGGGGCAGCGTGCATCTTTTGAAATAGCTAATTATCCAATGGCTGCGCACTCAATACTATATCTGGTCACTCCACCATTAGGGGAGTGCCGGAGCAACGTGTTCTATCATTGCTACATCCGGTTCTGTGCCTGTTCTGTCTGCGCTGCGTCTGCAGTCTCTGTGCTTCGCTGATACTGTTTGTCTCCTCAGATCATTGCTAACCCGTATCTGGCTAATCTGGACAATCTCGGCTATTACTGGCGCAAGTGTCATCCCGTTCCGCCATCAGCCATCCGTACCCGTGGACTGTGACAAGGTCACTGAAGCCAGCCTTCTACCATCCGTTCTGGACCAGGACCTTACCCTTCTCCGTCAAGAACTTTCCACGGACTCTGTAAATACTTGTTACCCTTTTGGTCCCTCTGGGACAGCTGCCACGTGTCCGGGGTCTAACTGGAGGTAGCACCTGTGTCCTCCGGGTATTCCATTCTGGTCCTGTTCGAGGGGCCTTACTACGGGTACCCGGGGCTACTAGTCATGCCCCCTTCGGAGCCCCCCGGACCGCGGTCTCGAGGTTCCACATTAAAAAATAAAAACGAATGTGAACTTCACCACCTCTGCCTCCGCTTCCATTCGTTACAGATTGCTCCGGCCATGGAACCCGCTGGATCCCAGAGACCTCCGACCACGGATCTGTGCCAGGAGGTGGCCCGTTTGGGAGTTCAACAGGACAAGATCACGACTTATCTACACAGTTTGTCTACCCGCATGGATTCCCTAGGGTCCTCGTCTGCACCTGACTCTTCTATCAATAATCAGGTACCAGTTCCCATGGCAAATCAAGGTCCCCGTCTGGCGGCTCCTACCCGTTTCCAGGGTGATCCTACTCTGTGTCGGGGTTTCCTCAATCAGTGCACTCTACACTTCGAAATCTTGGGGCATATGTTTGCTTCTGACCGAGCCAAGGTGGGCTTCATCATGTCACACCTGGGAGGAGAAGCCCTCGCCTGGCTAAACCCGCTATGGGAGAGAGGGGATCCGGTGGTTAACGATCTTCAATCTTTCCTAGAGGCTTTTCGCAGGACTTTCGATGAACCTGGTCGTACCACTTCGACTGCATCAGCTCTGCTCCGCCTGCGCCAAGGTACTCTCACGGTAGCTCAGTATGCTGTTAAATTCCGCACCCTCTCGTCTGAATTGTCGTGGAACAATGAGGCTTTGGTTGCTAACTTCTGGGAAGGCCTATCCAGAAGAATCAAGGATGAGCTGGCGGGACGGGACAGACCTACTCTCTTGGAAGAGCTAATATCCTTGGCAACCCGAATTGACCTGCGTTTTCAGGAGCGCTCCATGGAGATCAAGCGGGACAAAAAGGTCCTATCACCTGGACTCTAGTTTGTACAAAACAGGTACTTCACCCTCCGCCTCCGAGGCCATGGAGGTGGACCATGTAAGTTTGGCCACCCGCCGCCGGGAGGCACGTCGCAAGGAGGGAAGTTGTTACTACTGCGGTAGTTCTGAACATTTGATTCATTTCTGTCCTAAAAAGTTGGGAAACTCCAGTGCCTATGTCCGGTAGGAGGGGCCAACCTAGGTAAAGAGCAGTCCTCTCCCTCTTTACACATCTCTGTTACCGTGTCCTATGGAGCAATAAAATTCTCTGAACACTGTCTACTGGATTCTGGAGCTGCAGGGAACTTCATCCACCAGGCGGTTGTGGATCATTACCGCTTACCAGTCCAGCGTCTTCCTGATCCGTTACAGGTGTCCGCCGTGGATGGCAAACCGCTGACCGAGCCCGTCCAGTTTCAAACCGAGTTGGTGGAACTCCGGGTAGGTCTAATGCATACTGAACGAATGCGATTTTATGTATATCCTGGTTTATCCCATCCCATGCTTCTAGGTTTACCTTGGCTCCAGATGCATGAACCAGTCCTTAATTGGAAAACTGGAGAAGTTCTGCGTTGGGGAGATACCTGCATGAATCGTTGCTTAACCCGGATTCAACCTGTTTTGCCTCCAGTCCAGCCTGATACCCTGCCAGGGTTACCTTCCGCCTATTGGTCCTTCTCTGACGTCTTTGGGAAAAAAGAGGCTGAGAGACTACCTCCACACAGGTCGTATGACTGTCAGATAGAGCTTCTTCCAGGAGCATCACCCCCTCACGGGAGAGTTTATCCTCTTTCACAGGCAGAGACTCAGGCCATGTCGGACTACATTCAAGAGAATTTGGCTAGAGGATTTATCCGAAAGTCATCGTCACCGGCAGGAGCTGGATTCTTCTTTGTAAAGAAAAAGGACGGATCCTTGCGGCCCTGCATTGACTATCGGGATCTAAATCAAATCACGGTAAAAAACAGGTATCCATTGCCTCTTATTTCAGAGCTGTTTGATCGTCTCCGAGGTACCAAGATCTTCACCAAATTGGACCTCAGAGGGGCCTACAACCAGATCCGAATCAGAGAGGGAGACGAATGGAAAACAGCCTTCAACACCCGTGACGGCCACTATGAATACCTGGTAATGCCATTTGGCCTAAGCAATGCACCTGCGGTTTTTCAGGAATTTGTTAATGACATTTTCAGGGACTTGCTCTATACTTGTGTCGTGGTTTACCTGGACGATATTTTGATTTTTTCTGCTGACTTGACGTCACACCGGAGGCAAGTACGCCTGGTCTTACAAAGACTGAGAGAGAACAGGCTCTATGCCAAATATGAGAAATGCCTCTTTGAGCAGTCCTCTTTGCCTTTCCTTGGGTACATTGTATCTTCCACAGGATTAAAGATGGATCCGGAGAAGTTGTCTGCAGTTCTCAACTGGCCTCGTCCGTCTGGGCTAAAAGCCATACAAAGGTTACTCGGATTCGCCAATTACTACCGGCAATTCATTCCACACTTTTCCACCCGAGTGGCTCCAATCACAGCCTTAACCCGGAAAGGTGTAAACTCTAAGGAATGGTCCTCCGAGGCAGAAGAGGCCTTTGTTTCTCTCAAGAAAGCCTTCGCTTCCGCACCCGTTCTCCATCGTCCTAATTCAAGTGAGCAATTTTTTCTTGAAGTTGACGCTTCTTCCATAGGTGCAGGAGCAGTTCTGACCCAGAAGTCGTCTACCGGGCGGATGATCTCGTGTGGTTTTTTTTCCAAGGTTTTTTCTCCTGCAGAAAGGAACTACTCTGTCGGTGATCGCGAACTGTTGGCCATCAAATTGGCTCTGGAAGAATGGAGACATCTTCTTGAAGGAGCTCATCACCAGGTAATCATATTCACCGACCATAAAAACCTTGCCTATCTCCAATCTGCTTTAAGACTGAATCCCCGTCAGGCCCGTTGGGCATTATTTTTTGCCCGTTTCAATTTTGTACTTCATTTCCGTCCAGCTGACAAGAACATCAAGGCAGACGCACTCTCTAGGGCTTTCTTGCCTCCTGAACTGGAGGAGGAACCTCAGCACATTATTGAACCTTCTAGGTTAGTCTCTGTTGCCTCCACTGATCTGGCCCGGCTTCCTCCTGGGAAGACTTTCGTGTCTGCTTCTGACCGTACTCGTGTTCTGCGCTGGGGTCATTCTTCTAAGTTGGCTGGCCATGCTGGTCAGAAAAAGACGCAGCAACTCATCTCCCGATATTACTGGTGGCCTACCATGGTCAAGGATATCCAGGAGTTCGTCGCAGCATGTCCTTCATGTGCTCGTAACAAAACTGTTAAACATCTACCAGCCGGCAGGCTTCTGCCTCTTCCGATTCCGTCCGCTCCCTGGCAGCACATCGCGATGGATTTCATCACGGATCTTCCCATCTCTTCTGGCTGCTCAGTGGTATGGATTGTGGTGGACCGCTTCTCTAAAATGGCTCACTTCGTTCCGCTATCTGGCCTCCCGTCTGCTCCAGAACTGGCCACTCACTTCATCCAGCACATCTTTCGTCTACATGGATTTCCTCTCCACATCGTGTCTGACAGGGGCGTCCAGTTCACCTCTAAGTTCTGGAGAGGACTCTGTAAAATGGTAAAAATTGAACTAGATTTTTCTTCTGCATATCATCCCCAGTCTAATGGGCAAGTGGAGAGGATCAATCAAATCCTGGCTGGATACCTGCGTCACTTTGTCAATGCTCATCATAATGACTGGGTAGAATTACTGCCCTGGGCGGAATTCTCCTACAACAATCAAGTAAGTGAATCTTCTGGAAAGTCTCCCTTTCAGATTGTGTTTGGACTGCAACCCGGAATTCCTCTTCCTGTCTCGGGATTGTCGGATGTTCCGGCAGTCGATACCTTGTCAAAGAATTTCTCGGACATTTGGAGAGAGACCAGGTCGGCTTTGGAGAAAGCTTCTCAACGTATGAAAACGCATGCGGACAAAAGACGTTTGGAGGCTCCCATCTTTCGTCCAGGAGACAAGGTATGGCTCTCCTCCAAGTACATCCGTCTGAAGTTACCATCGTACAAATTGGGTCCTCGTTTCATTGGTCCCTTTGAAGTTTTGAGACAGATCAACCCGGTCTCTTATAAACTGAAATTGCCTAATTCTCTAAGAGTACCTAACTCCTTTCATGTTTCCCTCCTCAAACCAGTAGTGTTGAGTTCCTTTTTTAAGGACCCGGGTACCACTCCTGATCCGGTCTCTGAGGATGATGTTTTTGAGGTAAAACATATCTTGGCCTCTAAGCGAGTAAGAGGTAGGATCTATTACCTGGTGGACTGGAGGGGTTTTGGTCCTGAGGAGAGGTCTTGGGAGCCTAAAGAGAACATCCAGGCCCCTCTTTTTCTTAAAAGATTTCACGCAGGCTTGAAAAAGAGGGGGAGTAAAGAGGGGGATACTGTTACACACCGGTCCCAGCGCTGCCTCTGCACTCTGTTCTGCTCACTCACCTGTTCCTCGGGCTGTCCCTCTGCGGCGGTCTGTGCGTGGGCTGGGGTCTCCTGTCCCATCTGCTCTCCGGCGTCCTGAGTCCTTCTCCACTTCCTGGCACGCTGCTGGCAGGCCTCCAGTCGGCTTAGGACGCGAGGCCGCGCCCACCGCCTCTCTTAAAGGGGCAGCGTGCATCTTTTGAAATAGCTAATTATCCAATGGCTGCGCACTCAGTACTATATCTGGTCACTCCACCATTAGGGGAGTGCCGGAGCAACGTGTTCTATCATTGGTACATCCGGTTCTGTGCCTGTTCTGTCTGCGCTGCGTCTGCAGTCTCTGTGCTTCGCTGATACTGTTTGTCTCCTCAGATCATTGCTAACCCGTATCTGGCTAATCTGGACAATCTCGGCTATTACTGGCACAAGTGTCATCCCGTTCCGCCATCAGCCATCCGTACCCGTGGACTGTGACAAGGTCACTGAAGCCAGCCTTCTACCATCCGTTCTGGACCAGGACCTTACCCTTCTCCGTCAAGAACTTTCCACGGACTCTGTAAATACTTGTTACCCTTTTGGTCCCTCTGGGACAGCTGCCACGTGTCCGGGGTCTAACGAGGTAGCACCTGTGTCCTCCGGGTATTCCATTCTGGTCCTGTTCGAGGGGCCTTACTACGGGTACCCGGGGCTCACTAGTTACGCCCCTTTCGGAGCCCCCGGACCGCGGTCTCGAGGTTCCACATTAAAAAATAAAAACGAATGTGAACTTCACCACCTCTGCCTCCGCTTCCATTCGTTACACCATGACGGCAGTGCTGTTGGATGCGATTTTGTGTAGTCTCAGATTGGCCTTGGAAAGCATACCTAGTGTCCTTTTTAGCAGATCGATGGCCTCTTCAGCCGTGGTGAAGGACTTTAGGCCGTCGTCCACATAGAAATCTCTTTCTACGAAGTTTCTTGCATCCTTCCCATACTCTGATTCACAATCGAAGGCTGTCCTATGTAACCATATGAAGCAACCACCGGTGAAGGACTATTGCCAAACACATGTACTTTCATGCGGTATTCTGTCACTTCCTGCTTGGTATCATTGTCTCTGTGCCATAGAAACCGAAGGTAATTTCTGTGGTCTTCTCTTACTACAAAACAATGAAACATCTGTTCTATATCAGCGGTGATGGCAACCGGCTCCTTCCTGAACCTCATGAGCACTCCTACAAGGTTATTAGTCAAGTTGGGACCAGTGAGGAGGACGTCATTCAGGGATATGCCTTGATATTTGGCACTTGAGTCGAACACCACTCTGATCTGTTTGGGTTTCTGCGGGTGATAAATTCCAAAAGAGGGTAGATACCAGCATTCTTCATCCTCTAGCAATGGTGGAGCTAGTTCCGCGTGGTCATTGTGAAAGATTCTTTCCATAAAGGCCACAAAGTGATCTTTCATTTCAGGCTTGTTTCGGAATGTTCGTTGGAGTGAGTAGAATCTGGATAGAGCCTGCTCCCGGTTGTTAGGGAGTCTAGCTCTTGTATCTCGAAATGGCAGGGGTGCGATCCAATGGTTAGACTCGCCCTTGAAGAATCCACTATCCATTATTTTCATAAACTCCTTGTCTTCTATAGATAGAGCTATTTTGTCATCTTCACGTGTTGTGCAGAACACAGATTTTCCTATGTCATCATAGGCAGTAGGAACAATGTCGTACTCCTGAATGGTGTTGATAAACTTCTCCTTCACCTCGTAATGATGAGGACATGGTTTGAAGTGAGTTGTGCGACTATTGTTTAGCACATAGGTTTGAAGGAGTTTACCCTGGATGGTTTGTGGCATTTTTCCATGCATACATCACCCATAATCACCCAGCCTAGGTCGAGTCTTTGTGCATATGGGGCATCATCTGGACCATTGCATTGTTGACGTACCTTATGGACCCTCAGGATATCCCTTCCGAGCAGGATCAGGATGTCAGCATTCGTATCTATAGGAGGAATTTCTTTAGCTAGGTGCTTTAAATGGGAATGGTGAAGTGCAGCCTTTGGAGTGGGAATCTCCTGTCTTTCATCAGGTATATGGTCACACTCAATTATTGTCGGCAAGGGTATAGGCATGTTCTCTTTGATTGGAGAGATAACATACCCAATGGCTCTTCTGCCAAATGTCTCTACCCGACCGGAGCAGGTATTGAGAGTGTATGGTGTTGCTGGTCCTTGTATGCCGAAGATGTCAAAGAATTTGGGCTTTGCTAGAGACCTGTTGCTTTGCTCGTCTATGATGGCGTACATCCTAGTGGCTTTCTCAGGTTGCCCTCAGGATACACTTTGACAAGACATACCTTGGCACAACACTTGGGGCTGCTTTCTTCTCCACATACTTCCATGCACGAAGAGGATACAGCAGTTTTAGTTGGCTCATGGCCTTGTGGCTCCCCGCCATACCTTGACTCGGGCTTAGATACTGAAGGTTGAGCATTGTCTTCAGATGTATTTGGATGCATAGCTGTCACATGCTCATTGCTACTGCATTCAGCACACTTAACAATAGTTTTGCAGTCTTTAGCGATGTGGAATGAGGAGGCACAACACTTGTAGCATATTCCAAGCTCCTTGAGGATGTCTTTGCGCTCCTGCACGGGTTTTGCTCTGAGCCCACGGCATTCTCTCAAGGAATGAGGACTTCTATGGATAGGGCACATAAGACTGAGATTCTTTGCATTGCCTAGAGGGAAGCCTTGCTTAGTAAATGACGATGTTGCAAGTGGAATGTCTGTCTTTCTCACAGATACCGTCCCTTTGAAGTCTTTATATTCACTCGTTGTTTTACCTTGCTTTGAGAATGATGATGAACAGGTCAAAGCAGATTCGGCAAAGTCAAAGCTGGGATCATTTTTCATCTGAGCTTGGTCGCTGATAAACCTGGCAAAATAAGAAAAAGATGGAAAAGACACTTTATGCTCTCTCTTGTACCTTGATCCCAAGTCTGCCCATTTGTCTTGCATGCCGTGTGGTAGCTTAGTGACCACCGGGTTCACACCATGTGCGGTGTCTAGGTAGCTCAGTCCTGGAAGACAAGGGTCTAGTTTGGCTAACTCCAATTCCTTCAGCAGATCACTTAGATCCTGCAGTTTGCGATTGTCTTTGTTAGTTATCTTTGGGAAGTTTTGCAGTTTCCTAAATAATGCGCTTTCTATAGCTTCCGCGCTGCCATAGGTTTGCTCCAGCCTCTCCCATGCTGCAGTGAGACCCGCATCTGAATGGCCAACATGGATAGCTCTTAATGTTCTGATGCGCTCTGTTATTCTGGGCCTAGCCAATTGACAAGCAAGTCCAGTTGTTCCTTGGCGGTAAGGTTAAGACCTGTGACTACAGCTTCAAAGGTTGATTTCCAGGATCTATAGTTTTCAGCAGAGTCATCAAACTTTGAGAGACTACTGTTTACTAGTTCCCTGCGTATCATATATTTGGCAAACTCTGACATGTCTGTGTTCTCGTTCCTTGTTGCAAGAGTGACTTGTGGTACCTCTGAGGAGTGTAAGTCCCTTGGCGTGTAAGGATGAGACACTTGAGGCCAGAATGATGTTGCACGAGGGTTTAGGTGTAGTTTAGTCTCTGGAGGGTCTGCTTGTCGTAGCTGAAACTGTGGGTTGGTGCTGAAAGTTACCTTGTCACTATTTGGCAGTAGAATCTGTGGCTGGGCAGGAGCGTCTATGTGGTTGGTTGGGAGAAGTACCGGTGTGTGAGGGTTTAAGGCTTCTGACTCGTGATTTAGGTCATAATTAGCAGGATGTGTGGATGTTTGGTGTTTTAACACGTAATCCTTGGTACGTATAGCCGGATCTTCTATTTCTTCTAGGGAAGGACAGTCTAAGGCGGTCTCGTCAGCTACTGCTTGCTCAAACACATTCAATTTAGCCATGGCAGCAGCTTCTTCCTTTTCTGTTTGGAGGATTTTCATCTGGGCCGCTATCTCTGCTTCCTTCCTAGCAAATGAACTCCTTACTCTGGCTTCTTCTGCATCAGCACGGATTTCTATTAGCTTCTCAGATAATGTCGATCTTTTGGAACGAGAAGATCTGGAGGATCGAGATGTGATTTTAGTTGAAGTCGATCGCTGTGACCTCACTTCTTGCAGGTGTGTGATGCGGCACTCTGCCTTGTCTTTGGCATCTTGCACGATAGCATTGTTTCTTTGGAGTAAGGTCTTTCGCTCAGTTAACTCTGCTAAGGCATCGTCCATATCAGAATTACCCAGAAATGTGGCATACTTTGTGGATAGCCGCTGATAGCAATCATAGGCTTCAGATAACCGATGCAAAGCTGTGGTTAGGTCTGCTGTGTTATTCTTATGGCGTGAAATAGCTGCAATATACCGCTCGGTTCTTTCCCATAAGATACTCAGGTTATTGAGGAACTCATCTCTAGTTGCCTCAAAGTTCTCTCTGACCTTTTGCGTGGGTTTATTTGTGCGCTTAGGTCGAACACTTTGTTCAGGGATTAGCATAGAGTCTGCTTCTCGTGCGTCTGTGTTGTCTGAGACGTGATGCCTATAGAACGAATGCTGACATCCCTGATCCTGCTCGGAAGGGTACCTAGTGTCCATAAGGTACGTCAACAATGCAATGTTCCAGATGAATGCCCATATGCACAAAACTCGACCTAGGCTGGGTGATTATGGGGGATGAATGCATGGAAAAAATGCCACAAACCATCCAGTGTAAACTCATCAAAACCTAAGTGCTAAACAATAGTCCACAACTCTCTTCAAAACCATGTCCTCATCATTACGAGGTGAAGGAGAAGTTTATCAACACCATTCAGGATACTGACATTGTTCCTACTGCCTAAGAATGACATAGGAAAAATCTGTGTTCTGCACAACACGTGAAGATTACCAAAATAGCTCTATCTATAGAAGACAAGGAGTTTATGAAAATAATGGATAGTGGATCTTCAAGGGCGATCTAACCATTGGAATCCACCCCTCCCATTTTCAGATACAATAGCTAGACTCCCTAACAACGGACAGGCTCTAGTCCATGATTCTACTCACTCCAACGAACATTCCGAACAAGCCTGAAATGAAGATCACTTTGTGGCCTTTATGAAAGAATCTTTCACAACGACCACGCGGAACTAGCTCCACCATTGCTAGATGATGAAGAATGCTGGTATCTACCCTCTTTTGGAATTTATCACCCGCAGACCCCAAACAGATCAAGTTGGTGTTCGACTCAAGTGCCAAATATCAAGGCAATCCCTGAATGACCGTCCTCCTCACTGGTCCAACTTGACTAATAAACCTTGTAGGAAGTGGCTCATGAGGTTCAGGAAGGAGCCGGTTGCCAATCACCTGCTGATATAGAACAGAGTGTTTCCATAGTTTTGTTAGTTAAGAGAAGGACCACAGAAATTTACTTCGTTTCTATGGCACAGAGACAATGATACCAAGCAGGAGTGACATTTTAATACCGCATGAAAGTACATGTGTTTTGGCATAGTCCTTCACCGGTGTTTGCTTCAATATGGTTACATAGGACAGCCCTTCGGATTGTGAAATCAGAGTATGTGAAGGATGCAAGAAACTTCGTAGAAAATATTTCTAGTGTGGACGACGGCCAAAAGTCCTTCACCACGGCTGAAGAGGCCATCGATCTGCTAAAAAGGACACTAGGTATCTTCCAAGGCCAATCTGAGACTACACAAAATCGCATCAACAGCACTGCCGGTCATGGTGTAACGAATGGAAGCGGAGGCAGAGGTGGTGAAGTTCCCATTCGTTTTTTATTTTTTAATGTGGAACCTCGAGACCGCGGTCCGGGGGGCTCCGAAAGGGCGTAACTATAGAGACCCGGGTACCGTATAAAGGCCCTCGAACAGGACCAGATTGGAATACCCGGAGGACCAGGTGCTACCTCGTTTAGACCCGGACACGGCAGCCTGTCCAGAGGGAACCAAAGGGTTAACAAGTATATTTACAGAGGTCCGTGTAAAGTTCTTGACGAGAAGGGTATGGTCCTGGAGTCGCGGAACAGATGGTATGAAGGCTGGCTCAGTGACCTTGTCACAGTCCACGGTACGGATGGCTGATGCGGACGGGATGACACTTGTGCCAGTAATAGCCGAGATTGTCCAGATTAGCCAGATACGGGTTAGTCAATGATCTGAGGATACAAACGTTTATCAGCTAAGCAAGGAGACTGCAGACGCAGAGCAGACAGAACAGGACACAGAACCGATGTACCAATGATAGAACACGTTGCTCCGGCACTCTCCTAATGTGGAGTTGACCAGATATAGTACTGAGTGCGCAGCCATTGGATAATTAGCTATTTTCAAATGCACTGCTGCCCTTTAAGAGAGGCGTGGCCGGCCTCGTCGTCCTAAGCCGACTGGATGCCTGCCAGCATCGAGCCAGGAAGTGAGAAGGACCAGGACGCCGGAAGCAGATGGGACAGGAAGACCCCAGCCCACGCACAGACCGCCGCATAGTGACAGCCCGAGAACAGGTGAGTGAGCAGAAACAGAGTGCAGAGGCAGCGATGGACCGGGTGTAACAGTATACCCCCTCTTTAACTCCCCCTCGTTTTTCAAGCCTGCGGTAGAAATATTTTAAGAAAAAGAGGGGCCTGGATGTTCTCGTTTAGGCTCCCATACATCTCCTCAGTGACCAAAACCCCTCCAGTCCCACCAGGTAATAAGATCCTACCTCTTACTACGCTTAGAGGCCAAGATATGTTTTTACTCAAAAACATCATCTCAGAGACCGGATCAGGAGTGGGTACCCGGTCCTAAAAAGGAACTCAACACTACTGTTTGAGGAGGGAAACATGAAAGGAGTAGGTACTCTTTAGAGAATTAGGCAATTTCAGTTTAAAAGAGACCGGGTTTGAATCTGTCTCAAAACTTCAAAAGGGACAAATGAACGAGGACCCATTTGTACGATAGGTAACTTCAGACGGATGTACTTGGAGGAGAGCCAACTTGTCCCTC
Organism: Oophaga sylvatica; assembly: GCA_033576555.1. Taxonomy (NCBI): domain Eukaryota; kingdom Metazoa; phylum Chordata; class Amphibia; order Anura; family Dendrobatidae; genus Oophaga; species Oophaga sylvatica. Next base: position 311,189,252 of record JARQOD010000001.1, read on the forward strand.
CTGACGAAAGATGGGACCTCCAAACAGTCTTTGTCCGCATGCTTTTCATACGTTGGAAGCTTTTCACCAAAGCCGACCTGGTCTCTCTCCAAATGTCCGAGAAATTCTTTGACAATGTATCGACTGCCGTAACATCCGACAATCCCTGAGACAGGAAGAGAATTCCGGTTGCAGTCCAAACACAAACGGAAAGGGAAGACTTTCCAGAAGAATTCACTTACTTGATTGTTGTAGGAGAATTCCGCCCAGGGCAGTAATTCTACCAGTCATTATGATGAGCTTTGACAAAGTGACGCAGGTATCCAGCAGGATTTGATTGATCCTCTCCACTTCCCATAAGACTGGGATGATATGCAGTAGAAAAATCTAGTTCAATTTTTACCATTTAACAGAGTACCACTCCAGAACATAGAGGTGAACTGGACGCCCTGTCAGACACTATGTGGAGAGAACCATGTAGACGTAAAGATGTCTGGATACGGAGTGGCCAGTTCTGTAGCATGACGGAGGCCAGATAGCGGAACAAGTGAGCATTTTAGAGAAGCTGTCCACCACAATCCATACCCACTGAGCAGCCAGAAGAGATGGGAAGATCCGTGATTAAATCCATCGCGATGTGCTGCCAGGGAGCGGACGGAATCGGAAGAGGCAGAAGCCTCCGCTGGTATGACTAACCATTTTGTTTACGAGCACAGAAGACCTGCTGCGACGAACTCCTGATATCTTGACCATGGTAGGCCACCAAAATACTGGAGATGGAGTTGCTGCGTCTTTTCTGACTCAGCATGGCCGCCAACTAGAAGACTGACCCCAGCGCAGACACGAGTACTGGGTCAGAGCAGACCAACGAAAGTCTCCCGGAGAAGCCGGGCCAGATCAGTGGAGGCAACAGAGACTAACCTTAGAAGGTTCAATATATGTGCTGAGTTCCTCCTCCAGTTCAGGAGGCAAGAAACCCTAGAGAGGCGTCTGCCTTGATGTTCTTGTCACTGGACGGAATGAAGTACAAAATGAAACGGGCAAAAATAATGCCCAACGGGCCTGACGGGGATTCAGTCTTAAAGTCAAAATAGGAGATAGGCAAGGTGTTTTTATGGTCGGTGAATTGATTACCTGGTGTATGAGCTTCCTTCAAGAAGATTCTCCATTCTTCCAGAGCCAATTTGATGGCCAACATTCGCGATCACCGTACAGAGTAGTTCCTTTTGCAGGAGAAAAAAACCTGAAAAAAAACCCCACGAGATCATCCGCCCTTGAGACTACTTCTGAGGACAGAACTGCTCCGGCAACCTATGAAGAAGCTTCACTTCAAGAAAAAATTGCTCATCATGAAATTAGGACGATGGAGAACGGGTGCGGAAGCGAAGCTTTCTTGAGAGAAACAAAGGCCTCATCTGCCTCGAGGACCCTTCCTTAGAGGTTTACACCTTTCCGGGTTAGAGGCTGTGATTTGGAGCCACTCGGTTATGGGGGGGAAGGGGGGGGTGGAAAAGTTGGAATGAATTGCGGTATTATTAGTGCGAATACTGAGGACCTTTGTATGGCTTATAAGGCCCCAGACGGAACAGGCAGTTGAGAAACTGCAGACAACTATCTCCGTATCCATCTTTAATCCCTGTGGAAGATACAAGTTACCCAAGGAAAGGCAAATAGGACTGCTCAAAGAAGGCATTCTCATTATTTTGGCATAGTATCCTGTTCTCTCTCAGTCTTTTGTAAGACCAGGCGTACTTGCTCCGGTGTGACGTCAAGTCAGCAGAAAAAATCACCAAAATACTCGTCCAGGTTAATAAACCCCAACTAACCCCCCCACCAAAAAAGTTAAATAAGAAGGGGCAAAAGTGGGGTTTCCCCTGAAAAAAAATGGGTGTTCCCCCCCCAAATTTAACAAAAAAATTTTTTATCGCCCCCCTTTGAAAAAAAAACCCGACAAACAAGGTTTGGGGGGGGAGGCAAAAAAAAAAAATTTTTGGGCCCCTTTTAGGCCCCCCCCCCAAAAAAAAAAATGGGCCCACCATACCAGGTATTCATATGGCCGCACGGGTGTTGAAGGCTGTTCCATCGTCTCCCTCTCTGATTCGGATCTGTTGTAGGCCGCCTCTGAGTCCATTTTGGTGAAGATCTGTACCTCGGAGACATCAAACAGCTCTGAAAAAGAGGGCAATGGATACCTGTTTTTACCGTGATTTGATTTAGATCCGCGATAGTCAATGCAGTGGCCGCAAGGATCCGTCCTTTTTCTTTACAAAGAAGAATCCAGCTCCTGCCGGTGACGATGACTTTCGATAAATCCTCTAGCCAAATTCTCTTGAATGTAATCCACATGGCCTGAGTCCTCTTGCCCTGTGAAAGAGGATAAACTCTCCCGTGAGGGGTGATGCTCACTGGAAGAAGCTCTATATGACAGTCAATACGACCTGTGTGGAGGTAGTCTCTCAGCCTCTTTTTTCCCAAAGACGTCAGAGAAGGACCTAATAGTCGGAGTAACCCCTGGCAGGGTATCAGGCCAGGACTGGAGGCAAAAACAGGTTGAATCCGGGGTTAAGCCAACGATTCATCAGGGTATCTCCACGCAGAAGCTTCTCCATTTCCAATTAAGGACTGTTTCATGCATCTCGGAAGGAGTCTAATCAGTGGTGGGGTGATGCGGGGAAGGGGGGAAGCGGAAAAAAGGGGGGTTTAGTCGAAAAAGGGTAAATGTCAAACATTGTGATAATTAACGTCTAGCGGTGGAGGAAAAGCTGAAAAAAACAAGCGAGGTATTGTGGGGTATAAGAAGGATAAAGGGGGGAAGGCCACGCAACGGGGGGGGAAAAAATGAAAAAAAAAAAAAAAAAGGGACGTCGGAAAAAAAAAAAGAAAAAAGAGGAATACTACGACGTTTAGGATGAAAAAAGTGTACTGGAAAAGGAAATGTTGAGAAAGAAAAAAAATCTTTGTTTTCCTTAGTTTATTTTGGTTGTTTGCTAAGACTTAATACCGACACTTTTTTCCCCCGGTATCCCCCAGAAAAAAAACGCCCCCCCCCCCCCCCCCGCCCCTTTTGTTTTGCTTTTTGTTTTTCCCCCCCCCTCCCCCCCCCCCCACTCCCCCCCCCTATGACTCTGACTGAAACACCAACCACAAAATTAACGGTTTTAACGTACTCCCTCCCCCCCCCCCCCTTTAAACAACATAGACTCCTGGTTTAGTCTCCCCTTTTTCCCCCCTGATTCCCCCCTTTTCTTTCCCACGTTAGTTTGGTTCCCCCCCCCTTGCCCCCCCCCCCCCCCCCCCCTGTTGTGTCCCCTCCCTCACAAATTTCGTACTCACCGTCATACAACAACTCTCCCCCCCCCCCCCCCCCTGGTTTCCTTCCCCCCCCCTTTTTAGGCTCCGGTCACCCCCCCCCCCTCCGCGAATAACACGTACTTCCCCCCCTGTGCCCTCACCTCCCCCTTTCCTTTTTTCCCCTTTACAATAAAGTATAGTACTTCCCCCCCCCGCCTTGTAATTAGATAAAAACGGCTATATTTTTATTATTTCTTGTTTCCCCCCCCGCCAAACCAGTCAAATGATAAACCCAAAATCATGACCTCCCCCTTTCCCATCTTTCCCTCCCCCCGTTTTTCCGCCCCCCCTTTGTTTTGTTGGATGTTATTGATCCTAACGTTGTCTCCCCCCCCCCCATGGTTTGATCCCCTTTGTTCACTTCCCCTCCCCCCCCCTCCCGGATTTGGGGTTGTGTTTGGTTTAGTTTTCAAATAAAGTTGTTTTGTTCTTTTATGGCTTTCTGTTGAGCCACGAGACAACAATCCGCCAGGGAAGGTTGATAAACCATGATAAACAAAAAAACTAATAACCTAATAACCTTCAGCAATATACCAACCCGTGGATTACCACCACCTCGGGTTATTGAAATGGACGGCTCTTACAGCGTTTGCCATCCACGGCGACACAGTTAACGGATCAGCAAAGCTGTCAGACTGGAAAGCGGTAATGAACCACAACCGCCTGGAGGCAAGAAGTTATCCCTGCAGCTCCATAACCAGTAACATTGGATCAGAGAAAATTATTGCTCCATAGGACACGGTAACAGAGATGTGTAAAGAGAAGGGAGAGTGACTGCACTTTACCTAGGTTGGCCCCTCCTTTCGGACAATAGGCACTGGAGATTCCCACTTTTTAAGGACAGAAAATGAATCAAATGTTCAGAACTACTGCAGTAAGTAAACTACTTCCCTCCTTGCGACGTGCTCCCGGCGCGGGATGGCCGAAACTTACATGGCCACCTCCATGGCCTCGGAGGCGGAGGGTGGAATACTTTTGTACAAACTAGAGTCCAGGGATAGGACCTTTTTGTCCCGCTTGATCTCCATGGAGCGCGTCCTGAAACGCAGGTCAATTCGGGTTTGCAAGGATATTAGCATCTTTCCAAGAGAGCAGGTCAGTCCGTCCCGCCAGCTCATCCTGATTCTCTGGTATAATGCCTTCCCAGGAAAGGTTAGCAACCAAAGCTCATATGTTCCACGACAATCCAGACCGAAGGGTGGCGGAAATTACACATACTGAGCTACGTGAGAGTACCTGGCGCAGGCTGAGCAGAGCTGATGCAGTCAAAGTGGTAACGACCAGGTTTTCATCGAAATTCTGCGAAAAGCCTCTAGGAAAGATTGAAGATCGTTAACCACCGGATCCCCTCTCTCCCATAGCGGTTTAGCCAGGCGAGGGCTTCTCCCTCCCAGGTGTGACATGATGAAAGCCCACCATGGCTCGGTCAGAAGGCAAACATATGCCCCAAGATTTCGAAGTGTAGAGTGCACTGATTGGAGGAAACCCCGACACAGTAGTAGGAATCACCCTGGAAACGGTAGGAACCGCCAGACGGGACCTTGATTTGCCATGGAACTGGAACCTGATTATTGATATAAGAGTCAGGTGCAGACGAGGACCCATAGGAATCCATGTCGGGTAGACAAATGGTGTAGATAATGCGTGATACTTGTCCTGTTTGAACCCCAAACGGGCAACTCCTGCACAGATCCGGTCGGAGGTCTCTTGTATCCAGCGGGTTCCATGGCCGAGCAATCTGTAACGAATGGAAGCGAGCAAGGTGGTGAAGTTCACATTCGTTTTTATTTTTTAATGTGGAAACCTCGAGACCGCGCCGGGGGGCTCGAAGGGGGCATGACTATAGCCCCGGGTACCACCGTAGTAAGGCCCCTCGATACATGACCAGATGAAAATACCGGAGGACACAGGTGCTACTCCAGTTAGACCCGGACACGGGCAGCCGTCCCAGAGGGAACCAAAGGGTAACAGTAGTTACAGAGTCCCCGTGGAAAGTTTGACGGAGAAGGGTAAGTCTGGTCCAGAACGGATGTTAGAAGGCTGGCTTCAGTGACCATGTCACAGTCCACGGTTTTACGGATGGCTGATGGCGGAACGGGAATGACACTTGCGGCCAGTAATAGCCGAGATTGTCCCAGATTAGACCAAAACGGGTTAGCAATGACTGAGGAGACAAACAGATCAGCGAAGCACAGAGAACTGCAGACGCAGCGCAGGACAGACAGCACAGAACCGGATGAAGCAATGAATAAACACTTGCCCCGGCACTCCCCCAATGTGAGTGACCGATAAGTATGGAGGAGCAGCATTGGATATAATATAGCTATTTCAAAAGATGCACGCTGCCCCATTAAGAGAGCAGTGAGGCGCGGCCTTCGCGTCCCTAAGCGACTGTCCCTGGAGGCCTGCCAGCAGCGGCCGAAGTGGGAGAAGGACTCAGGACGCCGAGAGCATATGGGACAGGAAGACCCCAGCCCCACGCACAGACCGCCGCAGAGGGACAGCCCGAGGAACAGGTGAGTGAGCAGAATCGGAGTGCAGACAGCGCTGGGACCGGGTGTAACACATGGAAGCCTTTCCACCCCTAGCGACCATGCTGTGGAATTCAGAGACTTGAACCTGAGTTCTCGACAACCCGCCTGTTCAAAGAGCTTAGGATTGCGGTGGGACTTGCGGAAGGTTATTCATTCAGTCTTTCAGTCAGACATGCAGACAAGCCATTCACCAACGTGGAGTTTCTTTCAGTAGTGAACAGCCTTTATATCCTCTGGGGTTTGTTAGCTGGCATTTGAATATACAAGGCAAGGCTCAGTTAAGACAGCTCTCAGAACTGTTTAAAATGACTGGGATACCCCATTGCCCACTGACAAACTAACAAAATGAAAGTCTTGGCAGAAATCCCTGTGTGCCTTAGACAAGGTTTGCATACCACAAAACTACGCTCCATCATCTCTTCATACAAGTCAAGTTAAGGAAATCCCCACATATTCTCTGATGCCATCCACTGAAGCTATATCAGCTGTTGCATATCTAAAGGGAATTAGACTCTTCAAGGAGAATACATGTAGGTTCCAATTTGAAGGCTAAACTATCCCTAAGCAGAACATACTATCACTAGGCTTGAACTTTGCGGCTGTACTAGCTGTACAGAATGCAGACTTTATACAGCGTGAACTAGATATCCCCATGGAGAACTTTAAATTCTACACAGACAGCAAGGTCTTCTGGCTATCATATACAACCCTACAAAACGCTTTTATGATATGTCAGTAACCGTGTATAAATGATCAAATAAACTTCAAACTGAACAATGGGTCCCTAAGTCCCATCTCAACTTAACCCTGAGATCAGCAACGCGACCAGTGATTACAAATGGTTGGAGACAGTTTTTGGCAAATGCGCTTCTCCAATCCGAAGATGAGTGATCGATTGGTTTACTCTCAGTAGACAGTTCACATTTACTAGACTACAACCCTGTTTTCTATTGTGCATTGCCAGTTTCTGCCTGTTTATTTTTCAGGTTTACGATTTCATCAAGGACATCGCACAGGTTGTTTATATTGTGAAATCCTAAGGATTTCAGACGGAGTATGCTGTCTCAGCCAGTATTAATGTGACATTTCATAGTTACTGTGTACTTTGCTGCCACCTAGTGGTTATGTGTTTAGTGTTGTCTCGGGTTCTATTTTCCCATTAAATGCATTCTCACTACTCACTCCTCTCAACTGTTTTTCCTTCCGGCATCCATCTTGTGCTTCGTCATCTGTGTGCCTCAATCATTGCATGCTAGAGCTTCAAACACAGCAATTCCTTTTAGACCTCTATATCATTCCTTCCTGAGCCACCTTGATACCACTTGCCTGAAGGGAAATTGTATGTAATCTGCACAATGTATTTGTAAAGCCAAGAAACCTTCAGTTACATTCAAGTTCCACCTTCTCAAGAGATATCTTGGCACGATTAAGATTAAGAGGAAGTGTGATAGTGAGTTCCTATCTATCATGCTTATATCGTAGATTGTCCACTCACAAGGATCAGAGCTTGTCTCTTCATATATCGTGACAGAATAAAAGGGTAAATGATAAAATGTGTTTTATATTATATTGAAAACAGCCATAATATGCTAAATAGGGTATGCACACAGCGCTGCATGAACCGGTCACCACCAGTATGTGTACAGTTTTAGACACAGAGGGCTTTCAAGTGCATGGAAGGGTGTATGATCAGATGTTACGGAGGGTCCTGATTTTTGGAAAAAATTATTATGAGCAAAACAAACGATAGTGAGTGGAAGTGGGCCATAGGCCAAATCTAAAAAATGCATTTTTAGGCCACACTTAAAACTGTGGTATTTGAAATTAATCGAATTGGTCCTGGGTTAGTGCATTCCAAAAAATTGTCGAAGCATGTGGAGAAGTCTTTTGAAATGGAATGGAGGTTTGGTATTATTGAGGATTTTAGTTTCAGTCATTAAAGAATGGATAGGGCACGGGAAGGGTGGTAGACTGAAATGAGGGAGGAGATGTAGGGTGGTGCTGAACAAAAAATAGCACTGTGTGGTGATATGATAAGGTTTATATTGAAATCTGTATAGAGATGGGGCAACCAGTGCAATGACGTTTTCACATGGAAGAGAAGCATTGTTTGAACTAATTGGAAAGGATTTGAACCTGGGCTTGCTGCATTCGGACAGATTGTGAGAGGGGAGAGTTTGGTAAAAGAGAGTCCCGACCAGTAGAGAGTTGTAACCTGACAAGAATGAAAAAAGCTAAAGTAAGGCTATGTGCGAACACGTGCGGAATGGTAAGCGTTTTGCCGCATTATTCTGGTGTGAAGAAGTGCCCCGTTACACCAACAAAGCCTATACATCTAAGGCTTTCCACAAGCTTGCAAATGCGTATTTTTCCGCGCCGGAGAATGCATGCGGAAAAGTACCAGCATGCTCATTCTTTTTGCAGAAATCGCGGCGATCCCACACATAGGAAGCATTGAAACACTTACTTTCCCATGTGGCTATGCCACCAGCGCAAAATGGAGCTGTTCCATGTAGATGTTACCAGGGGGCCTGGAGGCGTAGGAGACTCCCCTCCAGGCCCTGTGGTACCATATCTCTGATCAAAAAAAATTAAAAATAAAAAATCGGTGTATTCCCTCACCTTCCCGCGGCCCCGCCAGCCTTCCCGTTCTCTTACAGGATTTATGCCTTCCTTGAAACTTCTGTTTCCCAGTGATGCCATGCGTTTAAATTACTCATAGCATTGATGCTTACATCATCTGGGGTCATTGTCTCAAGGCATCACGGGAGCAGGAGTTTCCGGAGCATCGATAAGGACCGGGAAGCTGCGTGGGCCGCGAAGAGGTGAAATATTCACAAATTTTTTTTTTAAATGTAATTCTAACATCTAGCTTTTACTACTTGATGCGGCATAGGCAGCGATCAATAGTAAAAAAGTTTTTGTTACACACAGGTCTAACACTATATTTGTACTAGTGTGTACCAACCTTCAATTCAGTTTTTCAAGCGAGGCTTACAGATCGCTTGGAAAACACTATGCATGCTGCAAGCTAAATATGCTTACAAAACGCTAGTGTTTGCAGGAATACGCAATACAGAATGCATGCTTATTTCCCTGCACTCCACTATCAAACCATACATTGATTTCTCCCCGTGCGTGATCACGTGCCTGAGCACTCGTTGGCCCCAGAACTCACGCTGCCTAGTGTACGCCCGAGACACTAGTCCCGCTACTGCAACAAACAACACGAGGAAGGTACAACAAACTGTGGAAAACACACAACAAATAACACTAACATAGCTTCTCCAAGGAAACTTCATTGCTGCAACTGTAACAAACACCTATCTTAATACCCAAAAGACATTCTTTTCAAATAGGACAGTATATATTACTATAACTGCAAGGAAGAAGCTAGCAGTAGTTTATATAGTGAAAGAGAGAGGTTTACTAGGTTCTGCAGCAGAGTAGGCAAGCTCCAAACTCACAGTCAGAGAAGAGAAAGGTCTTAACCCATTAGGGCTGATGTAGAAGTTAATCCACTCAAAACAAGGTAAACGACCAATGAACCTAAAGAAAGACCAGTGATCTAATGATCTAATAAACGTTGTGACATTTTGATCCTAGATCCTTCATGAGTAACATCAGGATGTAACACACTCATGACAAAAGGTAATATGTACGAGAGTTTATCTGCGAGATAGCATAAAAAATAGAGTGGAACAAGCATTCCAGGAAATTTACTGAAGGAATATTGGATACAGGTCTGTATTAAGATGCACAGAATCTGGGTCAAGAGATGTTTTTTTAAGTAATTGGATGTAGTCGGCGAAAAGGGAGGAAAAATACCAGATGAGAGGGAGAGATTAATATTTTTGTAAGGTGAGAGGTAACATCTTGGGAAGGGTACTGAAGGAAATGTGAGGGAATAGGGTCAGTGTACAGGTAGAAGCATGAAAATGAAAGGAGCCTGTCACTTCTTCTGACTGTCAAAGACAGAGAAGGTGAGCAAGATGCAGTGCAGCAGCAAAAGAATGCATAACCTTAGGGGTTTGGGAAAAAAAAATTCCTGTCGCTATGTAAATTTATCGTTTTGAATAATTGACCAGATCATCCGCACTGCAAGTCGGTGTTTGGTGGTCTGCACTTTGGATTGAGTCAAATAGTTGTTTTAAGAATTATTGATAGTGAGGTGATCCGGGAGCTGAAGTAAGCTTGTTTGAACAAGTGAAGGCTGGTTGAATCTTTTAGCATAAAGTTTAGAGTGAATGAAATCTGCAGGCCAGATTGCACTTTCTCCATAGAAATTCCAAGCACTGGTTCACCCACTAGAGAACACGTGTTTTGCAGTGTGTGGCGCAGGGTTGTCGCCGTCTGTGTCGAGGTTTCTAAATGTTAAGTGCATGCAGCTTCTCCAGGCACTTTGTTTCATTATGATGTTTCATTGCAAGTCAGGACATGAGAATGGAGTCAATGATGACTGCAAATTCTTCATAAGTTTCTGGGATGCTAAGGGCATGTATATTTCTAGTATATGTGAAAATGGGGGTGTTGTGTAAGAGGGGTGCTTCTGAGTGGGGTGACAGTAACTGGACAGAGAATTAAAGGAAGGTTGTGGTCAGAGAGTTGGAATAAGGAGTTAGTAAAGTCATACACTGAGCATAGCTGGGAGAAGACTAGGTCAGCATATTTCCTCTTCATGTGCAAGAGTTAGTCCCTGTAAAAGCTGGAAGAAGGAAGTTTAGCATAAAAGATGGGATGAGATGGGAGAGGGATCACCAATGGGATATTAAAGTCCTACATGATGAGAGTTGAGATGTCACAGAATAGAAACTTTGGAATACAGGTGCCAGTTGAAGCTAGATTAGTGACAGAGGGACCCGGATGGTGAAACACCACCCCCACCTCTCAGAGAGAAGGCCCTGGTAAGTCTGACAGTGGACCTCAAAGGAAGGGAATATAGGAGATGGTACTGGGGGGATAACCTGGAAAATTATTTTTTAAAGTAGCAGACCAACTCCTCCACTTGATCACTTGTCAGATCTCGGGGTAATGAGAAAAATGCAGGCCACCACATGAGAGATCATCAGCGTTGGTAGTATCCAACACTAGGATCCAGACTCAGTAGGGAATTTGAAAGGAAAAAGGTCCTGGATTTAGGAGTTTGTTACTTGCTGGAATGTTTCAATTCCAAAGGGCACAATTAAAAGAGACAGAGGCATGCAAGGAACATTAATAAAGTTAGCAAGTTTCTGAGTGTAGCAGGGACGGATTTAGTACAATTATTAGAAAATCTGGATTAGGAGATAATATCTTCTTAAATTTGAGGAGAAGGATAAAAAGAAGTGAACAGATGAATGAGTATTTGTGAAAGTGTCTCTGTTTTGTATGATGGAGTAATTGGAATCTGTTTCAGTTAAAATTGTAAAGAGAGCATGAGAGCTTGTACATAGACAATAGAGAAGAAAGGTGTTTGTATGGAATAGAGTGTACAGAGTTTTGTGAAAGAATGTTTAGATGAGAGTGATTGGCTGCAGCTAGAACATAAATGGCACAAATACCAATGCTGAATACTCTTTTCAATCAGACGACCTGGAAGGAAGTTTCTTGAGTGTCATGCATGTCTTTTCCTGTCTCCTGCCCTTTCCATCTGCCATATTTCCACTGCCCTAGCCACGTAAACAGTGAAGTTTTATGCATAAATATTAAGAGACCGAGGACAGAATACCTTTTTAAATGGGGGCCGCGCACTGCTGCCAACCTCCCGGACAGGAAGGGTGAGGATAAGTTTATATAGAGTACAGTTATTCCCGATCTGTTTAATTGCATGGACTTTCATATGTGATAGTTAAGTAAAGGTATTGGACTTGTGGAGCACTTTTTTCACTTTAAGCTGAATTTTTTAAGAATGATTTTCATATCATATAATAAAATTATACTTTTAAAGGGTTTGTTTAATGTAAAATAGATATGTCCTTACCCTTACTTATATTATTTGTAAGCAATCTTTTGAATTTGTAGAGTATGGCAGGCTTTCTTTCTGACCAATAAAGACAGATCATTGGCCCTTGATTGATAATTAAGCGTTTCCTACTGATACACCTCTGATAGGAGCAGGTAATATCATTTCTTTAAAGGCACTGTTCAAAGATTTTGTATGTTCGTTACAAGAAAATATCAATCATGATGAGAACATAGGCCCTTTATGTTAGAAACAATATCGTCCCCAAGGTTTTTAAAGAATAAATATTGCACCATCTCCGAATTAAGGAACCCTCAGTTACTAGTATGCCCTGAAATAGAAAGTTCCTGTCACATCTCAGAGAGAGTCATGAGGATTGCTCGGTAGAGAAGGAAAAAATTAAATTTTGATCTTGCATCAAAATGAACCCCTTTCAACCACCAAGCTGGTTTTCACCTCAGGATAATGGAAAAAATTTACAATTATGAACAGTGCACTTATGGGGTAATAACTCTGAACGTTTCAAACAGATCCCACTGATTTTGAGACTGTTTTTCGTGACATATTGGTACTTAATGAAAATTGCTAAATGTTATTCAATTCTTTGAGGGCCTAGATGTCAGAAAGTACCCAAAACAGACACCATTCTAAACAGTCACTGCTCAATGTGTTCACAAACCACATTCCTAGAGTTTTCTTAACCAAATAATGTTGAAAAAGGACAAGTGTAATATTCCAAACAGTGCTCAGAAATAGGAAATAGGATAAAAGGTGTCCTCCTGCAGGATTTTACGGTAGGTATACAACAATACTAACTGCTAGAAGTAAAATCCGCACTGCAAGGGGTGTCCTTAATTTAACAAAAGTAGCCGTGTGACATGATGAATAATAGTGTCAAGAAATACTACCAGATGTATAAAGATGTTAATGCGGATGCGTGTTAGTTTATAGCACAGAAGCTAACAACTACTAATTTTGGGTCTAGGGTACAATAAGCGCAGACTCTGACTCATATGTATTGTTAAAGGTACATTGCAGTTCTTGGACACAGTGCACCCAGCTTTTCTAGCACCTCCACCCAAAGAGTAGTTTGTAGGCTTCTGTGTCATATGTGGTGAAAAAATACAGTTTAGGACACACAGCAGATCTTGGAAGGGAAAACGCATTGTTTGACTTTTGAATGCAAAATTTGCTGAAATCTTTAGTGACACCGTGTACATTTGAAGGAGCCCCTTGTGCGCCTAAACAGTGAAAAACTGCCCCAATTGACCCCATTTTGTGAAACTAGACACCTCAAGGAATGTAATCTAGATGTGTTACTTATAGCACCTTGAACACTCATGTGTTTGTGAAATTGTTAGAGATGGTTCTGGGCGGAGGACTCCCTCTGGTGGTTACAACAGTACTGAACTATTCAATGAAGATTGTGAAGATTGCGATCAATGGTGTTTTACAGACTGGTCTTATATAAGGAGTGTTCCTCCCATCAGGTTTGCCGGTGACAATTGTTCTTGTGTCTCAACTTTTGTTCCTGTCACTTGGAACCTGCTGTGTCCTTGCCTCATCTTTCGCTACCAGATAAGAATATTTTACTGCTTTTATTTTGTGCTTGCTTTTATTTTGCATTTGTCCTGCACTTCTGTGGAGGTCAGCCAGGTCCCGCCCCGGGGGCTTGTGCTCCTCTATTTAATCTGAGCCAAGTTATTTGTTCGTTTGCCTTTTCCAGTTTTTCATGGCTCTGCTTATTTTTGTTACACAGAGAACGTAATTTGGGTGGTAAGGTCGTGTGATCTCAGGTGTTTTTGCATAGTTGAGTTGGTATTTTTTTAGGGTTTTTTGGATTGCAGTAAGTGCCTTCCTATCCTTTTCTTTCTAGAAGATTGCCCCACGTTTGCCATACTATTTCTGTCTGTGTCTGTATTTCCTCTTGTCTAACGCCATTACATGTTGGGGGCTTTCCTTGTTTCTTTGGGGATCTGCTCCGGGCAGATAGTTTATCTCTTTCTATCTTTAGGGGTGGTTTAGCTTCTTGGGCTGTGAAGGAGGCGTCTAGGTACCATCGTAGTCGCTCCACGCTGCCTTTAGTTGTGGTGGTTGGTCAAGGGTACTGCAATCCGTAGATTCCAACTTCTCTGGTGTTATTGCCTTTTGTTGCCTGCTCTTCCTCGAGATACCCAATCATAACACTCAGGTGGTTTCCAGAAATTTATAACTTGAGCTGTAAAAATAAAAAAGTTAGTTCTTCCCACAAAAAAGTTATTTAGCTCCAGTTTTTTTATTTTCACAAAATTAGCAAGAGAAATTTGCTCCTTACCATTTTGTTGTAGGGCAATTTCACCATGAGCACACCAATACCCCTGATAGCCTGATTGTTTTTTATAAACCATTTGTAAGGTTCTAACTATCAATGACTGCTCTGAGCACAAGCATCTTAGACGTGCTCTGCACAGGGTCCCTTAGGACTGCTGTAGCCAGATGACGATTGGACGGCCTGTGATTGAATCGCGGGGCGCTGATTCAGACTGCAAATTGGCTCTCTCCATCTGCCTGCCTTCTAAAAGCTGCGATCGCTGTCATTCACATATTTAGGGGTTAAACTTCCAGGTAGTGATGTGGCACAGCTCCAAACAGTGAGAGCCGGGGTCAGCTATGATATCAGCTGATCACCCAAGCGTGTCGCATGCGCACAGGCTTCTGTACGTGCAAAATTACCTGGATTAACTCAGTACGTTCAAGTCGGGAAGCACTTCCAACCAGGCCTACGAGTGCGGCAAGGTCAAAAAGGGATAACTAACTAATTGATAAAACACGTAACATACAAATGAGATTCCAGATCAACAGGGTAGAAAAGTATCCGTACAGTCATCGGTGGAAAAGTACCACCTAATTAGTTTTTTTAGGAGACCAAAAGAATTAAAGACAAAGAATTTTATAATTTTCTCACTGCACCTAATATCAATAAAACTTCGAATAAATAGTTATGTCCTAGTCCCCTTACTTATATTTATAGTTGTAAGCCAAATTTCATTTACCCTGTTTAAAAGAAGGAAATGGTAAAAATAAGATTAATTAACCGATTATTTCTGTTGTTCATGTAGGATGAAGAATTAGCCCTCAGCTGTAGAGCTGGCTACAGGGAAGTGAGAAGTACTTAAAAGAGAAGAGTATGAAGACAAGAACGGCTGCGCAGAGCGTTCCAGACTCGCCCAAAAGAACTCAACAAAAGTAAGTCCCCGCTGTGTCTGGTAACAAGTGGGACTACATGTCTCTTGCATCTCCTCTGTACGATTAGAACAGTTTTATTGGCATGTGCATCCCTCAACATCAAAACGGACACTAGTTTACAGGTCCTGAATATTGTACCAAGACAACAAGTGCTGCAGACAGATCAGTTAGGGTAGCTCAGCTGGAAGATACTGCTGGGGCGACCACATTTGACTGTAAGCTACTAATTTATGAAAAGAAGGATAAACATAAAAATATGTGTGGCACAACCAGCAGACCATGATGAAAGCACAGGGACAGTACATCGTTTTCTAAAAGGTATCCGAAACAAGGAGTCCTGGAACAGATCAAGAATAATCACCTTCCACTCCCTAACGTCCCAAGTGTTTCTGTTAGTGACAGTATAATCAAGATTTTTTCTAGTAGTTTCTCTTTTCTGTTTGATCTCTGAAAGCAAGAGTACCAGCTTTGACATGAAACGGTAATCTTTATTTAGTCTTCTTTGGCAGCATGTCCCTTCCTTTCACGAGCTCATTTTGTTCTTGTCAGATCAGTTTTACGTGTGGTCTTCAGCTCAGGAAACCAAGCTCAGAGACGGAATTAGATAGCGTGAATGCCCCAAGAAGCATGTGCTTACAATATGCTCGGTAGCTAAAAAGATATTGCTCCTTACAAATAATGCAAATTTTAGGTTATTTTCTTCTTATTACTTAAAGGAGTTTTCCATACTTTTTGATATTTTTTAATATTAATTTCAACAAAGCCTAGATAATTTTTAAGAAGATAATCTGTTCACAGCATTTGTTTTATACAACGGGTCTAAGGGCATACTTTTCTCCTGTGTAAGTGACATGCCGACATCCAGTGTGAAGAGATTATAAGACTGTGAGGGAACAAGCCGACCGTCACACGGTAGGCCTGGGTAATCACAGCATCTAGATCCCACTCCGCTAACCAAATTTGAGACGATCCACTTCCTCCACGTCACCAAGTGCGGGACGTAACTCCACATTTACAGCTTCCTCCGGCGCCCCTTTGTCCTCTCAGGTTCAGTAAGGGAACTGCACTAGAGCAAATGCCGCCGGGGAGGGTGTCCCTGTTAACCCAATGGGTATTCTAAGATACGTGATCAGAGAAAAGCATCACGTCCCCGAAGATTATTTTATGGTTTATCGCCTAAGAGCGCACTAGATTAATTACAGAGAAATAAACAGTAAAGCTATACAACTAATTACAATGAATTGCGTCAGAGAAAAAATACAACGATAAGTACAAGGCTTAAAGATAAGCAATAGATCAATATTACCGAGTAGTATGGTCATGGGAAGGCCAGGGGCTCTACCATTCCCAGGTAACAGTCTTCAGTTGCTGGATAGTCCCTGGTCCTTCCTAGACCATCTTCTTGGCTTCTGTGTCTACAATGGAATGGCCCCCTGTACAAGGCTAGGACAATTCTTAAACCTGCTAGGCCCCTTCCATTTTTGCTTTGAAGCACGCATATTAACTGGCCTGCATTCATATGGAGCAGGAAAACAATGCTTGAGCTTTGAGTTAATATACAGTACGACTGCCCATCTTATTCAGACACTGTCCAAACTAATTAGGAATGCTAAAGCCCCTTTGATTCCTAGTGGACATCAAAACCGGTCGACTGGATATGCTAATAGGCCCTGTGTAGTTAAAGTTTTGCCACTGTGAACAGACAAGATGGTAGGCTGGTTATACAAAATGCGACGACCCTTTCTTTACACCGCCGTGCTTTGAGGGCGCAAGGGGGTACACATTCCTGTTTCCCCGTGCGCCTACCGCACCCTCTCTTTGGCTAGGGTGGTCAGATCCAGAAGATTTTCTGACTCTCCTGTCCTCTGAAAAGTTGCACACTGGTTGGGCATAAGCCTCCCGCTCATATTGCTTCCATCATGTTCACCAGGAAGGCCTTCCTCTTCCATCGGACGTTGGTCCAGGGTTACCAGGTAGGTGACGCGTTGAGCAGCTCGTGCACGAGGTATTGGTCCCTCCATGCCGCCTAAGCTGTTTTGGGGAACGGGACCAGTACCCACACCTTTTGACCCACCTGTAGGTCCGCTCACAACATTCTGGTCGTACCTGCTTCTGGTCACCAGCTTGGCCCATATTGCAGCCCACCGCGGCAAGGCCATCATGGGTCCCGGAAGCTCACACTTTACCATGCCCCGACACTCCAGGGGGGGGCTAAACCCCCCTTCCCCACGCATCCTTCCCAAGAAAAGGGCCCCCCGGTACACGTCCCCGTACGGGAGCTCAAAGGGAGAACCCGGAGCCTTTTGGGGGGGACCTCCCGGTAGAAAAACAGCAGTGTGGGAGATACCGCCCCAGTCTCTCCCTGGAGTCGCCCAACACTTCACACTTTTTTTAAGGTCCCAAATGAACCGCCACACAACCCCATTGGTTTTGTGGGTGTACGGGCGGGGCCACCAATTTTTGCACCTGTACCTGCTTACAGAGACTCCATCAGCTGCGACATAACGGGTCCCTGGGTCCGTGAGCTTTTCCTTGGGGAAACCCCACTCGGAGAAAATCTCCAAAGGCAGTCCACTTTGTCCCCCCCGAATGGACGCAAAGCTCCCGGGCCCCCGGGGTACTGGTTGGCATAGTCCCACACCGTTAGTATGAAGCATTTCCCGAGCGGCTGGGAGTGGACAGAGGTCCAATGAGATCCACAGCCACCCTCGAGAAGGCTTTCGATGATGCAGAGTTACCAGTGGGGTTTTGGGGCGCGCCCCGCCCCCACCCTCTACAGGTGTCACACAAACGGCAGAGGCAAATCCCCTCGGCCCCTAAATTCCAGCAGTAAAATGCTTGAGCTACCCCTTGGCCCTGGTTTTAGTGACCCCTAGTTGTCCGGCCATTGGAATCTCAGTCGACCCCAACAATTCCGCCCTAAAACGGATGGGTACACTAACTGTCGGTCCCGGGGCAGCCTCCGGTGAACCTTGCTGGACCGTTACCCGGTACAGCCGCCCCTTTGGTCCCAACCACTCGCTCGCGGTCGGACTCCAGGGGAGGCTGTCCCGCCTGTTCCTTGAGAGCCCTTCAGGCTAGGTCAGCTTCCAACGCTGCCTGAAATCCCTGACTTGATGTGGCAAGAATTGATGAACTCCCCTGTCCTCTGTCAGTTCCCCGGGATCTCTCCTGGCTACTGTCTGACTGGGCAGTCCCCTTGGTGGGAGAGGGGGAAACCGTCGGACCTCCCCGAGGCTCCATGGGCTTCAGCGCTCCCCCCCTGTAACAGGGGCCACGACCCTGGACCACGGGTACGCCTGCTTTCCCTCGTCCCCTGACCAAGCCCGCCGGGTTGGCAGACTCCCCTGACTTCCTGACATCCCGGGTGTGGGGACCTCCTGACCGGGGTCCTACCTGGTGCTCCTCTCCCTGGGACACTCACGTCCCCCCTTTGCCTGTTCCTCTTCCTGCGGGGGCCTAGCATCAGCGGGCTGGATTCACATAGGGCCCTACACTGCCCATAGCAGCCCCTCCCCCCCCCCTCTGAGCTCTCCCGTGCAGCCCCTCCCCTGTCCTCACTGTGAGCCCTGTGGGGTGTAATGTCAGTGCAGGGTTTACCATCAGTGTCACTCCCTCCTCCACTGTTGGAGCACATTCAATTCCCTTAACATTTGCATTCAAAAATAGAGTCATGACATTCTTGGGGAGCCGAACTGGGGTTCAAATGGGCCCCATACTGGGACACTAGCCGCCCCAAATCGGGCCAAGCCAAAACATTTCAGGTAATATTTGTCGTTACTCCCACCTCCCCCATCCCCCACCCGCGCCCCCATCCCAAAAACAAACCCTTTGGGAACGGGCAAACGCCGGTTCAACCCTCCAATTCCGGAGACGGAAAGGTTTTTCCCCAGGTACCAAGTCTTAGGGGACACCACCTCAGGGGGTACCAGGTTCGTTCACCCTGTGTCCCACAGTCCCATGACCGCTGAGCGGCCCATGGGGACGGGTTGGTAATTTGTCTAGGGACCTCCCCCACCCCCTCCCACACACAAAACAGTGGTCCCATTTCTGACAGGGATGGGGCCTTCTGGCGCGGGACACCACCAAAAATGTCCTGGCGATTGAAATATGACAACGTCCCGGGTTCGTCCCGGCCTGGAGAGGGCAGCCGAGGGTACACCCCTTGCACTCTGGGGCTGGATATGGGGCTGGGGCAGGATTGGGGCCCCTTTCCCCCCTCCAGGGGCTACTGGCAGCTTCTTGGCTCCGGTGCCCTGTTTGTTGGCATACTCGTCTGCCAGGGCGCTGTAGCAAAGCCCCCTTGGTTTCCCGGTCACGGAGGAACTGCCCTGAGGTCCTCTGCAGCTTTCCCCAAGAAAGCTCCCTACAAACAGTTCCTGGACCTCCAGGCGGGTAGTGAGCTCTAGACCCCCAGGGGCCAGTGCTCCGAGCTCTCAGCAGGGGCCCGCATGTGGTTTGGTCCCGGTGTCCCCTTTTAACCCCCCCCGCAGGTTTCCCGAACTTCCTGTGGTACGACCCGGGTGAGGTTGTAGTGCTGGGTCAGGCCCGCTTGATGCTGTTGTATTTCCCGGGTCCTCCCCGGCAGTAAAGTCCCCCAAAACTTCCAGGGACTTACCCCTCAAACAGGGGGTCGGGGAAACCCTTTTCCCACTGATCCAGGGCCAGATTATGTTGAGCATGTCCTCTCAAAAGCAAGCAGAAAGGAATCCAGGTCTCCATCCTTTTCAAGTAAGGGAAAGTCCTCTGCCCGGACCTTGGAAGCCCTTGTCTCCGTGGGCCTGGTGCGTCCAGTGGGGGCCCGTGCTGAGCCATCTCCAGTCGGTGCCGGCGCTCCGCAGCTTCACGGCGTTCTGTATGCTCACGCTCCGCTGCTCTCTCTGCCGCTGCTTGCTCCCGCTCTGCTGCTGCTTGCTCACGCTCTGCTGCTTCTCTCTGCCGCCACCAGGAGTCTGTCATAGGCGGAGTCATTACCAGCCTCGAGCTGTGCCATAGCCGCTTGGAAGAGGCCCTCCGATCTGGACAGGCTGGGACGGGCAGGGGTGGACAGTCCACTGTGAGACTGAGCACGGGGGTCGGGCTCCTTGGGGAGCCCTGGCTGAGCTCCCCCTCATCGGTATCGAACCCCTCATAGGCCACAGCATTGGCCTCCCCCTTTGCCCTACTCCTGTGCCTTCTGCCATCTTGGGAACCTTTGGTTACTGAAACAGCTGCAACCCTGACCTTGCACACAACTTATTATATTTACACTCTGACCGTCTAGTGCTGGGCTGACCTTGAGACCCCAGCAGTGAAAGTACCGCTGGTAGTCTCTAGTGTCTGGGAGTAGGGTCCCACGCACACTATTACTCTGATCCCACCGCTGCCACCAATTTGTGAGGAACTAAGCCGACCGCCACACGGTAGCCTGGGTATCACAGCTTCTGATCCCACCTCCGCTACCAAATGTGAGGGACGATCCCCTTTCCTCCCACGTCACCAATGGGACGTAACTCCACAGGTACAGCTCTCCGGCGCCCCCTTTGTCTCTCAGGTCAGTAAGGGAACTGCACCTAGAGCAAATGGCCGCCGGGGAGGGTGTCCTGTTACCCAATGGGTATTCTAAGATTCGTGATCAGAGTAAAAGCATCAGCCCAAGATTAATTTTATGGTTTAATCGCCTTAAGAGCGCACTAGATAATTACAGAAATAT
The DNA here is from genome assembly GCA_033576555.1 of Oophaga sylvatica. Lineage (NCBI taxonomy): Eukaryota > Metazoa > Chordata > Amphibia > Anura > Dendrobatidae > Oophaga > Oophaga sylvatica. The sequence continues at coordinate 311,209,974 of JARQOD010000001.1, forward strand.
ACAGTAAAGCTATACAACGTAATTAACAATGGAATTGCAGTCAGAGAAAAAATACAACGATAATGTACAAGGCTTAAAGGTATAAGCTATAGATCAATATTACCGGGTAGTATGGTCATGGGAAGGCAGGGCTCTACCATTCCCAGGTACAGTCTTCAGTTGCTGGATAGTCCCTTGGTCCTTCCTAGACCATCTTCTTGGCTTCTGTGTCTAAAATGGAATGACCACCCTGTACATGGCTACAATTCTTAAACCTGCTAGACCCTTCCCTTTTGCTTTGAAGCACGCATATTAACTGGCCTGCAATTCATATGGAGCAGGAAACAATGGCTTGAGCTTGAGCTATTTACCATACGACTGACCATCTTATTCAGACACTGGCCTAAACTAATTAGCATGCTAAAGCCCCTTTGATTCCTAGTGGACATCAAAACCGGTCGTACTGGATATGCTAATAGGCCCTGTGTATTTAAAAGTTTGTGGCTCTGTGAACAGACAAGATGGAGGCTGGTATACAAAATGGCGACGTCCCTTTCCTTACATAAGCCATTCAATGTTCCTCTGGGAAATTAAAATTGCAAACTTGCTCTTCGGTAAAAAAGAGGACTTGACCTCTAGCGCCAGCTATTGGATGTAGCTGTCTCAAAAGTCATTATCAACGAGCTTTGCCACATGACAAATCAGAATCTGAATTTGCAGACACGTGTTTCGGGGTGTTGCCCCTCCTCGGTCCAAAGCAAGAGATCTGATTTGGCTGTATCTACTTCTGATAATTAGCCCTAGATTTCAAGTCTCCTTCCTCTCTGAAGAGGCAATTTGCATATCGTTTTATACATTTCATACTTCCAGTCTGACATGTTCTGTGTTCATTTCTTACATATCTCAGCCTGCGCAGAACATGCGTAAAGCAAACTGACTGATTTATTTGTGGATGCTCAGTGTGTGACAAAATGTTTTCAGTCTCCTATTATACATCAATCTCAACATCAATGATCGGATAGGAACTAGTGATGAGCGAGTGTGCTCGGGTGGTCTTCGAGTATTTGGAAGTGCTCGGAGGTTTAGTTTCTGTCACCGCAGCTGCATGATTTGCGGCTGCTAGACAGCCTGAATACATGTGGGATTCACTAACAAACAGGCAATCCAAACATGTATTCAGGCTGTCTAGCAGCCGCAAATCATGCAGCTGCGGCGACAGAAACTAAATCTCAGAGCACTTCTAAATACTCGGAGACCACTCTAGCAGCGAGCATACTCGCTCATCACTAATAGGAACATTGAAATATTGAAAAATCTGAAGGAAGGCATGGGATTTGGAAATGTCATCAACGGGGACTAGGAAGTTTTATACAGTACAGAGCAAAAGTTTGGACACACCTTCTCATTTAAAGATTTTTCTATATTTTCATGACTATGAAAATTGTACATTCACACTGAAGGCATCAAAACTATGAATTAACACATGTGGAATTATATACTTAACAAAAAAGTGTGAAACAACTGAAAATATGTCTTATATTGTAGATTCTTCAAAGTAGCCACCTTTTGCTTTGATGACTGCTTTGCACACTCTTGGCATTCTCTTGATGAGCTTCAAGAGGTAGTCACCGGAAATGGTCTTCCAACAATCTTGAAGGAGTTCCCAGAGATGCTTAGCACTTGTTGGTCCTTTTGCCTTCACTCTGCGGTCCACCTCACCCCAAACCATCTCGATTGGGTTCAGGTCTGGTGGCTGTGGAGGCCAGGTAAAATAGCTGCTAGGAAACCACTGCTAAGGACAGGCAACAAGCAGAAGAGACTTGTTTGGGCTAAAGAACACAAGGAATGGACATTAGACCAGTGGAAATCTGTGCTTTGGTCTGATGAGTCCAAATTTGAGAACTTTGGTTCCAACCAGTGTGTCTTTGTGCGACGCAGAAAAGGTGAACAGATGGACTCTACATGCCTGGAGGAGGAGGTGTGATGGTGTGGGGGTGCTTTGCTTGTGACACTGTTGGGGATTTATTCAAAATTGAAGGCATACTGAACCAGCATGGCTACCACAGCATCTTGCATCAGCATGCTATTCCATCCGGTTTGCATTTAGTTGGACCATCATTTATTTTTCAACAGGACAATGACCCCAACACACCTCCAGGCTGTGTAAGGGCTATTTGACCAAGAAGGAGAGTGTTGGGGTTCTACTCCAGATGACCTAGCCTCCACAGTCACCAGACCTGAACCCAATCGAGATGGTTTGGGGTGAGCTGGACCGCTCACTGCTTCAATTTTGAATAAATCCCCAACAGTGTCACCAGCAAAGCACCCCGACACCATCACACCACCTCCTCCATGCTTCACGGTGGGAACTAGGCATGTAGAGTCCATCCGTTCACCTTTTCTGCGTGCAAAGCAGTAATCAAAGCAAAAGGTGGCTACTTTGAAGATCCTAGAATATGAGACATATTTTCAGTTGTTTCACACTTTTTTGTAAAGTGTAATGTATAATTCCACATGTGTTAATTCATAGTTTTGATGCCTTCAGTGTGATTCTACAATTTTCATAGTCATGAAAATACAGAAAAATCTTTGAAAGAGAAGGTGCGTCCAAACTTTTGGTCTGTACTGTAGATGATGACAAAAAAACTCTTCAAAAATTCTTTATTTAGTTATTTTGAAAACCAAATACTGAAAGACATACAGTGAAGAGCAATAAGGTAGCAATGTATTGAACTTTTGACTTTCAGGCTCCATATCTCACCATCCACAACTGCTTTGATCGTGAGACAATCATCATTTTATAGATAATGATCTTGGCTATCTCATTCATAAATTTAACTTGCAACCATTTAACATTTGATTAGTTATGCAGATTCTTATCATGTCACTGCATTGTTACTGTTTTGCTCCTGGTGGCGGATGTCTTTCTTCCTGAATACTGCAAAATATAACTTGTACTGACATTCCCTAATAGGTCAGGGTATTATTAGGTTGATTCCCAAGTGAAAGGTCATTGGTTCGAATTGATGAGAAGCTATGAAGACAATTACGCAAGAAAAAGAGAAACAGTATCATCCAGCACATCGATAGCGGTCTCTTGGCCAAGAAAGTTGCAAAGCAGCATCATGTGAGTTCCATGACAGTTGGAAGAATTCAAAATGAAGTCCATCCATCCAGAAGCCAAAAGGTGGATGTGCAGACAAAATATCGGAGTCAGCAAGTCAGCTCATCCCAAGGTCTATCAATTCTGGCACGACAAACACGGCAAAGGAGGTGGTTTGTATGCTTTATAATAATGAGATCACAGACGTCAATGCAAGCACCGTGCAATGCACATTACACAAGTTTGGAATGGTGGTCCAAAAAAGGTGTTGAAGTCTCAACTTCAATATTGTCAATAACTTCGGTTTGAGTATTAAAAGTGAACAGCGAAACACAGTGTCTACAAATTGAGATCCTAGTTTGACTTTTATCCTACGTCATGTGACAAGGCTTGTTAAAGGGTTGACATTGAGTTTTAGGATTGCTACTTCCAATAGGTGGCACCAGAGTTCTAGTCCTCTTCCTCTCTGAAGAGACAATGTGCATATTTCCCAGAGAAGCATTGCGGCTTTAAGTCTCCTCATCTCGACATGCTTAGCATGTGAATCTCTGCAAGGAGAAACAATACTGCTTGGATATCGGTCAGACGCCTCTCACACAGCCAAACCAGATCATCTCGCACTTTGCACTGACTAGGGGCAGTACCCCAAAACACAGTGTCTGCAAATTGAGGTCCTGGTTTGGCTTTAATCCTAAGTCATGTGACAAGGCTTGTTAAAGGGTTGACATTGACTTTTAGGATTGCTTCTTCTAATAGGTGGCACTAGAGTTCTAGTCCTCTTCCTCTCTGAAGAGACAATTTGCATATTTGCATATTTCCCAGAGGAACATTGCGGCTTTAAGTCTCCTCATCTCGGCATGCTTAGCATGTCAATCTCCGCAAGGAGAAACAATACTGCTTAGATATCAGCGGAAGATTGGAAACTTTGGTGATTTGGAGCAATGACACGAAAGTCAATAGACTAGGCTATGATAATTGCAAATGGATCTGAAAGAAACAAGTGAAAAAGGGATAATGGATTGAGAAATTGAAGGAAATGTCAAGTTCGGTGGAGGAAGCCTGGTGATATAGGGTTGTTTCACAGACAAAGGCATTGGATACTTAACCAAGATCGATAGTGGTCTCAATACAAAGCTATATGTGTGCATCTTACAACAACCCTTTGTACACTCAAGTATTATGGGTATGAAAAGGACAACATAGCGTTCCAACAGGATAACATCATGAAGCATACATCGAGATTGGTGAATAAATAGTTCAATGACAATGAAGTACAGGTGCTGCAATGGCCCCCACAGTCCCCCGACCTCAAACCAATCAAACACTTGTGGGTAGAATTGAAGAAAAACTGTATACATACCCAAGTGAGTAGAACAGCGTGCACCAACTTTGAGAATGTGTAGAAGAGACCAGAGATCAAATTTCGATCCACACATGTTTGAATCTGATCGAGAGCTTGCCCGAAAGGATTCAGGCAGTATTGAAAGCCAAAGGTGGATTTACAAAAAACTAACAAAATAATAAAAAATTAAAATTTAGATCTTTAGGAGCAAAATAATAACAATGCAGTGACATCTGCATAACTAATCATATGCTTAATAGTTGCAAGTTAAATTTAAGTATGGCAGTCTCAAGTGCAAAGCAGAAGTGGATAATGAGATATGAAGCATGAAAGTCAAAAGTTCAAAACATTGTTACCCTTTGGCCCTTCACTGCACATGCACACACATTTGCACAGAAAAACATTGATACAAAAAAGAGCAGAAATGAGGGGAGATAGGGACTAGTTTTGCCCTTCACAATTCCCTTCCTTACAGCGGAGGTTGGCACCCTAAGTTGAAATGGTATGAGGTCCCCTCTCCTCTGTCGACTATCTCTATGTAGCCCTACCACTACTCTACTGACCAGGCATCCAAATAATATGTAATCAACATATATAGATATATACAACATTATCATACTAGTGGGCTGACGGGTATATCATCAATATTTTTCAACAATCTGACCAGAAAAAATGCTAGCAAAGTCCAATAAGAAACATATATGATGTCCTTGAAAAACAATGAATAACCATTCAGATTATATGGCCAGTCAAGTGGCAGTGCAACTAACACCACAAAACATCCATATACCTCATAGTAATATTTATATGGACTATCCTATGTATATAATGTCCTGAACAGTTGTGTACTTAGCTTAATGGCATCTTCTTCCGTCTTGTTTCTCCCCGCTTTTGCTCATCCAGGGTTTTATTAGGGAATTCCTTCAATCAGGACAAGAAAAGATGAAAAGCCCAACATAGCCACTTACATACAATGTAAGCCTCCACACAGCCCCATACATACTGTATGAATCCACACACAGTTCCCTACATAACATACAGTATGAACCACTACATAGCTACCCATATACAGTATAAGCCTTATATAGCTCCCTTCAAGTAGTATGATCCCCATATATCTAGATATAATATGAGCACTGATATAACTCTCTATATATAGTATAAGCCCCACATTGCTCCCTATAAACAGTGTTAGCCTTTATATAGCCTCCTATATACTGTATGAGCCCACAAATAACCCTTGTATACAGTATGAGCACCCAAATAGGCCTTACATACAGCATGAATACAATGTGAGCCCCTAAATAGCCTCCTGTATACAATATGAGCCCGCACATAGCCTCCTGTATACAGTACGAGCCCTCATATAGCCTACTATATACAGTATGAGTCCCGAATCAGCCTTATACACAGTATAACACATAGCATCCTGTATACAATATCAGCCTGAACATAGCCTCCTGTATACAGTATGAGCCCCTGCATAGCCCCATATATGCAGTATGAGCCCTCAAATAGCCCCTATATAAAGTATGAGCCCGCACTTATCCAACTGTATACAATATGAGCCCCCACATAGCCTTCTGTATACAGTGTGGGCCCCATATAGCCTCCTATATACAGTATGAGCTCACACATAACCTCCTCTTTACTGAGTGAGCCCCCATATAGCCTCCAATATACTATATGAGCCCGCACATAGACTCCTGTATACAGTGTGAGCCCCCATATAGACTCCTATATACAGTTGTGCTCAAAAGTTTACATACCCTGGCAGAATTTTTACTTTCTCTGCCTTTTTTCAGAGAATATGAATGATAGCACCAAACCTTTTTCTCCTCTCATGGTTAGTGGTTGGTTGAAGCCATTTATTGTCAAACTCTTGTGTTTTCTCTTTCTAAATAATAATGACAACTAGAGATGAGAGACTTTGCCTCCGAGTGGAACAAAATCGGTCGACTATCGGCAAAAGTCGAAGGTCCGACTGAAACAAGAAGCCCAATGCAAGTCAATGGGGAAGCAAAGTTGGCAGGGAGTGGAGAACAGTAAACATACCTACAGTACCCATTTCAATCCCAACGACATCAATTCCAAGTTATTACTTAAGCTTGTCAACCTTAATTTACTTTATAATAATAGTAACGCATTGAAAACTGGGGGCAGGGCTGGCTCCAGGTTTTCGTGGGCCCCGGGCAAAAGAGTCTCAGTGGGCCCCTTTAACACATACCACAATTCATGATGCTCCGATACGGCAGAGAAATATAGGTATAGTACAATGCCAAATACTTCACTTCTTACATTACATGACTGATATCTATTTTAAATTCTACAATAGCTCAAAAACTGGACAGTATATTCCTCCATACAGTATTATGGCCACCACATAGTGCACCATGCAGAATAATGAGCCCCATATATTGCTCCATACAGAATAATTGGTCCCATATAATGTTCCATACAGTATATGATGAACTCCACATAATGCTACAGTATATGATGGTCCCCATATAATGTGCCATACAGTATAGGACGGTTCCCATAGAGTATAATAAGCCCAACATATTGCTCCATGCAGTATAATGAGTCGCATATAAAGCTCCATACAGTATATGATGGGCCCCATAAAATGCTCAATACAGAATGGGCTCCATATAATGCTCCATACAGAATAGGTCCCATATGTGCTCCATATGATGCTCCATACCCTATATGATGCCCAATAAATAATGAACCCCATATGATGCTCCAGTATATGATGGGCCCCATGGATGATGCTCCAGTGTACGATGGGCCTATATAATGCTCCATATATAATGGGCCCCATTCATAATGCTCCAGTGAATAATGGGTCCCATATATGATGCTCCAGTGTATAATGGACCACATTTATAATGCTCCAGTGTATGATGGGCCCCATGGATGATGCTTCAGTGTATGATGGGCATATATAATGCTCCAAATATAATGGGCCCCATTTTTAATGCTCCAGTGTATAATGGGCCCCTTATATGATGCTCCAGTGTATGATGGGCCCCATTTATAATGCTCCAGTGTATGATTGGCCCCATGGATGATGCTCCAGTGTATGATAGGCCTATATAATGATCCATATATAATGGGCCCCATTTATAATGCTCCAGTGTATAATGGGCCCCGTATATGATGCTCCAGTGTATGATGGGCCCCATTTATAATGCTCCAGTGTATGATGGGCCCCATGGATGATGCTCCAGTTTATGATGGGCCTATATAATGCTCCATATATAATGGGCCCCCATATGATGCTCCAGTGTATAATGGGCACCGTATATGATGCTCCAGTGTATGATGGCCCCATTTATAATGCTCCAGTGTATGATTGGCCCCATGGATGATGCTCCATTGTATGATGGGCCTATATAATGCTTCATATATAATGGGCCCCATATTATGCTCCAGTATATGATGGGCCCCATGGATGATGCTCCAGTGTATGATGGGCCTATATAATGCTCTATATATAATGGGCCCCATATGATGCTCCAGTGTATAATGGGCCCCATATATGATGCTCTAGTGTATAATGGGCCCTATCTATGATGCTCAAGTGTATGATGGGCCTCATATATAATTCTCCAGTGTATAATGCTCCCCATATATTGCTCCAAACATTAAAAAAAATGAAATACCTCTCCTCGCTGGGCATTACTCTACTCTGGACTCCTCAGCGTCGCCATCTTCCAGCTCTCTGCACTTGGACTGTTCAGGCAGAGGGCGCACAGACGTGATGTCATAGCGCTCTCTGACCTGAATGTCACTGTCAGGAAACGCGGAAGATGTCACAGCGGTGGAGCAGGGAGAGGTAAGTATTGCAAGTGCTGGGGCCCTGAGCAAGCAGGGGGGGCCCACTTGTGGGCGACGGCACAGGCATAGGGCCCCTCATAGTACGCCAATGTCTCTGACGGCGAGTGGGCCCCCCCACCTGCTTAGGGCCCCGACACTTGCATGAGTGCGTCAGGTGCTGACGCCGACCCTAGGGGGGTAAAGCCCAGTTAGGGAGGTGGAAAAACTGGCATATGTTGAGGTGTAGGCTGTACGTTCAGAAGCTGCAAATGGAGGAATTTGAGAAGTCGGAGGAAGAGGAGGACAAAGCGAGCCATTTTGCTGGCAACCTATGTGTCATCAGGGGAAGATGGTACAAAATCCTTTGAAACCCAGGCATGGTTCATTTTAATGAAGGTGAGATCATCAACATTTTGGGTCGACAGCCGGGTCCATCTTTCTGTCAGGATTGATCCAGCTGCACTGAAGACTCTTTCTGATAGCACACTACCAGCAGGGCAAGTGAGCTCCTGTAAGGCATATTGTGCCAATTCAGGCCAGGTGTCCAGTTTACAGGCCCAGTAGTCAAAGGGGAATGAACTGTGAGAGAGAACATCGATAGGGGAGGAGAGGTAATTTTGAACCATAGTTGACAACTGCTGTCTCCTGTCTGTTGCAATCGATTCAGTATTACCAGTCGTGTGAGCGGTACTCGAGAAATCAGTCCACAACATGGTCATGAAACCCTTGTCTCCAACGCCACTTCGGCTGTGTGCACCACGAACACCTCTTCCATGTTGCCCAGTACGGCTCGTGGTAGAACCTGCACCGCTGCTGTGTGCTAGGAATGCCTCTAACAAATGATTTACCAGAGTTGAAAGTTTGTTCGCCAATATTAGCTCTAGGTTCTCCTGTGTCATGATGTTCTGTAATTTGCCTTTATAGCATGGATCGAGGATGCTGGCCAACCAGTAGTCGTCATCCTTCATAATTTTGGCATTGCGGTGGTACCTTTTTAGGATCCGCAAGACATAATCACACATGTGGGCCAATGTTCCAGGTGTCAATGATGCACTGCCTGTGGTGTGTGGAGGAGCACTTTCTGCCAAATCCACATCCATCCATTCACGCACAAACCCTGTACCTGACCTTGGCAAGCCAACATTTTCTCTTGCCCCCTGAGAAGCATCCTCCTCCCCATAATAATCATCCCCCTCATCCTCCTCCTCTTCCTCTTCTTCCTCCACCTCATCCAGGACAGTTCCTTGAGTAGACAATGGCTGACTGTCATCAAGGCTTCCCTCCTCCTCCTCCTCCGCTGCAGACGCCTGATCCTTAATGTGCGTCAAAGTTTGCATGAGCAGATGCATAAGTGTGATGCTTATGCTTATGATGGAATCATCTGCGCTTACCAGCCATGTGCATTCCTCAAAACACTGAAGGACTTAACAGAGGTCTTTCAGCTTTGACCACTGCTCACCCGACAACTCTATGTCTGCAATCAAACTGCCTGCCCATGTATCCTCCCACAAATGCATTACAGCCTGCCTCTGTTCGCAAAGCATCTCAACCATGTGCATGATGGAGTTCCACCTTGTTGCAGCGTCTATGATTAGGCTGTGCTTGGGGAGGTGGAGCGCTCGCTGCAGCCTCTACATACGACTGGAGTCTACGGGCGAGCGACTGATGTGCGATCACAGTCTTCGCACCTTATGGAGAAGGGCTGGTAACTCTGGATAATTATTTATGAAGCACTGTACCACCAGTTTCAAGGTGTGAGCCAGGCAAGGTATGTGTCTGAGTTTTGCCAGGGATATGGCCGCCACAAAATTACGTCCGTTATCACTGACTACCTTGCCTGGCTCAAGATGTAGACTGCCCAGCCGTGACTCAGTTTCTCGCTGCAAGTAGTCTGCCAGTACCTCCGCGGTGTGTCTGTTGTCGCCCAAAGACATCATCTTTAAAACAGCCTGCTGACGCTTACCACTAGCTGCTCGATAGTGGGACACCTCGTGTGCAACACTGGCAGCTGCGGATGGAGTGCTTGTGCGACTGCGCTCTGTCGACGAGCTTTTGCTTCTGGAGGAGGAGGGATGAAGGTCGAATGCCTACAGCCAACTGTTGCCTATACCATGGGCTAGGCAGCACTGTCCCACCGCCGCTGTACCCTGTGGACCCTGCATCCATCACATTAACCCAGTGCGCCGTGATGGACATGTAACAGCCCTGGCCATGCCTACTGGCCCATGCATCTGTTGTGAGGTGCACCTTTCCACTCACTGATTGTTTGAGTGCATGGACAATGCAGTCTTTCACATGCAGGTGGAGGGCAGGGATGGCTTTTCTAGAAAAGAAGTGCCGACTGGGTAGGTCATAGTGTGGGACAGCGTAGGCCATAAGCTCTCGGAACGCTGCACTTTCAACCAAACGGAAGGGCATCATCTCTAATGAGATCAGTTTGGCAATATAGGCGTTCAAAGCCAGTGAGGTTTTGTATTTCGTCCACGCTTGCAAGTGCATGGTGTTTAAATGTCTAAGCATGCAACTGGTATTCAATCTTTGGAGATTTTTCCCTCGACTAAAAGGTCCTTACGCACTTCTTACAGATAACCTTTGCCTCATCAATAGGATTTTGGTCAAAAAAGTGCCACACTGCACTCTTCCTACTATGGGATAAATTTTCAGGGCTTGCACGCTGTGCTAATGTGACCGTCTGGCCAAGCTGTCCTGCAACTTTTTTTGTTTTTTAACACGTTTTTGGACAGCTACGGCCTGCCAGATAACCGCAGCTGCGATGTCGATGCCTGCTGCAGATCCTCCTCCTCTTCTGAGCTATTGCCACCGGCACCCTCTTCCCCCAATGGATGCCAATCTGGGTCAACAACTGGGTCATCCATCACCTCCGCTTCAATTTCATCTGCACCTTCCTCTGTGTCACCGTGTAAGGTGGTATAGTGTGCGGGAAGGGGCACCTGAGTTTCATTAGGGTCAGACTCTGGCTCAGTAGACTGCAAGGGCAATGCAGTGCTCTGGGTGAATGTACCAGCAGAATCATATAGCAGTGGCTGTGCATCAGTGCACTCCATGTCATATTCATCTTGAACTGGGGAATTCAGGATTTCACTTGATAACCCAGGCATGGTATGTGAAAAGAGCTCCTTGGAGTAATCTGAAGTGTGGCCTGCCGCATCCTTCACTTTTGGTGGGGGTGAAGGACACAAGGAAAGGTGTTGTTCTTGACCAGTAGCCTGCACTGACGACTCAGTGCTTGGAGTTTTTGAAACTTCAGAAGAGGAGGCGATAGAGCTGGAGGCTGTTTCGGCAATGTAAGCGAAAATCTCTTCCTGATGCTCCGACTTTAAAGGAGGTTTACCTACTCCCAGAAAAGGGAGCCTTCCAGGCCTTCTGGAACCAGACGATGACGCAGGCTCAACACCTCCTGCCTTAGGTGCTGTTGTGCTTTTGGCACTACCATCAGATGCACCACCACCACCATCAGTACCAGCTGGCCCCCCCACCCACGTCCGCTGCCTCTTCCACCATACTTCCTCATGTTTGGGAAAATGTGCCAAAAATACCAGCAGATATATGGTACTGTATGAGGAGCGTACAGCTGTATATGGTGTAGGGGAAAATTTAAATCTCCGTATATATTTCCGAAGTCACACACAGAGGCTCCCTCAGTATGGATTTGACCATAATACAAAGAGCAGATATGCTGTTCTGTATGAGAAGCGTACAGCTGTATACAGTGTAGGGGAAAATTTTAATCTCTGTATATATTTCCGGAGTCAAACACAGAGGCTCTCTCAGTATGGATTTGACCGTAATACAAAGAGCAGATATACAGTACGCTACTGTATCACAAGTGGACAGCTGTATACGGTGTAGGGGAAAATTTCATTCTCCATATATATTTCCAGAGTCTCACACAGACGCTCTCTCAGTATGGATTTGACCGTAATACAAAGAGCAGATATACGGTTCCGTATCAGAAGCGTACAGCTGTATACAGTGTAGGGGAAAATTTCAATCTCCGTATATATTTCCGGAGTCACACACAGATAGTCAGCATGTATTTGTCCGTGATACCAGCCGGTACACGGTAGTGTGTGAGGAGCGTACAGCTCTATACGATGTGTGAAAAAATGAACACTCGGTAACTGCAGAAAAAAAGAATAAAAGTATTAGTGCTGTGTAAAAAGCAGTCTGCACAGCAGTGTACACACAGCAATACAGCTATTAGGCAGCCTAATAACCATCGCTGCTGCACACAGGAAAATCCTCCCCTGTCACTGCACACTAACTGTACAGCACAATTGCTATCAGCACAAGCACAGAAGAACTTCTCTTTCCAGCCCTAACTCTCTCCCTACTGTTAAGATCGACAGAAGTAAAATGGCAGTCGGCGGTCAGGGCTTTTATAGACTCTATGATGCCTCCCAAAGCAAGCCACTCACTGCAATGCCCTTCTCTAAGATGTTGGTGGACGCTGCCCATGTCATCTTGTTGCCCACAGTATACATCCTTGCTCATTGGCTGAAAAAAGGCGCCTGAAAGCATTCTGGGAAATTCGACTTTGGTGCTCATTTTGCCGACCGCATGGCCGACTGCACGCTATGGTCCGGTTTCAGCCAACGAAACCCGACTTTGGCGAAAGTCGGCGACTTTTGAATCTGACCGACCTGTTTCGCTCAACTCTACTCTCCACATTAAAAATTCCCGAATTTTCAAACATTGATGTTTGGAGACAATAAAACAAATGGCACTTCTTTTCTGTCACTATTAATGTATGAACTGTAAGGCCACGTGCACACGTTGAGTGTTTGGTCAGTATTTTACCTCAGTATTTGGTCATTACTATACATCAGTATCTGAAAGCAAAAACCAAGAATGGTGATAAATACAGAAGTGGTGACGTGTTTCTATTATACTTTTCCTCTGATTGTTCCACTGTTTTGTTCCTGGTTTTGGCTTACACATACTGAGGTAAAAAACTGACTAATTACTCAATGTGTGCACGTGGCCTAATTGGTGAATTAAAATTACTTGTAATCAAATTACTTGTAATCAAATGAAAAGGTAAAGATTGAGGAATATTAATTCACCAAGTATTAGGAATCAATTCTGTTATTTTCCCCTAAAAGACATGGGTCTTATAGGGTCTTATACTGAAGGATAAGCCTGCATAGGGTGCCTTAAATTTTGTTCAAGCATCGAGTCTTTCTGGGATATTTGGATATCGGGGGATCTTAAATCCATACTTAGCCACATGAATTTATTTAAAATGAGATTCCTGGTACTTATAAATGGTCTG
>JARQOD010000001.1:311223615-311433070 GCA_033576555.1 Oophaga sylvatica
AACAACTTAAAAGACATATATGCTGACAAGGGACAAGAAGCTGGCTGGGACAATGAAGGGACTGGTTACTGATGTTGTGTCTTTAAAACTGCATTTTTTGAGCAGTTTGTGGGCAGGAGATATCGTCCCTGCGGGCATGCAGATCTCCAAGGCATACAGGAGAGGTGGGAAAGTGTGCAGCTTCGACAACCAATATAAAGGGCACTGTAGAATCAGGAAGGATGAGGGTATGGTCATTTAAAGACTCCTTCCCATTTTAATTTAATAATGCGTAATTCGCGCAGGCGCAGTAATCGACCGCCCCATCTTTGTGCAGATAGCAGCATCATTTTTAAAACTCGCGTGCGCTCCCCCTGTACAAAGTTTGGCGGCGTCACGAATCTTGGCGCGGGGGTTCAGGGCGGGTGCCCTGGTTTTAAACGCAAAGGCTGTGGAGTGGACTGGAGTGGGGGTGGTGTGAAAGTTTGGGTGTGTGAGTGTGAGGGGGGGAAGTGTGGTGAAAGTGTGGAGGGAGTGTCAATGTGTGAGGGGGTTTTTGGGTTGAGTTGTGAGTTGAGGTGGGTCTGGTTGTGGAGGTGTAAATGGATTTTGGGAGTTTTGTGTGTGGTAAACGGGTTCCGGGTGGTCCCCGCGCAATAGGTTTTTCCCAGCAGGGGTTTTTTCATATTGAGACACCCATCATTTTGGGTGTCCCAGTAGGCGGTGGGTGAACTTCCTCCGTTTGGGAATTCTGGGATACGTGCTCGGGAAAAAACAAAATTAAAACATTACAAGGCAACTATGAAAATAATAACAACACATTATATTTTATAACAGATGAGAGTGCAGTCACTTACCCCCACTTGTACACCCGTGGCACCGTTCGGGACAAGGATGGGACAAAGGAGCAATTTTAAAAAAAGATTCCCCCATATCAAACTCCAGGCCCAAATCAATAGAAAAAACCCCCTCCACCCCCGATGCCACACCCCCACAATCACATCTAATGTTGCACCACTACAGAGATTCCGAGACACCACTGACCCCAGTGCTTCATGCCCCCCACCCAGACCCTCAGAGATGTCTTCTCAAATAGAAAGGACTTTTTCGAAGAAATCGAGAAACACTGGGGACAGAAATCTAATGACAAGATATGAGCGACTTTCCCTTTTTTCGGGGCGAGTCGGTTTCTCGGCCGACTATGTGAAAGTCGGCGGTTCGCCGAAAAAGAAAAACCCCAAAGCAAGCAATGGGGAAGCAAAGTCGCAGGGGGGGGACAGAAACAACCCGCAGTGCCCATTCCCGAGCCCCCCCGGGTGGCTCAGCCAAAGAGGGGTGCCGGGGCGGTTTTAGCGGCGCAGGATTCAAATTATCCCCCATACCGCGCCGGCACTGCTATTGGGTGAGCCCCCCCTTCCGTCAGCCAATGAGCGTGCGGGATTCAAATCCCCCCCCAAAAACGGCGCCGCTCATATGGCCAACCAAACGAATCAGAGGAGGAGCCACCAAGGGGAGACCACCACCACCGACCTCACACAGAGACATAAAAACTGGGCCCCCCAGGCAAGATAGCAAGCGGGAATAGGGAGGGATAAAGATTTTGCTCAACCATGTCCATAAATAATCGACTGGATGGAACCAACTCATTAATAAACCCACAGAGACCCGTGTGTCCTCCAGCCCACTCATTACAAGTAACCACCAAGGTATAAAAAAAATTACTTAATTTAAAATTTTAGCAACGGGAAATCCAAGGCTTGAACACCTCAGCTTTTGGTGAAAACAAATGACCCAGATTTTTTACAAAGACTGAAAAAAAAATAACATTCAGATTCTCCTAAAAACATGGACCAGGGCCGAAAATGAAATTTTTGGGGGCCCCTCGGATACGGGAAATTGTGTCCCGCCCTGAAAAATAAAAGCATTAAGAGCCCCTTTTCAGGAGGGGAAAATTGATCTGGCATAAAGAAGAGCTCCACCATTAAAAACCCGTGGGGGAGGAGACAGCCACATATGGTTTTTAAAACAGCAGCCCATCGTCACCCCCTCGTCTGTGTCTATGTCTGTTCCACCCATAACCACCACCAAGTCACCCTACTTCAAACCGAGAGGTTTAATCTTACAAAAAGAAACCCCCCACTATCAGGCCATGGGGAAGTTCTCATTTTGTGACCTCAAGAAGAACTGGAGAGAAAATAAATTTTCTGACCCGGTGGAAAACATCTACTTTTTGGAGAAAGATGATGGCCATGACTCGTCCAGTGGAGGAAAAACAGTACGACAGTACAGTAAAAAGGGGATCTTGAAACCTATGTAAAAGTTTGGGACTTATATTTTTAAAATGACAGTATAAAGATAAGTGCCTTGCGAAGTATTCGGCCCCTGGAATTTTCAACCTTTTCCCAATATCTGTTTAAAAAACAAAAGATCCAAAATGTAATTTTTGGTGAAAAATCAAATGTGGCCCCCGGGGCTTTTTCCCGAACTGCTGGAAGGGGAATAGGGGAAAAAGACTACGTGTTACAAAAGCTCCTACCCCGAGAACCCTCTGCAGTGTGGTGTGAACGGTAAAAGAACGGCTTATTTCCAGCAGAGCCGTGGAGTCAACGGCTGCAGCCTAAGTCCAACGCTTTTCAACATTTATTCAACGAGCGGCTCCCGCTCGGGAAAATTCCACGCACCGGGCCCCACCCTCCACGACCCCCAGGGAAAATTTCCCTGCTGTAAGCGACGACCTGCGCTTCTGCCCCAACTGAAAAGGCCTCCAAGAAAACCCGAAAATCTTAGAAAATTCACTCCCCCCTGGGCACTCCCGGTCAACCCAAAGAAAAAAACATCATGGTGTTCCGGGAGAAAGAGAAAATTAGACCAGCACCCTTTATTTGTCCTCAACAAATGCGCCCTTACAGGAACAGACAAAATACCTCCCGGGCCCAGAGATTCACCGGCAGGAACTTTAAAAAAAGCCCTAGAGACCCCGAAAGACAAGGGATGTAAAACCCTTTTATGGCATCCGAAAGAAACTTTACCATTAAGCCACCATGAGGGTTGGTAAAAATCTTCGATCGGGCATCGCCCCAACCCCGTATGGCAGTGAAGTTTGGGGTCTAACCTACCCAGACTGGTCAAGGGGGGTTTTCCAGCCAACGAAATATCCACCTGGAATTCGCAAGCCCTTCTCAAGTCCAGGGGCCCACCCCCAACAGTCCCTCCCGGGGGCCGAGGGGGCAGTTTCCCTCCACCAAACGGTTTCTAAAGAGGGCACTGTATTCGGGGCTCCCCTACGTAGGACAACCCAAGCTCCCATCACCAAAAAAGCCTGACACACGTAGGTGAAAAAAAAAATGGACCCTGGGAAACAGCTCACCCAAACCCAACCTGCCCAAAAACCCAATCAAAACAACCTGAAAAAAAAAGCCGAAATCGGAAGTGGTAAAAGGGGCCAGGAGGGGTTTGTCAGTGAGGGAAAAGAACGACTTCTCAGCCCCCAAAAAAATGCCCTGTACCGGGAGTCTACGAGAACTACAGTTGGCCCATCCGGGAGAAACTCCCGGCCCCCCGGGCCCGCCAACCTGACCGTTTAACTAGCGTCACAGTCGGCCATCGAACCCGGCCCGCACGGCAGAGTACAAGCCCAGGGGGGAAAAGACATCCCAAACACTGTGCCCGGGGGCCCATAGAGGACGAAACCCCTTTCCCTGCTACACGCTCCAAATACTCAGCAGTGAGGGACACTCACTTCAGGGACTTCACATCTCTTCCCGGATTTCATCCCATGAAGGGGGAAAGGGGGAAACACATATCTTGTGGGGAAGAAAAGGGGAGCACGGAGATAGCAGGCGGTATTGAGGAAGTATAGACTGCGAGAAAGGAACTATGTTTGCCATGGCTTTTATAGCCCCCACCCCGGATTTTGCCCCCTCACCCCTCCCTAGGGCCCTGGACTTTTATAAAGGCCCCCCCCCAAAACCCCCTTTTTGGGAAAAACCCCCCTGCCCTATCCTCCTATTTCCCTTTTTTACACTTCTTTGGCAAAATAATGTGATTTAGTCCTGCCAATTTAAAACTTCTTTTAATTTGAAATTTTAAATTTTAATCAAAAACAAGTGGGGCACAGTTGTGGATGAACGAAATTTTTGGTTTTTTTAAAAATTTTTTTTGGAAAAAACAAAAAATGAAAAGGGGGGTGCAATATTATTGGGCCCCCTTTAACTTAATACTTTGTTGCACCCCTTTTTGCTGCGATTACAGCTGAAATTTGCGGGGGAATGTTCTATTTTTTTGTACATAAAAGAGATGAAATTTTGCCCTTTTTCCTTGGGCAAACAGTCATCAGTGAGGTTGGATGGAGATCATTTGTGAACAACAGTTTTCAGTTTTTTTCCCAAGATTCTAGATTGGATTCAGTTTGGACTTTGACTTGGCCATTAAAAACCCCTGGATACTTTATTTGTGAACCTTTCCCATTGTAGATTTTGTTTTTAAGTTGGGTCATTGTCTTTTTGGAAAAAAATCCGGGCTCAGTTCAGTCTCAGGTCTTTTGCAGACCCCAAAGGTTTTCTTCAAAAATGGCCTGTTTTTGGTCCATCCTTTCCCATAAATTTTAGCCATCTTCCCTTTCCCCTGCTGAAAAAAAGCAGGCCCAACTGATGCTGCCCCCACCTTGTTTGACGGGGAGAGGGTGTGTTCAGAGTGATGAGTTGGTTTCCTTTACACCAAACATCGTTTGCATTGTTGCCAAAAAATTCGATTTTGGGTTTTACCCGACCAGGCACCTTTCCAATGTTTGGTGTTTCCCAGGTGGGTTGTTTCAAACTTTAAACAAAATTTTTAGGATATCTTTGAGAAATGGCTTTCTTCTTACCCTCTTCCCTAAAGGCCAGTTTGTGCAGTGTTCGACTGATTGTTTTCCATGACGACGTCCCCCCTCAGCTTTGATTCTGCATTCTCCAAGGTTTTGCCTCTGGCTGGGTCTCGTTCAGTCTTATCCTTGTTTGAGATGAAAGTTTTGAGGGCCCCCCCGGGTTTTGGGAGTTTTCAGTGGGTTAACTCCTTCCTTTTCAATGGGTTGCTTGCACAGTGTCCTTGGGATTTTAAAAAATTTTGGGGAAACATTTTGTATCCCAAAACAGGCTTTTTAAATTTCCACAACAGTATCCGGACCTGCCTGTTGTGTTCCTTGGTCTTTATGATGCTCTTGTGCTTCAAAAAAAAACCCCGACCTCAAAGCAGGGCATTTTACGGGTGACTTGATTTCACACAAAGGGGTTTTATTTAAAAAATTAGCATTTAACAAATTGGGTCATTCAGAGTTTTTCAATGTATTTTGGAGTGAGTTTGCTGCACTGAAGTAAGGGGGGGGCGAATAATATTTTACGCCCCCCCTTTTTTGATTTCCACAAAAAATTTTAAATAACAAATAAATTTCGTTCAAAAACCACAATTGTGTCCCATTGTTGTTTATTTCTTCCCAAAAATTAACATTGGTTCTTTTTGTTTGAAAATTTTGGGGGAAAAAGGTTTTAAAGTTCCGGGAGCCGAATACTTTTTGCAAGGGCCCCGGGTTCCAAAAAAAAACCCCCCCAAAAAATTTTTTTTTTGGGCCCCGGTTTTTGGAAATTTAAAACCCTTTTTTTTTTGGGGGTTTCCTTTTTTCCCTTTTAAAAGGGGTTTTGGGGGGGGGGGGCCCAAAAAAAACCCCCCCCTTTTTTAGGGGGGGTTTAAAAAAAAATTTTTGTTTTAAAAACCCCCGGCTTTTTTTTTGGGGGAAAAGGGGGCCCCTTTTTTTTTTTTTTAAAATTTTTTTTTTTTCCCGGTTTTTTTTTTAAAAAAACCCCGGGGCCCCCCCTTTTTTAAAAAAAAAGGGGGGGTGCCCTGTTTTTTTGGGGCCTTTTCCCCGGTTGCCCCCCCCTTTTCCAAAAAAATTTTGGGTTTTTTTTTTAAAAAGGGGAATTTTTTTAGTTTTTAAAAAAAGGGGGGGGTTTTAAAAAAATTTTCCCCAAAAAAAAAAAAAGGGGGGGGTTTTTTGGAAGGCCCCCCCCCAAAATTTTTAAATTTTTTTTTTTTTTTCCCCTTTTTTTTTTTTCCCCCCCAAAAAAATTTTTTTTTTTTGGGGTGGGGGGGGTTTTTTTGGGGGAAATTACCCCGGGAAAAAAAAAAATTTTTTTTTCCCCCCCTTTTTTTTTTCCCCCCAAAAGTCCCCCAACCCCCCCCTTTTTTTTTCCCCCCTCCCCCTTCCCCTTTTTTTTTTTTGGGGGGGGGGCCCAACCCTCCCCAAAAGGCCCAAAAAAAAAAAATTTTTTTCCCCCCCCCTTTTTAAACCCCCCCTTTACCCAACTTTTTAAAACCCGGGGGGGCCTTTTCCCCCCCCCCAAAAAAATTTTTGGGGCCCCAAAAATTTTTAAAAAAAAAAAAAAAAAGGGGTTTGGTTGGGAAATTTTTTTTCCCCCCTGGGGGCCCCCCAAAAATTTCCCCCCGGGGGGGGTTTTTTTTCCCCCAAATTTTCCAAAAAAACCCCCCCCCGGGGGAAGGGGGCCCCCCCCCCTTTAAAACCCCCCCCAAAAAAAAACCCCCCTTTTGGGGGCCCTTTTTTCCCCCCCCCCAAAAAACCAAAAAATTTTTTTTTTTTTCCCCCTTTTTGTTCCCGAAGGGCCCCAAAAAAAAAATTTCCCAAAAGGGGGCCCAAAACCCCAAAAAAAAAAAAAAAGGGCCGGGAAAACCAAAAAAAAAAAAAAAAAAAAAAAAAACCCCCCCTTTCCCCGGGAAAAAAAAAAAACCAAAAAAAAAAAAAAAAGGGAAAAAAAAAGGCAAAAAAAAAAAAAAAAAAAAAAATTTTTTTAAAAGGGAAAAAAAATTGGGGGAAAATTTTTCTTTTTTTTAAAATTTTCCCCCCCCCCAAAAATTTTTTAAAATTTTTTTAAAAACCGGGGGTTTTAAAATTTTAATTTTTTTTTAAAAATTTTTTTTAAAAAAAAAAAAATTTTTAGGGGAAAAAAAAAATTTTAAAAAAAATTTTTTTAAAAAAAATTTTTTTTTAAAAAATTTTTTTAAAAAAATTTTTTAAAAAAAATTTTTAAAATTTTTTAAAAATTTTTTTTTAAAAGGGGGCGGGGAAAAAAAAATTTAAAAAAAAATTTTTTTTTCCCCGGGGGAAATTTCCTTTCCCAAAAAAAAAGGCCCCCCCCCAAAAATTTTTTTTTTTTAAATTTAAAAAAATTTTTTTTTTTTTTAAAAATTTTTCCTTTTTTTCCCCTTAAATTTTTAAAATTTTTTTTGTTTTTTTGTTTTTTTAAAAAAACCCCCGGGGAATTTTTTTTTTTTTTTTTCCCCCTTTTTTTTTTCCTTTTTTTTTGGGGTTAAAATTTTTTTTTTTTCCCCCCCCGGGGAAAATTTTTTTTTCCCCCAAAACCCCAAACTAAGGGGGTTTTTTAAAAAAAATTTTTTTTTTTGGGGGAAAAAAAATTTTTTGGGTTTTTTTTTTGGGGGGGAAAAACCCCCAAAAAAGGGTTTTCCAAAAAAAACCAAAAAAAATTTTCCCCCCTTTTTTTTAAAAAACCGGGGGGAAAAAATTTTTAAAAAAAAACCCAGGGGGCCAAAAAATTTTTCCAAAACCCCCCCCAAAAAAAAAATTTTTTTTTTAAAAAAAAAGGGGGGGAAAAAAAAAACCCTTTTAAAATTTTTTCCAAAAGGGGGGTTTTTTAAAAAACTTTTTTTCCCAAAAAAAAAAGGGGGGCCCCAAAAAAAAATGAAAATTAAAAAAACCCCCCAAAGGGGAAAAATGGGTTTCCAGCGGGGGAAACCCCCCCAAATTTTTTTAAAAAAAAATTTGGGGGGTTTTTAAAAGGAGTAAAATTTTAAAAAAACAAAAAAAATTTTTAAAAAACCCCCAAATTTTTTAAATTTAAAAAAACCAATTTTTTTTGGTTTTTTTTTTTTTAAAAAAAACCCCTTTTTTTTTTTCCCCCGGGCTTGGCCCCCCCTTTTGGGGGGAAAAACCCCAATTTAAAAAAAATTTTTTTTTGGAAATTTTTTCATTTTTTTTTTCCCCCCCCAAAAAAAAATTTGGGGGAAAGGGGCCCCGGGGGGGGGAAAAAAAAAAATTTTTTAAACCCCGGGGGGCCTTTTGGGGGGGGTTTTTTGGTGGGGGGGGCCCCCCCGGGGGGGGGCCCCCCCGGGCCCCGTGGGGAAGTCGCAAAAAAGGATCACTCCCCAAAACCCCCTCCGGGGGCATTTAAAAACCAGGGTTTCCATGGAACCTTTTAATCATTTTTTCAGAGGAAACCCCCGGGGTTGAAAGTTCCCCTCCAAATGGGGCAGAGGGAGGCCTGGGGCCCTTTGACCTATGCCCCCGGAAAAGGGGTCAGTTTCAAAAACCCCATAAGGGGTTTTTGGGTGGCTCGCAGCCCTAATGACAGGGGCGGGTTAACTTTCAGGTTTTTTGAACAAAAAGTTTTTTTTTCTAAAAAACCACTTTTTGGATAGAGGGGCTTTTTTATTCCAATCTTTTGAAAATTTAAATATTCTTTTTATTTCTTGGATTGTTCTTTTTATTTGTAGATTCTTTCCCCTTTAATGGTTGTTTATTTGTTTGGGGCATTTAATCATTGTTTGTGTTTTTTTGCTTTGGAACTTTGACTTGTCATTTCCCCCGGTTTGGCTTTTTTTTTTTCTGAAAAAAAAAAGGGGGACAGCATATAAAAAAGGGGGCATTTTTGTAATCCACTTAAAAGGTTTTTTCCTGGGAAACCCCCTGTTTTGCCCTAAAAAACATTTTGTTTTTTTAAACCTTTTTAAAGTAAAGCTTAAAAAGATTTTGTCCCCCATTCATTTTTTTTTCAGCAGCACAGATTGGACACATACAGGGGTTTCCCCAACCATTACCTCGGTTTTTTGGATCTATTTCGCAGCTGCTGATCCACATTTTTTTCAAATTTAAAACAAAACAAGTTGAGCTTTTCCTTTCCCCCCGGGGCCCCCATTTTTTAACCCCTTTTTAAAACACTATTTTCCTTTTTTTTGCCCCCCAGATTTTCTATTTTTTAAAAACTTTGGCCCCTTTCTTTTCAATGAGCGCCCAAAAATTTTTCAGGGGGTGGGGTCCCCAAAAAGCTGAGCTGGGCAAAACGAAAATGGTCACTATAAAGTAGTGGTCACTACAACAAATGGTCACTAAAAACGGAATTTTTAATTTTGACTCACAACACCAAAATACTGCTTGTTTCGGGGGAAAAACCCCCGGGGGGTAAAAAACGTCGTTCCCCTTGTAAAAAATTTTTCCCCCAAAGGGTTTTAATTTTCCAAAAAGGGGGAAGTGGGGGGGGAATTTGCTCTTCTGACACTTGGGGGTCTGTATAGGGGGCCTTTTAAACCCCGTCAAGGAAAATTCCTTTTCGGGGGGCAAATAGTGCCCCTTTCCCCCCCAAATCCCCCAAAATGGCTAAAAAGCCACATATGGGATTTGTCATGTTCAGTAAAAATATGGGATACTTTTTTGGATACTTTTTTACTCAATTCTTGGTGAAAATGTAAAATCTGGAGTAAAACTAAATTTTGATGGTAAAAATATACCGTATTTTTCGGACTATAAACGCACCGCACCATAAGACGCACCCCAAATTTTCAGAAGGAAAATAGGGGAAAAAAAAATAATGTGTCAAATGGGGGTCGTCTTACAGTCCGAATTCAGCTTACCAGGAGAAGGGACCAACACAGGTAGAGGAGTGGTCACAGGGGTCGTTCGGTGGTTCAGGCTGGTGCGATGGTGGTGCTCTGTGTTGCAGGGTGCTCTGTGGGTGGCTGTGCTCTGTGGGGTGGCTGTGTTCTGTGGGTGGCTGTGCTCTGTGCGGTGGCTGTGCTCTGTGGGGTGGCTGTGCTGTGTGGTGGCTGTGTTCTGTGGGGTGGCTGTGCTCTGTGGGGTGGCTGTGCTCTGTGGGGTGGCTGTGTTCTGTGGGGTGATTGTGCTCTGTGGGGTGGCTGTGCAATATATGGTACTCACAAATCCCATAGCGGTGGTCCCAATCCAGCCTCCTGTTCTCTGTGGTGTCGTGGCAGCAGCGGGGCTCTGTGCTGCGTGGGGGGCTCCGCCGGCATTTCCCTCTAAGCCGGAAAGCCCCCCACAGCTGCGACGCGGTGGCCTCAAGAAACATGGCCGCCAGGGGCCTCCGGTGGCGATCCCGATGCAGCCTTCCGTGTGGTGGTGTCGGGGCAGCAGCGGGCTCTGTGCTGCGTGGGGGGCTCCACCAGCATTTCGCTCTTAGCGGAAAGCCCCCTGCAGCTCCGCTCCCTCCTGCAACGCGGTGGCGTCCTCAAAACATGGCCGCCATGGGCCTCTGGTAAGATGGCCGCCAAATCTCATTCAAGTCTCGGCAACGAGATCTCTTCCCAAGATTTCGTCTCCCGAGATCTCAGGATAAGCGAAAGAGCGAAATGCCGGCGGAGCCCCCCACGCAGCACAGAGCCCGCTGCTGCCCCGACAACACCGCACGGAAGGCTGCATTGGGACCGCCACCAGAGGCCCCTGGCGGCCATCTATCAGGAGGCCTCAGCAGCGGAGCTGTGGGGGGCTTTCCGGCTAAGAGGGGAATGCCGGTGGAGCCCCCCACGCAGCACAGAGCCCCGCGTGCTGCCAGACACCACCGCACCACAGGGAGGCTGCCGCCGACGCCACCGGGACCACCGCCGCCACCGGATTTTTAGGTATGTTTGGACCATAAGACGCACCCCCATTTTCCCCCAAATTTTGGGGGGAAAAAAGTGCGTCTTATAGTTCAAAAATACGGTAATTATTTTTTCTTCACTGCACAGTTGTATAAAATTCTGTGACTTATCCGTGGTGTCAATATGATCACTACAAACCTAGATGAATTCATTGAAAGGTGTACTGATACATAACAGTAAAATCTGCACTATGATATGGCGCTCCTTCACTTTTGAGCTTTACACTGTGCCTGAAAAGTCTTTCCTGATTACATTTAGGGTATTGGCATGCTCAGGAAAAAATGGACCTCATTTTGTTGCCAATATTTCTCCTATTAGGCCTCAGAAAAATTAAAAAACTTGGGGCCAAAACAACATTTTAGTGATAAAAATGTTATTTATTCTTTCTTCACCGCTCAATGGTATAAAATTCTGCGAGGCACATGTGGTGTCAATATGATCACTGCACCACTAGATTAATTTACTGGGGCATGTAGTTTGTAAAATGAGTTTAAATATGGGGGTTTCTGCTGTTCTGGCACCTCAGGGGCTCTGCCAATATGACATGGCACTCTCAAACCATCCCAGCAAAACCTGAATTCCAATATGCTGCTTCTTCCCTTGTGAGCTTTGCACTGTGCCTCAAATGTAGTCTCACCCATATATGGGGTATCAGCGTACTCAGGGGAAATTGCACAACCAATTGTATGGTGCAATTTATGCTGCTAGCCTTATGAAACGGCAAATTTTGGGCTAAAAATATTTTTGTGAGAAAAATGTGATTTTTTTATTTTCATGGCTCAACGTATAATCTTCTGTGAAGCACCTTGACGCTCAAAGTGCTCACCACACTTCTAGTTATATTATTTCCAAACTAGGATCACTTGTGGGGGATTTCCTGTTGTGAATAGGCTGGAGATGAGTTCTGAGCAGAAGCTCCCTCTGGTGGTTACAAACGGTACTGGACTGTCCAGTGAAGATTGTGAGGATTGGGAATCAGGTGTTACTGACTGGTCTTATATAAGGGAGTCGCCTTCCCATCAGGGTTGCCAGTGATCAATTGTTCTGGTCTCAATCCTTGATTCCTGTTTCCTTGGTAGCCTGCTGTGTCGTGTCTGAATCTCCTGCTTACAGATAAGACATTTTCTTCTTTTTGTTTTGTGCTTGATTTTTGCATTTTGTCCTGCACTTCGGTGGGGGCCTTCAGGGTCCCCTCTGGGGGCTTTTGCCTCTCAGTTCAGTTCAGCCACTGATGTTTGTACATTTGCTTTTTCCAGTTTTTTCAGTGGCTGCTGTTTTGTTTTTGGTTACACCAGAGAACTAATTTAGGTGGTAGAGGGTCGTGTGATCTCAGGTGTTTTTGAAATTAGTAGAGTTGGTGCTTTTCAGGGTTTTTTGAGATTGCAGTAAGTGCCCTTCCTATCCTTTTCTATTTAGTAAGTTTGGGCCCCAACGTTTGCTCATACTATTTTCTGTCTGTGTCAGTATTTCTTCTTGTCTAACCGCCATTACATGTTTGGGGGCTTTCTATGTTCTTTGGGATCTGCTCCGGGGCAGATAGCTTTCCTCTTTCTATCTTTAGGTGTAGTTAGTTTCTCAGGCTGTGACGAGGCGTCTAGGACCAACTAGGAACGCTCCACGGCTGCCTCTAGTTGTGGTGGTTAGTCAGGGTACTGAAATCTCATAGTTTCCAACTGCTCTGGTGTATTTCCTTTTTTGCCTGCTCTCCTCAGCTACCAAATCATAACATATCACCGGCCTAAAACTAAAAATTATATGGTACTCACAGAAGGGAAAAATATTGTGGAAAGAAAAAAGTTGTCAGAGTTGTCAGAGATTTTTTTTTTCTGTTTGTTGCATTTTTTTTTTCCCTCTGTATCTCTGGGTGCTGAGGAGGATTTTTTTTCTCTCTCAATGGAGTTTGCCACAGTTGTCTGGCCGTGTGGATCAGCTTGCCACTGAGGTTCGGAGTATTGCTACCTATCTTGCTGGGTTGCCTGTTGTGGAACCTAGGATTCCCATGCCAGATTTGTTTATAGGGATCGAGCTAAGTTTCTGAATTTCAAAAATAACTGTAAATTGTTTTTTGCCTTAAAATCTAAGTCCTCAGGAACGCAGCGCAGCAGGTTCAAATTGACTATCTCTCTCCTGCGCGGCGACCCTCAGGATTGGGCTTTTTCCCTGACACCTGGGGATCCTGTTTTGAGTGATGTTGATGCGTTTTTTCAGGCTTTGGGGTTATTGTACGATGAGCCTAATGTCACTGATCAAGCTGAAAAAACTTTGTTGGCATTAAGTCAGGGGCTTGAGGACGCTGAGTTATACTGTCAGAGATTCCGTAGGTGGGCAGTCCTGACCAAATGGAATGACGACGCTTTGGCAGCTCTTTTTTGGAAGGGACTGTCAGATAATGTAAAGGATGTTATGGTGGGATTCCCTGTTCCCTCTGGTCTCAATGATTCTATGTCATTAGCGATTCAAATTGACAGACGTTTGCGTGAGCGGAAAGGTATGCGTGGAATAATGTTGCCTTGTGAGCCTGCTTCTGAATCCATGCAGTGTGATAGAGTGGTTTCTGGGACACAGCGTCATGAATTTCGAAAGCGCAATGGGTTATGTTTCTACTGTGGTGATGCCTCTCATGCTATTTCAGTCTGCCCTAATTGGGGAAGACGTTTTGCACGCTCAGTTGTCTTGGGTAGTGTTCAGACTAAGTTTTTATTAACTGTTACCTTGATATGCTCTCTGTCCTCATTTTCTGCTCAGGCTTTTGTTGATTCTGGAGCAGCTATTAACCTGATGGATTTTGATTTTGCTAAACGTTGTGGGTTTCCCTTGATACCCCTACGGAAGTCTATTCCCCTACTGGGGATCGATTCTACCCCTTTGGCTGAGAATAAACCTCAGTTCTCTACTCAGGTGATAATGAGGATAGAACCTGATCATCAGGAGAGTTGCAAATTTTTGGTTCTGTATAATCTGCATGACATTATCGTACTGGTTTCCCTTGGTTACAGTCTCATAATCCTGTTTTGGATTGGAAATCTGTGTCTGTTACCAGTTGGGGCTGCCAATGTGTTAATACCAACACTCCTGTTTTTTCTGCCTCCCCCAGGCTCAGGATGTTCCTGACTTTTTGATTGATTTTTCTGATGTGTTTAGCGAAAGTAAATCTGCATCCTTGCCTCCCCATAGGAGCTATGACTGCGCTATTGAATTAGTGCCTGGTAGTAAATTCCCTAAAGGTCGCCTTTTTAACTTGTCTGTACCTGAACATGACGCTATGCGGTCTTATATCAAGGAGTCATTGGAGAAGGGTCATATCAGACCATCCTCTTCACCCTTATGTGCCGGTTTTTTCTTTGTGGCCAAAAAGAATGGTTCATTAAGGCCGTGTATTGATTATCGTCTCTTGAACAATATTACTGTGAAATATCAATATCCTTTACCCTTGATCTCTGATCTGTTTTCCAGGGTGAAAAACGCTACTTGGTTTACCAAGCTTGACCTCAGGGGGGCATATAACCTTATTCGCATTAAGCACGGGGATGAATGGAAGACGGCATTTAATACCCCTGAAGGGCATTTTGAGTACCTTGTGATGCCCTTTGGGCTCACTAATGCTCCTTCTGTCTTCCAGTCCTTCATGAATGACATTTTCAGGGATTTTGTGGATAAATTTCTGATTGTTTATTTGGATGATATCTTGATTTTTTCCAATGACTGGGACTCTCATGTAAAACATGTTCGGACTGTGTTCCAGATTTTGAGAGAGAATGCTCTGTATGTGAAGGGATCAAAGTGTCTTTTTGGCGTTCAGAGGATCTCATTTCTGGGATTCATTTTGTCCCCATCTGTTATTGAAATGGACCCGGTCAAAGTTCAGGCCATCTGTGATTGGGTCCAACCTACTTCATTAAAGGCTCTTCAAAGATTCTTGGGTTTTGCCAATTTTTATCGTAAATTTATTGGTAATTTCTCTGTTATTGTTAAACCATTAACTGATTTGACCAAGAAGGGTTCTGATGTGGTGAATTGGCCTCCTGAGGCAGTCTCTGCATTTCAGGAACTTAAGCAGAGATTCACTTCTGCTCCTGTTCTACGGCAGCCTGATGTTTCTCTACCATTTCAGGTGGAGGTTGATGCCTCTGAAATTGGGGCAGGTGCCGTTTTGTCCCAAAGAGATCCAGAGACCTCTAAAAGTAACCCTTGTGCCTTTTTCTCTCGAAAATTTTCTCCCACTGAACGTAATTATGACGTGGGTAATCGGGAGTTATTAGCCATGAAGTGGGCTTTTGAAGAGTGGAGACATTGGCTGAAGGGAGCCAAACATCAGGTGGTGGTCCTTACGGACCATAAGAATCTAGTTTATCTGGAATCTGCCAAGCGACTTAATCCTAGACAGGCCAGGTGGGCCTTGTTTTTCACACATTTTAATTTTGTGGTTTCATTTCTTCCTGGCACTAAAAATGTTAAGGCGGATGCCCTCTCGAGGAGTTTCCTGGCGGACTCTCCTGAGTTATCTGATCCTTCTGTTATTTTGAAAGAGGGTGTAGTTCTTTCCGCCATCTCGCCCAATTTGAGACTGGCTCTGGAGGGGTGTCAGGAGGATAAGCCCGAGCGCTGCCCTGTTGGGAAATTGTTTGTCCCGGACCAGTGGAAAAAGAGTGTAATGTCTGAGATTCATTGTTCCGCGTTGGCCGGTCATCCCGGAATTTTTGGTACCAGAGACTTGGTTAGTCGGTCCTTTTGGTGGTCTACCTTGTCTCGTGATGTCAGGGAGTTTGTGCAGTCCTGCGGGACTTGCTCTCGCTCCAAGCCTTGCTCTCGTTCTAGTGGTTTGTTGATGCCATTACCTGTGCCCAAGAGACCATGGACCCATATCTCTATGGATTTCATTTCCGACCTCCCTGTTTCTCAGAGAATGACCGTCATCTGGGTGATTTGCGATAGGTTTTCCAAGATGATACATCTTGTGCCATTACCTAAGTTGCCTTCCTCCTCTGAATTGGTGCCTTTGTTCCTTCAGCACGTGGTTCGTTTACACGGCATTCCTGAGAACATTGTGTCTGACAGAGGAGTCCAGTTTGTTTCCAGATTTTGGAGGACATTTTGTTCTAAAATTGGTGTTCAATTGTCTTTCTCCTCAGCATTTCATCCTCAGACCAATGGTCAAACTGAGAGAACAAACCAGACATTGGAGACTTATCTAAGATGCTTTGTGTCTGCTGATCAGGATGACTGGGTCTCTTTTTTGCCTTTGGCTGAGTTTGCTCTTAATAATAGGGCTAGCTCTGCCACTTTGATGTCTCCATTTTTCTGTAATTCTGGGTTTCACCCTCGATTTTCTTCAGGTCAGACGGAGGCTTCTGTCTGTCCAGGTGTTGACTCTGTTGTGGAGCGTATGCAACAGATTTGGGACCAGGTAGTGGAGAGGTTGTCCCTCTCTCAGGAGAGGGCCCAGCGGTTTACAAACCGGCATAGGACTGATGGTCCTCGGTTTAAAGTGGGGGACTTGGTCTGGTTGTCCTCAAGAAATATTCCTATGAGAGTGGCATCTCCTAAGTTTAAGCCTAGGTTCATTGGACCTTATAAGATCATGGAGATTCTTAATCCTGTTTCTTTTCGTTTGCTTCTTCCAGGGACATTTAAGATCCATAACGTGTTCCACAAGTCCTTGTTGAAGAGGTTTGTTGAGCCAGTGGTTCCTACTACTGTGCCTCCTGACCCTGTTTTGGTTGAGGGCAATCTGGAGTATGTGGTTGAGAAATATTGAATTCTCGTTTTTCTAGACGGAAACTCCAGTATTTGGTTAAATGGAGAGGTTATGGTCAGGAAGACAATTCTTGGGTGTTTGCTTCGGACATCCATGCTAGGAGACTCATTCGTGCGTATCATAGAACTCATCCTGACCGACCTGGTTGCTCAAATGAGGGTTCGGTGACCCCTCCTCACTAAGGGGGGGGGTACTGTTGTGAATGGGTTTGAGATGAGTTCTGAGCAGAGGCTTCCTCTAGTGGTTACAAGCGGTGCTGGTCTGTCCAGTGAAGATTGTGAGGACTGGGAATCAGGTGTTACTGACTGGTCTTATATAAGGGAGTCACCTTCCCATCAGGGTTGCCGGTGATCAATTGTTCTGGTCTGAATCCTTGATTCCTGTTTCCTTGGTAGCCTGCTGTGTCGTGTCTGAATCTCCTGCTTACAGATAAGACATTTTCTTCTTTTTGTTTTTGTGCTTGATTTTTGCATTTTGTCCTGCACTTCGGTGGGGGCCTTCAGGGTCCCCTCTGGGGGCTTTTGCCTCTCAGTTCAGTTCAGTCACTGATGTTTGTACATTTGCTTTTTCCAGTTTTTTCAGTGGCTGCTGTTTTGTTTTTGGTTACACCAGAGAACTAATTTAGGTGGTAGAGGTCGTGTGATCTCAGGTGTTTTTGAAATTAGTAAGTTGGTGCTTTTCAGGGTTTTTTGAGATTGCAGTAAGTGCCCTTCCTATCCTTTTCTATTTAGTAAGTTTGGGCCCCAACGTTTGCTCATACTATTTTCTGTCTGTGTCAGTATTTCTTCTTGTCTAACCACCATTACATGTTTGGGGGCTTTCTATGTTCTTTGGGGATCTGCTCCGGGGCAGATAGCTTTCCTCTTTCTATCTTTAGGTGTAGTTAGTTTCTCAGGCTGTGACGAGGCGTCTAGGACCAACGTAGGAACGCTCCACGGCTGCCTCTAGTTGTGGTGGTTAGTCAGGGTACTGCAATCTCATAGTTTCCAACTGCTCTGGTGTATTTCCTTTTTTGCCTGCTCTCCTCAGCTACCAAATCATAACAGTTTCCACTGTTTAAGTACATCAGGGGCTCTCCAAACACAACATTCGCTAATTGTTCCAGCAAATTGTACATTCAAAAAGTCAAATGGCGCTCCTTCCCTTCCAAGCTCTGTCGTGCTCTAAAACAGTGGTCTTCCCTCACTTATAGGGGATTGGCATGCTCACAGCATAGTTGTGCATAAATATGTGATTCCTCAGATTTTGTATTATTCAGTGCCTGATAAAGAGACTGAGTAGTCTCGAAAGCTTGCAATTTGTTACCATCTTTTCAGTTAGCCATTAAAAGGTATCAACCACTGAGGACTCTCAGTTCTGAATATTTTTCTATCTACTGGCTAACACGGTACAAAGATATACATCTTTCCCCTCTCCATCTGAACACTGTAATGGACCTCAGGGACAAGTACGTTTGGAATTAAGCGCTGGACACTTTGTCCGGTATGAAACACGTTCTTTGCAGTTCAGTTTCGCTCATCCCTAGTGACTGTAATTCTTTTACACCTGTACTGTAAACAAAATCAGCATACACAACTGTAGCAAAAAGCAACAAACCAGGTTTCCATTCCACATTGAGCCACACTAAAAGTAGGGTATACAGTAAATAGCCCTATAAATAGAGAATCTGGTTCACCTGTGTGGTCAAGTGCACATTATCCAAATGCAATTACAGTGCTAATTCCAATAAAGAAACATCCAGCACATCTAAAATGTTCCAGCTTTATTTCCTCATATTTAAAAATATCACACAAGGATGCTATGTCCAGGAAAAAATAAAAAGTCCTTAACGCATTAAAATGTATGTGTTTCGAGGCATTAGTCTCTTACTTATACCCTACTTAGACATACCAGGATCATTGTAGACATGCTTTCTCTATTGGAAGATAGTCCTATAACTATCACATCATATAAAAATAGCAAATTTGATATTATGACTCCAGTTTGATTGGCCAGTCTGTTAAAAAAAAGTACATACGGTATGTCCATGATTTCTATACAGGTAATTAAAATGAATTCACTTTATTTGTTATGCTTTCTTAAATAGCTCCAATATATTTCACACAAATTGTATGTTTTTTTTATTTTTACTGTAGCTGAATTTCACCATAGGGGTCCATTGACATTTTCACAAAGTGCAGTTATAAGCTTTGGTTTTTAGTAAAACTACATTTTTTCCCCATTTTCTTTTAGATCCTGCAGCGTGGTTATGAGAGCTCAGTAATCCTATTCACTAAACAGTATATAGTAAATGAGAAGTAATATTAAAATGGCTCTGTCTTTTCTTTAGTAGACGGACAAAGCCTTAGCCAAATATTTGCAGCTGCATAACTATGACGGAAATATTAAACTGTCACTTTAAACATCCAGTCTCATATGCCAGCAGCATTGCATAGAGCAGGAAATGCAGCTCAGACCAATATAACGTTTTTGAAAAGAGATTTTATATAACTTTATTTACTAATTTAAATCCCAACCCATTCTGTGCTTTAAAGTCCAGAGGGCGGTCATCATAATTAGTTATTGATATCTGTCCTTTTCTGCAGAATTATACAGGCAAGGCTGCCAGTTATTGACTGACACCACCCACTGGACTCCTATACCCAGAATGAGCAAGGATTAATAAATTAAATGACAATTTATAATGAATATTTTCTGACAAGCTAAACATCAATCTGCTTACCTTGTCCTGCTCTACAACATGATATTGGCAGATCAGAAACTATGAACAATGTCACAGGTGCCCTATTGTAATAGTCATGCAGCTTCCGGACTATATCCACATATTCCATAAAGATAAGATGAAAATTCTGAACAACCAGTGTTATCAAATGTAATTTTATATGCAAACTTGATGCTCAATAGATTTATGCCAAATGTGACTATCTTATAGATTCACTGATGACCTTTAGGATATTATTTTCATATTTGTGAAACATCTGTGCTGTATTTCTACAAATATGTCATGTTTTCAATATTACGAAACACAGCTGTAAAACATTTTATATAGAGGAAATTCAAAACATTGAGCCATATTGTTTTGCTCTTCATGCCATGGTAGAAGATTGTATGGATCTTTTTCAGGAATGAAATGCCCCAATAATTGATCCATGTTATCTGTAAGGCAGTTGACCATTTTATTTTTGATACGTGATGTAAATATCAGATAAAGTAATCTATAATATAATGTTACAGAAATAACTGTGCGGTGACTAGAGATGAGTGAACTTGTCTGGAAAATGTTTGCCAATCTCAAATTCAGCATGAACGTAGCTCATTCGGATCCGTGTTTGGATTCCCGAGCATTTTTCTTCAAAATCGGCAAAATTCAGGCACAGTTCAGTAAATGATCACATTTCCTTTCCATTTATGCTTTTTCAGGGCTTTGGCTAGGATAGTGGTGCTGTATGATGAGCGGGGGGGATGTATTTTATGAGGGAGACGATGGTATAGGTGAGAGGAGCGGCGGACTGTTATTTATGTACATTCCTGTAGCCAATCAGGGCACAGAAACCATCCTGTGTGAAATCAAGCCTCCAGCCTCTAACGAGTTTGTGCTAAGAGTGTTTTGCAGGTATGAGTTGACATTTCCTAATCAAAATCATTTGGTCTAATACTTTGTTGCAGTCAGGAGGTCACATTTACTAATCAAAATAATTTTGGCTAATAAACATTGGGGTGCAAGCATGAGATCACATTTCTTAATCAAAATCATTGGGCTAATATTGGGGTTCAGGTACCAGGCCTCATTTCATAATCAAAATTGTTTTGGCTAATTCTCTGATGCAGGCACCAGGCCTTATTCATAATCAAATCGTTTGGGCTAATACTCTGGTGCAGGCATAAGCCTACATTTCACATTATAAATCCTTTGTGCTAATACTATGGTGCAGCCCCAGGCCTAACTTCATAAATAAAGTCGTTTGGGCTAAAAATCTGGTGAAGGCACCAAGAAACATTTCATAATCGAAACAGTTTGTGATAATTTTGTGATCCTGCCAACAGTCGACATGTCAGCATCTAAATCCTTAGTGCTAATTGTATGGTCCGGCCTCCAGTCCAAATTTCAGCATATAATTCTTTTGTGCTAATTCTGTGGTCTAGCCACACTATCTCAGCCAATAAATACTGATTATTAATTTAGTGACAAGTGATTGGCAGGTCTGTCCTAGGGTTGTGAAATAGCTAGTTAAAAGAGTGGAAGGTTACATCCAACACATGAGTGGGAAAAAGCAAGGTTGTGGTGTAAGGGGTAATAGGCTTGTAGGTGGTAATTTTACTGAAATCTCTACAGAACAAACACCAGCTCAACCTATCCAAAGACAAATGACAACTTCTGTTTCTGAACGAGCTACTTGACTCCCTTCCTTTGGCCTTGTAGATGAGGGCGAGAAAGAGCATGTGCTCCAGTGGATGGCAAGCGATCATCAAGTGGCCTCTCCTCCTCATCCTACCCCTTAACATCACAAACAGTACAGTCCTCAGAGGTGGCACCACAATTACCCATGTTTCCTCCCACATCAAAACCCTCCAACTGCCCAACTGACCCAGAGTATATATAGTAAAATTATACAGCATGGGCTTGGAGCAGCATTTCCAGCTTAAACATTGATCAGTAACAGGTGGATGAGTGACAGGTGTAGTGCTATTACTCTGAGAGCCCTGGCAAATTCAGGCAACACACATAAAGGACACTCAACTTGGAGTCCAAGCATTTAAAAAAATTATGGGCAGACAACACTAAAGTGTTATCCTTTTCTCCAGAGTAGAAATAGTATAATTGGGCTATTACACCCCTTCCACTACAGACAACCCACAGATGTAGACCCAACTTGAAGTCTCCACATTTCCAAAAATTGCTAGCAACATCAGGAGCAGTAGCAACATCAGGCACAGAAACCAAAGCAAAGGTGTCACAGACTGCAATAGCACAAGATCAATGCAGCACACTAAAAACTACACCATCGCCTAGTCTGCCCAGTCTGCAAAAGTCATTGGAGATCCATAACTTGTTCATCTTGATGAAAGTTAGGCAGTTTACACTTCCAGGGGATAGCTGATTCCACTTATTCTCCAGTAAACTATCAGAATCACTGAAGACACATTCTGAGAGAATGCTGCTGGGCATGACAAACCTCCAATGAGTGACAGGCGAGCTCAGGCCACTCTTCCATTTTCGAAGAACAAAATTCAAAAGGGTCCAAACTAGTCATGAGCGAATAGTGAAATATTTGGATTCGGAAAAATCGGCACGAATAATTTCTAATATCCGTGTATTCATACCAAATAACCAATCCAATGCAAGTCAATGGGAAAGTCGAATATTTTTCTGCCAAACTCAACAAACAGGTCTGGGGGCTTGGGAAAAAAGCTGAAATGGATGGGAAAGAGCTAAAACTGAATAGGAACAGCATGGAGAAGATGCCTTCACGCCTTTCTGACTCACATATGGTATCTGGGAATAATATTGTCAGACTATTGCGCGGGCTTTATGGATTTATAAGAAGACGTACTAAACCAAACCTAAATTTTTTTTTTTAAAGGGAAAAATGCTAAGAAACATTTTTTCTTTCATATAACATGTATGTAACGCAACATAAAAATAAAAAAGTAATTGAAAATTATACCTCCTCTTTAGCATACAGTGAGTATGGAAAGTATTCAGATAAGATCTCACAGCTCACAGTGTATTTCAGACTAAATGAAACAAAGCGTGAAAAATTTAAAGGGGTCTGAATACTCTCCATACCCACTGTATGTTCACAAGGAGTGTTTTGGCCTTATTTTTTCCTGTAACATTTGTGACGGCTCTCACTCCTACATTTGGGAGGTCCTTCAGTCATTCCAAATTGTTAGCTAGATTGTGGAATACATATTTCCCATCACTTTACAATGCCAGCTAAAACATGCCCATTTGAATTTTGGGCTTCGCCCGCCACCACCACCATTTCCACCGCCATGTCATTATGCGGCCCTCGCTTGACATTTTCAGAGGGCCAGCAGGTGCCTTGAAACCTGAGTTTGGGAAGGCCCCTCAGGTTGTCCTATATCATACATTTGGGAGAGCTCTCACTCCTATATTTGGGACGTCCCTCTCTCATTAAAAAATTGTTAGCTAGATAGTGGAGGGCCTGCAGCTGCCTTGAAACCTGAGTTTTGTGAGCTCCACAGTTCATTTTGGACACCGGATCCCAATGGAGCCACTGTCATAGCGGGTGAAGCCGCTGTAAGTAAAGATAATACAGGAGTTGGGGGATCTGTATGATCATTGTCAGTGAATTGGATTCTACTAGACACCAAAGCATTGGAATTAAATTCTGAATACAGTGTATGCAAGCTAGAGCCTGTATTGTGGTAAGCCTGTCAGGCCTGAACCCCATGTCAGGAACACATACAAACCTCATTTTACTTGGAAGCAGCCTTCTAAAGGGAAAGAGACAGGAAAACAAGCCTAAGCAGTTCGTCTGGAAACTACACAACGAGGCAGAAAGTATCTTTTGCATGGTTTTGAGTAACAATGGAGTAATTACAGGATATGTCCTAGAGAGTGAAGAGGTCTGTGGAGTGAATTACTCAGGTGACAGGCAGTGCTACAGAACACAGGTAAAGGCCTTAGTGTGGCAATGACCATGTTCCAAAATGTGTAAGGCTGCGGCCTGAATAGATCTGTGGAGCATATTAACATAATGTGTCAATACCCCGCCACCATTTTTTCGGACCCAAATTTAGAAAATTTAAAGGAAGGGTCAGTTTATTAAAGAGACACAAGTCTTATTTAGGAGCCTGGAAAAGCCAGCATTGGTCTTTGTCCAGCAAAGGACAATATAAAGTGGTAATAAATATGTATGCCCTGCCTAACTAACAATCTGTGAACAGACATATATGCTGACAAGGGACAACTGAACGCTGCGCTGGGACAATGAACTGGACATGGTTACTGACTGTTGTGTCTATGCAACTGCAGTTTTTGAGCAGTTTGTGGGCAGGAGATATCAGTGCCTGCTGGGCATGGCAGCATCTCCAAGGCATACAAGGAGAGGTCGGGCTAAGTGTGCAGCTTCGACAACCAATAGTAAAAGGGCACTGTAGAATCAGGAAGGATGATGGTATGGTCACTTAAGACTCCTTCACCATCTTAATTAATAATGCGTAATTCGCGCAGGCGCAGTAAATCAGACCGCCATCATCTTTGTGCAGATAGCAGCAGTCACATTAAAACTGCGCGTGCGCTCCTCCTGTACAAAGATGGCGGCAGTCACTGAATCATTCGGCTGCGTGTTCATGGCGGTGTTCCGCTGGTGATACAGTGCAAGAGGCTGTGTGAGTGTGACTGTGAGTGAGTGTGAGTGTGAAAGTGTGAGTGTGTGAGTGTGAGAGTGTGAATGTGTGAGTGAAAGTGTGAGAGTGTGAGTGTCAATGTGTGAGTGTTTGAGTGTATGAGTGTGTGAGTCTGAGTGTGTGAGTCTGAGTGTGTGTGAGTGTGTGAATGTGAGTGTGTGAGTGTGTGTGTGGTGCAACGGTGTTCCGCTGGTGGTACCGCGCAATAGGTTTTTACCAGCAGCGGTTTTCATATTGAGACACCCATCACTTTGGTGTCCCAGTATGGCGGTCGGTGAACTTCCTCCGCTTGGAATTCTGGGATACAGTGACATCTGGACAGAACAGGAAATTAAAACATTACAAGGCAACTATGTAAATAGATACACACACACATATATATATATATACACAGATGATGAGTGCAGCTCACTTACCATCACTCTGTACACCAGTGGCACCGTTCTGGTACAAGGGACTGAGGACAATCTGGAGCAATTTAAAGACAGATTCCCTCATATCAAACTCCAGGCCCAAACTCACATAGAACAAACCCCATCCACCCCTGATGCCCACACCCCTACAATCACATCTAATGTGTGCACCACTACAGAGACTTCCAGAGACACCACTGACCCCAGTGCTTCATGCCCCTCACCCCAGACCCTCAGAGACTGTCTATCTCAACTAGAAAGAGACTTTGTACGAAGAACATCTGAGAAACACTGGTGACAGAAATGCTAATGACAAGATATGAGCGACTTTCCCTTTTTTCGGGTCGAGTCGTGTTTCATCGGCCGACTATCGTGAAAAGTCGGCGGTTCGCCGAAACACGAAACCCAATGCAAGTCAATGGGGAAGCAATGTCGCAGGGGGAGGACAGTAAACACACCTGCAGTGCCCATTTCCAGAGCCAGCGGGTGGCTCAGCCAAAGAGGGGTGCCGGCGCGGCTTTTAGCGGCGCAGGATTCAAATTATCCGCCATAGCCGCGCCGGCACTGCTCATTGGCTGAGCCGCCTACCGGCTCAGCCAATGAGCGTCGCGGGATTCAAATCCCCCGCCAAAGCGGCGCCGCTCATATGGCCTCAACCAAAACCGGACCATCAGAGGAGGAGACCACCAAGGAGGAGACCACCGACCACCGACCTCACACAGAGACATACAAAACTGAGGCACCCAGAGCAGAGATATGCAGAGCAGGAATATGGAGGGGATAAAGACTTTGCTCAACACAGTGTCCAGTAAACTAATGCGACTGGATGGAACCAACATCATTAATGAACCAGTCAGAGATCCAGTGTGTCCTACACAGCCACACTCATTACAAGGTATACACACACAAGTGATATAGAAAAATTACTTCAATTAAAATTAGCAACTGGAACATCCAAGGCTTGAACACCTCAGCCTTTGGATGTAAAACAAATGACCCAGATTTTATACAAAGACTGAAAAACATAGACATTCAGATTCTCCTAGAAACATGGACCAGGGCCGAAAATGAATTCTTGGTGCCCATCGGATACAGGGAAATCTGTGTCCCTGCCCTGAAAAATAAAAGCATATAAGAGAGCCGCTTCTCAGGAGGAATATTGATCTGGCATAAAGAAGAGCTCCACCAGTGCATAAAACCAGTGAAGAGAGGAGACAGCCACATATGGTTTAGAATCAGCAGCTCCATCGTCACCGCTCAGTCTGATGTCTATGTCTGTTCCACCTATATACCACCACCAGAGTCACCCTACTTCAATCCAGAGAGCGTTGAGATCTTACAAGAAGAAACCGCCCACTATCAGGCCATGGGCAAAGTTCTCATCTTTGTAGACCTCAATGCAAGAACTGGGAGAGAAAATGACTTTCTGACCACGGATGGAAACATCTACATATTTGGAGCAAAGACTGATGGCCATGACTCAGTACCAGTGGAGAGAAACAGCTACGACAGTACAGTCAAAAGGATCTTGAACCTATGTAGAAGTTTAGGACTTCATATTATTAATGACAGTATCAAGATACAGTGCCTTGCGAAAGTATTCGGCTCCCTGGAACTTTTCAACCTTTTCCCACATATCATGCTTCAAACATAAAGATACCAAATGTAATTTTTGGTGAATAATCAAATGTGGCACCCGGGCTTATTCCTGAAACTGCTGGAGAGCGGAATAGGAGGAAAGACCTACGATGTTATCAAAAGCTCCTACACCGAGAACCTCTGCAGTGTGAGTGTGAACGGTAAAAGAACGGCTTATTTCCAGCAGAGCCGTGGAGTCAGACAAGGCTGCAGCCTAAGTCCAACGCTCTTCAACATTTACATCAACGAGCTGGCTACCGCTCTGGAATCTTCCACAGCACCAGGTCCCACCCTCCACGACACCCAGGTGAAATTCCTGCTGTATGCAGACGACCTGCTGCTTCTGTCACCAACTGAGAAAGGCCTCCAAGACAACCTGAAAATCTTAGAGAAATTCAGCTCCACCTGGGCACTACCGGTCAACCTAAAGAAAACCAACATCATGGTGTTCCAGAGGAGAAAGAGAAAATTAGACCAGCACCCTTCATTTGTCCTCAACAACTGCGCCTTACAGGAACAGACAAATATACCTACCTGGGCCTAGAGATTCACCGGTCAGGAAGCTTCAAATAAGCCATAGAGACCCTGAAAGACAAGGCATGTAAAACCTTCTATGGCATCCGAAGGAAACTTTACCATCTGAAGCCACCAGTGAGGGTCTGGTTAAAAATCTTCGACTCGGTCATCGCCCCAATCCTCCTGTATGGCAGTGAAGTCTGGGGTCCTCACACCTACCCAGACTGGTCAAGATGGGATTCCAGCCCAACAGAAATATTCCACCTGGAATTCTGCAAGCACCTTCTCCAAGTCCATCGGAGCACCTCCAACAGTGCCTGCCGGGCCGAGCTGGGCAGATTCCCTCTACACCTAACGGTTCTAAAGAGGGCACTGTCATTCTGGGCTCACCTACGTAGGACAATCCAAGCTCCCATCACCATAAAGCCCTGACACACGTAGGTGAAACAGAAAAACTAGGACCCTCGGAACAGCTCACCCAAACCCAACCTGACCAGAACACCAATCACAACAACCTGACAAAAGCCGAAATCAGGAAGATGGTAGACGAGGGCCAGGAGAGGTATGTCAGTGACTGGAAGAACGACATCATCAGCTCCCAGAAACTGACCATGTACCGCAGTCTACAGAGAGACTACAGTCTGGCCCCATACCTGGAGAAACTCCCGGACCCCAGAGACCGCCAGATCCTGAGCCGGTATAGACTCAGCGCTCACAGTCTGGCCATCGAATCCGGCCGACACAGGCAGAGCTACAAGCCCAGGGAGGAAAGACTATGCCAACACTGTGACCAGGAGGCCATAGAGGACGAAACCCACTTCCTGCTACACTGCTCCAAATACTCAGCAGTGAGGGACACTCACTTCAGGAGACTCTCACATCTCTTCCCGGATTTCATCACCATGAAGGAGGAAGAGAAAACACATATCTTGCTGGGGGAAGAAGAGAGAGCAGCGGAGATAGCAGCGCGGTATGTGAGCGAATGTCATAGACTGCGAGAAAGAGAACTATGATATGCCATGGACTTCTATAGCCCCCACCCCGCGGGTTAAAATCTGCCCCCATCACCCCTCCCTATGCCATGGACTTCCATAGCCCCCACCCTGGATCTGCCCTACTCAACATCCCTAATCCCCCTTTTGTACACTTGCTTTGGCAAAACTAATGTGTATTTAGTCCTGCCAATAAAGCTTCTTTGAATTTGAATTTGAATTTGAATCAACAACAAGTGGGACACAGTTGTGAAGATGAACGAAATTTATTGGTTATTTTAAATTTTTGTGGAAATGCAAAAACTGAAAAGTGGGGTGTGCAATATTATTCGGCCCCTTTAACTTAATACTTTGTTGCACCACCTTTTGCTGCGATTACAGCTGCAATTCGCTTGGGGTATGTCTCTATCAGTTTTGTACATCAAGAGACTGAAATTCTTGCCCATTCTTCCTTGGCAAACAGCTCGAGCTCAGTGAGGTTGGATGGAGATCATTTGTGAACAACAGTTTTCAGCTCTTTCCACAGATTCTAGATTGGATTCAGTTCTGGACTTTGACTTGGCCATTCTAACACCTGGATACATTTATTTGTGAACCATTCCATTGTAGATTTTGCTTTAAGTTTGGGATCATTGTCTTGTTGGAAGACAAATCTCTGTCTCAGTCTCAGTCTCAGGTCTTTTGCAGACTCCAACAGGTTTTCTTCAAGAATGGTCCTGTATTTGGCTCCATCCATCTTCCCATCAATTTTAGCCATCTTCCCTGTCCCTGCTGAAGAAAAGCAGGCCCAAACCATGATGCTGCCACCACCTTGTTTGACAGTGGAGATGGTGTGTTCAGAGTGATGAGTTGTGTTTCCTTTACACCAAACATCGTTTGGCATTGTTGCCAAAAAGTTCGATTTTGGTTTCACCTGACCAGAGCACCTTCTTCCACATGTTTGGTGTGTCTCCCAGGTGGCTTGTTGCAAACTTTAAACAACACTTTTTATGGATATCTTTGAGAAATGGCTTTCTTCTTACCACTCTTCCATAAAGGCCAGATTTGTGCAGTGTTCGACTGATTGTTGTCCTATAGACAGACTGTCCCACCTCAGCTGTAGATCTCTGCAGTTCATCCAGAGTGATTATTGGCCTCTTGGCTGCATCTCTGATCAGTCTTATCCTTGTTTGAGATGAAAGTTTAGAGGGACCGCCCGGTCTTGGTAGATTTTCAGTGGTATGATACTCCTTCCTTTTCAATATGATTGCTTGCACAGTGCTCCTTGGGATTTTAAAGTTTTGGAAATCATTTTGTATCCAAATCAGGCTTTAAACTTCTCCACAACAGTATCACGGACCTGCCTGTTGTGTTCCTTGGTCTTCATGATGCTCTATGTGCTTCAAACAGAACCCTGAGTCCATCACAGAGCAGGTGCATTTATACGGTGACTTGATTTCACACAAGTGGATTATATTTACCATCATTAGTCATTTAGGACAACATTGGATCATTCAGAGATTCACAATGTACTTCTGGAGTGAGTTTGCTGCACTGAAAGTAAGGGGGTCGAATAATATTGCACGCCCCACTTTTCGTATTTCCACAAAAATTTTAAATAACAAATAAATTTCGTTCAACATCACAATTGTGTCCCACTTGTTGTTGATTCTTCACCAAAAATTAACATTTGGTATCTTTATGTTTGAAGCATATGTGGGAAAAGGTTGAAAAGTTCCAGGGAGCCGAATACTTTCGCAAGGCACTGTATATATTAATTTCCCATGTAGGAAGGAGTGTAGTAGACTACCGATATGGACATAGTAAATTTCAGCGGCATCATAGTCACCCCACAAATGCACCTGTCAGATCACAGCCAACTTCTCCTATACATGAACTCTAAAAAGAAACCATCAGCACAAAAGCCTCAGCAGAGCGGCCTCTTCAACCTGCCTCCATCCTATAAATGGTCCAAGACGTCAGCAATAACATATCAAGAGGTTCCCAGCAGACCCAGAATACAGGAGATGCTCCACCACTTCTACAACTACAAGTGCAAGAGTAACACAGAAGGAGTGAACCAAGCTACAAAAGACCTCAATAATATATTCTACACCATGGCCGACTTGTCCGACCTTAAACAAGTCAACTATAAAAGACCAAAAGAAAAACAGATCAATGGTTGGTTTGATAGAGAATATAAAACCATACGGAAGACCCTGAGAACAGCCTCATACAGGAAACATTAAGACTGCAACCATCCGGGTGTGAGGGATGCCTACGACACCATACAAAGGCAATTCAAAACCATCCTCAAGAGGAAGAAGCAGAGTTACATCTCCACCAAA
The DNA here is from genome assembly GCA_033576555.1 of Oophaga sylvatica. Lineage (NCBI taxonomy): Eukaryota > Metazoa > Chordata > Amphibia > Anura > Dendrobatidae > Oophaga > Oophaga sylvatica. The sequence continues at coordinate 311,253,329 of JARQOD010000001.1, forward strand.
CTTAACCAACTCGAAGACGCCCTCCAAGACAACACCTTCTGGGAACTATGGAACCACATGGGCACAAAAAGCAAGAAAAACAGCATCCATATCCAAAATGGCAATATCTGGCTTCAGTACTTCAGAGTAGTGTTGAGCGATACTGCTCGATATCTAAAAATATCGGATCGGAATGGTATCGCCGATATCACTAAAATATCGGCGATACCCGATACCGATACCGGAAGTCCAATGTAAGTCTATGGGAACCAAATATCGACATTAAAAAAAAACCATTCTTGCCTTGTTGGTTAATTGTACATGAAGGAAAACAACAAAGAGTAATGTAGAATGTATTGGGGGAGGTTGAGAAGACAATAAAGGCATACATGTTTAACCCAATGCATTGGAATAGCATTAATATATATTTTTTTGGAAATACGTTTGGATTGACGAACAAATTGACAATGTTGTTAACCTTTTTTCTATTTTGGCAAATATGTATGTTTCACAACTTCCATGCTCTTCACCTTTTTAACTTTTGCCAGTGCCACACTTTCTCCTTCATAATCTTCAGCAGCATCATCTTTCTCATCAAATTATTCTTCATCTTCACCTTCTTAATCTTCTTCTTAAACTTCTTGCTATTCATGTTTTTGTTTACATTACTCATATTGTTATTATTAAACTAATTAATCTTCTTCATATTCAAATTCTTCATCTTCTTCCTCTTCATCTTCTTCATCATATTCTTATTTGTGACAGAGATTCCTGTACTTGTAATCTGTAAAAGTATGAATTTTTCATCCTTCCGTTCTTGCTGTCACAAAAGATTTAAATTACAACAGTATTTGTCCGTGTTCAGTTTAGCCTGCAGCAGCAGGCATTTTCCAGGGGCACCACGAGGAGGAACGGACTCACCCCCATACACTGCTTAGTCTTCTTCTGCTTAGAATTTAGAGCATATATTTTGCTCTTCATTTTGGTCTTATACTTCATGTTCTTCTGCTTTTTGATCTTCTGCTTATTGTTCTTCTGTCTCTTGTTCTGTATCTTGTAGTTTGTCTTAACCTTCTTTGTCCTGTTGGTGATCTTCTTCTGGGTAATCTTTTATTTTTTCTTTGTGATGGTGTTCAGGCTGGTTGGCTTCATGCTCGTCATCCTTGTTGTCGTCATCTTCTTCTGGGTGGTCTTTAAGGTCGTCTAATTTCCGAGAACCAGCTGACGTTACTGGAACCCGGACGGGTATCAGATGGAACAAGAGACAATGGAAGAAACGAGGACCAGCTGACTGTGCTGGAACCCGGAGGGGCAGCAGAAGGAAAAGAGGCAATGTCACAACCGAGTACCAGCTGACGTTACTGTGACACGGTTACTAAGCAGGAGGTACCTGTGCTCCAAAGCACTACCAAGGACCAGCAGACGTTGCTGGAACTCGTATACGGAGATGGAGGCACCTAGGCCAAAGGCACTGGGGAGAACCAGTTGACGGTACTGGACCCCGGACGGGTAGCAGAACGCACCCATGAAAATGTAAGTTGACAGGACGCAAGCCGTCCGCAGTTACCGAATCACACAGTCCTACAGTGGGTGCTTGTCCTATTGTCACAATGGAAACAGCCTTTATTTACATATCCCACAGCACACATAGGAATCACCTAAACTGCAGGCACCATAGAGTCGGCTAACCCGAATGCAACACGACAGCACAACTTATTGGAGGATAATTGACGTTCACACTGCCAGGAAACAGCTGTCGTGCTGTAACCAGGCTGGCCAGGAGTCAGTACCCCTGCCAATTACTTACGAGCAACAAATGGCGGTGTTGTAGCCCAGGGAGTAGAGTTCAGGTGGTAGAAAGATGAACATAACAGGAGACATGGAAAACGTTGCCAAACAGTTATTTAATCTGAAAACGGACAGGCAAATTCAGGTGAGATCCATGCCTTGTTCATTTTCAGAAAAGTAAGCCGGTCTACATTCTCTGAGGATAGTCGCATGCGACGGTCTGTTAGTACACCACCTGCAGCACTAAAGACGCGCTCAGATAATACACTGGCAGCAGGGCAAGCCAGCACCTCCAATGCATACTGGCTAAGCTCTGGCCATGTATCCAACTTAGAGACCCAAAATTTGAAAGGGGAAGAGGCATCTGGGAGTACACTTAGAGGGAAAGACAAGTAGTCTGTCACCATCTTACGGAAACGTTGCTTCCTGGTGACTGGAGCCGTCTCGGATGGTGTAGACCTTGCTGGCGCTGTCACAAAACTTCGCCACATTTGTAACATACAGATCTTGCCCTGTGCAGAGGCGCTGCTTGTGCTCCCTCTTGTTGTAGAGGTGTCTACACTGCCTCGACGCACAGAGCTGCTTTGTAAAGCAGTAGCAGCAGCAGCTCTCTCGGCTGGAATGTACAACTGTATGGATTGCACCAGTGTGTCTTGGTACTCCCGCATTTTACGGTCCCGGTTCACCGGTGTGATGAAGGTTTGTAAGTTGTCCCGGTAGCGAGGGTCTAGGAGGGTGTACACCCAATAATCTGACGTGGTGAGAATGTGGGCGATGCGGCGGTCGTTTCTCAGGCACTGAAGCATGAAATCAACCATGTGCTGCAGACTCCCAACTGGCCAACAAAAGCTGTCCTCTGGAAGAGGCGTCATCTCTGCCTCCTCTGCATCACCCCACCCTCACTCTACATACTGACTAGAGCGTTGTGTACCTCCCTCTGTAGGGATTTCTTCCTCCTCCATTGACTCCTCCTCATCCTCCTCACAAAGTGAGCCCTGCCCAGCCCTTTGTGAGGAACCACGTTGCGCTGACTGTCCTGAAGGTAATTGAATTTGTGACTCCTCATCCTCCACCTCTTCCAAAACCTCTTCCTTTAGTGCTTTCAGTGATTTCTGAAGCAGGCAGATAAGGGGGACAGTCATGCTGACTAGTGCATCATCTGCACTCGCCATCCGCGTTGAGACATCAAACGCACGCAAAACGTCGCAGATGTCCTTCATAGAGGCCCACTCAGTAGTGGTGAAGTGTGGACGGCGCAAAGAGTGACTTGATTGCGCCTGATGCAGCTGATACTCCATTACTGCTGTCTGCTGCTCACACAACCGCTCCAACATATGTAACGTGGAATTCCACCTGGTGGGTACGTCACATATGATGCGATGTTCAGGAAGGTGAAATCGGCGTTGAAGAGCAGCAATGCGCGATCTGGCTATGCTGGAACGTCGCAAGTGAGCGCACTCTAGGCGGACCTTCTGCAGCAGTCCAGCAAGATCCGGATAGTCCCTCAAAAAACTCTGCACGACCAAGTTGAGCACATGTGCCAGACATGGTATGTGAGTAAGGTTGCCAAGGCCCAGAGCTGCCACCAGATTTCGGCCATTGTCACACACTACCAAGCCTGGCTGGAGATTCGCAGGCAAAAACCACACGTCGCTCTCCTGCTTGATGGCATTTCAGACCTCCTGCGCTGTGTGGCTTAGATTCCCCATTGAAATCATTTTCAGGACGGCCTGTTGACATTTGGCCACGGCTGTGCTCATATCGGTCGCAACAGATAAGTGTTCACGGGTCCATGTGGAGGTATACCGTGACGGCTCGTGCAGCGATGATTCTGAGGAACTGGAGTAGGAGGAGGAATCAATGTGTACAGACTGGATTCCTGCAATCCTTGGAGTTGGCAGAACACGTACAGCGCCACTGGCAAGATCTGTACCCGGCTCCACAACATTGACTCAATGGGCAGTGAGGGAAAGGTATCGTCCCTGGCCATGGGTACTGGTCCACGCATCGGTGGTCAGGTGGACCCTGCTACTGACGGCGTTTAGTAGCGCATGTTTAATGTTTCCCTCGACATGTTTTTGCAGAGCAGGGACGGCTTGCCTGCTGAAATAAAATCGGCTTGGCACATTATATTGTGGGACTGCCAATGCCATTAAGTTCCTGAAACTGTCAGTCTCCACCAGCCTGAATGACAGCATTTCAAGGGACAGGAGTTTTGCAATGCCAGCATTCAGAGCCTGTGCTCGTGGATGGTTTGCCGAGTATGGCCGTCTTTTATCCCATGCCTGTGGTACCGATGGCTGTTTTGTGGCCTGGGAGTGTGACGATGACTGTGAACTTGCTGCTGTGGGTGGAATAACAGTTTGTCTATGGACAACAGTGACCGAGGTTCTTCCATGGAGATCCTGTGAGGAAGCCGAACCAGGTGTGTGTGAGCTGGAGGTAGAGGCTCCAACACGACCTGAAGATGTAGGTGCTGCTGTAGGTTGGCCTACATCTCCAGTGTGTCTTTGTAACTCAGCTACGTGCTTTGTCCGTACATGTTTCCACATATTTGTGGTATTCAGGTTACTGATATTTTTACCTCTTTTAACTTTTTGCTTACACAGCTTGCATTTAACATAGCAAATATCATCTACAAGTCTGTCAAAAAGGACCACGCAGTGCAAGTAACTTTTTGCTTACACAGCTTGCATTTAACATAGCAAATATCATCTACAAATCTGTCAAAAAAGGACCACGCAGTGCAAGTCATGGGAGCGCCAATTTTGACATTTGTAAGAGAACTGCTCCCAACAGGTGCCAAACTGGAGGCTACAGGTAAGCGAGTCTGCAGCCTACCTCTCCCTCCTCTTTGTACCGTTGGGCCAATCTCTTCCTCAGAGCTGCTCCCACCACCTTCCTGTTGCTCACGCCATGTTGGGTCTCGGACTTCATCATCTTCACTACCCTCTTCCAACACCTGCTGCTGTTGGATGGTCTGGGCAGCACCATGCTCCACAAAACCTGGCACCTGAGTCTCATCATCATCATGAGATGCGTTCTGCGGTGTGCTGTCCATCGGCACTGGCTCACCCGCCTCTTCAGATTGAGAGAGACACAGCTGTTGCGCATCACTGCATACTCCCTCTTCTTCAAATTGCAGAATGCTGCTTGCCTGTGCCCGTGTTTGCGAGCCAACAGATTCTGAGAACAGAAGCAGAGACTCAGCTGGCTCCTGTACAGAACTCTCTGACTGCCTGGGCAATTTGACAGGCGGTGAACAGACAGATGGTTGCTCAACAGTGTTGTGTTCCTGAGAGGAGGTGGAAGGAATTGAAGTCGATGCATTGGCTGCCATCCAACCAACAACGGCTTCAATTTGTTCTTCCCGCAGCAGGGGGGCACGCCGAGCTCCTACCAAAGTGCGCATAAAGGAACGCTCATGGGGAAAACTGGTGGATGCTGTGTCACTGAGGGCGGCAGCAGCCACAGAATCCCCACGTCCTCTCCCTGCTGAAACTCCACGGCCACGACCACGTGCCTTACTCACTGACTTCTTCATCTTGGTAGATTGATAAAGAAAGTCAGAAAAGTTATAAGGCCTATGTGTGGTTATTACGCAGAGACTGAAGTGAACACTGAAACACAACTGTTCACAATCTGTGAAAGACTACTCCTTTGTCTACTTCTATAGTGTTTGCAACCAATGTATTGGATACGGATGGAAGCGCGTCACACTAATAGATTATATTTATTTTAAATGGAATGGAGCAGAACCAATTGGAGAGAAATGACAAGGATGAGGCACTGAGACACGCTCAGCAGAGTACAAGCAGCAGTGCTTGAACAAGTAACTGGAGCGTGATGTGCACTCAAAAAATAAAAAACACAGACTGAAGTGAACACTGAAACACAACTGTTCACAATCTGTGAAAGGCTACTCCTTTGTCTACTTCTATAGTGTTTGCAACCAATGTATTGGATACGGATGGAAGCGCATCACACTAAAATTTAAATTGCATGGAGCAGCAAGAATTACACTGAAGAAAAAAAAAAGAGTCTGTGAGTGACACGTGCAGATTCCTACAGACAGCGTTGCATGCAGAGCAAACTGCAGCGTCACCTGCACTCACACACACCTTGCAGAGCTGTTAAAACAACACTGCAGGCAAAAGGAAGCTTTACACAGCGGTTGGTGCTAGCCTGCCTAAAGCACAGTACACTAAATCGCAATCTCTAACTGTCCCTCAGAGTCAGCACAGCAGCGTTCTGTCCCTTACTGAATTCACAGCACAGTGACGCTAAAATGGCGGCGGCGCCTTTTATAGTGCATTCTGACATCATTTCAGCATCCAATCACAGCCATGCCATTAGTTAACATGACCGCAGCAGAACAGGATGTGCCCACACTTCTTAGGATTCCTCATTGGCTGACTAAAATCACATTGCCTCTCAAAGAATTATGGGAACTTCCGATTCCGGTATACGATATATGGAAAATATCGAAACTAAGTATCGAAAGGCCGATAGAGCTAATATCGGCCGATACCCGATACTTGCGGTATCGTATCGCTCAACACTACTCAACACTACTTCAGAGACATCTACAAAGACATCCCAAAGGAAGAACTAAACCAAGAACAGAAAAACATAACAGAAAAACTAAAAGCAATGGAGGAAAAAGTCAAACCTTTCCAACCCACTGGATACACAAATCACACTACAGGAAGTTACAGAGAGAATCTCTTCCATAAGGTGTAGAAAAGCCAGTGGCCCGGATGGAATCCCACCAGAAATGCTGAAATCAGCCCACCAGAAATACAGGCAGCAATGGTTAAACTGTTTAACATTGTGCTGAGTGCTGGCTACTTCCCTCTTACCTGGAATCAAGGCCTCATCTCACCCATTCACAAGAGTGGGGACAGATACGACCCTGACAACTACAGAGGAATAAGTGTCAACAGCAACCTGGGGAAACTGTTCAACAGCATCCTCAACAATAGGATCCTTAATTTTCTCACCGAGCATAATGTCCTCAGTAGAGTTGAGCGATACTTTCCGATATCCTAAAGTATCGGAATCGGAATGGTATCGCCGATATCACTAAAATATGCGATACCCGATACCGATACCGGAAGTCCCATGTAAGTCTATGGGAACAAAATATCGCAACTAAAAAAACCCCATTCTTTCCTTGTAAACACTAAATATACACACATAGAATACATATATATATATATACATGTCATTGTGACATATATATATATACATATATGTATAGTTTATACACTTCTACATAGTAAAATATCCTCTGATTCAATTGCCGGGTAAAGCCGGCTTCAGTGAAAAGACAGAAGCACCCGACATGAAATGACACTTGGTGTACATAGGGTTAACCATGTCTTTTCATGTCGTTTGCTATCTGATTTGCACAAACAATTAAATCAGTCTATGTGTGCAAAATTTCACACCTGTAGGGGTTAATTAAAGGTGTAAATTCGTTGTAAAAAAAACGGACTTTTTTGCTACGAATTTACACCTTTAATTAACCCCTACAGGTGTGAAATTTTGCACACATAGTCTGATTTAATTGTTTGTGCAAATTAGATAGCAAAGGACATGAAAAGACATGGTTAACCCTATGTACACCAAGTGTCATTTCATGTCGGGTTCTGCATTTTCACAAAAGCCGGCAATTGAATTAGCGGCTATTATACTATGTAGAAGTGTATGAACTACAAATATAAATATATATATATATATATGTGTCACAAATTCAATGACATGTATATATATATATGAGGTGTAAAATTGCTGAAAAAAAATGCGTGGGCTCCCGCCCTATTTTCGCAACCAGACAGACAAAGCCAGTGAGTGGGGGCAGATAATAATAGCCCAGAGAGGGACCATTATTTTTGCCCCCCCCCCGGCTACTAACATCTGCCCCCAGACACCCCAGGAAAGACAAATCTATAATTAGATTCGCCCTTTCTGGCACTTTGCCCGTCTATTCCCATTGCCCTGTAGCGGTGGCGAATGGGTTAATATGGGGTTAAAGCCACCTTGCTATTGAAAGGTGACCTTAAGCCAGGTTAATAATTGAGAGCTGTCAATTAGACAACTATCAATTATTAATCCTATTGCATGAAATAAAAATAAAACACACACACTTTAATTAAAAATCATTTTAATGAAATAAAGACACATGTTTTTGACCATCTTTTATTTTACTGCAAAAACCATTTCCTGTAATAAAAATAAAATAAAAAAGCAAAATTATTCTTACCTATCCCATGCACAGTCAGGTCCCACGGTGTAATCCTTCAGAAAGGGTTAATGTTTACTGCAGGGACCGCAGCTAATGCTGCAGCCTCACAGTAAACCCCAAAAGAATGAGTTCCTCTCCTGCCTGACAGGAGAGTAAAGGCTGGGTGTCACATAACGATACACCAGCGATCCCGACAACGATATGCACTTGTCAGGATCGCTGGTGTATCGCTACATGATCGCTGCTGAGCTGCCAAACAGGCAGCTCAGGCAGCGATCTGGGACAGCGACACTGCGGGTAACATCGCTTAAGGGCCCGTCTCACATAGCGATATCGCTACCGAGATCGCTGCTGAGTCACTAGTTTTGTGACGCAGCAGCGAGCTCACCAGCGATATCGCTGTGTGTGACATTCAGCGACGATCAGCCCCCCTGCCGGGTATCGCTGATCGTCGCAGAAATGTCAGGACCTTTTTTTTGATCGCTGGTTTCCCTCTGACAGGCACGCATCGCTGCGTGTGACAGGCGGGAGACCAGCGATCCGCTGGTAACCAAGGTACACAGCGGGTTTCCAGGCACCGCGCAGCGCTTGGAAACCCGCTGTGTACCTTGGATACCAGCTCCCTGCATCAGGGCGCTGGTATCCAAGGTACACAGCGGGTTTCTAGGCACAGCCCCGCGCCTGGAAACCCGCTGTGTACCTTGGTTACCAGCGGATCGCTGGTCTCCCGCCTGTCACACGCAGCGATGTGTGCCTGTCAGCGGGAAACCAGCGATCAAAAAAAGGTCCTGACATTTCAGCGACGATCAGCGATACCCGGCAGGGGGGCTGATCGTCGCTGAATGTCACACACAGCGATATCGCTGGTGAGCTCGCTGCTGCGTCACAAAACTAGTGACTCAGCAGCGATCTCGGTAGCGATATCGCTATGTGAGACGGGCCCTTAAGTGGAAAGCTTAATTGATTGCTTTCCACTTTCACTTCAGGTCAGCCAGGGACACAATCAGTGACGTCAGAGGGAACTGATTAACAAAAATAGGGGTTCCCTTCGAAAAAAAAATGGCGTGGGTCCCCCCTATTTTTGTTAACCAGCCAGATGAAGCAGACCGCTGAGGCCTGGATTTTCAGGCTGTTAAGGAGCCAAGATCCATGGACCTTGCCAGCCTGATAATACCAGGCCACAGCAGTCTGCATATCTTGGCTGATTAACAAAAATAGGGGATCCCCTCGAAAAAAATTGGCGTGGGGCCCCCCCTATTTTTGTTAACCAGCCAGATGAAGCAGACCGCTGAGGCCTGGATTTTCAGGCTGTTAAGGAGCCAAGATCCATGGACCTTGCCAGCCTGATAATACCTGGCCACAGCAGTCTGCATATCTTGGCTGATTAACAAAAATAGGGGATCCCCTCGAAAAAAATTGGCGTGGGGTCCCCCCTATTTTTGTTAACCAGCCAGATGAAGCAGACCGCTGAGGCCTGGATTTTCAGGCTGTTAAAGAGCCAAGATCCATGGACCTTGCCAGCCTGATAATACCAGGCCACAGCAGTCTGCATATCTTGGCTGATTAACAAAAATAGGGGATCCCCTCGAAAAAAATTGGCGTGGGGTCCCCCCTATTTTTGTTAACCAGCCAGATTAAGTAGACCGCTGAGGCCTGGTTTTTCAGGCTGGTAAGGATCCAATATCCATGGACCTTGCCAGCCTGATAATACCAGGCCACAGCAGTCTGCTTAGCTTGGCTGGTTAACAAAAATAGGGGATCCCCTCGAAAAAAAAAACGGCGTGGGGATCCCCCCTATTTTTGTTAACCAGCCAAGCAAAATGCAGACTGCTGCGGCCTGGTATTAAAAGACTGTCAAGGCCCATGGATTTTGGCCCTCAACGCCTGATAATACCAGGCTACAGCAGCCCCACATTTGGCGCATCAAAAGATGTGCCAATTGTGGCACTTTACCCGGCTCTTCCCACTTGCCCTGTAGCGGTGGCAAGCGGGGTAATAAGGGGTTAATGTCACCGTTGATTGCACGGTGACAATAAGCCCGGTTAATAATGGAGAGGTGTCAATAAGACACCGATCCATTATTAATCCCAAAGTTTTTAAATGTTTAAAAAAAAGACAAAGCAAGAAAAAAGTCTTTTAATGAAATAAAAGAGACAACACAGTTTTCATTAATTTTATTGTACTCTCATTCCTGCGACGCCATCGATCTCCTGTAAAAAAAGAAAAAAAAAAAAACCAACAGTATACCACCTGTCCGACGCAGTCCATAGTAACGACAGTCCCACGACGATCCAGCTCTGCTACATCGCAATGACAGGCAGAGCCTGACATCCCGGCGCAGCACAGCTGATTACCTGCTTCCCGGCGGTGACGTCATCGGACTGGTTTACGGCCGGGATTACCCTGCAGTCACTGCAGTTATCGCGATAAACTGCATGTGACCGCCAGGGAGAAGATAATGGCGGCCATCAAGCAGTCCAGGACGTGACCGCCGGAGATCTTCTGCCAGGTAAGTGCCGCTGACTCCTGACAGACCCGACCGACGGACACTGACAGTGACAGTGACAATCCGATTCCGGTATCCGATATGACAAAATATCGGAACTCGGAATCGGAATTCCGATACAGCCAATATCGGCCGATACCCGATATTTGCAGTATCGGAATGCTCAACCCTAGTCCTCAGCAAAAGTCAAACAGGGTTCATTCCAAACCACCGTACTACCGACCACATCTACACCCTGCACAGCCTCATTCAGATTTGGATTTTAGAACGGTGAGTGCCATACTTCTTTTTCTTGTGCACATGGACATTGGATACGTTTTTTTCTTCGGACTGAGCACCCGTTCCTTTAGGCATTATGGCGCTTTGACAGTGTGTGATTAATCAGGATTATTCATGCATTGCAGTAGTGCCGATTTCCTTTCTTCTTATACATTTACCTATATATATATACACACACACACTTATATATATATATATTTATGCATATATATATATATATATATATATATATATATACAGTATATATATACACACACATATAAAGTACAGACCAAAAGTTTGGACACACCTTCTCATTCAAAGATTCTTCTGTATTTTCATGACTATGAAAATTGTAGAATCACACTGAAGGCATCAAAACTATGAATTAACACATGTGGAATTATACATTACACTTTACAAAAAAGTGTGAAACAACTGAAAATATGTCTCATATTCTAGGTTCTTCAAAGTAGCCACCTTTTGCTTTGATTACTGCTTTGCACGCAGAAAAGGTGAACGGATGGACTCTACATGCCTAGTTCCCACCGTGAAGCATGGAGGAGGTGGTGTGATGGTGTGGGGGTGCTTTGCTTGTGACACTGTTGGGGATTATTCAAAATTGAAGCGGTGAGCGGTTCAGCTCACCCCAAACCATCTCGATTGGGTTCAGGTCTGGTGACTGTGGGGCCAGGTCATCTGGCGTAGCACCCCAACACTCTCCTTCTTGGTCAAACAGCCCTTACACAGCCTGGAGGTGTTTTTGGGGTCATTGCCCTGTTGAAAAATAAATGATGGTCCAACTAAACGCAAACTGAATGGAATAGCATGCTGCTGCAAGATTCTGTGGTAGCCATGCTGGTTCAGTATGCCTTCAATTTTGAATAAATCCCCAACAGTGTCACCAGCAAAGCACCCCCACACCATCACACCACCTCCTCCATGCTTCACGGTGGGAACCAGGCATGTAGAGTCCATCCGTTCAGCTTTTCTGCGTGCAAAGCAGTAATCAAAGCAAAAGGTGGCTACTTTGAAGAACCTAGAATATAAGACATATTTTCAGTTGTTTCACACTGTTTTGTAAAGTGTAATGTATAATTCCACATGTGTTAATTCATAGTTTTGATGCCTTCAGTGTGATTCTACAATTTTCACAGTCATGAAAATACAGAAAAATCATTGAATGAGAAGGTGTGTCCAAACTTTTGGTCTGTACTGTATATATACGCATATATATGTGTGTGTATATAGTCAACTGGACCAGGGATTCCCAGCCAGTCTCCCACTCCGGTACTTGCCCGGCCTCAAGCTGCTGCGATCTGAAGAGGGCAGGCAACTTCATCTTAGAATGGCAGTTGACCGATGCTTAGCACCTCTGCGGGTCTTTTCAAGAGGAATAAAATAGGAAGGGAAAGCTTTGTAAAAAGCAAAATCATCCACTTTAAAAGCAATTCCCAGACAATGTCCCATTCCAATACTTTCCCAGCCTCAAGTTGCTTAGCAGCTGCGATCTGACAAGGGACAGCAACTTCGGTTTAGAATGGCAGCTGACAGATGCTTAGCACCTCTGCGAGCCTTTTCAAGAGGAATGAAATAGGAAGTGAAAGCTTTGGAAAAAACAAAATCATTCACTGGACTGGGGATTCCCAGGCAGTCTCCCATTACAATACCTGCCCGGCCTCAAATTGTTTAGCGACTGCAATCTGACGAGGGTAGACATCTTCAGCTTACAGTGGCAGTTAACATATGCTTAGCACCTCTGCAGGTCTTTTCAAGAGGTATGGAAGGGAAAGTTTTAAAAAAAACAAAGAAAACAGTCAACTGGAACAGGAATTCTCAGCCGGTCTCCCACTGCAGGATTTGCCCAGCCTCAAGCTGCTCATCAGCTGCAATCTGACAAGGGCAGAAAACTTCAACTTAGAATGGCAGTTGACGGTTGCTTAGCACCTCTGTGGGTCTTTTCAAGAGGAATAAAATAGGACAGGAAAGCTTTGAAAAAAAACAAAATCATCCACTGGAACAGAAATTCTCAGCCAGTCTCTCATTCCACTATTTGGCCAACCTCAAGCTGCATAGCGGCTGCCATGGACGAGCAAAGCTAACTTCAGCTTAGGATGACATTTAACAGATGTTTAGTGTCTCTGCGGGTCTTTTCAAGAGTAATGGAAGGGAAAGTTTTGAAAAAAATAAAATCATCCTCTGGACTAGGGATTCGCAGTCGATCTCCCATTTCGTTACTTGCCCGGCCTAAAGCTGCTTAACAGCGTTGATCTAATGAGGGCAGGCAACATCAGCTTAGATCGCTGTTGATGAATGCTCAGCAACTCTGTGGCTCTTGTCAAGAGGAATAAAATAGGAAGTGAAAGCTTTGAAAAAATCAAAAACATCCACTGAAACAGGGATTCCTAGCTGGTCTACCATTCCAGTAATTGCTCAGTCTCAAACTGATTAGTAGCTGCAATCTGACAAGGGAAGCAAACTTCAGCTTAGAATGGCAGGTGACAGATGCTTAGCACATCTGCGGGTTCTTTGAAGAGGAATAGAAGGGAAAGTTTTGAAAAAAACAAAGAAAACAGAGAACTGGACCAGATCTTCCCAGTAGGTCTCCTATTCCAGGACTTGCCCAGCCTCAAGCTGCTTAGGTGGCTGTGATCTGACAAAGTCTGGCAACTTCAGCTTAGAATGGCAGTTGACGGATGCTTAGCACATCTATAGGTCTTGTCAAGAGGAATAAAATAGGAAAAGAAAGCTTTGAAAAAAACAAAATCATCCGCTAGACCAGGAATCCTCATGACGTCTCCCACTCCAGTACTTGCCCGGTCTCAAGCTGCTGCTATCTGATGAGTGAACACAACTTGAGCTTAGAATGGCAGTTAATGGATGCTTAGCACCTCTGCAGGTCTTTGCAAGAAGAATAAAATAGTAAGGGAAAGCTTTGAAAAAAACAAACTCATTCACTGGAGCATGGATTCCCAGCCCATCTCCCACTCCAGCACTTGCCCGCCCTCAAGCTGCTTAGCGGCTGAGGTCAGACAAACGAAGGCAAATTTAGCTTGGAGCAATTTGGGCAGGTTGGAATATAAAAAAGGGAAAGCTTTGAAAAATACAAAATCATTCACTGAACACGAGATTCCTAGCCAGTATCCCATTATGGTACTTGCCCAGCCTCAAGCTGCTTAGCAGATGCAATCTGTTGAGGGAAGCAAACTTCAGCTTAGAACGGCATTTCACAGATGCTTAGCACATCTGTGGGTCCTTTCAAAAGGAATGGAAAGGAAAGTTTTGAAAAAAAATAATGGAAACATCAACTGGACCAGGGATTCTCAGACGGTCTCCCATTCTAGTACTTGCCCAGCCTCAAGCTGCTTAGCAGCTGCATTCAGATGAGGGCAGGGAAATTGAGCTTTGAATGTCAGTTGACGGAGCTTAGCACCTCCGCAGTTCTTTTCAAGAGGAATATAACAGGAAGTGAAAGCTTTGTAAAAAACAAATCATCCACTAGACAATGGATTCCCAGTCAGTCTGCAACTCCACTACATGCCAGGTACCAGTACTTGCCCAGCCTCAAGCTGCTTAGCAATTAACGAGGGCAGGCAACTTCAGCCTAGAATGTCAGTTCACAGATACCAAGAACCATTTGCAGGTCTTTTCAAGAGGAAAGGAAGGGACTGTTTTGAAAAAAACAAAGAAAGCAGTTAACTGGACCAGGAATTCCCATCTGGCCCTTACCATTCCTCAAGCTGCTTAGCGGCTACAATCTGACGAGGGCAGTCTTTTCAAGTGTAATAAAATAGGAAGGTAAAGCTTTGAAAGAAACAAAGTCATCCACTGGTCCAGGAATTCTCAGCCCGTCTCCCATTCCACTACTTGCCCAGCTTCAAGTTGCTTAGAGGCTCCTATTTCACTAGGAAAGGCAAATTCAGCTTAGAATGTCAGTTGACAAATCCTTAGCACCTCCGCGGGTCTTTTCAAGAGGGATAAAATAGGAAGAGAAAGCTCTGAAAAAACAAAATCATCCACTGGACCAAGGATTCCCAGCAAGTCTCCTATTCCAGTACTTGCCCAGCCTCAAGCTTTTTAGCAGGCAACTTCAGCTTAGAATGGCAGTTCACAGATACTGACCATTTCTAAGGGTCTTTTCAAGAGGAATGGAAGGGAAAGTTTGAAAAAAACAGTCAACTGGACCCAAGATTCCCAGACAGTTTCCCATTCTGCTACTTGCCCAGCCTCAAGCTGCTTAGCAGCTGCGATCTAACAAGGCCAGATAACTTCAGCTTAGAATCACAGCCAACAGATGTGTAGCACCTCTGTGGGTCTTTTCAAGAGGAATAAAATAGGAAGAGACAGCTTTGAAAAAAACAAAATCATTCACTGGACTAGGGATTCCCAGCCGGTCTCCCATTACGGTACTTGCCCGGCCTCAAGCTGCAATCTAACGATGGCAGGCAACTTGAGCCTAGAACGGCAGTATACGGATGCTTAGGACCTCTGCGGGTCTTTTCAAGAGGAATAAAATAGGAAGAGGATGCTTTGAAAAAAGCAAAAAACAAAATCATCCACTGGACAATGGATTCGCAAGCAGTCTGCCCGGCTTCAAGCTGCTTCTATCTGACAACTAACAACTACTCTCTCTAGTACCGATTGGGAGAATTTAAAAAGCAATACCGATAAGTTAATTGAGGACCACAGTAAACAACTACAAGAGAGGAGAGCAAAATTTCAATGAGTTTCTGAAGACTACGCGTAAGAGAGAATCTACAGATGGAGCGAATCTTTTCAACCGAATACAAGACGATCAAACTACGGTACAAGACAAGGCTCATTCAGCTCTGGGAGAAAAAGCTCCACCGGCTCTCAGAGCCAGATTTGTTTTTTAGACAGAAGACACACAGGGAGAGGCACATCCCATCCACCAGGCCAACGCGGAGTTCCATCAGGAAGCGGGGGAGATAGTATGACATCGAGGTCTCAGATAAGACCCCCAACACAGTGGTCAACATTTCCACTTATACTTTAAGCCCCTCGGAATTAACTGCTCTTAGACGGGGTCGTTCCTTTTGCCCTACCCCACCGCTTGACATATTCAGACTTGGACAAGATCTCCAACGCTTCTTCCGCAACATCGGATTGAAGACCCATTTTGGACTTCAACAGCAGACTATGGCTAACAGAGCCCCTCCACCTGACTTGTCGATTGCCACCCTAGGTCTTAGGAACCCTGGCTCGTTTAATCCACCACGTACCAATCATGTGACTGAAACATGTGTTGATCTTATACACAGGGATATTTTAGACATGTTGAGCCTACAACAAAGCGGATACCTTCCAACAGCCAATAATATATCCAGATAGATAAATTAGCCATTGACTCTCTCAAACGCAACCAAAACATAATTTAGTGATGAGCGAGTATATCGTTGTTCGGGTTTTCCAGCATGCTCGGGTGGGCTCTGAGTATTTGGAAGTGCTTGGAGAATTAGTTTCTGTTGCCGCAGTTGCATGATTTATGGCTGCTGGACAGCTTGAATACATGTGAGGAATGCCTGTTTGTTAAGGAATCCCCACATGTATTCAGGCTGTAAAATAGCTGCAAATCATGCAGCTACGGCAACAGAAACTAAATATCCGAGCATTTCCAAATACTCGGAGATCACCTAAGCGTGCTTGGGAAAATCCGAGCAATGAGTATACTCGCTCATCACTAATAATTATTAAACAGGCAGATAAGGGAGGGGCCATAGTGGTGTTAGATCGGACACATTACCTCAGGGAAGTTCATCGCCTCCTTTCTGACACTACCACCTATAAACAGATCAATAGGGACCCTTTAGCCACCATAAAAGTAAAGATAAATGACACATTGGCAAGATACTTATCTCTCAACACTATTGATAAAAGACAGCCACGTTTTTGTCTAACCAACATCCGGTTACGCCAGTATTCTACATCTTACCAAAGATTCACAAATCCCTGATCAATCCCCCAGGTCGCCCTATAGTAGCCTCTACTGATTCTATATTGGCCCCCCTTTCGATTTTTCTTGAAAAAATCCTCACACCGATAATCAAGAATACTCGTTCATTCATTTTAGACACAGGACATTTCTTACAGAAAATCAGACAGATCTCTGACATTTCCACCTCAATAAATCACGATCTTGGCCTTTCAGCTGTACAGAAAATCCTAGATACACCAGAACTCTCCAATAATGCAACAGGACTCTGTATGGACCTTTTGTCCACCATTCTGCATGAAAATTATTTTATGTTTGGGGACCAATTCTTTATACAGATATGCGGCACAGCGATGGGCTCGAATGTAGCCCCCGCATATTCTAATTTCTACATAGACGCATTTGAACAAGAATTTGTATATAAAAATGACCTATTTTTGAAACATTCCAAATGTTGGCTACACTATATCAACAACATTTTTTGCATATGGAATGATATCACTGAAAACCCTTTGCCAGTTCCTCCAATACTTTAATTCAGTCCGTCCTGAATTACAATTTACGCTTGAACACAATGACTCTAAGATCCACTGTTTGGACACATTAGTCCAAAAAAGATGTCATGGCAAATGAACTACAGACCTCTACAAAAAGCCCACAGATTGCAATAATTTACTGCATTATTCGAATTGTGACCTCAGATACACCAAAAATAGCCTACCACGGTCACAATTCCAGCGTATTTCCCGAATAGTCTCAGACAAATCATTACTTCCTCTTCGGTTGGAGAAAATGGCATCCAAATTCAGTGATAGGGAATATCCATCTACCATTATCAAACGAGAAAAAACAGGACACTCAGTTTACCGCCAGTATCTTCACCAAATCACCGCGGTGAACAGATTCCATTCATCCACACTTATCATCCCTTAATGCCTAAAATATATAATGTCATTAGGAGACACTGGACACTTCTCAACAAGTCTTATCCACACATTGAAGCTTTCAAGACACCTGCCTTGATGTGCACGAGAAGACCACGTAACATAAAAGATCATTTGGTAAGGGCTGATATTGGTAGTTCATCAAAAGAGCCGACTCAGAATTTCATTGGTTCTGGGCGCACAAGCACATTCCCCTGTTTGGGATGTGCCGCCTGCTCAAACATCATCAAATTGAGTGAGATCACCCATCCTTACACAGGCAAAAAATACCCGATTAAAGTTTTTTTCACCTGTGACAGTAATTTTGTAGAGTATGCCATTAAATGTCCATGTGGCTTACTATACATAGGTGAGACAACCCAACACGTAAGGGTCAGAATAGCGAGCCATAAATCAACCTTCAGATGCAAGAAAATTTGGATCCCATTACATTTTGTGTCCATGAACCACACTGTTTCACAACTAAGGTTCCAGGTCCTAGAACAGATTACCAGACCCAGAAGAGGTGGCAACCATGTAAAAATGCTGAAAGAAAGGGAATCTTTTTGGATTCACACCCTTGAAACCCTATCGCCCAAGGGTATGAATAGAGAACTTGATTTAATGATTAATTAATCTTATTATTATGCATATTACCGTATATACTCGTGTATAAGCCGAGATTTTCAGCACCTTTTTTCGTGCTGAAAATGCCCCCTCGGCTTATACACGAGTCATAGGGCAGAAACCAACGGGGGAGGGGATGCCGCGGCAGGAGCCGGTGGCTGGGATCATACTCACCCCTCCCCATGCCATCGCTGAGCGTCCCTGCAATCCTGCGTTCTCCCCTTCCTGCAGCTCTTCTGCACTGAGCGGTGATGTAATACCCGCTCATTAAGGTCATGTAATAGGAACGCGACGCCACTCCCATAGGCGTGGCCTCCATATTCATGGCCTTAATGAGCGGTATTACATCACCGCTCAGTGCTGAAGAGCTGCAGGAAGACGGGGAGAACGCAGGATTGCAGGGACGTTCAGTGATGGCACGGGGAGGGGTGAGTATGATGGAGGAGAGGACAAGGAGCACAGAACAGGACGGGGGGGGAACGGTGGACGGGGAAGCATAGAGGAGGACGGGGAAGCTGGAGCAGGACGGGGGAAGCATGGAGGAGGACGGGAGAACGGAGGACGGGGAAGCGGCAGATGGGGGAGACGTGGACGGGGGAAGCATAGAGGAGACGGAGGAGCTGGAGCGACGGGGGAAGCATGGAGGAGGACGGGAGAACGGGAGGGAAGCATGGAGCAGGACGGGGGGGAGATCGGTGGACGGGGGAAGCGTGGAGGAGGACGGGGGAAGCATGGAGCAGGACAGGGGAGGATGGAGGGCACAGAGGAGCACTGAGCAGGACGGGGGGCACAGGAGGACGGAGAAGGAATGGGGGAGCACAGCGGAGGACGGAGCAGGAGGGGGGAGTACAGAGGAGAATGGGGGAGCACAGAGCTGGATGGGGGAGCAAGGAGCAGGACGGGGGCAGCACAGAGCAGGAGGGCAGTTTATACACCCGGCTTATACACGAGTCAATAATTTTTCCCAGTTTTTTTGTGGTAAAATTAGGGGGGTCGGCTTATACACGGGTCGGCTTATACACGAGTATATACGGTAGCTTGTTTTTTTCTTCATATGTTCAGGAGAGTGCCAATAAGAATATAAATGAAGTTATTACTAATGGCTAGACAACCGAACTCTTAGTTCCTTTCAACCTTTGTTGCGATTCCCCTAATCATTACTTTTACCTTTTCAGACTCATTGACTTTCATATTCCATCGAGGATTAAGTAAACAGCCCCCCTTTTTCCCGATTACCCCATCCTTCTCATCCTATTTTATTTCATTTTTATTATTTTTTATTCTTATATTTATTTTATTTTTATTTATTTTTTTTTTAAACTTATTAATTATTCTCATTCCTTTAATTTTTTTCACCTACTATTTTTTCATTTTATTTTTTTTCATTTGTTTTATTTTTTTTCATTATTTTTTTTCATTAGTTTAAGTAGCCTTTTTGTCCCATCTTTTCACTGACTCATATTTGTCGGCATGCAATTAATTGGCTCTTTATTTTAGAGTTATTCTCTTGCAATTTCACAAAAATCTAGTGTCCCCTTTCAATTTATTTTACATGATTGCAATATTTATCACTTACCGATTATTTTACTTTTTACTTTTTATTTTTTTTATTAGTATTTTTTATTGTTATTCAATATTTATTTTCATAATATTTACATCATGCCCCAACTATATATTCATTCCCCCTTTCCTATACATTATCCCCTCCTTCGCATCTATTCCTCACATCTCCCGTCCCTCACCGTCTCCAACCAGCCACTACATTTTTGCCCAGTCTGCCCTACGATTGCGCACTGTCCCACAATCCAGACGTCGCTCTGGTTATAAGAGACACACCAGCCGGGTCTGCGCGTGCACGTCTTGACACGCATTCCAGACCCATTCTGGCAATACAGCTTCTTCTGGGAGTCCTGATACCGGAAGTTTGGCTGACCACGCCGATTTAAATAGACCCACTGCCACCGTTGTGCCCATACCACCTGTGCTCCATGGCCACACTATTAATCAATCACTGGACAGCCAGATTGTTTACAAAGGTGAGCTTTATTCCCCCGCACTGGCCATATCTGATATAATGGGCTCTATTATAATCATCCCCCTTCTTTTGTTATCCCAACTTCCCCTAAGCCTGGGAGCGCCGTGCTATTAACCTAGCCCATAACTTGTTTAAGGTTGGTCTTTACCTCATACACTATGACCATTTTTTTGTATAAAATATCTACTTAAAACTTCCTCTTGCACTCCACAGCCTCATTTTTGTAACCTCAGTGAAGCAACAATTGATTAACAAAGCCTTCAGTTAAATATAGGTCAGTGTGATTTCTGCATCTTTAATTAGGCACTCTCCTGTTTCTTTAATACTTGCGAGCCTTTCCCCTCCGCCCCCCTTTTTGTATAGCAATGCTTTCTCAGGATATCTGAGTTCAATATTTAATTTTATTTATAATTTTTTTTTTACCTATATTGTACAACAATTGAATTCTCTTGCTTTATCTGTAACCATAATGTTATTTATGATTCTCCACATGTACATTTGATTCAATGTATTATAGCACCCTAATTTCTGTTTCTATTTGTTTTTTAGCAATGTTTGAGAAAGACCTGGACAAGGTCGAAATGTCACTTTCCACTTAACTTTTTGCCATTATCAACACTATTTTGTTAGTGGTGTAATTTTTGCACAATAATTAAATTTAAATTTACCATCTTGCAATTTTTTTGAGTGCGGCTGATTTATTCTCTATACTATTTGGATGACACCAGTTCAGCCTGCACCTCACGTATCCAGCAGAGTGTGCCATCAATTCTATACCTTGAAAAACAGTATTATGGCCAAGATTCTCAGTCGGACTGAATGCTTGTACGGTGTGATCAGTTAGTATTGGCAGTTTACATGTATGTGTACATCTCTGCGGGTCTTTTCAAGGGAATTAAAACAGGAAGGTAAAGTTTTCGGAGTGGCACCAAATCATCAACTGACAGGAATCCAGCAGGTCTTGACCATTCTCACTTGCGGCTGAAGCTGCTTTGCGCAGGCAACTTCAGCTTAGAATGGCAGTTTGACAGATGCTTAGCATCTCTGGGGTCTTTTCAAGAGGAATAAAATAGTAAAGGAAAGCTTTGAAAAAGCAAATCATCCACGGGAACTAGGGATTCCCAGCCAGTCTTCCATTCCAGTACTTGCCAGCCTCAGATGATAGCAGCTGTAATTGACAGGAAGGCAACTTTAGTTAGAATGGCAGTTGACGGATGCTTAGCACCTTTGGTGGTCTTTTCAAGAGGAATAAAAAGGAAAGGGAAAGCTTTGAAAAAAACAAGATATCCACTGGAACTAGGGATTCTCCAGCTGGTCTCCATTCCCTACTTGCCCAGCCTGAATTGCTTATCAGTGAGACTGATGAGGGTAGGCAACTTCAGCTTAGAACGGCACTTGCCAGATACTTTAACTTCTGGGGTCTTTTCAAGAGGAATGAAAGAGAACGGTTAAAAAAAAAAACAGAAGAACGTCAATTTGGGACCAGGGAATCCAGCAGTCTCCCATTCTGGTAATTGCCCAGCTCAGGAACTGATGGCAGAATTACTGAAGGATTGCAGTGGGCTAATTGAGAGGGCTTAGAATTGGACAGGGTGGACTGGAGAATGCAGTTGCACTATCTTGCATCGGTCTTTTCAAGATGAATAAAATAGGAAGGGAAAGCTTTGAAAAAAACAAGACCTTCCACATTAAGGATTCCCAGCAGGTCTCCCATTCCAGTACTTGCTTGGGCTCAAACTGCTTAGCAGCTGCTATGTGATGAGAGCAGGCAACTTCAGCTAAAATGGCAGTTGGCTGATGCTTAGCACCTCTGCGGGTCTTTTTTAGAGCGATAAAATAGGAAGGGAAAGATTTGAAAAAAACAAAATCATCCTCTGTACCAATGATTCCCAACTGTACTTCCATTCCGTTACTTGCCAAGCCTCAAGCAGCTTAGACCTGATGAGAGCAGGCAACTTGAGCTTAGAATGGCAGTTGACAGATGTTTAGCATCTCTGTGGGTCTTTTCAAGAGGAATAAAATAGGACGTGAAAGCTTTGAAAAAATTAAAATTATCCACTGGAAAAAGATTCCCGGCTGGTCGCCCCAATCTGATATTTGCCAGGACTCAAACTGCTTAGCAGCTGCGATCTGACAGTTGACAGATGCTTAGTACCTCTGCAAGTCTTTTAAAGAGGAATGAAATAGGAAGGGATAGCTTTGAAAAAAACAATGTTATCCACAGGACCAGAGATTCCCAGCCGATCTCCGATTCCGGTACTTAACCAGCTTCAAGATGCTTAGCAACTGCAATCAGACGAGGACAGGCAACTTCAGGTTAGAACGACAATTGATGGATGCTTAGCAACTCTGCGGGTCTTTACAAGAGGAATGGAAGTGAAAGTTTTTAAAAAAACAAAAAAAATTAGTCAACTGGATGGGGGATTCTCAGCTGGTCTCCCATTCCAGAACTTGCCCAGCCTTAAGCTGCTTTGCAGCTTTGATCTGACAATGGCAGGGAACTTCAGCTTAGAAGGCAATTGACGGATGTTAAGCACCAGTGGACCAGGGATTCCCAGCAGATCTCCCACTCTGGTACTTGCTCGGCCTCAATCTGCTGCGATCTGACGAGGGCAGGTAAGTTCAGCTTAGAATGGCAGTTAGCAGAGGCTCAGCACCTCTGCGGGTCATTTCAAGAGGAATAAAATAGGAATGGAAAAAAAACCAAATCGTCACCTGGACCAAGGATTCCCAGCTGTTCTCCCATTCAGGAACTTACCCGGTCTTAAGCTGCTTAGCAGCTGCAGTCCAACAAGGGCAGGCAACTCCAGCTTAGAAAGGCAGTTGACTGATGCTAAGCACCTCTGCAGGTCTTTTCAAGAGGAATGGAAGGGAAAGTTTTGAAAAAAACAAAGGAAACAGTCAACTGGAACAGGAATTCTCAGCCAGTCTCCCATTCCAGTACTTGCCCAGCCTCAAGCTGCTAATCGGCTGCAAGCTGAGAAGGGCAGGAATCTTCAACTTAGAATGGCAGTTGACGATTGCTTAGCACCTCTGTGGGTCTTTTCAAGAGGAATAAAACAGGAAGGGAAAGCTTTGAAAGAAAAAAACAAAATCATCCACTAGACCAGGGATTCCCAGCCGTCATCAAGGCATATTAAAAAAAAAAAATTCTATTGGTTTAATAAATAGCATATCTTTATCTAGCAGTTGGGAGACTGGCGCAATCTGGGCAGAGATAAGCAAACGTCACAATTTACCAGTGGCAATAATTTTCATTAGTTTGCTGTTGCAGGGTGTCAGCAAGGTGATATAAAAAAAACAAATTTTCTATTGATTTTATAAATAGAGTATCTTTATCTAGCAATGGTGCGACTGGCGTGATCCCGACAGAGATAAGCAAATGTCACAATTTATCAGTGGCAACAATTTTCATTAGTCAGCTGTTGCAGTGTGTCATCAAGGCGATATAAAAAATACAGATTTTCTATTGGTTTAATAAATAGCGTATCTTTATCTAGCAGTTGTGCGACTGGCGCAAAACCTGCTGAAATACGCAAACTTGACTATTTACCTGTATTTTTCATGAGTCTACTGTTGCCGTGTGTAATAAAGCTAATATCTGAAAAAAATAACCACACATTGCTAGATACAGTGAATTTTAAATAACACCTCTGTGAGGGTACTTGTGAAAAATAAACCTGGAAATTTTTTTTCATAAGCAAAGTGCATTCAATATAACAAGGGGTGACATTAAGGAACGTGGATGTGGTGACTTTATCTCATTCTAGCTTCCTGTCCAAATTTGGTCAGCGTGTTACACCACTGAGGAACCTAGACAAGTGCGAAAATGTGGGTTGGATGGCAGACAAAGGCTTCAGTGTGTTGACAAGCAGCACCACGAGGTCTTCCACACGGTCCAATCTCAGTAGTCAAGAGGCTGGGCCTCCGAATCCTCAAACTGGGCCTCCTTCCTTCCACCATCAAGAGTCCCAGGAGACATATGACCCCAAAATTGGCCACTATGAGGAACTGTTTAAGTTCCCTTGTAATTTTTCAGGCTTCTCAACGTGCACCATTAAAGAGGGTCATGAGGAGGTGGAGTGCAGTGATGCCCAAACATTTTAGCACCCACGGCCAGGAGAAAGCCAAGTTGTGGAAGGTCAATTCATGTCTGAAGAGGTGGAGGAAAATCATGACACACAGTTGCTATCCTAAAATTGCATCTCAAAAGGAGGATCAGATTGATGAATTGGAAGATGACGTGGTTGTTGGTGAGGCCACTGATCCAACCTGGCACAGTGGCATGCCTAGTGAGCACAGCAATGCAGAGAGGGATGGACCCGTAGCATGAAAACAGGCAAGATGAGGTAGTGGTTTGACCAGAGGGAGAACTCGGTCAACTGTTCCACAGATCCCTCAACTCGGCTAGATAACAGGCCAAGGTTGAGTTTTTCCCCTGTATGGCAGTTTTTTTCTGAAATTCCTTCAGACAAAAGAACTGTAATTTGCAGCATCTGACAAACCAAACTAAGAAAAGGCGAGAACATTGACAACCTAAGTACCACCAGCATACAAAAGCACATGGCAGCCAAGCACCCCAGTAGATGGGGTCTGAAACTACTGCCTCTTCCCATATGTTACGGCCTTCCCAATCTGCTGTCAATGCAGCAGGTGCTGATGCCTCCTGCCCAAACCTGCAGTTGCACAGACATAGCAACACAACAGTCAGCAACCACAACTAGTTCGTTGTCCCAGCGCACCGTTCAGTTGTCAGTGCCCTAGACGTTTAAGAGAAAGTAGAAATATCCACCCACCTACACGCCCAAATGCTAAACACCCACATTGCCACATAGCTAGCCCTGGAAATGTTGCCATTTTGACTTGCGAGAACTGAGTCTTTCCCCGACCTCCTGGTGGTGGCCGCCCAACGGTGCTCAATTCCCAGCCACCACTATTTTTCCTGGTGTGCCATCCCCACGTTACATAAGTGCGTGTTACACAATATCAGACATGCTCTGGCCAGCGCAATCATAGTAAAAGTCTATCTAACCACAGACACGTGGACAAATTCTTGTGTACAGGGATGCTACATTTCCCTGACGGCACACTGGGCTAACCTGGTGGAGTTTGGTACAGAGTCAGACGCTGGGACATCACACATCTTACACATACCAAGAATAGCGGGCTCAACTTCCATCAGAGTTTCAGTCTCCTCGTATTCCAGTTCCTGTCACTCCTCCTCCTCATCATCATCAGCGGAACTAGCCTGCCCATCCCATCATTCCCCAGCTGCAAAGTGTGCAGCAGTGCCTTGGCGAAGCGGCACAACTCTCTGCTGAAGCTTATTCGTTTAGGTGATAAAACAGCCGACCTGTTGAAAGGGATCAAAGAACAGACCGATCAGTGACTCTCCCTGCTGAACCTCAAACCAGGTCGGGTTGTGTGTGATAATGGGTGTAATTTGGTGGCAGCTTCAAAGCTTGGAAAGCTGGTACACGTTTCATGCATGGCCCAAGGTACGCTGTGTCAGCACATTTCCATAAGTCATCTCAAGCTTTTGCCGTTTTAGCTTCGCTGTAGCAGTGCTTTAATTTGTCTAATCAACAATTGATTTGCGACCTGCCCACACGCTGGAATTTGATCTTCAATATGTTGGCAAGGCTTAGTGAGCAGAAGAGGGCAGTGTCTGAATTCCAGCTATTCAATGCCAGTCAGAGTAACACTTAGACCCCAGACATAACAACTGCCGAGTGGGTGTGGATCGCTGACATGTGTACTGTAGCAAGATGGTTTGCGATGATGAAGCTATTATCAGCATAACCATCCCACTGCTGTGTCTATTAAAATGTTCACTGCAGAATCTCAAAGAGGAAGCTTTGAATGCGGAGCAGTTGGCTATAAAGCAAGATTTTACAGTGGCTGATACCACACAGGTATGGTTAGTGTTCTTCCTTCTGAGGACACTGAACGTTTGACTCTTTGTAGTCTGCCACACATGGCAGAGTTCATGTCCAAATGCCTTTCCAAGACCCTCGCATGAAACACATTTTGTCCATCATGAAATGTTGGCTGTGCATCTTTCTTCACCCACGGTATAAGGAGAAATTTCTTTCTCTCATGTCGGAGGCAGACCAGACGTGCAATTTTCAGTGCATGCATGCCAGAGGGCTGTTGTGGAAGACTTGCTAAAAAGATAACCCTCAAGCATCACTGCTGGCAAAGGTACTGGGATTTTACACCCACCAGAATTACAGGGGAGGGCCACGCACATCAGGTGCAGCTAAGGGGGGGGGGAATGGCCACTAACTGCAACATTTTCATGAAGCCATCACATTAGCAAGGGCTATCTGAGGGTGTAACTATGACGAGGAGGGAGAAGACAAAAATGGTGAAGGACTACTTAAGTGACCATACTAGCGTCTTTCCTGATTATTCAGTGCCGTTTATTGGTTGTCCAAGCTGCACACTTGGCCCAACCTCTCCTTGTACGCCTTGGAGGTGCTGCCATGCCCTGCCGCAAGTGTGTTGTCTGAGCGCACACGGCTGTAAACGGAAAAAATGCAGACAGGCTGAGTCTTCTAAACAAGGGCTGGATTTCCTCTGACTTTGTAAGCCCTACGGATGACAGCAATAGTGTTGAGCATTCCGATACCGCAAGTATCGGGTATCGGCTGATATTCGCTGTATCGGAATTCCGATACTTAGTTCCGATATTTTTCCAATATCGTATACCGGAATCGGAAGTTCCCATAATTCTTTGAGAGGCAATGTGATTTTAGTCAGCCAATGAGGAATCTTATGAAGTGTGGGCACATCCTGTAATGCTGCGGTCATCTTAACTAATGGCATGGCTGTGATTGGCTGCTGAAAATGATGTCAGAATGCACTATAAAAGGCGCCGCCGCCATTTTAGCGTCACTGTGCTGTGAACTCAGTTAGGGACAGAATGCTGTTCTGCTGACTTTGAGGGACAGTTAGACATTGCGATTTTGTGTACTGTGCTTTAGGCAGGCTAGTTTACCAACCGCTGTGTAAAGCTTCCTTTTGCCTGCAGTGTTGTTTTAACAGCTCTGTGCAAGGTGTGTGTGAGAGTGCAGGTGACGCTGCAGTTTGCTCTGCATCCACCGCTGTTTGAAGGCATCTGCACGTGTCACTCACTGACTCTTTTTTTTATTTTATTTTGTGGAATTGGTGCAGCTCCATTATATTTGAAAAAAATCTAATCTATTAGTGTGACGCGCTTCCATCCGTATACAATACATTGGTTGCAAACACTATAGAAGTACAGAAAGGAGCCTTTCACAGATAGTGAACAGTTGTGTTTCAGTGTTCACTGCAGTCTGTGAGGTTTTGATTTTTTGAGTGCAGATCATGCTCCAGTTAGTTCTTCAACCACTGCTGGTTGTAGTCTGCTGAGCGTGTGTCACTGCCTCATCCTTCACATTTTTCTCTAATTGGTGCTGCTCCATTATATTTGAAAAAAATCTAATCTATTAGTGTGACGCGCTTCCATCCGTATACAATACATTGGTTGCAAACACTATAGAAGTACAGAAAGGAGCCTTTCACAGATAGTTAACAGTTGTGTTTCAGTGTTCACTGCAGTCTGTGAGGTTTTGATTTTTTGAGTGCAGATCACGCTCCAGTTAGTTCTTCAACCACTGCTGGTTGTAGTCTGCTGAGCGTGTGTCACTGCCTCATCCTTCACATTTTTCTCTAATTGGTGCTGCTCCATTATATTTGAAAAAAATCGAATCTATTAGTGTGACGCGCTTCCATCCGTATACAATACATTGGTTGCAAACACTATAGAAGTACAGAAAGGAGCCTTTCACAGATAGTGAACAGCTGTGTTTCAGTTTTCACTGCAGTCTGTGAGGTTTTGATTTTTTGAGTGCAGATCACGCTCCAGTTAGTTCTTCAACCACTGCTGGTTGTAGTCTGCTGAGCGTGTGTCACTGCCTCATCCTTCACATTTTTCTCTAATTGGTGCTGCTCCATTATATTTGAAAAAAATCTAATCTATTAGTGTGACGCGCTTCCATCCGTATACAATACATTGGTTGCAAACACTATAGAAGTACAGAAAGGAGCCTTTCACAGATAGTGAACAGTTGTGTTTCAGTGTTCACTGCAGTCTGTGAGGTTTTGATTTTTTGAGTGCAGATCACGCTCCAGTTAGTTCTTCAACCACTGCTGGTTGTAGTCTGCTGAGCGTGTGTCACTGCCTCATCCTTCACATTTTTCTCTAATTGGTGCTGCTCCATTATATTTGAAAAAAATCTAATCTATTAGTGTGACGCGCTTCCATCCGTATCCAATACATTGGTTGCAAACACTATAGAAGTACACAAAGGGGCCTTTCACAGCTACTGAACAGTTGTCTGCAGTGTTCACTGTAGTCTGTGAGCTTTTCATTTTTTGAGTGCAGATTACGCTCCAGTTATTTCTTCAACCACTGCTGGTTGTAGTCTGCTGAGCGTGTGTCACTGCCTCATCCTTCACATTTTTCTCTAATTGGTGCTGCTCCATTATATTTGAAAAAAATCTAATCTATTAGTGTGACGCGCTTCCATCAGTATACAATACATTGGTTGCAAACACTATAGAAGTACACAAAGGGGCCTTTCACAGCTACTGAACAGTTGTCTGCAGTGTTCACTGTAGTCTGTGAGCTTTTCATTTTTTGAGTGCAGATTACGCTCCAGTTAGTTCTTCAACCACTGCTGGTTGTAGTCTGCTGAGCGTGTGTCACTGCCTCATCCTTCACATTTTTCTCTAATTGGTGCTGCTCCATTATAGTTGAAAAAAATCTAATCTATTAGTGTGACGCGCTTCCATCCGTATACAATACATTGGTTGCAAACACTATAGAAGTACACAAAGGGGCCTTTCACAGCTACTGAACAGTTGTCTGCAGTGTTCACTGTAGTCTGTGAGCTTTTCATTTTTTGAGTGCAGATTACGCTCCAGTTATTTCTTCAACCACTGCTGGTTGTAGTCTGCTGAGCGTGTGTCACTGCCTCATCCTTCACATTTTTCTCTAATTGGTGCTGCTCCATTATATTTGAAAAAAATCTAATCTATTAGTGTGACGCGCTTCCATCAGTATACAATACATTGGTTGCAAACACTATAGAAGTACACAAAGGGGCCTTTCACAGCTACTGAACAGTTGTCTGCAGTGTTCACTGCAGTCTCTGAGGAATAACCACACTTAGGCCTTATAACTTTTCTGACTTTCTTTATCAATCTACCAAGATGAAGAAGGCAGGGAGTAAGGCACGTGGTCGTGGCTGTGGAGTTTCAGCAGGGAGAGGACGTGGGGATTCTGTGGCTGCTGCCGCACCCAGTGACACAGCATCCACCAGTTTTCCCCGTGAGCGTTCCTTTATGCGCACTTTTGTAGGAGCTCAGCGTACCCCCTGCTGCGGGAAGAACAAATTGAAGCCGTTGTTGGTTGGATGGCAGCCAATGCATCGACTTCAATTGCTTCCACCTCCTCTCAGGACCACAACACTGTTGAACAACCATCTGTCTCTTCACCGCCTGCCAAATTGCCCAGGCAGTCAGAGAGTTCTGAACTGGAGCCAGCTGAGTCTCTGCTTCTGTTCTCAGAATCTGTTGGCTTGCAAACAGGGGCCCAGCCAAGCAGCATTCTGGAATGTGAAGAAGAGGCAGTATGCAGTGATGCGCAACAGCTGTGTCTCTCTGAATGTGAAGAGGCGGGTGAGCCAGTGCCGATGGTCAGCACACCGCAGAACGCATCTGATGATGATGAGACTCAGGTGCCAGTTTCTGTTGAGCATGGTGCTGGCCAGACCACCCAACAGCAGCAGGTGTTGGAAGAGGGTAGTGGAGATGATGAGGTCCAAGACCCAACATGGCGTGAGGAACAGGAAGGTGGTGGTAGCAGCTCTGAGGAAGAGATTGCCCCAACGGTCCAAACAGTAGGGAGAGGTAGGCTGCAGACTCGGTTGCCTGTAGCCTCCAGTTTGGCACACGTTCGTAGCAGTTCTCTTCCAACAGCCAAAACGGGCGCTCCCAGGACTTGCACTGCGTGGTCCTTTTTTGACACACTTGCAGATGATATTTGCTATGTCAAATGCAAGCTGTGTAATCAAAAAGTAAAAAGAGGTAAAAGTGTCAGTAACCTTAATACCACAAATATGTGGAAACATGTGCGGTCAAAGCACGTGGTTGAGTTACAAAGACACACTGGAGATGTAGGCCAACCTACAGCAGCACCTACATCTTCAGCTCGTGTTGGAGCCTCTTCCTCCAGCTCACACACAGCTGGTTCGGCTTCCTCACAGGATCGCCATGGAAGAACCTCTGTCACTGTTGTCCAGAGACCCAGTGTTATTCCACCCACAGCTGCAAGTTCCCTGTCATCCTCACACTCCCAGGCCACAAAACAGCCATCGGTAGCACAGGCATGGGATAAAAGACGGCCATACTCGGCAAACCATCCACGAGCACAGGCTCTGAATGCTGGCATTGCAAAACTCCTGTCCCTTGAAATGCTGTCATTCAGGCTGGTGGAGACTGACAGTTTCCATAACTTAATGGCATTGGCAGTCCCACAATACAATGTGCCCAGCCGATTTTATTTCAGCAGGCAAGCCGTCCCTGGTCTGCAAAAGCATGTTGAGGGAAAAATTAAACATGCGCTACTAAACGCCGTCAGTAGCAAGGTCCACCTGACCACCGATGCGTGGACCAGTACCCATGGCCAGGGACGATACCTTTCCCTCACTGCCCATTGGGTCAATGTTGTGGAGCCGGGTACAGATCTTGCGAGTGGTGCTGTACGTGTTCTGCCAACTCCAAGGATTAACAGGCACAAAAAACAAATATCCAAAAATGAAATAAAAAATCTTTTTGCAAAAATGCATGAAGGTAGTAATAATAATAAGGGTATTTAGTAAACATAATTTTGATCAAAATAATGTACAAGCCATCCCGCCACGTCAAGGCAACCCTCTGTGGGACAGTCCTACTCTAATATTGAAAACCTTTCCACTTGTCAAGTTTTTTTTGTGCCTGTTTTTCTGTGTAATGGTCATGTGTTAATATGCATTTACATTTTGCATACACATTAACTTACTTTTTCAGTTCAGATCTAGTTTTCTATGTAGTTCATAGTGCATTCCGTGCATATAAGGGTGTGACCGCCCTGTTTTCTGAGTTGAGAAAATCCATCCTGTCTGGCCAGAGCTTCAACTGGTGGGTTCAGTCCCTCTGCCCTTGTTCACATTTAAGTCACTTGACAAGTGGAAAGGTTTTCAATATTAGAGTAGGACTGTCCCACAGAGGGTTGCCTTGACGTGGCGGGATGGCTTGTACATTATTTTGATCAAAATTATGTTTACTAAATACCCTTATTATTATTACTACCTTCATGCATTTTTGCAAAAAGATTTTTTATTTCATTTTTGGATATTTGTTTTTTTGTGCCTGTTTTTCTGTGTAATGGTCATGTGTTATATGCATTTACATTTTGCATACACATTAACTTACTTTTTCAGTTCAGATCTAGTTTTCTATGTAGTTCATAGTGCATTCCGTGCATATAAGGGTGTGACCGCCCTGTTTTCTGAGTTGAGAAAATCCATCCTGTCTGGCCAGAGCTTCAACTGGTGGGTTCAGTCCCTCTGCCCTTGTTCACATTTAAGTCACTTGACAAGTGGAAAGGTTTTCAATATTAGAGTAGGACTGTCCCACAGAGGGTTGCCTTGACGTGGCGGGATGGCTTGTACATTATTTTGATCAAAATTATGTTTACTAAATACCCTTATTATTATTACTACCTTCATGCATTTTTGCAAAAAGATTTTTTATTTCATTTTTGGATATTTGTTTTTTTGTGCCTGTTTTTCTGTGTAATGGTCATGTGTTAATATGCATTTACATTTTGCATACACATTAACTTACTTTTTCAGTTCAGATCTAGTTTTCTATGTAGTTCATAGTGCATTCCGTGCATATAAGGGTGTGACCGCCCTGTTTTCTGAGTTGAGAAAATCCATCCTGTCTGGCCAGAGCTTCAACTGGTGGGTTCAGTCCCTCTGCCCTTGTTCACATTTAAGTCACTTGACAAGTGGAAAGGTTTTCAATATTAGAGTAGGACTGTCCCACAGAGGGTTGCCTTGACGTGGCGGGATGGCTTGTACATTATTTTGATCAAAATTATGTTTACTAAATACCCTTATTATTATTACTACCTTCATGCATTTTTGCAAAAAGATTTTTTATTTCATTTTTGGATATTTGTTTTTTTGTGCCTGTTTTTCTGTGTAATGGTCATGTGTTAATATGCATTTACATTTTGCATACACATTAACTTACTTTTTCAGTTCAGATCTAGTTTTCTATGTAGTTCATAGTGCATTCCGTGCATATAAGGGTGTGACCGCCCTGTTTTCTGAGTTGAGAAAATCCATCCTGTCTGGCCAGAGCTTCAACTGGTGGGTTCAGTCCCTCTGCCCTTGTTCACATTTAAGTCACTTGACAAGTGGAAAGGTTTTCAATATTAGAGTAGGACTGTCCCACAGAGGGTTGCCTTGACGTGGCGGGATGGCTTGTACATTATTTTGATCAAAATTATGTTTACTAAATACCCTTATTATTATTACTACCTTCATGCATTTTTGCAAAAAGATTTTTTATTTCATTTTTGGATATTTGTTTTTTTGTGCCTGTTTTTCTGTGTAATGGTCATGTGTTAATATGCATTTACATTTTGCATACACATTAACTTACTTTTTCAGTTCAGATCTAGTTTTCTACAACTCCAAGGATTGCAGGAATCAAGTCTATCCACATTGACTCCTCCTCCTACTCCAGTTATTCAGAATCATCGCTGCAGGAGCCGTCACGGTCTACCTCCACATGGACCCATGAACGCTTACCTGATGCGACCGATATGAGCACAGCCGTGGCCAAACGTCAACAGGCCGTCCTGAAATTAATTTCCATGGAGAATCGAAGCCACACAGCGCAGGAGCTCTGGAATGCCATCAAGCAGGAGAGCGACGTGTGGTTTTTGCCAGCGAATCTCCAGCCAGGCTTGGTAGTGTGTGACAATGGCCGAAATCTGGTGGCAGCTCTGGGCCTTGGCAACCTCACTCACATACCATGTCTGGCACATGTGCTCAACTTGGTCGTGCAGAGTTTTTTGAGGGACTATCCGGATCTTGATGCACTGCTGCACAAGGTCCGCCTAGAGTGCGCTCACTTGCGACGTTCCAGCATGGCCAGATCGCGCATTGCAGCTCTGCAACGCAGATTTCGCCTTCCTGAACATTGCATCATATGTGACGTACCCACCAGGTGGAATTCCACGTTACATATGTTGGAGCGGTTGTGTGAGCAGCAGCCAGCAGTAATGGAGTATCAGCTGCATCAGGCGCAATCAACTCGCAATTTGCGCCGTTCACACTTCACCACTACTGAGTGGGCCTCTATGAAGGACATCTGCCACGTTTTGCGTGCGTTTGATGAGTCAACGCGGATGGCGAGTGCAGATGATGCACTAGTCAGCCTGACTGTCCCCCTTATCTGCCTGCTTCAAAAAACACTGCAAGCACTAAGGGATGAGGTTTTGGAAGAGGTGGAGGATGAGGAATCACAAATTCAATTACCTTCTGGACAGTCAGCGCAACGTGGTTCCTCACAAAGGGCTGGGCAGGGCTCACTTTGTGAGGAGGATGAGGAGGAGTCAATGGAGGAGGAAGACATCGCTCCAGAGGGAGGTACACAACGCTCTAGTCAGTATGTAGAGCGAGGGTGGGGTGATGCAGAGCAGGCAGAGATGACGCCTCTTGCAGGGGACAGCGTTTATTGGCCAGTTGGGAGTCTGCAGCACATGGTTGATTTCATGCTGCAGTGCCTGAGAAACGACCGCCGCATCGCCCACATTCTCACCACGTCTGATTATTGGGTGTACACCCTCCTAGACCCTCGCTACCGGGACAACTTACAAAGCCTCATCACACCGTTGAACCGGGAGCGTAAAATGCGGGAGTACCAAGACACACTGGTGCAATCCATAATGTTCTCCATTCCAGCCAAGAGCACTGCTGCTGCTACTGCTTTACAAAGCAGCTCTGTGCATCGAGGCAGTGGAGACAGCTCTGCAACAAGAGGGAGCACAAGCAGCGCCTCTTCAAAAGGCAAGACCAGTATGTTCCAAATGTGGCGAAGTTTTGTGGCAGCGCCACAAATGTCTACACCATCCGAGACGGCTCCAGTCAGCAGGAGGCAACGTTTCCGTAAGATGGTGACAGACTACATGTCTTTCCCTCTCAGTGTACTCCCAGATGGCTCTTCCCCA
This sequence comes from Oophaga sylvatica, assembly GCA_033576555.1. Classification (NCBI taxonomy): domain Eukaryota; kingdom Metazoa; phylum Chordata; class Amphibia; order Anura; family Dendrobatidae; genus Oophaga; species Oophaga sylvatica. The sequence goes on from JARQOD010000001.1 coordinate 311,287,968, forward strand.
TTCAAGTTTTGGGTCTCTAAGCTGGATACATGGCCAGAGCTTAGCCAGTATGCATTGGAGGTGCTGGCTTGCCCTGCTGCCAGTGTATTATTGGAGCGCGTCTTTAGTGCTGCAGGTGGTGTACTAACAGACCGTCGCATGCGACTATCCTCCGATAATGTAGACCGGCTTACTTTTCTGAAAATGAACAAGGCATGGATCTCACCAGAATTTGTCTGTCCGTTTTCAGATTAAATAACTGGTTCGCAACGTTATCCATGTCTCCTGTTATGTTCATCTTTCTACCACCTGAACTCTACTCCCTGGGCTACAACACTGCCAGTTGCTGCTCAGAAGTGTCGTGTCCACAGACCAATACACAAGCTATAGTGTTAGTGGGGTTCAGTAACGCCAGCTGTTCCCTGCTGTGTGTCCGGCAAGAAGTCTCCTGTTCCCTACACATGCACAGAAAAACCCATGTCGAACATGCTCCAAATAGGGAAGAGCCGTCACCCTGATTGTTATGCTTAAAACATGAAATTGTGAAGTTTTCCAGGCCTAGAATGATAAATTTTTATGACAAATATGGACAAATAATAATTTGTCATCACAGCGCATATCTGCACATGTCTATTAGAAATGGTAACAAAAACTAAAACATAGTCTTCACTTTTTGAAATTAATGCATAAAAGTACATTTCATACTTATCAATTAATGCTTTTTAAGGAACTTTATCTGTACCTGTAAGATAATGCAGTCAATGGATGTACGAATCATAAAATCCTCATCATCATCATCACGAGTTTTATTTATGACAGACATTATAAAATACACATACTGATGCCAACTGTAACTTCAGACACCATATATGAAATGGCCAGCATCTAAACCTGGTAATAATGTGCAATAATAAATTATTACATCTAGAAAGTGCATCATGCATACTGACAATAGGTAGTTATACCTGCAAGTGCTGTTGAAACAACCACAACATATATAAATTAATAATGGTATATAGGTATCACAGTGCATAGTTACTCATGGACAATGTTGATGTAATACTGTACCTCAATAAAGTCAGCGTCAACCATTATGCTTGTTAGTCTTGTAGATTGTTAAAGAGGGAACGTTCTTTTTTTGTTGGTCATAGGTGGAGTATTAGACAGTAAATGATTACTGCTGTCGTATTTTTGGAGTCCCTAGGGCGCAATAACGCTGCGTAACGTCACATTTTATAGAGTCATCTAACTGACACACGCTACCCTACCCTACGCGTGACAGTAGGAAGGTAGTGTTGACGGATAAAGCCTTGCGCAACCAGACATGCTTTTACCCTCTTCAACACTGTACAAGCAAAAAATGCATGATTGCAGCCGCAGACTTTATTGACGTACAGTATAACATCGCCATTACCCATCAGAGGCTGTCCACTGTCTGATACAGACATAGAATATACCTTTGCTATCCGTAGCCTTTGTTTCACCTACACTTGCAGGCACACACTTAAATTGTGACAATGCATTATGTTTTTTTAAATGGTTATTTTTTATCGTACATTATTGTGTCATCACATTGATGAGTCCATGCTGGACATGTCATACATGCTGTACAAAGTAACGATTTTATTAACTTAAATAATTGAAATGTCTGTGACTGTCACATCTAAATTGCAATGATGATGATGATGAGTGACTATTACAAAATCCATTGTCTTCACTATGTTATGGTTTAACATAGCGTTCCTTAAGCATTATTCATAAATACAAAAATGGACTTTTATTCTTAAATTTACAACACTATATTTTGTAACCAATTTTTTGGGTGGTGTGTTGTTCCATTTCTTGTTGGCATGTGCATATATGCGTTTATATTTGCAGTGTCTTTATTTATATTCTTGAAGTTAGGAAACATGTGTATCTTCGTACCGTGTTAGCCAGTAGATAGAAAAATATTTAGACTTGAGAGTCCGCAGTGGTTGTTACTAGTGTTGAGCGATAGTGCTCGATATCTAAAAATATCGTATCGAAATTGTATCGCCGATAGCACTAAATATCGTCGATATCCGATTTCGATAGCGAAGTCCCATGTAAGTCTATGGGAACAAAATATCGCAACAAAAAAAACCCTTTCTTACGTTGTAAACACAAAATATACACACATAGAATACATATATATTATATATAATATATATATACATGTCATTGTGACATATATATACATATATTTATAGTTTATACACTTCTACATAGTAAAATAGACTCTGATTCAATTGCCGGGTAAAGCCGTGACATACCCCATAGAAGTCGACGGGCTCGGTGCCGAGTACCCCAAAACCTCTGGCTCTGTGCGACTCAACTTGGGCGTCACGAACAGGATTCTGTAGCTCGCTATAAGCGAGTCCTGTGTGCCTGAATTGAACTGGTTTTGTGCTTGAGAATTGCTAAAATCATCAGAGAATGTATTTGCCATTTTTCCGCCATATCTGCGTCACGACGAGCACTGGTGAAGAAGAAGGGCGTGCTCTTCATGGGTGTACACTCAGTGACGCGAAAACGATGGCTCTAAATGGTACTGCAATGTAAGATCGTGCCCCACAGATCTTCAGTTCCGCCTCCTCATCCTCCTCAGTGTGCGGAAACTAACACGAAGGTCCCGCCTCCCTACAAAAGAGGGGCCCTCTCCAGATGCTAATGACACATGTGACTTGGCAGAGATGGCTAATGGACACGAGCAGAAGTGTGAAGGGATGGAGCAGTCAGAGCTCTCCCCCACGGAAGCGACCCGATCGCCACGGAACCACCGTTGGGCACCCGGCCTGGAAACCCTCCTACGCTGCAAGAAGCGGCGGATACCCTGAGAGGCCTGGCCCGGCACCGGTCGGAGGTCGCCAGGATGGAAGCGAGCTGGCGTGCCCTAAAACTAAACTTGGAGCGGCGCCAATCCCTCTTACCTGAAGTGTCTGTACCGGAAGGTGAGGCACCCGTTCTAGTAGAGGAGTCCTTGCAATGTGATCCGATTGACGTTGTCGCAGTGGAGGCACCCGTTCGTGCAAAAAACGCTGCACCGGCAGCACCCCAGATCCCGCTGTCTGCCCCCGTCGCTGAGACAGAAGAAGCGACACCCGTCCTCATGGAGGAGGCCGCGCAGGCACCAGAGCACTACCTGCCTGTACCGGAGCCCCGACTGTCATCTGTTCCAGAGCCGGCTGCTTCCTCCGCAGGTGAGCGCCGCCAGGACTGGGGGGCGCCAGGAGAGCTGCCGCAAACAGGACACTGTAAGCTGCAGTTTGATGGTGGAGACATGGAGCAGCTGGTGGAGGAGAATTACAACCGGAGTCAGGAGGAAGAGTGGAGACGTTGGGAGCGGGAAGCAGAGCGACAAAGGGAGCAGCGAGAATCCCAAAAACTTCGGCAACGTAACCTGGAGAAGGACCGGGCAGATAAGGACCGGATGAGAAAGGATAAAGGAACCCTGTGTGAGCAGCGGCGTAAGGGTGCAGTACGGAGCTTTAAATTGAAAGGTGGTTGGGCTTCATCAAGGAGCCTGGACTTTATTTAGAAGTTTTTGTGAACCGGCGGGACGTGGAGGCTCACCTCCCAGAAGGACACCCGGGGAGGGACCTGTTGCCAGGAGACTTGGTGACTTACACCCGACACTGGGGTTACAATGGATGGTACGCCCTAAATGTTACCAGGTGCGACCCCTACTCCCCAGTGTGTCAGGAACCTGTGAGACCCTCGGAGCCTTCAGCCTCCCACATCCAGGCCTCTGCAAAAGTGCCCACCCCACGCCGTAAATCTCCCAAGCCTCCCTCAGTGGTCTCCTCAGCAGCCCCAGCTATGGACATGATAAGTATAGCTGGCCCGTACCCGGCGCCTGTTAGGCCCCCTGGGGTTCGTTCAGTCCGGGACATAGGGTTCCAGACCCGGAGGGAGATGAAAGAGGTGGCCACACAGACCCAGATAGCGGGTCACGACTTGACTGTACAGGCCACACGACGTCATCAGGTACTGGTGGTCCTTGGTGCCTCGGATGTTTGGCAAGCATCAGAAGAGTACCAGGTGGTACCTGGAACACCCCTGCCAAAGAATTATAAATAACCCGGACAGGGTCCCTGTATGTAAATAGTTAAATTGTTTATGTACCCGGACGGGTGAATGTTTATAAAAAAGTTTTTTAATTTAATAAAAAAAAAAAAAACACAGTTTTCATTACTTTTATTACAGTCTCATCCTGCGACGCCATCGATCTCCTATAAAAAAATGAAAAAAAAAAAAAGTATACCACCTGACCGACGCAGTCCATAGTAACGAGTGTCCCACGACGATCCAGCTCTGCTACATCAGAATCCCGGCGCAGCACAGCTGATTACCTGCTTCCCCGGTCGGTGACGTCATCGGACTGGTTTACGGCCGGGATTACCCTGCAGTCACTGCAGTTATCGCAAAAAACTGCATGTGACCGCCAGGGAGAAGATAATGGCGGCCATCAAGCAGTCCAGGACGTGACCGCCGGAGATCTTCTGCCAGGTAAGTGCCGCTGACTCCTGACAGACCCGACCGACGGACACTCACAGTGACAGTGACAAATCCGATTCCGGTATTCGATAAGACGAAAATATCTAAACGAATTATCGAAAGGCCGATAGAGCTAATATCGGCCGATAGCCGATATTTGCATTATCGTATCGCTCAACACTAGTTGTTACCTTTTAATGGATAACTGAAAAGATGGTAACAAATTGCAAGCTTTCGAGGCTACTCACGTCTCTTCATCAGGCAAAGACTAAAACAAAAAATGAAGCATCACATATTTCTATACACAACAGGACACAGGAATAGTGAAATAGGTAAGACAAGTAAGTGACGTGTAGCAGAACTGTCATTATCACAGAGGGATGAACATAAATATTGGAACAGTTCCTAGATAAGGATAGAAAGTTTTATTGCCCTCTGATTGGGGTCTGGTTTTGTGTTTTCATGCCCCTCGAAGGGCAGAGACGCAGATTCCTTAATTGATATAGAATGACATAAATCCGTGTGATCTATTCATTCCATCACTAACAGTGTCAAAGGTCATGATGAGCTTATATTCTGAAACCTTTGTATCTTTCTCATATTTGAAGTTATATTTTAATACCAGTAATTCCATATCCATCATGCTATGACCGGGCATACAAAATTGTTTTGCCACAGGTAAATCCATTATTTTTTCTCTTATTGTGTGGCGCTGATAATTCATCCTTGTTCTCATTTTTTGGCCGGTCTCCCCTCACTTGTCCCTCCCTCACTTGTCTTACCTATTCCTGTGTCCTGTTGTGTGTAGAAATATGTGATTCTTCATTTTTTGTTTTAGTCTTAGCCTGATGAAGAGACCTGAGTAGTCTCGAAAGCTTGGAATTTGTTACCATATTTTCAGTTAGCCATTAAACGGTATCAACCACAGAGGACTCTCAAGTATAAATATTTTTCTATTCTTGGAATTGAAATTCATCATTTTATTGTCCTAGTAAAACTTCATTTATTCTTGTTTGAAGTACATACATTTGCAATGGCCACGTAACAAGGCAATAACTCAATATTTTATGCCTACACCCTCCTTGACCCTGGGCTTCAACACCGCCAGTTGCTGCTCAGAAGTGTTAGATGCACAGATGAAAACAATCGCTGATGTGTTTGTGGGTTCAGTAACGCCTGCTGTTCCCTGCTGTGTGTCTGGGAAAATTACTGCTGCTAACTACAACTTCAACTTCAAACATCTCATACTAGGCCTCTGCCTACACCCTCCTTGACCCTGGCTTCAACACCGCCAGTTGCTGCTCAGAAGTGTTAGATGCACAGATGAAAACAATCGCTGATGTGTTTGTGGGGTTCAGTAACGCCTGCTGTTCCCCTGCTGTGTGTCTGGCAAAAATTACTGCTGCTAACTACAACTTCAACTTCAAACATCTCATACTAGGCCTCTGCCTACACCCTCCTTGACCCTGGGCTTCAACACCGCCAGTTGCTGCTCAGAAGTGTTAGATGCACAGATGAAAACAATCGCTGATGTGTTTGTGTGGTTCAGTAACGCCTGCTGTTCCCCTGCTGTGTGTCTGGCAAAAATTACTGCTGCTAACTACAACTTCAACTTCAAACATCTCATACTAGGCCTCTGCCTACACCCTCCTTGACCCTGGGCTTCAACACCGCCAGTTGCTGCTCAGAAGTGTTAGATGCACAGATGAAAACAATCGCTGATGTGTTTGTGTGGTTCAGTAACGCCTGCTGTTCCCCTGCTGTGTGTCTGGCAAAAATTACTGCTGCTAACTACAACTTCAACTTCAAACATCTCATACTAGGCCTCTGCCTACACCCTCCTTGACCCTGGGCTTCAACACCGCCAGTTTCTGCTCAGAAGTGTTAGATGCACAGATGAAAACAATCGCTGATGTGTTTGTGGGGTTCAGTAACGCCTGCTGTTCCCCTGCTGTGTGTCCGGCAAAAATTACTGCTAGCTACCTAATCATGGTGAAAAAAACATGACATGTCAAAGTGTCTAGTGCTACACATAGATATGAGGCTACACCCTGATTTCTAAGCTGTAAACATTTGAAACGTCAACTTTAAAACCATAAAATGATTAGTCTTTGTCACAAATCTGTTACAAAATAATTGTGACATATTATTACAGATATGCACATGTCGAAAACAAATGCAAACACAAAAGCCTACTTATGCTATAGGATACTGATGGTCAACCTTGTCACTCCATAGCTTAGACAAATCCAACTCACATCATGACTCAAATTCTGCAATGTTGGAAGTGCATAATGTGGGTTGAACTTTGACAACTGCTGCAGTGCAAAGGTTATACTTCAGTGTTCTTGCCTTTTAAATAAAAGCATACAAGTAAATATAATAATCCAATGTTGATTAAGGGACGTGATGTACACCTGAAATATTGTGCAAACAATGCATGTAGGAATAGTCCTCTTCAACATTATTATATTTGTGTCATTTTAAAAAATACATATTTAATTAGAAAGTTAACAGCCCATATCATAAAGGTCCTTCATGTAAACATGATAATCGCTAACAAAAATCATGCATTACCTTGGTAAAGTCAATAGTGCATAGTCACAATAGCAAAATATATACCTGTAAGTGGTGCTGAAAGAACGACAACTGATAGAATAGGTGAATGATATCTATTTATCAGACTGAATAGCGACACCTGTACAATGTCGATATAATACTGTACCTTAACAAAACAGCTGTGTCACACCTCACACTCGTTTTTCTTGTAGCTTGTTATGTAATAGGGCACATGCGTGTATGTTTCATCATAGGTGCATGTTTACTGAGTAAAGCAGTCATGACAACGCCTTTGTGTTGTCGGTACGCTTGCGATGATGAACGATGAGCACCGTGAATGTTAGTCTGCGTCATAAGACGTACAGACGCTCCAATACCCAACGCGTCACAGCAGGAAGCCAGTCTGTGCGTCCAAACAAAGGCGCAACCATACATGCACGTAACCTTTTATAAAGCTATATAAAAAAAAGGATGTAGTAGTAACGCACACTTTATTGAGGTACAGTATTACATCGCCATTCACCATCTGTGGCTATGCAGTCTCATCTATATATACCTTATCTATCCGTTGTCATGCTTGCAAGACCACAGTCAGGCATAAATATCTGTTTTCACTCTGCACTATGCACTTTTTAAATTTTTTGTTTGTTAATATAAATGATTGGCACATATTATCAGTATTACATGATGGAAATTTTAGATATTTTTAAAAAAATTTTAGTGATATTATTCACCAAATGTAAAGTTTTATGAATGTCAAAGATAACTTGTAATGCTGATTATGTTTTTAAGTCAGCCATTCATTGTCTACACAATAAAAATGGTGTACATACTGTTACTTAGCCATCATTAATGGATTCTGATATGTACTTGTATGCTTTTATTTTAAACCGTATAGCAGATTATTTAACCTATTTTAATTGTGGTTTGCATTGCTTTTCAACATGTTAATGTATGCGTTTATGTTTGTAAATTATTAATTTACATATATTTTTTTAAGTAAAATCATCATCTTATGGTACTAAAGGTTATATTTCTCTTGTTTGGAGTATAGACATTTTTAATTGACACGTAACAAGGAAAATACTTGATATAGTATTTAAACATCCTCCTTGACCTGGGCTCCAACACCGCCAGTTGTTGCTCGGAAGTGCTGTTAGCGCAGTGAACACTTGCTCCTGTGTTACTGGGGTTCAGTAATGTCAGCTGTTCCCCTGCTGTGTGAACGGCAAAAAGTCCTGCTGCCTCCACCATGTTCTCTTCTCATTCCTGGGCTACAACACCGCCAGTTGTTTGAACACTTGCTCCTGTGTTACTGGGGTTCAGTAATGTCAGCTGTTCCCCTGCTGTGTGAACGGCAAAAAGTGCTGCTGCCTCCACCATGTTCTCTTCTCATCCCTGGGCTACAACACCGCCAGTTGTTGCTCGGAAGTGCTGTTAGCACAGAGAACACTTGCTCCTGTGTTAATGGGGTTCAGTAATGTCAGCTGTTCCCCTGCTGTGTGAACGGCAAAAAGTCCTGCTGCCTCCACCATGTTCTCTTCTCATCCCTAGGCTACAACACCGCCAGTTGTTGCTCGGAAGTGCTGTTAGCACAGTGAACACTTGCTCCTGTGTTACTGGGGTTCAGTAATGTCAGCTGTTCCCCTGCTGTGTGAACGGCAAAAAGTCCTGCTGCCTCCACCATGTTCTCTTCTCATCCCTGGGCTACAACACCGCCAGTTGTTGCTCGGAAGTGCTGTTAGCACAGTGAACACTTGCTCCTGTGTTACTGGGGTTCAGTAATGTCAGCTGTTCCCCTGCTGTGTGAACGGCAAAAAGTCCTGCTGCCTCCACCATGTTCTCTTCTCATCCCTTGGCTACAACACCGCCAGTTGTTGCTCGGAAGTGCTGTTAGCACAGTGAACACTTGCTCCTGTGTTACTGGGGTTCAGTAATGTCAGCTGTTCCCCTGCTGTGTGAACGGCAAAAAGTCCTGCTGCCTCCACCATGTTCTCTTCTCATCCCTGGACTACAACACCGCCAGTTGTTGCTCGGAAGTACTGTTAGCACAGTGAACACTTGCTCCTGTGTTACTGTGGTTCAGTAATGTCAGCTGTTCCCCTGCTGTGTGAACGGCAAAAAGTCCTGCTGCCTCCACCATGTTCTCTTCTCATCCCTGGGCTACAACACCGCCAGTTGTTGCTCGGAAGTGCTGTTAGCACAGTGAACACTTGCTCCTGTGTTACTGGGGTTCAGTAATGTCAGCTGTTCCCCTGCTGTGTGAACGGCAAAAAGTCCTCCTGCCTCCACCATGTTCTCTTCTCATTCCTGGGCTACAACACCGCCAGTTGTTGCTCGGAAGTGCTGTTAGCACAGTGAACACTTGCTCCTGTGTTACTGGGGTTCAGTAATGTCAGCTGTTCCCCTGCTGTGTGAACGGCAAAAAGTCCTGCTGCCTCCACCATGTTCTCTTCTCATCCCTGGGCTACAACACCGCCAGTTGTTGCTCGGAAGTGCTGTTAGCACAGAGAACACTTGCTCCTGTTTTACTGGGGTTCAGTAATGTCAGCTGTTCCCCTGCTGTGTGAACGGCAAAAAGTCCTGCTGCCTCCACCATGTTCTCTTCTCATTCCTGGGCTACAACACCGCCAGTTGTTGCTCGGAAGTGCTGTTAGCACAGTGAACACTTGCTCCTGTGTTACTGGGGTTCAGTAATGTCAGCTGTTCCCCTGCTGTGTGAACGGCAAAAAGTCCTGCTGCCTCCACCATGTTCTCTTCTCATCCCTGGGCTCCAACACCGCCAGTTGTTGCTCGGAAGTGCTGTTAGCACAGTCAACACTTGCTCCTGTGTTACTGGGGTTCAGTAATGTCAGCTGTTCCCCTGCTGTGTGAACGGCAAAAAGTCATGCTGCCTCCACCCTGTTGTCTTCTCATCCCTGGGCTTCAACACCGCCAGTTGTTGCTCGGAAGTGTCATTGGCACGGGTACTCACTCCTGCCCAGACTGGTTACAGCACGCCATCTGTTTCCTGTCAGTGTAAACGTCACTTAGCCTCCAATAAGTTGTCCTGTCGTGTTGCGGTCGGGTTAGCCGACTCTATGGTGCTTGGAGTTTAGGTGCTTCCTATGTGTGCTGCGGGATATGCAAATAAAGGCTGTTTCCGTTGTGACAATAGGACAATCACCCACTGTAGTACTGTGGGATTCGGTAACTGCGGCCGGCTCGCGGCCTGTCAACTTAAATTTCCATGGGTACCTTCTGCTACCCGTCCGGGTTCCAGTACCGTCAGCTGGCTCTCCCCAGTGCCTTTGGCCTAGGTGCCTCCATCTCGGTATCCGAGTTCCAGCAACGTCTGCTGGTCCTTGGTAGTGCTTTGGAGCACAGGTACCTCCTGCTTAGTAACCGTGTCCCAGTAACGTCAGCTGGTCCTCGGTTGTGCCATTGGCTCTTTTCCTTCTGCTGCCCCTCCGGGTTCCAGCACAGTCAGCTGGTCCTCGTTACTTGCATTGGCTCTTGTACCTTCTGCTACCCGTCCGGGTTCCAGTACCGTCAGCTGGTTCTCCGCAGTGCCTTTGGCCTAGGTGCCTCCATCTCGGTATCCGAGTTCCAGCAACGTCTGCTGGTCCTTGGTAGTGCTTTGGAGCACAGGTACCTCCTGCTTAGTAACCGTGTCCCAGTAACGTCAGCTGGTCCTCGGTTGTGCCATTGGCTCTTTTCCTTCTGCTGCCCCTCCGGGTTCCAGCACAGTCAGCTGGTCCTCGTTACTTGCATTGGCTCTTGTACCTTCTGCTACCCGTCCGGGTTCCAGTACCGTCAGCTGGTTCTCCGCAGTGCCTTTGGCCTAGGTGCCTCCATCTCGGTATCCGAGTTCCAGCAACGTCTGCTGGTCCTTGGTAGTGCTTTGGAGCACAGGTACCTCCTGCTTAGTAACCGTGTCCCAGTAACGTCAGCTGGTCCTCGGTTGTGCCATTGGCTCTTTTCCTTCTGCTGCCCCTCCGGGTTCCAGCACAGTCAGCTGGTCCTCGTTACTTGCATTGGCTCTTGTACCTTCTGCTACCCGTCCGGGTTCCAGTACCGTCAGCTGGTTCTCCGCAGTGCCTTTGGCCTAGGTGCCTCCATCTCGGTATCCGAGTTCCAGCAACATCTGCTGGTCCTTGGTAGTGCTTTGGAGCACAGGTACCTCCTGCTTAGTAACCGTGTCCCAGTAACGTCAGCTGGTCCTCGGTTGTGCCATTGGCTCTTTTCCTTCTGCTGCCCCTCCGGGTTCCAGCACAGTCAGCTGGTCCTCGTTACTTGCATTGGCTCTTGTACCTTCTGCTACCGTCCGGGTTCCAGTACCGTCAGCTGTTCTCCGCAGTGCCTTTGGCTAGGTGCATCCATCTCGGTATCCGAGTTCCAGCAACGTCTGCTGGTCTTTGGTAGTGCTTTGGAGCACAGGTACCTCCTGCTTAGTAACCGTGTCCAGTAACGTCAGCTGGTCCTCGGTTGTGCCATGGGCTCTTTTCCTTCTGCTGCCCCTCCGGGTTCCAGCACAGTCAGCTGGTCCTCGTTACTTGCATTGACTCTTGTACCTTCTGCTACATTTACAAATGAAGATTGTTTCAATGCTTTTTGGGTAATCACTCTGGATCTCCAACATGAAGACGACGACCTGATGACCACCCCGAAGAAGATGACGACCACAAGGACGACGAGCATCAAGCCAACCAGCCTAAACACCATCACAAAGAAGAAATAAAAGACTACCAAACAGGACTAAGAAGGTTAAGACAAACTACAAGATACAGAACAAGAGACTTAAGAACAATAAGCAGAAGATCAAAAAGCAGAAGAACATGAAGTATAAGACAAAATGAAGAGCAAAATATATGCTCTAAATTCTAAGCAGAAGAAGACTAAGCAGTGTATGGGGTGAGTCCGTTCCTCTCGTGGTGCCCTGGAAATGCCTGCTGCTGCAGGCTAACTGAACACGGACAAATACTGTTGCAATTAAATCTTTTGTGACAGCAAGAACGGAAGGATGAAATTCATACTTTGACAGATTACAAGTACAGGATTCTCTGTCACAAATAAGAATATGATGAAGAAGATGAAGTACAATATGAATAAGAATAATAGTTTAATAAGAAGAATATGAGTAATGTTACAAAAAGATGAATAGCAAGAAGTTTAAGAAGAAGATAAAGAAGGTGAAGATGAAGAATAATTTGATGAAAAAGATGATGCTGCTGAAGATTATGAAGGAGAAAGTGTGTCAAAAGTTAAAAAGGTGAAGAGCATGGAAGTTGTGAAATATACATATTTGCCAAAATAGAAAAAACGTTAACAACATTGTCAATTTCTTCGTCAATCCGAACATCTTTAAAAAAAAAATATTTATGCTATTCCATTTGATTGGGTTAAACATCTATGCCTTTAATGTCTCCTCAACCTTCCCCAATACATTCTACATTACTCTTTGTTGTTTTCCTTCATGTACAATTAACCAACAATGCAAGAATGGGTTTTTTTTTAATTCCGATATTTTGTTCCCATAGACTTACATTGGATTTCCGGTATCGGTATCGGGTATCGCCGATATTTTTTGGGTATCGGCGATACCATTCCGATTCCGATACTTTTGGATATCGGAAAGTATCGCTCAACTCTAGACAGCAACGTAATGTAAATGCAGGCCAAATGTTTTTTTTGGAAGTTGTCTTAACCTCCATCCCTTACTATCCAAACCCATTTTGTCAGGAAATCACCTCCTCCTCCTACTTCTGCAACAAGTACTTAGTGGTCATCTATGTATACCCCAAATGTTTACTTTTCGAAAACATTGTGCAATGTTGAAACTTGTATTCCCTATCTCTACATCTTGTAATAACTGAAAAATGTATTGTGAGGTCCCCATCACGGCCTCTCTTTGACTCCCTGGGTAACTTTTCGAAAACTTTGCACATTGTGCAATGGTGAAACTTGTACTACCCATCTCTACCTCTTTTGATAACTGCAAAATGTATTGTGACATCCCCATCATGGCCTCTTTTTGAAAACAGCCCATTCCTTAACAGCTGACGGGCTCTCACTCACCCTGACTGTAGTGGGTAAAAAAGTGGAGGTTATGCGGCAGGAGACCTATGTGAGAACACTTGCCATGGTGAAGGAGGAGGAAAAAGCAGCAGATGCGGTTGATAGGATATCTGGTGGCTGGCAAAGCCCATTAGGCTGCATTTTAGGGCTGTGAGATTCCCAGACTAATGCATGCTGATAGTGCAGGTGCCGATTTATGTATGTAGTAGTCAAATTATTGCAGTTTTTGCCTCTACTGAAACTTTGTTTACAAAGTTGGCAGATATTGTGAATTGGGTCAACCTTTTCTGTCTCAAAAGAGGCCCAGGCTAGGCAACCCTTGCTGCCCATGCGAACTGCAGACCCACATCCGCTACTGGCCACCGCAAGAGTTGTGGCTGAGGATGCAGTGCTTGTCATGGTTGCATCACTCTGTGTCTCTGCGGAAAGCTGCAACATAACTCCTCGTCTTCCTACTCTTCCACCTCCTCTGCTCATCTACTCAGCGGTGTGCCTGTGAGTTTACAACAAGTGGGATCTACAACCTAATCATCAGCCTCTCTCTTCTCCCAGTCCTTGCCCTCCCACTCCTTGCCCTGCAAGTCACCCTCCTCCTCTTCCTGCCCTGACAGCACATTACAGTCCACATATGCCTCAGGTATTTGGCTCTCATCAGGATCATCTCCACTCCCTGGGGTTAAGGTCTGGTGACAAGGGTCTGGAATCTGCTTGGACCCTCCTTCATCCTGTCCCAGATCCAACTGAAGAAAATTTTGGCTATCAGTGCGAATACTTTCCTTCTCTTGAATGTGTGAATTTTTGGAGCAGACCTCTGATGCCCATGGAACAGAATGTGTTAACGGCTTTGCAGACTCGCCCCTCTGTGGTTCTCCACAGTCAGTTTAGCGGTTGGAGAGTTGTGAGTGACGCAGGAGGAAACCAGGGTAATTGGTTTCCACCTCTGAGGACTGTACTATGTGTGATGTTAAGGTCGAGGAAGAGGAGGAGAGACCACTTGATGCAGCGCTTGCCATCCACTGGAGCACATGCTCTTTCTGGCCCTCATCTACTAGGTCCAGCAAGCTCGCTACCTCGGGGTAATCCTGGACTCTGATTTCTCCTTCAAAACACATATACATGCCATTTCCACTTCCCACCAACGACAAATCAAAAATATTTCCCGGATCCATACATTCCATAATCAAGAATCTGCAAAAACCCTAGTCTATGCATTTGACTCATCATATCTCGCCTCGACTACTGCAAGTTCCTGCTTTGTGCCCTCCCTTCTAACAGTCTCACACCCCTCCAATCTATAATAAATAGAGATGAGCAAATTTGTTTGAATTTGGTTCCAAATACGATCGGTATCAAATATTGTTTTTGCAATACTTGTTGAACAGAGCCGAACGTCATTAGAGTCAATGGGAGTAGAAATTACCGAATATGTCTCGAACAGAACATAACACATACATTCGGCACGAATAGTGTTCGAATATGGCTCGAATATGTCAAAATCAGATTCGGGGAGAAAATCCAAATAAAATCGCTCATCTCTAATCCTAAAATCTGCTGTCCAACTAATCCACCTATCCCTCCACTATTCCCCGGTAGGTTAATTTTAACATTGAGAATATCAAAAATAGAATCCAGAAAATCACATTGTATAAATTATATAAATGTATTTGCATTTTGCAGTGAGAAATAAGTATTTGATCCCCTTCCAATCATTTAGAGTTCTGGCTCCTACAGACCAGTTAGACGCTCCTAATCAATTCGCATTAAGGACAGCTGTCTTACATAGTCACCTATATAAACGACTCCTGTCCACAGACTCAATTAATCAGTCAGTCTTTAACCACTACAACATGGGCAAGACCAAAGAGCTTTATAAGGATGTCAAGGACAAGATCATAGACTTGCACAAAGCTGAAATGGGCTACAAAACCATAAGTAAGAAGTTGGATGAGAACAAGACAACTGTTGGTGCAATAGGAAGAAAATGGAAGAAATACAAAATGACTGTCAATTGAGAACGATCTTTGGCACCATGCAAAATCTCACCTTGTGGGGTGTCCTTGATCATGAGAAAGGTGAGAGATCAGTCTAAAACTATACGGGGGAACTTGTTAATGATCTTAAGGCAGTCACCAAGAAAATAATTGGTAGCAAATTATGCCGTAAAGGTTTTAAATCCTGCAGTGCCCACAAGGTCCCCCTGCTCAAGAAGGCACATGTGCAAGCCCATCTGAAGTTTGCCAATGAACACCTGAATGATTCTGTGAGTGATTGGGAGAAGGTGCTGTGGTCAGAAGAGACAAAAATTGAGCTTTTTGGCATTAACTCAACTCTCCGTGTTTGGAGGAAGAGAAATGCTGCCTATTACCTAAAGAACACTTTCCCCACTGTCAAGCATGGAGGTGGAAACATTATGTTTTAGGGGTGTTTCTCTGCTAAGGGCACAGGACTACTTCACTCCATTCAATGAGAGAATGGATGGAGCCATGTACCATAAAATCCTGAGTGACAATCTCCCTCTCTCCGCCAGGACATTAAAAATGGGTCGTGGCTGGGTCTTCCAGCAAGACAATGACGCAAAACATACAGCCAAGGCAACAAAGGAGTGGCTCAAAAAGAAGCACATTAAGGTCAGGGAGTGGCCTAGCCAGTCTCTAGATTTTAATCCCATAATAAATTTATGGAGAAAGATGAAGCTCTGAGTTGCCAAGCGACAGCCTCAAAATCTTAATGGATTAGAAATGATCTGCAAAGAGGAGTGGACCAAAATTCCTCCTGACATGTACACAAACCTCATCATCAACTACAAAAAAGTCTGAGTGCTGTGCTTGCCAACAAGGGTTTTGCAACCAAGTATTAAGTCTTGTTTGCCAGAGGGATCAAATACTTATTACTCACTGCAAAATGCAAATAAATTTACATAATTTATACAAGGTGATTTTCTGGATTTTATTTTTGATATTCTATCTCTCAATGTTAAAATTAACCTGATCTTACAATTATAGACTGTTCATGTCTTTGTCAGTGGGCAAACTTACAAAATCAGCAAGGGATCAAATACTTATTTCCCCCACTGTATATCATTTTGCAGTTTATATAACATTTTAACAACTTTTTATTGCATTTTTGATTGAAGTTTACCAAACAAAAAAAATTGCAATTTTAGAGTTCCAGCTTTTTCTTCTTTTTTGGTTCCCTTTAAGGGACTGCATACTATATACTGCAATACTAAAGGGCTTCATATTAGGGCCTTCAGCAGCACGTAGAGACCAATGGGAGCCAGTGCATAAGCACATTAGCAACCAGGAGAAATGCTTTTTTTAGCGACTTACAGCGATCAAGGTGTTAAAGGGGTTATCTAGTAATATCCTGTAGTATCTTATTTCAAAGCTACAATAACAGATGTCCACACATGTGTGGAGGTGTGTTACTGTCTCCTTAACAACATTTAGAGGACTATGTATAAATGATCCATCAATCGCAGGAGTCGCCTTGTTATAGTGATTATCCTGGAACTAGCAATCTACTTTAAAGAAAGGCGTTTGGTGAAAATTCCCAGAAAACTAATTTGAAATTTTATCTTGTTGAACATTAACTTGCATCAACATTTTCTTCCTTCTCACATAACTCTTTTGCTATTATGTGAGAACAGATGGACAATAAAGTATGCATATAGTACAATATAAGATTATCATTATGAATGAACAGGTAAAGCAGTCCTTCGGTGTTACTATTTTTTCTTTCACTGCTGGAGTGGCATCACTAATGTCTGTTTCCAGCCCTGGTAATATACTTATCAGTCACTGTCTTATGCTCTTACCAGCACCGCAACAGTTCCATTCTGCCTTCTTGTGACCACGAGCTAATGGTCACAAGTAGAGATGAGCAACTTTCCCTTTTTTCGGGTCAAGTCGGGTTTCATGAAACCCGACTTTCTCAAAAAAGTCGGGTCGAACGAAGTCGACCGACTAACGGAAATGGTCGGGTCGGAGTCGAAAATCCGACCCCAATGCAAGTCAATGGGGAATAAAAGTCGTCAGGGAGTGGAGAACAGTAAACACACCTACAGTGCCAATTTTCAGAGCCGGCGGGTGGCTCAGTCAAGGAGCGATGCTGCGCGGCTTTGAACGGCGCGGGATTCAAATCCCCTGCCAAAGACGTGCCGGCACTGCTCATTGGCTGAGCCGCCCGCCGACTCAGTCAATGAGCGGCGCCGGATTCAAATCCCCCGTAAAAGCGGTGCAGCACCGCTCATTGGCAGAGCCGGCGGGCGGCTCAGCCAATGAGCGGCACGGGATTCAAATCCCCGGCCATTGGCTGAGCGGTGCTGCCCGGCTTTGGTATGTGTGTGTTTGCGAGGCTGTGTGTGTGTGTGTGTTAAGGCATTGTCCGATGGGACTACAACTCCCATCCGGCTATGATAATACCAGAATATATATTTTTTATATAAATGCGTTATGCACTTTACATTATGGAGCTACCTCTGGCATTTAGCTTATATGTGTCCGTATTTAATTAGTATATATTTATGCATATTGTATAGTATGATGATTGGTGCGATTTAGCATACTTATCTAATTATTATATAACTATAATGAATTATGACAGTGGCACAGTTATAGTCACTTTTTCTAAGCATTTTATTACTATTTCTATGTATTCAGTCCATGGAGATATCGACTATATATGAAAAAGGCATTTTTTGACACTTTGTAACCGAAATCTTCCCTCCCTGCTTGTGCGCATGTCCAGTTCCATCTATCTCGGATAGTCAGGCGAGCGGACATTGGATGACAAGAGCGCGTGCGCTGTCTCCATGACAGCGTTTCGTTGCTTGCATCTCACGGCCGCAAGCCTGTATCCACCTTCATAGAGAGTGATGTCACTGGCACATGCGTCGATGAAGCAGGAAGTAATAGAGATCTGCACAGCTGCTGACACTTGTAATACTGGCCGACGCTGAACCTTTAGATCTATGATTGGGCAGTCCTCTTATAAAAAGATACTCTCCTCTCCCCAAGGCACGCCTCCTGACGAAGAAGCGAAACGTGCGTTGGGGCAACGGGGAAGCGGGTGTGCAGCACATATCATGTAAGTGCCCTCAGGAACTTTCCTTATATTTCAGCATTCCCTTTATGGTAGCCATTCATGTATGGTTGATGTCCCTAGTGGACTGTTGTATATTTATTGGGGATTTGTCAGGCTGAATATAATTACTATCTTTGAATGTGGGATATGTTTTCCCTTATTAAATGAGTCTGATTGAGTGCACATTTGTGCACATGGGCCAAATGATTTTTTGCCTCCCCATTTGGATTAGCAGCATCTCTAGTTAATTCTGTTAATTTTGTTTATGTTATTGTATTTTAATTAACTGTCTTAATAAAATTATGTTATTTTTGCAATTTATACTATTTCTCTTGGTGTTATTCCCATCCGGCTATGCCTGCCACACTGTCAGTGAGTGACACATTAGCCAATGATGGGACAGTAGTAGTCCCATCATCCGGCTAATTTGTTGAATGTAAAAAAAAAACATACATTACATACACAACATACAGAACATATAAATATATAATATATATATATATATATATATATATATATATATATATAATACAGAACATACATATAACATACAACACCTAACATACAGAACATACATATAACATACAAAACATAACATACAGAACATACATATAACATACAACACATAACGTACAGAACATACATATAACATACAGTACAACACATAATATACAGAATATACATATAACATACAACACATAACATACAGAGCATACATATAACACATAACATACAGAACATGCATATAATATACAGCACATAACATACAGAACATACATATAACATACAACACATAACATACAGAACATACATATAACATACAACACATAACATACAGAACATACATATAACATACAGTACAACACATAATATACAGAATATACATATAACATACAACACATAACATACAGAACATACATATAACACATAACATACAGAACATGCATATAATATACAACACATAACATACATAACATACAGAACATACAGATAAAATACAACACATAACATACAGAACATACATATAACATACAACACATAACATACAGAACATACATAAACACATAACATACAAACATACATATAACATACAACACATAACATACATACATACATAATAACATACAATACATAACATACATAACATACAGAACATACAGATAAAATACAACACATAACATACAGAACATACATATAACACATAACATACAGTACATACATATAACATACAACACATAACATACAGTACATACATATAACATACAATACATAACATACATAACATACAGAACATACAGATAAAATACAACACATAACATACAGAACATACAGATAACATACAACACATAACATACAGTGCATACATATAACACATAACATACAGTACACACATATAACAAACAACTCATAATATGCAGATCATACATATAACATACAACACATAACATACAGAACATACATATAACATACAACACATAACATACATAACATACAGAACATACAGATAAAATACAACACATAACATACAGAACATACAGATAACATGCAACACATAACATACAGTGCATACACATAACATACAGTACACACATATAACATACAACACATAATATACAGATCATACATATAACATATAACACATAACATATAGAACATACATATGACATACAACACATAACATACAGTACATACATATAACATACAACACGTAACATACATATAACATACAACACATAACATACATAAAACATACAACACATAACATACAATACATACATATAACATACAACACATAACATACAGAACATACATATAACATGCAACACATAACATACAGTACATACATATAATATACAACACGAAACATACATATAACATACAACACATAACATACATAAAACATACAACACATAATACATACATACATATAACATACAACACATAACATATAGAACATACATATGACATACAACACATAACATACAGTACATACATATAACATACAACACATAACATACAGATCATACATATAATAATAATAATCTTTATTTTTATATAGCGCTAACATATTCCGCAGCGCTTTACAGTTTGCACACACATTATCGTCGCTGTCCCCGAAGAGGCTCACAATCTAGATTCCCAATCTGTATGTTTTTGGAGTGTGGGAGGAAACTGGAGTACCCGGAGGAAACCCACGCAAACACAGGGAGAACATACAAACTCCTTGCAGTGTTGTCCTTGGCGGGACTCGAACCCAGGACTCCAGCGCTGCAAGGCTGTAGTGCTATCCACTGAGCCACCGTGCCGCCCATATAACATACAACACATAACATACAGTACATACATATAAAATACAACACGTAATACATAACATACAACACATAACATACATAAAACATACAACACATAACATACAATACATACATTTAACATACAACACATAACATACAGAACATACATATAACATACAACACATAACATACATAACATACAGAACATACAGATAAAATACAACACATAACATACAGAACATACATATAACACATAACATACAGAACATACATATAACATACAACACATAACATACAGAACATACATATAACACATAACATACAGTACATACATATAACATACAACACATAACATACAGTACATACATATAACATACAACACATAACATACAGTACATACATATAACATACAACACATAACATCCAGTACATACATATAACACATAACATACAGAACATGCATATAATATAGAGCACATAACATACAGAACATACATAAAACATACAACACATAACATACAGAACATACATATAACACATAACATACAGTACATACATATAACATACAATACATAACATACATAACATACAGAACATACAGATAAAATAACACAACACATAACATACAGAATCATACATAAGACACATATAACAATATAAAGTACACACATATAAGCATACAACACATAATATACAGATCATACATATAACATACAACACTAACATACAGAACATACATATAACATACAACACATAACATACATAACATACAGAACATACAGATAAAATAGAACACATAACATACAGAACATACAGATAACATGCAACACATAACATACAGTGCATACACATAACATACAGTACACACATATAACATACAACACATAATATACAGAAAATACATATAACATACAACACATAACATATAGAACATACATATGACATACACACATAACATACATACACATATAACATACAACACATAAATACAAAAATACATATAACATACAACACATAACATACAGAACATACATATAACATACAACACATAACATACATACATACATAAACATACAACACTAACATACATAAAACATACAACACATACATACATAAACATACAACACATAACATACATACATACATATAACATACAACACATAACATAAGAACATACATATAACATACAACAACTAACATACAATCATACATATAACACAACACATAACATACAGTACATACATATAACATACAACACTACATACATATAACATACAACACATAACACATAAAACATACAACACATAACATACAACATACATATAACATACAACACATAACATACAAACATACATATAACATACAACACATAACATGCATATAACATACAACACATAATACATAAAACATACAAACATAACATACAATACATACATATAACATACAACACATAACATACAGTACATACATATAACATACAACACATAACATAACATACATATAACATACAACACATAACATACAGACATACATATAACATACAACACATAACATACAAACATACATATAACATACAACACATAACATACAGTACATACATATAACATACAACACATAACATACATAACATTACAACACATAACATACATAAAACATACAACACATAACATACAGATACATACATATAACATACAACACATAACATACAGAACATACATATAACATACAACACATAAACATACAGAACATACATATAAAACATAACAACACATAACATACAGACATACATATAACATACAACACTAAACATACATATAACATACAACACATAACATACATAAACATACAACACATAACATACAGTACATACATATAACATACAACACATAACATACAGAACATACATATAACATACAACACATAACATACAGATCATACATATAACATACAACACATAACATACAGTAATAACATACAACACATAACATACAGAACTACATATAACATACAACACATAACATACAGAACATCATATAACATACAACACATAACATACAGTACATACATATAACATACAACACGTAACATACAAAACATCATACAAACCATAACATACAATACATCTACATAATAACATACAACACTAACATACAGAACATAATATAACATACAACACATAACATACAGTACATACATATAACATACAAACATAACATACAGACATACTATAACATACAACACATAACATACAGTACATACATATAACATACAACACATAACATCAGAACATGCATATAACATACAACACATAACATACAGAACATACATATAAATACAACACATACATACAGAACATACATAACACATAACATACCGAACATACATACAACACAGAACATATGGTACATCACATAACATAAACATACAGAACATACATTAACATACGACACATAACATAGAGTATACACTCACCAATCACCTAATCCCTGATGCCATCGTCTCCTTATAAAATAAAATAATAGAGCAACCTATACATCACCTGTCCGCCGTAGTCCAGTGATTAACGAGTGTCCCACAGTGATCTCCGGTATAGAATGCTGACATCGGGTGATGTCAGCGCTCTACACCGCACCTGCGATACACTCCTGTGTATCGCTCAGAGCGGGAGAGAATGACGTCACTACAGTTCATTCTCTCACCGGCAATGCTGGGTGAGAAAATTCCCACGCAGCATTGCCATAAAGTGAGAGAATGAACTCAGGTAACCTCAGTGATGCACTGCAGGAGCCATTGTCTCCTGTCAGTGCATCACTGGGAGGCCCTACAGAGCAGTAGCATCACCGGTCCCATGACCGTCGTGGGACATTCGTTATAAATTGGACTGCGTCGGACAGGGAGTATACGGTTGTTTTATTTTTTTTACTTTTTATTACAGGAGAGCTTGGATCTGAGCATGCAATAAAGATATGAAAACGGTGTTGTGTTTTATTTCATTAAAATACTTTATTCTTAGGCGTGTGGGATTTTTTTAACTCTTTATTAATATAAGATTAATAATGGATTGGCGTCTTATTGATGCCTCTCCATTATTAACCAGGCTTAATGTCACCTTACAATAGCAAGGTGATATTAACCCCTTATTACCCCATATCCCACCGCTACAGGGGAGTGGGAAGAGAGGGGCTAAGTGCCGGAATTGGCGCATCGTACAGATGCGCCAATTCTGGGGCAGCTGAGTGCTGGTATTTTTAGCCAGGGGGGTGCGCCAATATCCATGGCCCCGTCCGAGGATATGAATATCAGGCCGCAGCTGTCTGCATAGCCTTTCTAGCTATAAATTACTGGGCGACCCCACGTCATTTTTTGGGGGGTCCCCCTATTTTAATAGCCAGTAAAGGCTAGCTGTGGGCTGATATTCATAGCCTGGGAAGCTCCATGAGTATTAACACCTTCCCAGGCTATAAATATTGGCACGAGCCATCGGCTTTCCCCTCTGGCGCAGAAAATTGCGTGACAGCCCATGCCATTTTTTCCCATTTTTTTAAATTAACGCTATTGCGTGAAGATTTTGTGTGTGTGTGCGTGCGTGTGTCTTTAACTATTTATGTACCATTCTATCTTTCTATTATCTATGTAATATCTATCTATTATCTATCTATTTTCTATCTATCTATCTTCTATCTATCGATCTGTCTATCTATTATCTATCTATCTGTCATCTATCTATCTATATATCAATCTATCTATTATGTATCTATCTATTATGTATCTATCTATCTGTTATCTATCTATCTATCTATTATCTATCTAATCACTATCTATTATCTATCTATCTTCTACTATCTATCTATCTATCTATCTATCTATCTATCTAGCTATCTATCCATCTGTCTATCTATTATCTATCTGTCTATCTGTGTGTGTAATTGAGCATGGCTGCCGGCGGCAGCTCAGCCAATGAGCGGTACCGCGTGGCTTTGAGCGGCTCGGGATTCAAATCCCCTGCCAAAGCCACGCGGCACCGCTCATTGGAGGCTCAGGCAATGAGCGGCTCGGGATTCAAATCCTCCGCCCCGCCGGCTGAGCCAATGAGCGGTGCCACACGGGATTTGAATCCCCCGCTAAAGCCGCGCAGCCAGGGGTGGCTCAGCCAATGAGCGGTGCTGCGTGGCTTTGGCGGGGGATTTGAGGGTATGTGCACACGTTGCAGATTTGACTGCTGATTGCTGAATTTTCTGCACAAAAACAGGACCTCTTGGCAGAAAACGCAGATGCTTTTCTGATGCGTTTTTTCATGTGGATTTGTATGCGTTTTTGTAAGCTAAATACAGATATGTTATTTAACAAAAAAAAGGTTTGTGACGTCATTTCTTGTCCAATAATAGATAGATAGATAGATAGATAGATAATAGATATAAGGATAGATAGTTAATAGATAGATAGATAATAGCTAGATAGATAGATAATAAACATAGATTAATAGATAGATAGATAGATAGATAAGATAGATGACAGATAGATAGATGTTCTGTATGTTATATGTTATGTGTATGAACCGTATGTTCTGTGTTGTATGTATGTTCTGTATGTTATAGTATGTTCTGTATGTTATGTGTTATATGTATGTTCTGTATGTTTGTGTTATAAGTATGTTATGTGTTGTATGTTATATGTATCTTCTGTATGTTATGTGTTGTATGTTATCTGTATGTTCTGTATGTTATGTGTTGTATGTGTTATATGTTCTGTATGTTGTGTATGTAATGTATGTTTTTTTTTACATTCAACACATTAGCCGGATGATGGGACTTCTACTGTCCCATCATTGGCTAATGTGCCACTCACTGACAGTGTAGCAGGCATAGCCGGATGGGACTTGTAGTCCCATCGGACTATGCCTGCATACACACACACACAGCCTCGCACACACACACACACACCAAAGCCAGGCGGCACCGCTCAGCCAATGGCGGGGGATTTGAATCCCGCGCCGCTTATTGGCTGAGCCGCCCGCCGCTCTGCCAATGAGTGGTGCCGCACTGCTTTGACGCGAGCGGCTCAGCCAATGAGCGGTGCAAGCGCGGCTTTGGCGGGGATTTGAATCCTGCTGCCCATGTCATCTCATTGCCCACAGTGTACGTCCTTGCTCATTGGTGAAAAAAAGGCGCCTGCAAGCAGTTGGGGAAATCCGACGTGGGCGCTTGGGTCGATGACCACTCGGCAGACTTCACGCTAGGTCGGTTTCGGCCAACAAAACCCGACTTTGGCTAAAATCGGCGACTTTTGAATCTGACCGACCTGTTTCGCTCAACTCTAGTCACAAGCACTCAATGTGAGTTGTGACAGCCTCGTTCTGACTCTTATTGACACATTGAGAAGTGATTTCCATTCCAACAAACCCTGGAGCAATTCAACTAGTCACAACTTGTAGAAGAAAATTAGTGAAGAAGACTGAGGCCGGTAAGTATATTACTACGGGGAGGAAATATGCATTACTGACACCACTCTGCCAGTGAAATAAAGAACCCACCAGAGTGATGCTTTAAAGGCAGCATATTGCCATGGGGTAATCATGATTACAGCTGGACTGAACTTCTGGGGAAATTCTGGCAAATACAAGATAGGCCAGAAGAGGTGGCATAGAAATAATGCGGCATCACAACAAAAGTCCTAATTGGGCGCTACCTCTTACAATAATAAATATTTGGTGGAGTTGATGGGGTCATGATCCATAATCACAGTAACAAAAGGGCATACCTCCAAACCATTAAAGACAAGGAGAGGTATTGTGTTACTTACATAGTAATTTTGCATCTATTGATGAAGACTAGTGTTGAGCGATACTGCTCGATATCTTAAAATATCAGATCGGAATGGTATCGCCGATATCACTAAATATCGGCGATATCCGATTCCGATACCGGAAGTCCCATGTAAGTCTATGGGAACAAAATATCGCAACTAAAAAAAACCTTTATTTCCTTGTAAACACTAAATATACACACATACAATACATATATATATATATATATATATATATACATGTCATTGTGACATATATATATACATATATGTATAGTTTATACACTTCTACATAGTAAAATATCCTCTGATTCAATTGCCGGGTAAAGCCGGCTTCTGTGAAAAGACAGAAGCACCCGACATGAAATGACATTGGGTACATAGGGTTAACCATGTCTTTTCATGTCGTTTGCTATCTGATTTGCACAAACAATTACATCAGTCTATGTGTGCAAAATTTCACACCTGTAGGGTTAATTAAAGGTGTAAATTCGTAAAAAAAATGGACTTTTTTGCTACGAATTTACACCTTTAATTAACCCCTACAGGTGTGAAATTTTGCACACATAGACTGATGTAATTGTTTGTGCAAATCAGATAGCAAAGGACATGAAAAGACATGGTTAACCCTATGTACACCAAGTGTCATTTCATGTCGGGTTCTGCATTTTCACAAAAGCCGCAATTGAATTAGCGGCTATTATACTATGTAGAAGTGTATGAACTATAAATATAAATATATATATATATGTGTCACAAATTCAATGACATGTATATATATATATATATGAGGTGTAAAATTGTTTAAAAAAAATGCGTGGGCTCCCGCCCTATTTTCGCAACCAGACAGACAAAGCCAGCGAATGGGGGCAGATAATAATAGCCCAGAGAGGGACCATTATTTTTGGCCCCCCCCTGGCTACTAACATCTGCCCCCAGACACCCCAGAAAAGACAAATCTATAATTAGATTCGCCCTTTCTGGCACTTTGCCCGTCTATTCCCATTGCCCTGTAGCGGTGGCGAATGGGTTAATATGGGGTTAAAGCCACCTTGCAATTGAAAGGTGACCTTAAGCCAGGTTAATAATTGAGAGCTGTCAATTAGACAACTATCAATTATTAATCCTATTGCATGAAATAAAAATAAAACACACACACTTTAATTAAAAATCATTTTAATGAAATAAAGACACATGTTTTTGACCATCTTTTATTTGACTGCAAAAAACATTTCCTGTAATAAAAATAAAATAAAAAAGCAAAATTATTCTTACCTATCCCATGCACAGTCAGGTCCCACGGTGTAATCCTTCAGAAAGGGTTAATGTTTACTGCAGGGACCGCAGCTAATGCTGCAGCCTCACAGTAAACCCCCAAATGAATGAGTTCCTCTCCTGGCTGACAGGAGAGGAAGTGGAAAGCTTAATTGATTGCTTTCCACTTTCACTTCAGGTCAGCCAGGGACACAATCAGTGACGTCAGAGGGAACTGATTAACAAAAATAGGGGTTCCCTTCGAATAAAAATTGGCATCGGGTCCCCCCTTTTTTTGTTAACCAGCCAGATGAAGCAGACCGCTGAGGCCTGGATTTTCAGGCTGTTAAGGAGCCAAGATCCATGGACCTTGCCAGCCTGAAAATACCAGGCCACAGCAGTCTGCATATCTTGGCTGATTAACAAAAATAGGGATCCCCTCGAAAAAAATTGGCGTGGGGTCCCCCCTATTTTTGTTAACCAGCCAGATGAAGCAGACTGCTGAGGCCTGGTTTTTCAGGCTGGTAAGGATCCAATATCCATGGACCTTGCAAGCCTGATAATACCAGGCCACAGCAGTCTGCTTAGCTTGGCTGGTTAACAAAAATAGGGGATCCCCTCAAAAAAAAAACGGCGTAGGGGTCCCCCTATTTTTGTTAACCAGCCAAGTAAAATGCAGACTGCTGCGGCCTGGTATTAAAAGACTGTCAAGGCCCATGGATTTTGGCCCTCAACAGCCTGATAATAGCAGGCTACAGCAGCCCCACATTTGGTGCATCAAAAGATGTGCCAATTGTGGCACTTTACCCGGCTCTTCCCACTGCCCTGTAGCGGTGGCAAGTGGGGTAATAAGGGGTTAATGTCACCGTTGATTGCACGGTGACAATAAGCCCGGTTAATAATGGAGAGGTGTCAATAAGACACCGATCCTTTATTAATCCCAAAGTTTTTAAATGTATAAAAAAAAGACAAAGCAAGAAAAAAGTATTTTAATGAAATAAAAGAGACAACACAGTTTTCATTTCTTTTATTATACTCTCATTCCTGCGACGCCATCGATCTCCTGTAAAAAAAGAAAAAAAACAAACCAACAGTATACCACCTGTCCGATACAGTCCATAGTAACGACAGTCCCACGACGATCCAGCTCTGCTACATCGCAATGACAGGCAGAGCCTGTCATCGCGACGCAGCACAGCTGATTACCTGCTTCCCCGGCGGTGACGTCATCGGACTGACTGCTTTACGGCCGGGATTACCCAGCAGTCACTGCAGTTATCGCGAGAAACTGCATGTGACCGCCGGGGAAAGATGATGGCGGCCATCAAGCAGTCCAGCCCGTGACCGCCGGAGATCTTCTGCCAGGTAAGTGCCGCTGACTCCTGACAGACCCGACCGACGGACACTGACAGTGACAGTGACAATCCCGATTCCGGTATCCGATAAGACGAAAATATCGGAACTAAGTATCGAAAGGCCGAAACAGCTAATATCGGCCGATAACCGATACTTGCGGTATCGTATCGCTCAACACTAATGAAGACCCCAATAATAATAATGCTATTTATAAGGCACCAACATATTCTGCAGCAATTTACAATTTAGCAGTGGCATGTACAGACAATAAATACATCAAGAAGTTACACATAGTTCAAGAGTTACAAGAGGAGGGAGGGCTCTGCTCGCAAGCTTACAATCTATAAGAAAATAGGGGGGATACAATAAGGAGAAAGTGTCATGTACTGTATGGTCCGGCCATCATTTTAACCCCTTCATGACCCAGCCTATTTTGACCTTAAAGACCTTGCCATTTTTTGCAATTCTGACCAGTGTCCCTTTATGAGGTAATAACTCAGGAACGCTTCAACGGATCCTAGCGATTCTGAGAATGTTTTTTCGTGACATATTGGGCTTCATGTTAGTGGTAAATTTAGGTCGATAATTTTTGCGTTCATTTGTGAAAAAAATGGAAATTTGGCGAAAATTTTGAAAATTTTGTAATTTTCAAATTTTTAATTTTTATTCTGTTAAACCAGAGAGCTATGTGACACAAAATAGTAAATAAATAACATTTCCCACATGTCTACTTTACATCAGCACAATTTTGGGAACAACATTTTTTTTGTTAGGAAGTTATAAGGGTTAAAAGTTGACCAGCGATTTCTCATTTTTACAGCAAAATTTACAAAAAAAATTTTTTTAGGGACCACCTCACATTTGAAGTCACTTTGAGGGGTCTATATGGCAGAAAATACCCAAAAGTGACACCTTTATAAAACTGCACCCCTCAAGCTACTCAAAACTGCATTCGAGAAGATTATTAACCCTTCAGGTGCTTCACAGGAACTAAAGCAATGTGGAAGGAAAAAATGGACATTTTAATTTTTCCAACAAAAATTTTCTTTTGGCATCAATTTTTTCATTTTTACATGGGCAACAGGATAAAATGGATCCTAAAATTTGTTGGGCAATTTCTCCTGAGTACACAGATACCTCATATGTGGTCATAAACCACTGTTTGGGCGCACTGCAGGGCTCAGAAGGGAAGGAGCGCCATTTGATTTTTTGAATGGAAAATATGCTGGAATATTTAGCGGTTGTCATGTTGCAATTGGAGAGTCCCTGTGTGCCTAAACATTGGAGCTCCCCCACAAGTGACCCCATTTTGGAAACTAGACCCCTAAGGAACTTATCTAGATGCATAGTGAGCACTTTGAACCCCCAGGTGCTTCACAAATTGATCTGTAAAAAAAAGAAAGTACTTTTTTTTCTCAAAAATTTTCTTTTAGCCTCAGTTTTTACATTTTCACATGGGCAATAGTATAAATTTTATCTTAAAATTTGTTGGGCAATTTCTCCTGAGTACACAGATACCCCATATGTGGTCATAAACCATTGTTTGGGCGCACGGTAGGGCTCAGAAGGGAAGGAGCGCTATTTGACTTTTTGAATGGAAAATATGCTGGAATATTTAGCGGTTGCCATGTCGCATTTGGAGAGTCCCTGTGTGCCTAAACATTGGAGCTCCCCCACAAGTGACCCCATTTTGGAAACTAGACCCCCTAAGGAACTTATCTAGATGCATAGTGAGCACTTTGAACTCCCAGGTGCTTCACAAATTGATCCGTAAAAAAAAGAAAGTACTTTTTTTTCACAAAAATTTTCTTTTAGCCTCAGTTTTTTCATTTTCACATGGGCAACAGTATAAATTGGATCCTAAAATTTGTTGGGCAATTTCTCCTGAGTACACAGATACCTCATATGTGGTCATAAACCACTGTTTGGGTGCACTGCAGGGCTCAGAAGGGAAGGAGCGCCATTTGACTTTTTGAATGGAAAATATGCTGGAATATTTAGCGGTTGCCATGTTGCATTTGGAGAGTCCCTGTGTGCCTAAACATTGGAGCTCCCCCACAAGTGACCCAATTTTGGAAACTAGACCCCCTAAGGAACTTATCTAGATGCATAGTGAGCACTTTGAACCCCCAGGTGCTTCACAAATTGATCTGTAAAAAAAAGAAAGTACTTTTTTTTCACAAAAATTTTCTTTTAGCCTCAGTTTTTTCATTTTCACATGGGCAACAGTATAAATTGGATCCTAAAATTTGTTGAGCAATTTCTCCTGAGTACACAGATACCTCATATGTGGTCATAAACCACTGTTTGGGCGCACACCAGGGCTCAGAAAGGAAGGAGCGCCATTTGACTTTTTGAATGGAAAATATGCTGGAGAGCCCCTGTGTGCATAAACATTGGAGCACCCCAACAAGTGACCCCATTTTGGAAACTAGACTCTCAAGGAACTTATCTAGATGTGTAGTGATCTGAACTACCAAGTGCTTCACAGAAGTTTATAATGCAGAGCCGTGAAAATAAAAATAATTTTTTTCCTCAAAAAATTATTGTTTAGCCCACAATTTTTTATTTTTACAATGGTTACAGGAGAAATTGGACCCCAAAATATTTTGTCCAGTTTGTCATGAGTATGCTAGTACCCCATATGTGGGGGGAACCACTGTTTGGGCACACGTCAGGGCTCGGAAGGGATGTAGTGACGCTTTGAAATGCCGATTTGATGGAATGGTCTGTGGGCATCTTGTTACGTTTGCAGAGCCCCTGATGTGCCTAAACAGTAGAAACTCCCCACAAGTGACCCCATTTTGGAAACTAGACCCCGCAAAGAACTTACCTAGATGTGTGGTGAGCACTTTGAACCCCCAAGGGCTACACAGAAGTTTATAACGCCCCGGGCATGAAAATAAAAAAATCATATTTTTTCCACAATCAGGATCTTTTAGTCCCCAATTTTTTTATTTTCCCAAGGGTAACATGAGAAATTAGACCCCAAAAGTTGTTGTCCAATTTGTCTTGAGTATGCTGATATCCCATATGTGGGAGAAAACTACTATATGGGCACACGTCGGGGCTCGGATGGGAAGTAGTGATGTTTTGAAATGCCCACTTGATGGAATGGTCTTCGGGCGTCATGTTACGTTTGCAGAGTCCCTGATGTGCCTAAACAGTAGAAACTCCCCACAAGTGACCCCATTTTGGAAACTAGATCCCCCAAGGAACTCCTATAGATGTGTGGTAAGCACTTTGAATCTCCAAGTCCTTGGAGTTTATAACGCAAAGCCGTGAAAATATAAAATCATTTTTTTTCCACAAAAATAATTTTTTAGTCCCCAATTTTTTTCCCAATGTTAACAGGAGAAATTAGAACCCCCAAAGTTGTTGTGAAATTTTTCCCGAGTACGCTGATACCCCATATATGGGGATAAACCACTGTTTGGGCATACGTCGGGGCTTGGAATAAAGGGAGCACTGTTTGACTTTTTGAACGCAAAATTTGCAGGAATCAATGGTGGCGTCATGTCGCGTATGGAGACCCCCTGATGTGCCTAAATAGTGGAAACCCCTCAATTCTAACTCCAACCCTAACCCCAACACACCCTTAACCCCAACCCTAACCTCTACACACACCTAACCCTAATACAAACCCTAACCATAACCCTAACCCCAACACACCCCTAACCCTAATCCCAACTCTAACCATAAACCTAACCACAAGCCTAACCCTAATTCCAACCCTAACCCTAATTCCAACCCTAACCCAAATTCCAACCCTAACCCAAATTCCAACCCTAACCCTAATTCTAACCTTAACCCTAATTCTAATCCTAATGCTAACCCTAACCCTAGTTCTAACCCTAAGGCTGGGTTCATATTGCGTTTTACCAGCCCGTTAAACATGTAGCGTTGACCGGCTGGTAACGGTATAGCATAATGCGATCGCGTTGTGCTATACCCACTAGCGCAGATGAATCAGCAGATGATTCATCTGTGCTAGCGGTGACTGAGCCCAGACACTGCAGTCCGTGTCCTAGGCTCTGTCACTGAATGACGGCACGTCGCGAACGCATGCCGCTTTACGGCATGCGTTGCGATGCGCACACAAATGGGGTGTTTGGCAGCGTTAACAGACTGCGTTACACCGCGTTATACCGCGGTGAAACGCAGTCCATCTAACGGACTGCCAGAATGCAATATGAACCCAGCCTAACCCTGAGGCCCCATGCACACGTTGCGGATTCACTTGCGGATTTTTCTTAAATCCGCAGGTAAAATAACCTGCGTTTTACCTGCGAATTTAGCGCGGATTTGCTGCGGTTTTTACCTGCGGTTTTACACCTATAATGGAATAGGTGTAAAACCGCTGCTGAATCCGCACAAAGAATTGACATGCTGCGGATTTAAAACCGCAGCAAATCCGCATGTGCACAGCGTTTTTTTTAACCATTTATTTGCATTGTACTGTACATGGTTTCTGGATCTGCTGTGGATCCGCAGCGTCAAATCCGCTGCGGATCTGCAGAAAAATCTCTGCTGCGGATCTGCAGCAAAATCCGCTGCGGATCAGCAGCAAAATCCGCTGCGGATCAGCAGCAAAATCCGCCGCGGATCCCCAGCAAAATCCGCCGCGGATCAGCAGCAAAATCGGCCGCGGATCAGCAGCAATATCCGCCGTGGATCCGCAGCAATATTCGCCGCGGATCAGCAGCAAAATCCGCCGCGGATCAGCAGCAAAATCCGCCGCGGATCAGCAGCAATATCCGCCGCGGATCCGCAGCAATATCCGCCACGGATCCGCAGCAAAATCAGCCGCGGATCCGCAGCAAAATCAGCTGCAGATCAGCAGCAAAATCCGCTAGGAAAAAAAAAAATTCTTTATTTTATTATTTGTCCCTACCTATGACGGGGGGGTTCATTTACTTTTTTTTATTTTGATCACTGTGACAGTTTATCACAGTGATCAAAATAAATTTTTGAACACTGGAGGGCGCACTGTGCATGCGCCCACCATTTTCCAAGATGGCGGCGCCCACGAAGAATCCCGGGCAGCCGCCAGGACGGATCCAGGGACGTCGGTGGACTGGGAGAGGTGAGTAGGGGGGGTCGGAAGGTGAGGGGGGGGATCGGTAGGTGGGGGCAGCGGATCGCAGGAGCAGGGGAGCAGACAGTGACGGCGGTGACCGGTCGCTGCCATCTTTCGGTGGCGGTGGCCGATCGCCGCCGTGACTCGATGTGGGGGGGTCAGATCGCGTTCTCCAGCCATAGCAGATGCTATTGCAGCATCGGCCATGGCTGGATTGTAATATTTCACCAGTTTCATTGGTGAAATATTATAAATCGCTCTGATTGGCTGTTTCACTTTTAACAGCCAATCAGAGCGATCGTAACCACGTAGGGGTTAAGCCACCACCACTGTGGTGATGCGCAAGGGGTCCTGTGCCTGCGGGTCGGGTGACCTTTCAGTGACCCCGGTCACCCGGCCCGCAGGAACATGATTTATAGCATGACGCCTACGTTGGCGTCATGGGTCAGGATGGCACAGGTTTTCATGACGCCAACGTAGGCGTCATGGGTCGGGAAGGGGATAATAAATATGGCATTTCAAATAATGTGTATGATACGGTCATCAGTAGAGATGAGCGAACTTGTTTGGAAAATGTTCGCCAATCTGAAATTCAGTAGGAATGTAGCAAATTTGAATTCGTGTTCGCTTTCACAAGCATTTTTACTCAAATTCGGCAAAATTCGGTCACAGTTAGGTAAATCATTGCATCTCCACTAATGTTTTTGTTCTTACTTTGGCTAGGATAGAGGTGAGTACGTGTGGAGAGGTTAGAGGAGCATGTGGAGATGTTCGAGGAGCGGCGCACTCTTTTTTTTTTTTTTCCCTTAACTTTATATGTGTTGATTCCGGCAGCCAATCAGGATCAGAAACCATCCACAACATCATGACACAAGGTCTACTGTGATTGGCTGCTGAAATCACATGTCCCTGTACATGTAAAAAGATGACATCTTGCTTTGCTGGCGCCATTTGCTCAGTGTCACAGTGGAAAGAGGACGCTCTTGCGCTAGTGCTGCTCCTGAAAGTGTACTTGTAAGTTCACTATGTAGGATCCTGTCCTGTGTGAAATCGATCTTGCATCATCGAACTAGATTTTGCCAAACCTGTGTGCCAGTCTCCAGAGGCCCCATTTGCTACTCTAAATCGTTTGTGATAAAATTATTTCATTGGCAATTCAGAAGGCCAGATTTCCTCTTAAAAATCATTAAGTCTAATATTGGGGTGCAGCCTGGAGGGCCAATTAGCTAATCCAAATCGTTTGTGATAAAACTGTGTTTCAGTGGCAAATCAGAAGACCAGATTTCCACATAAAAATCTTTAGGTAGACCAGTGTTAAGGTACTGTCACACTAAGCGAGATCGCTAACGAGATCGCTACTACGTCACCGATTTTATGACGCAGTAGCGATCTCGTTAGCAACGCAGCTGTGTGTGACATGTAGCGGCGATGTGGCCCCTGCTGAGATGTCGTTGATTGCTTATGAACGTTCTGAGCCGTTTTTTGGTCGTTGGTGTCCCGCTGGTGAGCCTGAATCGCTGAGTGTGACACCCTTTATGAACGACTTTACCAGTGTCGCAGGTGGGACTAGGTTTTCCCAACGACCGCAGAGGTCGTTATACAGATCGCTGATGAGATGTGTTTGGAAGCTAACTAGCGACCACATAGCGATCGCACTAGCGATCTCGTCAGGTCGTGTCGTTGTCGTGATCGCTAGTGCGATCGCTAAGTGTGACAGTGCCTTAATTCAGACACACTATCAAAGAAAATAAATAGAGATTGTTCATTTAGTAACAGGTGACTAACAGCTGTGGACCTAAGGTTGTGAAACCGCAGGTTACAAGAGGGGAAGGCTACTTACCACATGAGTGGGGAAAAGCGAGGTCATGGTGGAAGAGGGAATAGGCTTGGTGTTCGACGTGTACGTGGGTTAGGTATTAATGTTAATGAAAGTTCAACTGAACAAACATTGTCTCATCCATTACAAAGACCACTGACAACAACTGTTACTGGACAAGATACTCGACTTCCTTTCTTTGGCAGCCACACAGCAGAACACCTTATGGATGAGGGTCAGAAAGAGCATGTGCTCCAGTGTATGGCAAGCGCTGCATTAAGTGGTCTCTTTACTCCACCTTAACATCACACACAGTACAATCCTCCCGTGGCACCAAAATCACCCTTGCTTCCCCCCACATCAAAAATTTCCAAGCGCCCAACTGACTGTGGGGAACCACAGATGGGCCATTCTGCAGAGCTATTCAAACATTCTATTCCATGGGCATCAGAGGTCTGCTCCGAAGAATCACAAAATCCAGAGGAGGAAAGCATCTGCACCGATGCCCAAAATTTTTTCATGTTGGATCCGTGGCCAGACGAAGTAGGGTCCGAGCAGAATCCAGACCCTCGTCATCAGACGTTAACCACTAAGGGTGCAAGTGATCCTGATGAGACTCAGATACTAGAGGCACACATGGACTGTACTGTAGTGTCAGGGCAGAAAGAGGAGGAAGGTGACTCTCAGGGTGAGGAGTTTGAGAACATAGAGGATAATGAGGAGGTTGTAGATCCCAGTTGGTGTGGACCCAAAGGTATGCAGTTGAGTAGCTCAGCAGAGGAGGTGGAAGAGGAAGAAGACGAGGAGGTTATATTACGGCTTCCCACACATACACGAAGTGATACAACCATGACAAGATGACAAGGACTGCATCCTCTGCCCCAACTCTGGCTGTGGCCAGCACCGGTCGCGAGTGAGCAGTTTGGAGGGATGGCAATGATTGCCTAGCCTGGGCCTTTTTTGAGACTACAGAGGATGAACCAACACTCGTTATGTGTCAAATTTGCAAAAAAATTCAGTAGAGGCAAAAATTGCAATAATTTGACAACTACATGCATGAACTGGCACATGGGCGATCAACATGCTTTAGTGTGGGAATCTCACAGCATGAAAATGCGGACTAGTGGGCCTCGCCAACCACTGGCCATCCTTTAAACCCCATCTCCTGCTTCTTCCTTCCCCGTCACCATGCCAAGTCATCTCACACAGGTCTCTGACTGCAGAAACTACACTTGTTTACTCACTACAGTTGAGGTGAGTTAGAGCCCGTCAGTTGCTACAGAAGTAGACATGACTGCAGCTTTTTTGTCACCTAGCACAACACATCTTTCTCAATCCACCATAACATCTCTGCCTGCACCGAGCTCACAGTCCATGAGTTTGTCCTGTTCTCCGTACTCCGCCCTCTCAGCACAGCAGCCAGCTCTCGGTTCCACAGTTGTGGTCACGTAACAGAATGTTTCCTCATACACATTGCAAAGCAAAGAGCTTGAACTCCACCATCTCTAATCTGTTTGCCATGAAATGCTGCCTTTCTGCCTGGTGGATACAGACGGTTTCCGAAAGTTGATGGCTGTCGCAGTTCCCAGTACACAGTTGCCATTACTTCTCTAAGAAAGCTGTGCCTGCACTACACCAACATGTCAGCAAGAACAAAATCACCTGTTCCCTGAAAAAATCTATGTCTACCAGGGTGAATTTCACCACTGACACCTGGACGAGCAAACATGGGTTGGGGCTTTAAATCTCGCTGACTGGGCACTGGGTGACTCTGGTGGATGTGGGGGCGGCCAGTCAAGGGGTTGCTTCAAAAGTCTTTGAATCCCAAGGCTTTCCGGAAAAACCTCTGTATCTAACACTTCCTTCACTGCTTCTGGCTCCTCCACCTCCTCTAGGGCATCCTCTGTGCCCTCAACCTCCCACTTAATCCGACATGCATTCCAACAGTTCAGATAGAATTCCCCTATCTCTGTACTGCACAGCTATGGCTCACCACAAAGAGGCAGTGTTCAAATTAATATAACTTGGGGATCGCAGTCACACAGCTCAAGGGTTGTGGACAGCTGTCCAGGTTGAGTTAGAGCAATGGCCGTCTCTTCATAACCTGGTTCCAGGGAAGGCCGTGTGCGATAAAGGTGATAGCCTAGTGGTGGCCCTATGCCAGGGCAATCTCACACACGTGCCTTGCATGGTTAACATCATTAACCTGGTGATACAGCAATTTTCTCCACCACTATCCTAGAATTGATGCACTGCTACAGAAAGCACAGTTGCTGTATACTCACTTCCAACCATCGCACCCAGCAGGTCATCGACTTGCATCGCTACAGAGGTCTACCCGTTAACTGTTTGATTTGCTATGTTCCAACAATGTGGAATTCCACTCTGCACATGTAGCAGTGACTGTGGCAGCAACATGTCCTGGCACAGTAAGTCCTTTTGCATAACCTGGGCCAATGCAGTTTGGATGTGGTGCAAATCACACTTGCGGAGAAATCACGCTTGCTGAGTGGGCACAGATGAAGGAACTTCGAACCCTGTTAAGGGTTGCGGAACGCACCAAATAAATATACATAAAAGGTGCGTTCGCAGCCCGGGGTCCACCGTGCAGGTAGAACCTGCAGCTAGTAAGATGGCGCAGTAGGTGGTATGAGCGAACTCTGTTATCCCGCAGTGTCGCAGATATGGCCGCCGTAGCACTATATGGCGAGGTGAGCAAACTCTGTTACTACACAGAGCCACTAAACAAAAGAATCTGGTGCTATATGGCATTATAAGAGAACTCTGTTGCTCCACAGAGTCGCAACCTAAACGCTGACTAATAGCGATGTTCGCGTGCTGCCACCGTGTTACGTCCGGACTGCGCAGCTTCAATATAAAGTAGTCAGCAATGCACACAGCAAACGCCTAATCGGAGATGCCGGTATATTAGGGGCTAATTTCAGCCAGAGCCCTGAACCCATACACACAACTCCTCACCGGAGGTGCCGGTATTGTAGGGCTTATTTCAGCCGGGTCCCTAAACACATGCATAACCACACTGGCGCAAGCACGTAACAGAAATAATACTAGCACACAGCCGTGCAGTTATGCCACCTTTTTATAGTAGCCACGAGCGCGAGATCTTCCAGAAAGGACCAATAGGAAGCTGATTCAGAACACCAACAGCTTCAGGACCTTCCTGGAGGACCAATAGGAGTCGCAGCTGTAACCGAGCATGTGACCCCTGATCTCCAATGGAAGATCTTGCCCTGGGCATGCTCAGATGGAGAAACAGAGGACTTAGTCCCAAATCTGCCTGCTCCAACACTGGTTACAACAGAGGATCCAGGAGCGACAGTATTATACCGGGCGAGACGCTGGGACCTACGTCTCTGCTGAGCAGGTTCCACTGCGGCCTGAGATGGATAGGCGACCGCAGTGGGACTGGTTCGACATTCCCCTTGTGCAGCAGCGGGAACTTGATCCCTAACATTAACCCCCCTCCTAGGGCCCCCCTTCTTTAGGCCTCACTGCGCTCAAAGGCAGCGATGAGCTGAGGAGCGTGAACGTGCTCGGCTGGCTCCCAGGACCTATCCTCAGGCCCATAAACCCTCCAATCCACCAAATAAAATTTTTTGCCCCGTACCACATTACACCCTATGATGGCATTCACTTCATGATCGTCGGTAGATGAACCCGACGTCTCGGCAGATGACTCGGAAAACCGGGAGATGGCCACAGGTTTCAAAAGGGACACGTGAAAGGTATCAGAGATACCAAGACGAGGTGGAAGGGCTAGGTGGTAGACTACAGGGTTTTCCTGCTCAAGGATCTTAAAGGGGCCCAAATAGCGAGATGCCAATTTGGTAGACTCTACTCTCAGCCTGATGTTCCGGGCAGAGAGCCACACCAAGTCGCCCGGGGCAAATGTCGGAGTGGGACACCGGGCTGAAGACCTCATCCTCTCCTTGGAGGCCTGAATGGCATCCTGGGTTCGGTCCCAAATGTACCGTGCCTCCACAGCCCAGTCTGCCACCCTGCAGTTGGCAGACGACACGGGCATGGGTACCGGGACCTGCGGATGCTGACCGTAGTTCAAGAGTAATGGGGTCTGTCTAGTGGAGTCAGCCACAGCATTATTGAGAGCAAACTCAGCCCACGGTAGCAAAGATGCCCAGTCATCCTGCCTGGCAGAGATAAAATGTCACAAATATGTGACCAATGTCTGGTTGGCCCTCTCTACCAACCCATTTGTCTCGGGATGTTACGCAGATAAGAGATTTAACTCAATGCTGAGTAGCCAACACAGCTCTCTCCAGAACCGAGACGCAAACTGCGCACCTCGATTACTAACGACTTTGTCTGGCATACCGTGTAAACGGAAAATATGCCTAATAAATAATGCTGCCAAAGCCCGTGCAGACGGTAACCGTGGTAACGGCACCAAGTGCACCATTTTGGAGAAGTGGTCGGTTATCACCCAGATGATCGTGCAGCCCCGAGACTTGGGTAAGCCCACCACAAAATCCATCCCGACCATCTCCCAAGGTCTGTCTGCCACCGGCAAAGGAAAAAGTAACCCAGCTGGCCGTTGTCGAGGGGACTTATTCTTGGCGCAGGACACGCATGCCTGAACATATTCCCTGACGTCCCGAACCATATGTGGCCACCAGTATGTCCTCGCCAGCAACTCAGATGTCCTTTTTGTCCAGAAATGTCCACCCACCCTGGATGAATGTGCCCAAGAAAGTACTTCCGGTCGCAAATTGGTGGGTACAAAAGTCTTGTCCGGAGGCGCAGACTCAAGCGAAACCAGAGCCACAGTTCTTAGACTCTCACAGGGGACAATAAGCCGAGGCTCCTGCTCCACCTCCTCAGAGGATATGACGGAGCGAGACAGAGCATTGGCCCGAATGTTCTTCTCACCGGAGAGGAAATGGAGGGTGAAATGGAACCGGGAGAAGAACAGAGACCATCTGGCCTGGCGGGAATTCAATCGCTGGGCTGTTTGCAAGTACACCAAGTTTTTGTGGTCCGTGAAGACCTGGAAGGGAAAGCGAGCCCCCACCAGAAGATGTCTCCACTCAGATAAGGCCAACTTCATAGCCAATAACTCCCTGTCCCCGATGGAATAATTCCTCTCTGCAGGTGTAAAGGTTTTAGAAAAGAAGAAGCAAGGATGCTTCCGACCTTGAGAACTAGCCTTTATAAGAAATCTTACACCAGATATTAGATTAAGAAAAAAATGCACTTTTTAAGGTCCTGATGAAAAGGCACTGAGATGAGATTTTTCTTGTAAGACATAATTTTTATTTTTATTTTGTTTTTCAAAATAATACACTTTTTTTGTGATCTAAAAATGTATATACTGTGGTGTAAAGCAAAATGTAATGAACTAATTTAAGAACAGTGAGAAGAGGCAAATCACTAAGTTGGTAAACGAATGGCACTGCTTACCTGTATAATAAATCTTTAAGCATGACATAATATGAAAAAAAGCCTCCCTCTTGGAAGGGTATTTTGGTACAAGTGACATTATATGCAAATGCTTGTAAAAAGAACCAAAAATATTACATATTGGTTTCCAACATCATTGATCGATATGAAAGTCACTGGAAATTGGAAAGGAGGCATGCCGGGTTTTATGAACCACTAAATTTGACTTCCCTATATCAATTTCCATGACAAATAAATAATCTATTACATGAGATGTCTTCCAGATTTATTATACACTAATTACTGGTGTCCCTGAATGCCACAATCACAGAACCTTGAAAGTTAAATGCATTGGTAGCCATGCTGTTCACCCACATAATCACAAGTTATCACCAAATCAAACAAATGATAGAAATCACATGGGTATAAAGAACACATTTCAATTGCTCTTTCTAACTACATTTACTTTTATCCTTGTTTAAGCTGTCACATAGTTTAGATGGTTTCTTACATCTATCTCACCCAATACTACCATACACAATAGCTCTCACTGTACCAAGTGCTCCTGTGCTCTCTATGAAAGAATTGCCAGTTATCTCTTGTGGCTTCTCTTAAAGGGATCGGCAGAAGTTCGGAATCAGATATGCTGTATCCTTTTGTCCCGAGCATCATCTGTCAGGAACTCCGCCTACACTTTAGACTGTTGGCCGAACCCATTGATATTGGTGGGATCAGCCGACGTTGATCTAATGTGTATGGGGCCTCTAGTGGTATATTGGTGGAGTGGTTCAAATTGTCTAAGGGAGGTTACTCCCCATTGTGAGGACTGCAAATGTGCACTCCCACATGCTCATGATGTCTGGGTATTACTGTGCAATATAGTTACCGTATATACTCATGTATAAGCCGACCCGTGTATAAGCCGACCCCCTAATTTTGCCACAAAAAACTTGGAAAACTTATTGACTCGCGTATAAGCCGGGTGTATAAGTTGCCGTCCTGCTCTGTGCTCCCCCATCCAGTCTGTGCGCCCCATTCTCCTCTGTGCTCCCCTCCTCCTGCTCCATTATCCTGTCCTGCTCCGTGCTTTCCATCCTCCCCCGTCCTGCTCCGTGCTCCCCCATCCAGCTCTGCACTCCCCCATTCTCCTCTGTGCCCACCCCCGTCCTGCTCCGTGCTCTCCGTCCTCCCCTGTTCTGCTCCGTGCTCTCCGTCCTCCCCGTTCTGCTCCGTGCTCTCCGTCCTCCCCCTGTTCTGCTCCGTGCTCTCCGTCCTCCCCGTTCTGCTCCGTGCTCTCCGTCCTCTCCCCGTCCTGCTCTGTGCTCTCCGTCCTCCCCCGTCCTGCTCCGTACTCTCCGTCCTCCCCCCGTTCTGCTCCGTGCTCTCCGTCCTCCCCGTTCTGCTCCGTGCTCTCCGTCCTCCCTCCGTTCTGCTCCGTGCTCTCCGTCCTCCCCCCGTTCTGCTCCGTGCTCTCCGTCCTCCCCCCGTTCTGCTCCGTGCTCTCTGTCCTCCCCCGTTCTGCTCCGTGCTCTCCGTCTCCCCCCGTTCTGCTCCGTGCTCTCTGTCCTCCCCCCGTCCTGCTCCGTGCTCCTTGTCCTCCTCCATGCTCCCCCATCCTCCTCTATCATACTCACCCTCCCTGTGCCATCGCTGAACGTCCCGGCCGGCAATCCTGCGTTCTCCCCGGCTTCCTGCAGCTCTCCAGCGCTGAGCGGTGACGTAATACCG
Organism: Oophaga sylvatica; assembly: GCA_033576555.1. Lineage (NCBI taxonomy): Eukaryota > Metazoa > Chordata > Amphibia > Anura > Dendrobatidae > Oophaga > Oophaga sylvatica. The sequence continues at coordinate 311,330,911 of JARQOD010000001.1, forward strand.
CCCATTAAGGCCATGAATATGGAGGCCACGCCCATGGAAGTGGCATCGCGTCCATATTACATGACCTTAATGAGCGGGTATTACGTCACCGCTCAGCGCTGGAGAGCTGCAGGAAGCCAAGGAGAACGCAGGATTGCAGGGACTTTCAGCGATGGCACGGGGAGGGTGAGTATGATGTCCCAGCCACCGGCTCCTGCCGCCGCATCCCCTCCCCCGCTGGTTTCTGTCCTATGACTCGTGTATAAGCCGAGGGGGCATTTTCAGCACAAAAAAAGGTGCTGAAAATCTCGGCTTATACACGAGTATATACTGTATATAATTATGTGCATGTTATGATTATTTCTGTGCATGACGGATGAACTCTGACTCAATTAGGAGTCTTGCCTAGCTACATATATTTATTTGTATATATTTACATATTGCTGCAGCTGCTCTCTCTTTGTATGTTTTTTGGTTTGAGGTGCCCTTTTTATTATTATTATTTATTTATATAGCGCCATTAATTCAAAGGTGCTGTACATGAGAAGGGGCCACATACAAAGTTATAGATATCGTTTACAGTAAACAAATTTACAATGACAGACTGGTACAGAGGGAAGAGGACCCTGTCCTTGTGGACTTACATTCTACGGGATAATGGGGAAGAAACAGAAGGTCGGGGGTGCGGCAGCTCTGCTGGTGGTGGCGACGAGGCGGCAGCTCTGGTGGTGGCGGCGAGGCAGCAGCTCTGGTGGTGGCAGCGTGGCAGCAACTTTGGTGGTGGCGGCGAGGCGGCAGCTCTGGTGGTGAGGCAGCAGCTCGGGTGATGGTGGTGAGGTGGCAGCTAGGGTGGTGGTGGCGAGGTGGCAACTAGGGTGGTGGTGGCGAGGTGGAAGCTCGGGTGGTGGCGAGGCGACAGAATGGTTATTGCAGGCTGTAGGCTTTACTGAAGAGATGGGTTTTCAGGTTCCGTCTGAAGGATCCAAGGGTGGATAATTGGACATGTTGAGGCTTGGAATTCCAGAGGATGGGGGATATTCGGGAGAAATCTTGGAGGCTGTTGTGTGAGCATCGAATAAAGCCCCCATCACACTAAGCGAGATCCCTAGCGAGATCGCTGAAGCGTCACCGGTTTTGTGACGCAACAGCGACCTAGCCAGCGATCTCGCTATGTGTGACACGCAGCAACGATCAGCCCCTCTGCTGGGTATCGCTGATCGTCTCTGAATGTCCTGGACCATTTTTTCATCGTTGGTCTCCCGCTGGCCAGCGCGCATCGCTGCGTGTGACAGCAGGAGAGCGCTGAGAGCCGGTATCTAGGGTACATATCGGGTTACTAGGTGCCGCGCGGTGCTTAGTTACCCGATATGTACATTGGATACCGGTTCTCAGCGTCTGTCTGCTGTAGAGCGCTGAGAGCCGGGATCTAGGGTACATATCGGGAAACTAGGTGCTACGCGGTGCTTAGTTACCCGATATTTAAATTGGATACCGGCTCTCAGCGTTCTACAGCAGAAGTTGATAGCCGTATCTAGGGTACACATTGGGTAACTAGATGCCGCGCGGCGCTTAGTTACCCGCTGTTTACACTGGATACCAGCGTGCTCGCTGGTTCTGATCGCTGGTGTGTCTGCCTATGTGACAGCTCAACAGCGACCACAAAGCGAAGCAGCAACGATCCCTGCCAGGTCGTATCGTTGTCGGGATCGCTGCTGCATCACTGAGTGTGACGGGACCCTAAAGGGTATGCCACACTAAACAAGATCGCTAACGAGATCGCTAAAATACGTCACTATTTAGCGATCTCGTTAGTGACGCTGTTGTGTGTGGCATGTAGCAACGACGTGGCCCCTGCTGTGATCTCGCTGATCGTTCACTAGAGTTCTGGACCGTATTTTGATCGTTGGCGTCCCGCTGGTGAGCCTATATCGCTGTGTCTGGCACGTTTTGTGTACGATGTGCGCTGTTTTTTACATCGCAAAGTCATTAAGGAGATCGCTAACCGCTTATGCGTCGTTAACGAGATTGCTAATTGTGGCAGCTACTAGCGACATTAAAACGATCACAAAAACGATCGCATTAGTATGCGTCGTTATCGTGATCGTTAGCGGGAGCGTTTAGTGTGGCAGTACCTTAAGTGTGGAGGATAGTAGGAGGTCTTGGGAGGATCGAAGATTACGTGAAGGAAGATATTGGAAGATTAGTTCAGAGATATAGGGAGGGGACAGTTTGTGGACGGCTTCGTAGGTCAGTGTTAGTAGTTTGAACTGGATTCGTTGGGGAATTGGGTGCCAGTGGAGGGATTTGCAGAGGGGAGAAGCAGGGGAGTAGCGAGGGGAGAGGTGGATTAGTCGGGCAGCAGAGTTGAGGACAGACTGGAGTGGTGCAAGAGAGTTGACAGGGAGGCCACAGAGGAGGGTGTTGCAGTAATCAAGGCGGGAGATGATGAGTGCATGCACAAGAGTTTTAGTAGATTGAGGGCTGAGGAAGGGATGGATTCTGGAAATGTTTTTAAGTTGTGTGGCATTTCCAGGGGGTTTAGCTCTAGGATCGCTGTCTGGGTAGACAGAATGGCATGAAAACAGTTCATTCAGACAGCAGTTCTGGTGCAAAACTGGCCGCAACCAGCTTTATTAAAGTCCACAGCAAACAGATAAAACAAAGCATAAACAGAAAACCTGGGCTTGTCTAGCCACTAATTACACTTAGATAGATGGCCCTCTCTATCCGGGACCCAGACTCTACCAGTCTGTGCCCAAAACAACACATATCACATATGTTACCAGTATGGAGCTTCACAGATACTCCTCCTTGTGTCTGAAGGCCCCTTCAGCGTCCAGACTTGAGAGAGATCACTCCTAATCAGCCGCTCTTCACACGGATTCGCACTGAGACTACTCCTATGTCCGGGGTCCTACCTGCACCCAGACTGAGATAGCTCAAACTCCTGGAGACTGCTTCGTGCGCCGGGACACCTCCCTGTGTCCAGGCTAAAGACAGCTCCCAATCCTGGAGACTGCTTCCTTGTGCCGGGACACCTCCCTGTGTCCAGGCTAAAGACAGCTCCCAATCCTGGAGACTGCTTCCTTGTGCCGGGACACCTCCCTGTGTCCAGGCTAAAGACAGCTCTCAATCCTGGAGACTGCTTTCCTTGTGCCGGGACACCTCCCTGTGTCCAGACTAAAGACAGCTCCCAATCCTGGAGACTGCTTCCTTGTGCCGGGACACCTCCCTGTGTCCAGGCTAAAGACAGCTCCCAATCCTGGAGACTGCTTCCTTGTGCCGGGACACCTCCCTGTGTCCAGGCTAAAGACAGCTCTCAGATTGTGTTTGCAGACACCTACTTCTGGTCTCCTAATTAAGACCTGAGTAGTTTCAGGCTTGTGCTGCAAGTGTGTGCTGAATGTGAGGTGTAGTGACCTTTCTCTACCACTAGGTTTACAAAGCCACACATTTCCCTTATACCTAGGTGAAATGTACACCCATTCATCACATATTCACTCACTGTCTCACAGTTGGAGGCGACAGGAGGTGGCAAGAGTTTGGATGTGTGGTTTGAAGGACAAGGCAGAGTCGAGAGTTACTCCGAGGCAGCGGATTTCAGGTGCGGGAGAGATCATGATGCCATTTACCATAATAGATAGGGTAGGGAAGATATGTGAGATGGAGGAAAGATGATGAGTTCGGTTTTGTCTACATTGAGTTTTAGGAAGTGAGAGATGAAGAAGGAGGTGAATAGGACACTCTGGGATTCTGGACAGCAGAGAGGTGACATCTGGGCCAGAGAGGTAGATCTGAGTGTCGTCTGCATACAGGTGGTACTGGAAGCCATGGGACTTTATGAGTTGTCCTAGGCCAAGGGTATAGATGGAAAAAAGTAGGGGCCCGAGGACAGAGCCTTGAGGGACTCTAGCAGAGAGAGGGTGGGATGAGGAGGTAGCGTGGGAGTGGGAGACGCTAAATGTGCGGTCGAAAGGTAAGTGGTGATCCAGGACAGGGCAAGTCTTTGATGCCAAGGGAAGAAAGAATGTGTAGCAGTGGGCAGTGGTCAACTGTGTCGAAGGCAGAGGACAGGTCAAGGAGGAGGAGGATGGAGAACTGTCTGTTAGCTTTGGCTGTAAGTCATTAGTCATTTTGGTCAGGGCAGTTTCAGTGGAGTGGTGGGGGTGGAATCCAGATTGGAGGTTGTCAAGGAGAAAGTTAGATGAGAGGTGGGAGGAAAGTTGAGCGTGGACATGCTGCTCAAGGAGTTTGGAAGCAAACAGGAGCAATGATATTGGGCGATAGCTGGGCATAGCAGTTGGGTCAAGGTTTGTTTTTTTGAGGATGGGTGTGATGGTGGCATGTTTGAAGGCAGAGGGAAAGGTACCAGAAGATAGCGATAGGTTGAAGAGATGGGTTAGGGCTGGGATGAGCGTATTAGTGAGGTTGGGGAGCAGGTGGGAAGGGATGGGGTCAAGTGCACAGGTGGTAAGGTGTGATTTGAAAAGATGAGTAAGCTCTCATTCAGTGATGTTGGAGAGGAAGGTTATTAGGGAAGGGCAGAGGTCTGGTACATGGAGTGGTTGGGGTGGTGGAACATTAAAGATTTGCCTTGTTTGGTCGATCTTATTTTTGAAGTAGGTGGCAAAGTCCTCGGCAGAGATGAGGGGAGTTGGAGGTGGCAGTGGTGGGCGGAGTAGAGAGAGTTGAATGTGCTGATTCTGAACAGTTGTTTTGGGTTGTAGGATAATGAAGATACAAGGTTTGTGAATAGGTCTGTTTAGCAGAGGTGAGGGCTATTTTAAAGGCAAGTGTAGCTTGTTTGAAAGCAGTGAAGTCATCTGGCAGGCGTGTTTTTCTTCCAATGCCGCTCCGCGACTCTGGATGATTGTCAAAGTTTTTTGGTGAGATTGTTGTGCCAGGGTTTCCTATTAATTTGTCGCACTTTGCCGTGCGTGAGAGGGGCGACTGAGTCTATGGCAGATGTGAGGGTGGTGTTATAGAAAGAGGTGGCGCTTGTCTGTGTCGTGGAGGAAGATATGAAGGACAGAGGTAGAAGAGAGTCTGAGAGTCTGTGAATGTCTAGGTGTGCAAAGTTTCTGTGAGGATTTGCCAGTGGCTGGGCATAAGGGGCAGGTAAGGAGGACAGGGATGAGAAGGTGAGTAGGTGGTGGTCGGATAGGGAAGGGGAGAGGTTGTGAGATTAGATAGGGAACAGAGGCAGGTGAAGATGAGGTCTAATGTATGTCAGTCTGTGTGGGTGGCTGTGGAGGACCACTGAGTAAGTCCAAAAGATGAAGTAAGTGACAGGAGTTTGGAAGCTGCTGGCTGGTGGGTGTCAATAGGGATATTAAAGTCACCCATGATGATGGTGGGGATGTCAGCAGAGAGAAAGTGAAGAAGCCAGGTGGAGAATTGGTCAATGAAGGCAGTGGCTGAGCCCAGTGGTCGGTATATGACGACCATTTGGAGATTAGAGGGAGAGTAGATACGGCCCGAGTGGACCTCAAAGGAAGGGAGGATAAGGGAGGGTGGTGGTTGGATAGGGTTTGAGGAGCAGTTATTAGAAAGAAAGAAACCCACGCCTCCACCATGTCTGTTGCCAGAGCGAGGAGTGTGGGTGAGGTGGAGGCCACCGTAGCTCAGTGCAGCAGGGGAGGCCATGTTAGGGGGCGTCAGCCAGGTCTCAGTGAGGGCCAGGAAGGAGAGGTTGCTTGAAGTAAAGAGATTGTGGATCACGTGGAGCTTGTTGCAGATGGAGCGGGCATTCCAGAGTGCTCCAGAGAGAGGAAGCTGTGGGGTAGGGGTCAGTGGCATAGGTTTTAAGTGTGAGGGATTGCGGTAGTTTCTCTTACTGTGAGAAGTATAGGGGTGAGGATTAGTGGGATGTATGAGGCAGGAGGGCCAGGATTGGGGGATATGTTGCCAGCAGTGAGAAGAAGCAGAGAAAAGGAAAGCAAATGGGTGGAGAGTGACTGGCTTACGTTATATTTTAGTGGGAGAGGTCTGAGGTTAAGAAGCAGGTCTGCAGATGAGGCGATGTAGGGGGGTAAGAGAGAGGGGGAGACAGTTATTTGGTTCGAGCTTGCAGTGTTTGGGGATAGCGAAGGAGAGTGAAGATTAGTGGAGCAAATACAGTGAGGGCAAATGTAAGCATGGTTAAAGAGCAGGGTAAGAAAAGGAAGGCAAGTAAAATTAGAAGACAGTCGTTATTCTTACCTTCTGACTAGAGTTGAGCGATACTTTTCGATATCCAAAAATATCGGATCGGAATGGTATCGCCGATATCACTAAATATCGCCGATATCCGATTCCGATACCGGAAGTCCCATGTAAGTCTATGGGAACAAAATATTGCAACTAAAAAAACACTTTCTTTCCTTGTAAACACAAAATATACACACATAGAATACATATATATATATATATACATGTCATTGTGACATATATATATACATATATTTATAGTTTATTCACTTCTACATAGTAAAATAGCCTCTGATTCAATTGCCGGGTAAAGCCGGCATTTGTGAAAAGACAGAAGCACCCGAGGGTCCAGTCGCCACAGAGATGTTGCATCGCACCCAGCGGTGTGACAACTTACTCTCAGGTAAGGAGGAAACACCCCATTGACTCCAACCACTGCATTCAACAGTACACTATGCCAGCTGAGTGTAGGCGGACCCAATGGGATGGTCTAGCTCAGGCTGGTTAGAACAGGGTGTAGCTAGTTGGATGGGAGGGGTTGAGTCAGCCTTATGCTGCATGTCTTTGTAGTAAGAATTGTTTCCTTTCCTGCTTTCTTACTACGTCGCATACTCCACTCTGCTACATCACTCTGCACCATTGCTCTATCTCACATCTATCTGCCCTGGAAGGATACCGTCTTACCTGTAGAAGACTTATCACCTAGCTGCACTACACCATCCCTGTCAGAGGACCTGCACAGCAGCGCAGGACACCCTGACCAGGTACTACAGGTGGAGTCACGACAAACTACACAAACATTCTATCATCCCCTGGAAATATCCCACATTCCAGTGAGCGACCAGGGCACGGACATAGCTGTGCTACCCGTCACATCCCCATAGAAGTCGACGTGATCGGTGCCGAGTACCCCCAAAACCTGTGGCTCTGTGCGACTCAACTTTGGCATCACGAACAGGATTCAGAAGCTCGCTATAAGCGAGTCCTGTGTGCCTTAATTGAACTGTTTTTTTGCTTGAGAATTATAAAAATCATCATAGACTGTATTTGCCATTTTTCCGTCATATCTGCGCCACGAGGCACAGGTGAAGAATAAGGGCGTGCTCTCGTGGGCGTACACTCACTCCGTGGCGCGAAAACGATGTCCGCCCACTCTAAATGTTACTGCAATGTAAGATCGTGCCCCACAGCTCTGGAGTTCCGCCTCCTCATCCTCCTCAGTGGGCGGAAACGAACGCAAAGGTCCCGCCTCCCTACAAAAGATGGCGCCTCTCCTGATGCTAATGACACATGTGACTTGGCAGAGATGGCGAACGGACGTGAGCAGAAGTGGGAAGGGATGGAGGAGTCAGAGCTCTCCCCCACGGAAGCGACCCGATCGCCACGGAGCCACCATTTGGCACCCGGCCTGGAAACCCTCCTACGCTGGAAGAAGCGGAGGATACCCTGAGAGACCTGGCCCGGCACTGGGAGGAGGTCGCCAGGATGGAAGCGAGCTGGCGGGCCCTAAAACTACACTTGGAGCGGCGCCAATCCATCTTACCCCCTGAAGTGTCTGTACCGGAAGGTGAGGCACCGGTTCCAGTAGAGGAGGCCGTGTGGGCATCCAGCCCTTGCAATCTGAACCAGTTGACAGTATCTCAGTGGAGGCACCCGTTCCAGTAGAGGAGGCCGTGCGGGCATCCCAGCCCTTGCAATCTGAACCGGTTGACAGTATCTCAGTGGAGGCACCCGTTCCTGCAGAAAACGCCACACCAGCACCCCAGATCCCGCTGTCTGCCCCCGTCGCTGAGGCAGAAGAAGCGACACCCGTCCTCATGGAGGAGGCCGCGCAGGCACCAGAGCTCTACCTGCCTGTACCGGAGCCCCGACCGTCATCTGTTCCAGAGCCGGCTGCTTCCGCCACAGGTGAGCGCCGCCAGGACTGGCGGGCGCCAGGAGAGCTGCCGCAAACCGGACATCGTAAGCTGGCATTTGATGGTGGAGACATGGAGCTGCTGGTGGAGGAGAATTACAACCGGCATCAGGAGGAAGAGTGGAGACGTCGGGAGCGGGAAGCAGAGCGACAAAGGGAGCAGCGAGAATCCCAAAAGCTTCGGCAACGTCACCTGGAGAAGGACCTGGCAGAGAAGGCACGTATGAGAAAGGATAAAAGTACGGTGAGGGAGCCGCGGCGTAAGGGTGCAGTACGGAACTTTAAGTTAAAAGGTGGTTGGGGCTTCATCCAGGAGCCTGGACTTTATTTAGAAGTCTTTGTAACCCGGCGGGACGTGGAGGCTCACCTCCCAGAAGGACACCCGGGGAGGGACCTGTTGGCAGGAGACTTGGTGACTTACACCCGACACTGGGGTTACAATGGATGGTACACCCTAAATGTTACCAGGTGCGACCCCTACTCCCCAGAGTGTCAGGAAACTGACAGACCCTCCGAGCCTTCAGCCTCCCCCAACCAGGCCTCTGCACAAGTGCCCACCCCACGCCGTAAATCTCCCCAGCCTCCCTCAGTGGTCTCCTCAGCAGCCCCAGCTATGGACATGATAATGATAGCTGGCCCGTACCCGGCGCCTGTTAGGCCCCCTGGGGTTCGTACAGTCCGGGACATAGGGTTCCAGACCCGGAGGGAGACGAAAGAGGTGGCCACACAGACCCAGATAGCGGGTCACGACGTAACTGTACAGGCCACACGACGTCATCAGGTCTGGGTGGACCCTCCTGTCACGGATGTTTGACAAGCTCCAGAAGAGTACCAGGTGGTACCTGTAAGAGGCCAGCCAAAGAAGTCTAAATAACCCGGACAGGGTCTCTGTATGTAAATCGTTAAATTATTGATGTACCCGGACGGGTGAATGTTCATAAAAAGAAGTTTATTGTTGCCTTAATATACCCATGTTGGGTAATGGTTTGATGTACCCGGACGGGTGAATGTTCAGAAGAACAAGTTTATTGTTGCCTTTATATACCCAGGTTGGGTAATGGTGTTTCAATGTAATCAAAATGTTGAACTTTGAAGCCATGAACTGTACTGGCTCACAAACTTTTCTGTAAATAGTTGGCACTTCGGTGCTCCATCTTGGTTTTACAAAAAACTTAACTGTGCACTATTTTCAACTACCTCAGAAACTAAAAACCCGTTTGGTGTGGCCGAAAGTGAGGTCTGCTCAAGGAAAGTCTTGCAGCCCACCCAAGACCACAGTTGGAGGTTTGGAGCGGGTCCTCCACAAGCACAAGTAAAGGACACTGTGAAGTTACCCCGGTGGGAGTAGTCCTAAGAAGTCTCAACGAACTTCGGCAGTAATGCTATTTGCACTTTTGTAATGTTATTATTAAAAATTGTATTATGCAACGTTTAACTTGAAGTGTTTCCTGCTTTCTTACTACGTCGCATAGTCCACTCTGCTACATCACTCTGCACCATTGCTCTATCTCACATCTATCTACCCTGGAAGGATAGCGTGTTACCTGTAGAAGACTTATCACCTACCTGCACTACACCATCCCTTCCAGAGGACCTGCACAGCAGCGCTGGACACCCTGACCAGGTACTACAGGTGGCGTCACGACAAACTACACGAACATTCTATCATCCCCTGGAAATATCCCACATTCCAGTGATCGCCCAGGTCACGGACCGAGCTGTGCTACTCGTGACATCCCCCATAGAAGTCGACGTGATCGGTGCCGAGTACCCCCAAAACCCCTGTCTCTGTGCGACTCAACTTCCCTCACTGTGCTGGCACTTTACATTTACAATGCCTCTGGGTTTTTTTTTTGTGGGGGTGGGGAACATTCAGACTTTTGCTATGGGGCCCCATGACTTATATGTACGTCCCTGCTGCTGAGGCATGCTATTTAAGGCTGTTAAGGAGCCAACATACATGGACCTTGCCAGCAGCGTCGGACTGGAGTACCTTGGGCCCACCAGAGAAAATATATTCTTGGGGCCCACCATCATACTTCCCAATCTTTGAATAAGGGAAAGAGGGACAAAGGCTGTGGCACGCTGTGCATGCTGCAGAAAATTTTAGGCCATGCCACGTTGCACCACAGACTGTCCAGGAGTTGGTGGATGCTTTAGTCCAGGTGTGGGAGGAGATCCCTCACGAGTAGTGTTGAGCATTCCGATACCGCAAGTATCGGGTATCGGCCGATATTCGCGTTATCGGAATTCCGATACTTAATTCCGATACTTTTTCAATATCGTATACCGGAATCGGAAGTTCCCATAATTCTTTGAGAGGCAATGTGATTTTAGTCAGCCAATGAGGAATCCTACGAAGTGTGGGCACATCCTGTAATGCTGCGGTCATCTTAACTAATGGCATGGCTGTGATTGGCTGCTGAAATGATGTCAGAATGCACTATAAAAGGCGCCGCAGCCATTTTAGCGTCACTGTGCTGTGAACTCAGTAAGGGACAGAACGCTGCTGTGCTGACTCTGAGGGACAGTTAGATATTGCGATTTTGTGTACTACTGTGCTTGAGGCAGGCTAGTTTACCAACCGCTGTGTAAAGCTTTATTTTGCCAGTGTTGTTTTAACAGCTCTGTGCAAGGTGTGTGTGTGACAGTGCAGGTGACGCTGCAGTTTGCTCTGCATCCACCGCTGTTTGTAGGCATCTGCACGTGTCACTGACTCTTTTTTTTTTTTATTTTATTTAGTGGAATTGGTGCAGCTCCATTATATTAGAAAAAAATCAAATCTATTAGTGTGACGTGCTTCCATCCGTATACAATACATTGGTTGCAAACACTATAGAAGTACAGAAAGGAGCTTTTCACAGATAGTGAATAGTTGTGTTTCAGTGTTCACTGCAGTCTGTGAGGTTTTGATTTTTTGAGTGCAGATCACGCTCCAGTTAGTTCTTCAACCACTGCTGGTTGTAGTCTGCTGAGCGTGTGTCACTGCCTCATCCTTCACATTTTTCTCTAATTGGTGCTGCTCCATTTTAGTGGAAAAAAATCTAATCTATTAGTGTGACGCGCTTCCATCCGTATACAATACATTGGTTGCAAACACTATAGAAGTACACAAAGGGGCCTTTAACAGCTACAGAACAGTTGTGTTTCAGTGTTCACTGTAGTCTGTGAGCTTTTCATTTTGTGAGTGCAGATTACGCTCCAGTTTGTTCTTCAACCACTGCCGGTTGTAGTCTGCTGAGCGTGTGTCACTGCCTCATCCTTCACATTTTCTCTAATTGGTGCTGCTCCATTTTAGTGGAAAAAAATCTAATCTATTAGTGTGACGCGCTTCCATCCGTATACAATACATTGGTTGCAAACACTATAGAAGTACACAAAGGGGCCTTTAACAGCTACAGAACAGTTGTGTTTCAGTGTTCACTGTAGTCTGTGAGCTTTTCATTTGTGAGTGCAGATTACGCTCCAGTTTGTACTTCAACCACTGCCGGTTGTAGTCTGCTGAGCGTGTGTCACTGCCTCATCCTTCACATTTTTCTCTAATTGGTGCTGCTCCATTTTAGTGGAAAAAAATCTAATCTATTAGTGTGACGCGCTTCCATCCGTATACAATACATTGGTTGCAAACACTATAGAAGTACACAAAGGGGCCTTTAACAGCTACAGAACAGTTGTGTTTCAGTGTTCACTGTAGTCTGTGAGCTTTTCATTTTGTGAGTGCAGATTACGCTCCAGTTTGTTCTTCAACCACTGCCGGTTGTAGTCTGCTGAGCGTGTGTCACTGCCTCATCCTTCACATTTTTCTCTAATTGGTGCTGCTCCATTTTAGTGGAAAAAAATCTAATCTATTAGTGTGACGCGCTTCCATCCGTATACAATACATTGGTTGCAAACACTATAGAAGTACACAAAGGGGCCTTTAACAGCTACAGAACAGTTGTGTTTCAGTGTTCACTGTAGTCTGTGAGCTTTTCATTTTGTGAGTGCAGATTACGCTCCAGTTTGTTCTTCAACCACTGCCGGTTGTAGTCTGCTGAGCGTGTGTCACTGCATCATCCTTCACATTTTTCTCTAATTGGTGCTGCTCCATTTTAGTGGAAAAAAATCTAATCTATTAGTGTGACGCGCTTCCATCCGTATACAATACATTGGTTGCAAACACTATAGAAGTACACAAAGGGGCCTTTAACAGCTACAGAACAGTTGTGTTTCAGTGTTCACTGTAGTCTGTGAGCTTTTCATTTTGTGAGTGCAGATTACGCTCCAGTTTGTTCTTCAACCACTGCCGGTTGTAGTCTGCTGAGCGTGTGTCACTGCCTCATCCTTCACATTTTTCTCTAATTGGTGCTGCTCCATTTTAGTGGAAAAAATCTAATCTATTAGTGTGACGCGCTTCCATCCGTATACAATACATTGGTTGCAAACACTATAGAAGTACACAAAGGGGCCTTTAACAGCTACAGAACAGTTGTGTTTCAGTGTTCACTGTAGTCTGTGAGCTTTTCATTTTGTGAGTGCAGATTACGCTCCAGTTTGTTCTTCAACCACTGCCGGTTGTAGTCTGCTGAGCGTGTGTCACTGCCTCATCCTTCACATTTTTCTCTAATTGGTGCTGCTCCATTTTAGTGGAAAAAAATCTAATCTATTAGTGTGACGCGCTTCCATCCGTATACAATACATTGGTTGCAAACACTATAGAAGTACACAAAGGGCCTTTCACAGATACTGAACAGTTGTCTGCAGGGTTCACTGTAGTCTGTGAGGAATAACCACACTTAGGCCTTAACTTTTCTGACTTTCTTTATCAATCTACCAAGATGAAGAAGTCAGTGAGTAAGGCACGTGGTCGTGGTCGAGGCCGTGGATTTGCAGCAGGGAGAGGACGTGGGGATTCTGTGGCTGCTGCCGCACCCAGTGACACAGCATCCACCAGTTTTCCCGTGAGCGTTCCTTTATGCGCACTTTTGTAGGAGCTCAGCGTACCCCCCTGCTGCGTGAAGAACAAATTGAAGCCGTTGTTGGTTGGATGGCAGCCAATGCATCGACTTCAATAGCTTCCACCTCCTCTCAGGACCACAGCACTGTTGAACAACCATCAGTCTCTTCACCGCCTGCCAAATTGCCCAGGCAGTCAGAGAGCTCTGTACAGGAGCCAGCTGAGTCTCTGCTTCTGTTCTCAGAATCTGTTGGCTTGGAAACAGGGGCCCAGCCAAGCAGCATTATGGAATGTGAAGAAGAGGCAGTATGCAGTGATGCGCAACAGCTGTGTCTCTCTGAATCTGAAGAGGCGGGTGAGCCAGTGCCGATGGTCAGCACACCGCAGAACGCATCTGATGATGATGAGACTCAGTTGCCAGTTTCTGTTGAGCATGGTGCTGGCCAGACCACCCAACAACAGCAGGTGTTGGAAGAGGGTAGTGGTGGAGATGATGAGGTCCAAGACCCAACATGGCGTGAGGAACAGGAAGGTGGTGGGAGCAGCTCTGAGGAAGAGATTGCACCAACGGTCCAAACAGTAGGGAGAGGTAGGCTGCAGACTCGCTTGCCTGTAGCCTCCAGTTTGGCACCCGTTCGGAGCAGTTCTCTTCCAACAGCCAAACCGGGCGCTCCCAGGACTTGCTCTGCGTGGTCCTTTTTTGATACAGTTGCAGATGATATTTGCTATGTAAAATGCAAGCTGTGTAATCAAAAAATTAAAAGAGGTAAAAGTGTCAGTAACCTTAATACAACAAATATGTGGAAACATGTGCGGTCAAAGCACTTTGTTGAGTTACAAAGACACACTGGAGATGTAGGCCAACCTACAGCAGCACCTACATCTTCAGCTCGTGTTGGAGCCTCTTCCTCCAGTTCACACACAGCTGGTTCGGCTTCCTCAAAGGATCGCCATGGAAGAACCTCTGTCACTGTTGTCCAGAGACACAGTGTTATTCCACCCACAGCTGCAAGTTCCCTGTCATCCTCACACACCCAGGCCACAAAACAGCCATCGGTAGCACAGGCATGGGATAAAAGACGGCCATACTCGGCAAACCATCCACAAGCACAGGCTCTGAATGCTGGCATTGCAAAACTCCTGTCCCTTGAAATGCTGTCATTCAGGCTGGTGGAGACTGACAGTTTCCGTGAATTAATGGCATTGGCAGTCCCACAATACAATGTGCCCAGCCAATTTTATTTCAGCAGGCAAGCCGTCCCTGGTCTGCAAAAGCATGTTGAGGCAAAAATTAAACATGCGCTACTAAACGCCGTCAGTAGCAAGGTCCACCTGACCACCGATGCGTGGACCAGTACCCATGGCCAGGGACGATACCTTTCACTCACTGCCCATTGGGTGAATGTTGTGGAGCCGGGTACAGATCTTGCGAGTGGCGCTGTACGTGTTCTGCCAACTCCAAGGATTGCCGGAATCAAGTCTGTCCACATTGACTCCTCCTCCTACTCCAGTTCCTCAGAATCATCGCTGCAGGAGCCGTCACGGTCTACCTCCACATGGACCGTGGACGCTTACCTGATGCGACCGATATGAGCACAGCCGTGGCCAAACGGCAACAGGCCGTTCTGAAATTAATTCCCATGGGGAATCGAAGCCACACAGCGCAGGAGGTCTGGAATGCCATCAAGCAGGAGAGCGACGTGTGGTTTTTGCCAGCGAATCTCCAGCCAGGCTTGGTAGTGTGTGACAATGGCCGAAATCTGGTGGCAGCTCTGGGCCTTGGCAACCTCACTCACATACCATGTCTGGCACATGTGCTCAACTTGGTCGTGCAGAGTTTTTTGAGGGACTATCCGGATCTTGATGCACTGCTGCACAAGGTCCGCCTAGAGTGCGCTCACTTGCGACGTTCCAGCATGGCCAGATCGCGCATTGCAGCTCTGCAACGCAGATTGCGCCTTCCTGAACATCGCATCATATGTGACGTATCCACCAGGTGGAATTCAACGTTACATATGTTGGAGCGGTTGTGTGAGCAGCAGCCAGCAGTTATGGAGTATCAGCTGCATCAGGCGCAATCAACACGCAATTTGCGCCGTCCACACTTCACCATTAATGAGTGGGCCAATATGAAGGACATGTGCCACGTTTTGCGTGCGTTTGATGAGTCAACGCGGATGGCGAGTGCAGATGATGCACTAGTCAGCCTGACTGTCCCCCTTATCTGCCTGCTTCAAAAAACACTGCAAGCAATAAGGGATGAGGTTTTGGAAGAGGTGGAGGATGAGGAGTCACAAATTCCATCACCTTCTGGAAAGTCAGCGCAACGTGGTTCCTCACAAAGGGCTGGGCAGGGCTCACTTTGTGAGGAGGATGAGGAGGAGGAGTCAATGGAGGAGGAAGACATCGCTCCAGAGGGAGGTACACAACGCTCTAGTCAGTATGTAGAGCGAGGGTGGGGTGATGCAGAGCAGGCAGAGATAACGCCTCTTGCAGAGGACAGCGTTTCTTTGCCAGTTGGGAGTCTGCAGCACATGGTTGATTTCATGCTGCAGTGCCTAAGAAACGACCGCCGCATCGCCCACATTCTCACGACGTCTGATTATTGGGTGTACACCCTCCTAGACCCTCGCTACCGGGACAACGTCAAAAGCCTCATCACACCGTTGAACCGGGAGCGTAAAATGCGGGGAGTACCAAGACACACTGGTGCAATCCCTAATGTTCTACCTTACTGCCGAGAGCACTGCTGCTGCTACTGCTTTACAAAGCAGCTCTGTGCGTCGAGGCAGTGTAGAGAGCTCTGCAACAAGAGGGAGCACACGCAGTGCCTCTGCACAGGGAAAGACCAGTATGTTAAAAATGTGGCAAAGTTTTGTGGCAGCGCCACAAATGTCTACACCATCCGAGAGGGCTCCAGTCAGCGGGAGGCAACGTATCCGTCAGATGGTGACAGACTACTTGGCTTTGCCTCTCAGTGTACTCCAGATGGCTCTTCCCCATTCAAGTTTTGGGTCTCTAAGCTGGATACATGGCCAGAGCTTAGCCAGTATGCATTGGAGGTGCTGGCTTGCCCTGCTGCCAGTGTATTATCGGAGCGCGTCTTTAGTGCTGCAGGTGGTGTACTAACAGACCGTCGCATGCGACTATCCTCCGATAATGTAGACCGGCTTACTTTTCTGAAAATGAACAAGGCATGGATCTCGCCAGAATTTGTCTGTCCGTTTTCAGATTAAATAACTGGTTCGCAACGTTATCCATGTCTCCTGTTATGTTCATCTTTCTACCACCTGAACTCTACTCCCTGGGCTCCAACACTGCCAGTTGCTGCTCAGAAGTGTCGTGTCCACAGAACAAAACACAAGCTCTACTGTTAGTGGGGTTCAGTAACGCCAGCTGTTCCCCTGCTGTGTCAACGGCAAGAAGTCTCCTGTTCCCGACACATGGACAGAAAAACACATGACCAACATGCTCCAAATAGGGAAGAGCCGTCACCCTGCTTGTTATGCTGAAAACATGAAATTGTGAAGTTTTGCAGGCCTAGAATGATAAATTTTTATGACAAATATGGACAAATAATAATTTGTCATCACAGCGCATATCTGCACATGTTTATTAGAAATGGTAACAAAAAATAAAACATAGTCTACTCTTCACATTTTGAAATTAATGCATAAAAGTACATTTCAGACTTATGAATTAATGCTTTTTAAGGAACTTTATCTGTACCTGTAAGATAATGCAGTCAATGGATGTACGAATCATTAAATCCTCATCATCATCATCACGAGTTTTATTTATGACAGACATTATAAAATACACATACTGATGCCAACTGTAACTTCAAACACCATATATGAAATGGCCAGCATGTAAACATGGTAATAATGTCCAATAATAAATTATTACATCTAGAAAGTGCATCATGCATACTGACAATAGGTAGTTATACCTGCAAGTGCTGTTGAAACAACCACAAGAGATATAAATTAATACTGGTATATAGGTATCACAGTGCATAGTTACTCATGGACAATGTTGATGTAATACTGTATCTCAATTAAGTCAGCGTCAACCATTAGGCTTGTTAGTCTTGTACATTGTTAAAGAGGGAACGTAATTTTTTTGTTTGTCATAGGTGGAGTATTACACATTAAATTATTACTGCTGTATTTTTTTTTGCGTCCCTAGTGCGCAATAACGCAGCCTAACCTCACATTTCATAGTCAGCTAATTGCCACACGCTACCCTACCCTACGCGTGACAGTAGGAAGGTAGTGTTGACGGATAAAGCTTTGCGCAACCAGACATTCTTTTACCCTCTTCAACACTCTACAAGCAAAAAATGCATGATTTCAGCCGCAGACTTTATTGACGTACAGTATAACATCGGCATTACCCATCAGAGGCTGTCCACTGTCTGATACAGACATAGAATATACCTTTGCTATCCGTAGCCTTTGTTTCACCTACACTTGCAGGCACACACTTAAATTGTGACAAACAATGCCTAATGTTTTTTTAAATGGTTATTTTTTATTGTACATTATTGTGTCATCAATCACATTGATGAGTCCATGCTGGACATGTCATACATGCTATAGAAAGTTACGATTTTATGAACTTAAATAATTGAAATGTCTGTGACTGTCACATAAAATTTGCGATGATGATGATGAGTGACTATTACAAAATCCATTGTCTTCACTATGTTATGGTTTAACATAGCGTTCCTTAAGCATTATTCATAAAAAAAAAAATGGACTTTTATTCTTAAATTTACAACACTATATTTTGTTACCAATTTTTTGGGTGTTGTGTTGTTCCATTTATTTTTGGCATGTGCATATATGCGTTTATATTTCTATTTTCTTTATTTTTCCTTCTTGAAATTAGAAAACATGTGTATCTTTGTACCGTGTTAGCCAGTAGATAGAAAAATATTTAGACTTCAGAGTCAGCAGTGGTTGATACCTTTTAATGGATAACTGAAAAGATGGAAACAAATTGCAAGCTTTCAAGGCTACTCACGTCTCTTCATCAGGGAAAGACTAACTAAAAAAATTAAGCATCACATATTTCTATACACAACAGGACACAGGAATAGTGCAATAGGTAAGACAAGTAAGTGACGTGTATCAGAACTGTCATTATCTCACAGGGATGAACATAAATATTGGAACAGTTCCTAGATAAGGATAGAAAGTTTGATTGCCCTCTCATTGGCGTATTTTTTTGGGTTTTCATGACCCTGGAAGGGCATAGACGCAGATTCCTTAATTGATATAGAATGACATAAATCCATGTGATCTATTCATTCCATCACTAACAGTGTCAAAGGTCATGATGAGCTTATATTCTGAAACCTTTGTACGTTTCTCATATTTGAAGTTATATTTTAATACCAGTAATTCCATATCCATGATGCTATGACCGGGCATACAAAAGTCTTTTGCCACAGGTAAATTCATTAATTTATCTGTGATTGTGTGGCGCTGATAATTCATCCTTGTTCTCCTTTTTGTTGCCGGTCTCCCCTCACTTGTCCCTCCCTCACTTGTCTTAGCTATTCCTGTGTCCTGTTGTGTGTAGAAATATGTGATTCTTCATTTTTGGCTTTACTCTTAGCCTGATGAAGACACCTGAGTAGTCTCGAAAGCTTTGAATTTGTTACCATATTTTCAGTTAGCCATTAAACGTTATCAACCACAGAGGACTGTCAAGTATAAATATTTTTCTATTCTTGTAATTGAAATTTATCATTTTATTGTTGTAGTAAAACTTCATTTATTCTTGTTTGAAGTACATACATTTGCAATGGCCACGTAACAAGGCAATAACTCAATATTTTATGCCTACACCCTCCTTGACCCTGGGCTTCAACAGCGCCAGTTGCTGCTCAGAAGTGTTAGATGCGCAGATGAAAACAATCGCTGATGTGTTTGTGGGGTTCAGTAACGCCTGCTGTTCCCCTGCTGTGTGTCTGGCAAAAATTACTGCTGCTAACTACAACTTCAACTTCAAACGTCTCATACTAGGCCTCTGCCTACACCCTCCTTGACCCTGGGCTTCAACAGCGCCAGTTGCTGCTCAGAAGTGTTAGATGCACAGATGAAAACAATCGCTGATGTGTTTGTGGGGTTCAGTAACACCTGCTGTTCCCCTGCTGTGTGTCTGGCAAAAATTACTGCTGCTAACTACAACTTCAACTTCAAACGTCTCATACTAGGCCTCTGCTACACCCTCCTTGACCCTGGGCTTCAACAGCGCCAGTTGCTGCTCAGAAGTGTTAGATGCACAGATGAAAACAATCGCTGATGTGTTTGTGGGGTTCAGTAACGCCTGCTGTTCCCCTGCTGTGTGTCTGGCAAAAATTACTGCTGCTAACTACAACTTCAACTTCAAACGTCTCATACTAGGCCTCTGCCTACACCCTCCTTGACCCTGGGCTTCAACAGCGCCAGTTGCTGCTCAGAAGTGTTAGATGCACAGATGAAAACAATCGCTGATGTGTTTGTGGGGTTCAGTAACGCCTGCTGTTCCCCTGCTGTGTGTCTGGCAAAAATTACTGCTGCTAACTACAACTTCAACTTCAAACGTCTCATACTAGGCCTCTGCCTACACCCTCCTTGACCCTGGGCTTCAACAGCGCCAGTTGCTGCTCAGAAGTGTTAGATGCACAGATGAAAACAATCGCTGATGTGTTTGTGGGGTTCAGTAACGCCTGCTGTTCCCCTGCTGTGTGTCCGGCAAAAATTACTGCTAGCTACCTAATCATGGTGAAAAAAACATGACATCTCAAAGTGTCTAGTGCTACACATAGATATGAGGCTACACCATGATTTCTAAGCTGTAAACATTTGAAACGTCAACTTTCAAACCATAAAATGATTTGTCTTTGTCACAAATCTGTAACAAAATAATTGTGACATATTATTACAGATATGCACATGTCGAAAACAAATGCAAACACAAAAGCCTACTTATGCTATAGGATACTGATGGTCAACCTTGTCACTCCATAGCTTAGACAAATCCAACTCACATCATGATGACTCAAATACTGCAATGTTGGAAGTGCATAATGTGGGTTGAACTTTGACAACTGCTGCAGTGCGAAGGTTATACTTCAGTGTTCTTGCCTTTGAAATAAAAGCATACAAGTAAATATAATATCCAATGTTGATTAAGGGACGTGATGTACACCTGTAATATTGTGCAAACAATGCATGTAGGAATAGTCCTCTTCAACATTACTTATATTTGTGTCATTTTAAAAAATACATATTTGATTAGAAAGTTAACAGCCCATATCATAAAGGTCCTTCATGTAAACATGATAATCGCTAACAAAAATCATGCATTACCTTGGTAAAGTCAATAGTGCATAGTCACAATAGCAAAATATATACCTGTAAGTGGTGCTGAAAGAACGACAACTGATAGAATAGGTGAATGATATCTATTTATCAGACTGAATAGCGACACCTGTACAATGTCGATATAATACTGTACCTTAACAAAACAGCTGTGTCACACCTCACACGCATTTTTCTTGTAGCTTGTTATGTAATAGGGCACATGCGTGTATGTTTCATCATAGGTGCATGTTTACTGAGTAAAGCAGTCATGACAACGCCTTTGTGTTGTCGGTACGCTTGCGATGATGAACGATGCGCACCGTGAATGTTAGTCTGCGTCATAAGACGCACAGACGCTCCAATACCCAACGCGTCACAGCAGGAAGCCAGTCTGTGCGTCCAAACAAAGGCGCAAGCATACATGCACGTACCCTTTTAGAAAGCTATATAAAAATAAGGATGTAGTATTAGTAACGCACACTTTATTGAGGTACAGTATTACATCGCCATTCACCATCTGTGGCTATGCAGTGTCATCCATATATACCTTATCTATCCGTTGTCATGCTTGCAAGTCCACAGTCAGGCATAAATAGCTGTTTTCACTATGCACTTTTTAAAGGTTTTTTTTGTTAATATAAATGATTGGCACATATTATCAGTATTACATGATGGAAATTTTAGATATTTTTAAAAACTTTTTAGTGATATTATTCAGCAAATGAAAATGGTGTACATACTGTTACTTATCCATCATTAATGGATTCTGATATGTACTTGTATGCTTTTATTTAAAACCGTATAGCAGATTATTTAACCGATTTTTATTGTGGTTTGCATTGCTTTTCAACATGTTAATGTATGCGTTTATGTTTGTCAATTATTAATTTACATATATTTTTTAAAGTAAAATCATCATCTTATGGTACTAAAGGTTATATTTCTCTTGTTTGGAGTATAGACATTTTTAATTGACACGTAACAAGGAAAATACTTGATCTAGTATTTAAACATCCTCCTTGACCCTGGGCTCCAACACCGCCAGTTGTTGCTTGGAAGTGCTGTTAGCACAGTCTACACTTGCTCCTGTGTTACTGGGGTTCAGTAATGTCAGCTGTTCCCCTGCTGTGTGAACGGCAAAAAGTCCTGCTGCCTCCACCCTGTTCTCTTCTCATCCCTGGGTTACAACACCGCCAGTTGTTTCTCGGAAGTGCTGTTAGCACAGTCTACACTTGCTCCTGTGTTACTGGGGTTCAGTAATGTCAGCTGTTCCCCTGCTGTGTGAACGGCAAACAGTCCTGCTGCCTCCACCCTGTTCTCTTCTCATCCCTGGGTTACAACACCGCCAGTTGTTTCTCGGAAGTGCTGTTAGCACAGTCTACACTTGCTCCCTGTGTTACTGGGGTTCAGTAATGTCAGCTGTTCCCCTGCTGTGTGAACGGCAAAAAGTCCTGCTGCCTCCACCCTGTTCTCTTCTATCCCTGGGTTACAACACCGCCAGTTGTTTCTCGGAAGTGCTGTTAGCACAGTCTACACTTGCTCCTGTGTTACTGGGGTTCAGTAATGTCAGCTGTTCCCCTGCTGTGTGAACGGCAAACAGTCCTGCTGCCTCCACCCTGTTCTCTTCTCATCCCTGGGTTACAACACCGCCAGTTGTTTCTCGGAAGTGCTGTTAGCACAGTCTACACTTGCTCCCGTGTTACTGGGGTTCAGTAATGTCAGCTGTTCCCCTGCTGTGTGAACGGCAAAAAGTCCTGCTGCCTCCACCCTGTTCTCTTCTCATCCCTGGGTTACAACACCGCCAGTTGTTTCTCGGAAGTGCTGTTAGCACAGTCTACACTTGCTCCCGTGTTACTGGGGTTCAGTAATGTCAGCTGTTCCCCTGCTGTGTGAACGGCAAATAGTCCTGCTGCCTCCACCCTGTTCTCTTCTCATCCCTGGGTTACAACACCGCCAGTTGTTTCTCGGAAGTGCTGTTAGCACAGTCTACACTTGCTCCTGTGTTACTGGGGTTCAGTAATGTCAGCTGTTCCCCTGCTGTGTGAACGGCAAAAAGTCCTGCTGCCTCCACCCTGTTCTCTTCTCATCCCTGGGTTACAACACCGCCAGTTGTTTCTCGGAAGTGCTGTTAGCACAGTCTACACTTGCTCCCGTGTTACTGGGTTCAGTAATGTCAGCTGTTCCCCTGCTGTGTGAACGGCAAAAAGTCCTGCTGCCTCCACCCTGTTCTCTTCTCATCCCTGGGTTACAACACCGCCAGTTGTTTCTCGGAAGTGCTGTTAGCACAGTCTACACTTGCTCCTGTGTTACTGGGGTTCAGTAATGTCAGCTGTTCCCCTGCTGTGTGAACGGCAAAAAGTCCTGCTGCCTCCACCCTGTTCTCTTCTCATCCCTGGGTTACAACACCGCCAGTTGTTTCTCGGAAGTGCTGTTAGCACAGTCTACACTTGCTCCTGTGTTACTGGGGTTCAGTAATGTCAGCTGTTCCCCTGCTGTGTGAACGGCAAAAAGTCCTGCTGCCTCCACCCTGTTCTCTTCTCATCCCTGGGTTACAACACCGCCAGTTGTTTCTCGGAAGTGCTGTTAGCACAGTCTACACTTGCTCCTGTGTTACTGGGGTTCAGTAATGTCAGCTGTTCCCCTGCTGTGTGAACGGCAAAAAGTCCTGCTGCCTCCACCCTGTTCTCTTCTCATCCCTGGGTTACAACACCGCCAGTTGTTTCTCGGAAGTGCTGTTAGCACAGTCTACACTTGCTCCGTGTTACTGGGGTTCAGTAATGTCAGCTGTTCCCCTGCTGTGTGAACGGCAAAAAGTCCTGCTGCCTCCACCCTGTTCTCTTCTCATCCCTGGGTTACAACACCGCCAGTTGTTTCTCGGAAGTGCTGTTAGCACAGTCTACACTTGCTCCGTGTTACTGGGGTTCAGTAATGTCAGCTGTTCCCCTGCTGTGTGAACGGCAAAAAGTCCTGCTGCCTCCACCCTGTTCTCTTCTCATCCCTGGGTTACAACACCGCCAGTTGTTTCTCGGAAGTGCTGTTAGCACAGTCTACACTTGCTCCTGTGTTACTGGGGTTCAGTAATGTCAGCTGTTCCCCTGCTGTGTGAACGGCAAAAAGTCCTGCTGCCTCCACCCTGTTCTCTTCTCATCCCTGGGTTACAACACCGCCAGTTGTTTCTCGGAAGTGCTGTTAGCACAGTCTACACTTGCTCCCGTGTTACTGGGGTTCAGTAATGTCAGCTGTTCCCCTGCTGTGTGAACGGCAAACAGTCCTGCTGCCTCAACTTTAATTTCATGGGTACCTTCTGCTACCCATCCGGGTTCCAGTACCGTCAGCTGGTTCTCCGCAGTGCCTTTGGCCTAGGTGCCTCCATGTCGGTATCCGAGTTCCAGCAACGTCTGCTGGTCCTTGGTAGTGCTTTGGAGCACAGGTACCTCCTGCTTAGTAACCCTGTCCCAGTAACGTCAGCTGGTCCTCGGTTGTGCCATTGGCTCTTTTCCTTCTGCTGACCCTCCGGGTTCCAGCACAGTCAGCTGGTCCTCGTTACTTTCATTGGCTCTTGTACCTTCTGCTACCCATCCGGGTTCCAGTACCGTCAGCTGGTTCTCCGCAGTGCCTTTGGCCTAGGTGCCTCCATGTCGGTATCCGAGTTCCAGCAACGTCTGCTGGTCCTTGGTAGTGCTTTGGAGCACAGGTACCTCCTGCTTAGTAACCCTGTCCCAGTAACGTCAGCTGGTCCTCGGTTGTGCCATTGGCTCTTTTCCTTCTGCTGACCCTCCGGGTTCCAGCACAGTCAGCTGGTCCTCGTTACTTCCATTGGCTTTTGTACCATCACCAACAGGACAAAGAAGGTTAAGACAAACTACAAGATACAGAACAAGAGACAGAAGAACAATAAGCAGAAGATCAAAAAGCAGAAGAACATTAAGTATAAGACCAAAATGAAGAGCAAAATATATGCTCTAAATTCTAAGCAGAAGAAGACTAAGCAGTGTATGGGGGTGAGTCCGTTCCTCCTCGTGGTGCCCCTGGAAATGCCTGATGCTGCTGCAGGCTAAACTGAACGCGGACAAATACTGTTGTAATTAAAATCTTTCGTGACAGCAAGAACGGAAGGATGAAAATTCAGAGTTTTACAGATTACAAGTACAGGAATGTCTGTCACAAATAAGAATATGATGAAAAGGATGAATAGGAAGAAGATGAAGAAGTAGAATATGAAGAATAATAACTGTTTAATAAGAACAATATAAGTAATGTTAACAAAAAGATGAATAGCAAGAAGTTTTAGAAGATTAAGAAGGTGAAGATGAAGAATAATTTGATGAGAAAGATGATGCTGCTGAAGATTATGAAGGAGAAAGTGTGTGAAAAGTTAAAAAGGTGAAGACCATGGAAGTTGTGAAACAGACATATTTGACAAAATAGAAAAAAGGTTAACAACATTGTCAATTTCTTCGTCAATCCGAACGTATTTCCTAAAAAAAAAAAATTAATGCTATTCCATTGGATTGGGTTAAACATCTATGCCTTTAATGTCTCCTCAACCTCCCCCAATACATTCTACATTACTCTTTGTTGTTTTCCTTCATGTACAATTAACCTACAAGGCAAGAATGGGGTTTTTTTTATTTCGATATTTTGTTCCCATAGACTTACATGGGACTTCCGGTATCGGTATCGGGTATCGCCGATATTTTTTGTGTATCGGCGATACCATTCCGATTCCGATACTTTTGGATATCGGAAAGTATCGCTCAACTCTACTCACGAGACCATCCGTCGTGCTCATCAGGAGCATGGCCAGAAGTTGTAGGGAGGTCATACAGCATACCTCCCAAATTTGGAAGACAGGAAAGAGGATTAAAGGCTGCGGCGCGTGTTGCGCGCCGCTGAAAATTTTAGCCCACGCCCCGACAACACCCATTTCACAGCTAATCACACACATATCCTCGCCCCAAGCGTAACCATTTAGCACTGCTGATCACACTGACTGATAATGAGGGCACAGTGGCTGGTACTGAGGAAAAGAAAGAAAGAGCAGCGAGAGAGAAAGAACAAACAGAGAAAGAAAGAGAGGAAAGAAAGAAAAGAGAGAAAGAAAGAACAGAGAGAAAAAAGAACAGAGAGCGAGAAGGAAAGAACAGAGAGCGAGAAAGAAAGACTAGAGAGAGAGCCATAGGCGTAGCTAGGGTTTTGGTTTAGTGGGGGCAAAACTTCTGAGTGGGCCCATCATCAGAGAACCTCAGCAAATGACCGCGCTGTTGGCCAAAATAATCTATATATAAAAAGACCAATATTGATATTACCGCCATATGGTCTGTGTTAAATAATACCAGTCCTACAGAATATATAGATTACAGCACAGGTACAGATAATGACTTACCGCTGATGTTCTTTCTAATGGAATTGTTCACTTTTCATGTCTTTTCCATCTGGCCCACACCGACATGACAACTTCTCCAGCCAGGACTCGACTGCACCCCCATTAAAAAAAAAAATAAAAAAAATACTCACCTCCCGGCTCCTGTGCTGCTCACTGTTCTCCCTCTCAGCGTCTGACAGCGGGCGCCAGCAGGTGATGTTCTTGCGCCCACTGTCATACGCTGAGGGGGATTATGGGAGAGAAGAGCGCTCGCTTCTTCTCTCTCTATGCGGTCAGCTTTATCGGCTGGATGCCGATACAGCTGACCCTCCGATGACGGGTGGGGGGCCCACTGCTGGCACCGGGCCCCCCCAACGCCTGTTCAGGCCCCATAGCTTCCGGGCGGCAGAGCAGGGAGAGCGATTCTCCCTGCTCTGCCGCAGAATGTAACTGTATCGTAGCTCCGGGTGGGCCCCCTCAGAGCGTGGGCCCCGGGGCCACCGCCCCCTCTGCCCCGCGACCTATCCTTTCAAATCAGGGCCCACCACGCAGGAGCTGGGGCCCACCGTAGGTTTCTCCGGTGTCCCGGTGCCTCAGTCCGACCCTGCTTGCCAGCCTGATAATACCAGGCCACAGCAGTCTGCTTATCTTTGCTGGTTAACAAAAATAGGGGATCCCCTCGAAAAAAAATTGGCGTGGGGTCCCCCCTATTTTTGTTAACCAGCCAGATGAAGCAGACTGCTGAGGCCTGGTTTTTCAGGCTGGTAATGAGCCAATATCCATGGACCTTGCCAGCCTGATAATACCAGGCCACAGCAGTCTGCTTAGCTTGGCTGGTTAACAAAAATAGGGGATCCCCTCAAAAAAAAAAACGGCGTAGGGGTCCCCCTATTTTTGTTGACCAGCCAAGTAAAATGCAGACTGCTGCGGCCTGGTATTAAAAGACTGTCAAGGCCCATGGATTTTGGCCCTCAACAGCCTGATAATACCAGGCTACAGCAGCCCCACATTTGGCGCATCAAAAGATGTGCCAATTGTGGCACTTTACCCGGCTCTTCCCACTGCCCTGTAGCGGTGGCAAGTGGGGTAATAAGGGGTTAATGTCACCGTTGATTGCACGGTGACAATAAGCCCGGTTAATAATGGAGAGGTGTCAATAAGACACCGATCCATTATTAATCCCAAAGTTTTTAAATGTATAAAAAAAAAGACACAGCAAGAAAAAAGTATTTTAATGAAATAAAAGAGACAACACAGTTTTCATTTCTTTTATTATACTCTCATTCCTGCGACGCCATCGATCTCCTGTAAAAAAAGGAAAAAAACAAACCAACAGTATACCACCTGTCCGACACAGTCCATAGTAACGACTGTCCCACGACGATCCAGCTCTGCTACATCGGAATGACAGGCAGAGGCTGTCATCCCGGCGCAGCACAGCTGATTACCTGCTTCCCCGGCGGTGACGTCATCGGACTGACTGCTTTACGGCCGGGATTACCCAGCAGTCACTGCAGTTATCGCGAGAAACTGCATGTGACCGCCGGGGAAAGATGATGGCGGCCATCAACCAGTCCAGGCCGTGACCACCGGAGATCTTCTGCCAGGTAAGTGCCGCTGACTCCTGACAGACCCGACCGACGGACACTCACAGTGACAGTGACAATTCCGATTCCGGTGTACGATATATGGGAAATATCGAAAGTCAATATCGAAAGTCCGATACAGCTAATATCGGTCGATACCCGATACTTGCGGTATCGTATCGCTCAACACTACTTCTGACCAATTTCTTGACTATTTCTGGTATATTTCTGATGTAACACATTTATATCATTACTGTATTGTCTTAATATTTAAAAAAAAAGTTTTAATTTAATTTTGTTGCTATTAGCACTTCTTACTTAATCTCTATGCTGCATATCTGCTGCATGATCAGTATGGTTCTTTATAAATAAGGTGTATTGATAAATGTTATAGAAACTAGTCTTAGTGGCTGATCTTGGCAGCTCATTTCAAACCTTTTTAATCATTATGTCAGGCTGGAGGAGTATGGTATAAAGAAAGCAAAGAAGAGGTGCAACATGAGGACAAGGAAGGACCAGTGAGGGAATAGTTGCCAGCCTATGGAGCAAAAAGTTTCAGAAACAAACATGGAAAACTGTTTCCCATAGAGCTTCTATATCTGTATTATCTATGAGGGATATGATGTTGAAAGCATGGGCCTCGATTCATTAAAACTGGCGATTTTCTAGACAGTCTTCATGAGGGGTTATGGTGGAGTCAGATGCTCATGATTCATGAAGAGGTGAATATCTCTTCATGAATCAGGAGCATCAGACAAGTGGAGTGTGCCTCTGTGAGCCTTGCAACAAATCTCTTCAGTCACTGACTGGAGTAAGAGCTCTGGTGTATGGAATGCCACATCACAGATAATCAGAAATTAGACAAGATGTGATTTCATGCCCCACTGCACCCTTGTCCTGCACCAGCTTTGAGCATTTTGGCGGAGCTTGGAGAAACTGGCATGAACATACAAAATTTGCAAAAAAACTTTTACAGCTTCAAAATTTGGCAACTTTTCCAGAATTCAGGAAAAATTGCTTTGATGAACCTGGGCCATCATGTTCATAATGAACACCTTGCCTAAGTATACTTTTACTTAGGTTTCCCTAAAGTGTGTGTAGGGAATGCAAAAATATTTAGAATTGAGAGTCCTCAGTGGTTGATACCTTTTAATGGCTAACTGGAAAGATGGTAGCAAATTGCAAGCTTTCCAGACTACTCAGGTCTCTTCATCAGGCAAAGACTAAAACAAAATCTGAAGAATCACATATTTATACACAACACAGCACAGAAACAATGCAATAGGTAAGACAAGTGACGTGAAGCAGAACTGTCATTATGGGAGAGAGAGATGAACATAAATATTGGAACAGTTCATAGATAAGGAGTGTGAAAGTTTTATTGCCCTCTGATTGGGGTCTGGTATTGTTGTGATCCCCCAGAAGGTCTGAAGTGCAAATTCCTTAATTGATGTAAAAAGACATAAATCCATGCGATACATTCATTCCAGCACTGAGTGTATCAAAGGTCATCATGAGTTTATATTCCCAAACTTTTCTGTCTCTCTCAGATTTAAATTTAGCTTTTAATACAAGTAATTTCATGTCCATCATGCTATGACCGGGGATACAAAAGTGTTTGGCCACAGGTAGATCCATTCTTTTTTCTCTTATTGTGTGACGATGAGAATTCATCCTTGTTCTCAGTTTTTGCCCGGTCTCCCCCACATACAGACCCCCAGTTGGACATTTTGTATAAATAATTAGGTACACCACATTAGATGTGATGCAGCTGAAAGTACCTGGGATCTTGTAGTCCTGATGGGAGTTGGGGATCTTTATCTTGTCCGTGGTCATTATAGATGGACAGGTTTTACATTTTTTCTTGTTGCAAGGAAAGGTTCCTGCAGCTGTTGGGGAGGACAGGGAGCTTCTGACAATGATGCTTCTTAGATTTGGGGGCTGCCTAAAACACAGTAGTAGGGGGTCTGGAAATATGGATTGTAATCGGGCATCTTTTTGTAGTAAAGGTTGTAGTTTCCGTGCAGCTCCTCTTAGCACTTCTAGATTTGGATTGTAGGTGACCACTAGAGGCACCCGGTTATTTTCTTCTTTAGCTTTGTAATGTAGCAGGTGATTCCTTGGTATTCTGGTGGCTCTTGTAATTTGGTTTTCAATTGTTCTTGGATGGTAGCCCTGATTCAAAAAGGTCTTTCTGAGGCAACCAAGGTGTTCATCTCTATCTATGGGTTGGAGAATATACGATTGTATCTGATGGCTTGGCTGTAGACAATAGAGTTTTTTATGTGTTTTGGATGGAAACTGTCCCATTTAAGGTATGTTGGACGGTCGATTGGCTTCTGATACAGGGATGTCTCTATTTCATTGTTCTTTAGCTTAATGATGGTGTCTAAAAAGTTAATTTCAGTGCTGGAGTAGTTGAGTGTCAAGTTGATGGTGGGATGAAGCTGATAAAACTGTTTGTGGAACGTCTTTAGCTGTTGCTCAGACTCCGTCCAGATGATTAAGATATCATTAATGTAGCAGTAGTAGGCCCTAGGCCTGATGGGACATGAGGACAAAAGTCGCTTTCAAGCTTGGCCATGAAAAGATTTGCATACTATGGAGCCATTTTACTTCCCATAGCTATGCCAGTCTCCTGTAGCTAGATCTTGCCATTAAATTCAAAGTAATTGTGGGTGAGGATGAATTTTGTGAGTATCACCACAGAATCAGCATCATTCCCGGTGTTTTCCATGAAGACTTTGCAGGCATTTAATCCATCCTGGTGTGGGATGTTAGAGTACAAAGATTCCACATCCATGGTGGCCAGGATGGTTCCTTCTGGTAGAGGACCTATTGCTGCTAGTTTATTCAGTAGGTCAGTTGTGTCCTGAATGTAGCTGGGTGTATCCTTTACCAGGGGTTTAAGAACACCTTCTACCCATCCAGATACCTGCTCAGTAAGGGTGTCCACGCATGAAATAATCGGCCTCCCTGGATTTCCAGCTTTGTGGATTTTGGGAAGCATGTAGAATGTCCCTATTCTTGGACTTTTTGGTATCAGGTCATCAGCTCTTATGAATTTGTCAGGCAGACAAGATACCAACTTGCTTAGTTCCTTGTAATAGTCCTGTGTAGGGAATACAAGCAGATGCCCTATAGCAGCCCTCCCTGCTGGGCTGCCAAACAGTCATAAATTTAATGACTTTCCACAAAATTAGTTGTTTTTTTTCTGCTGCCCATAGTCTCGGTCAGAGAGAGTACACTATCCATGAATTTTTATTTTTCTGTAGTTTTTACTGCAGAAAATATATGTGCAGACGGGAAAAAAAGTATTTGATACACTGATGATTTTGCAAGTTTTCATACCTACAAAGCATGGAAAAGTCTGCTATTTTATCGTAGGTACACTTCAACTGTAGAGACAGAATCAAAAGAAAAAATTCAGAAAATCGCATTGCATGATTTTTCCATAATTAATTTGCATTTTATTACATGAAATAAGTATTTGATACAATATAAAAACAGAGCACAATATTTTTAATTACAGAGGTCAGTTGTTACCTGTAGCTCGTTACCAAGCTTGCACACCCTGCAGCAGGGATTTTGGCCGGCTCCTCCATGCAGATCTTCTCCAGATCTTTCAGGTTTCAGTGATGTCACTGGGAAACATTGAGTTTCAGCTCCCTGTCAACATTTTCTATTGAGTTCAGGTCTGGAGACTGGCTAGGCCACTCCAGGACCTTGAAATGCTTTTTACGAAGCCACTCCTTAGATGCCCTGGTTGTGTGTTTCGGGTCATTATCATGCTGGAAGACCCAGCCACAACCCATCTTCAATGCTTTTACTGAAGGAAGGAGGTTGCTGGCCAAAATCTCAAGAAACATGACCCCATCCATACTTCCTTCAAAACGGAGCAGTCGTCCAGTCCCTTTGTAGAAAAACACCCCCAAAATATGTTTCCCGGACCATGCTTCACGGTTGGGACAGTGTTTTGGGGGTTTTAATCGTCATCCTTCTTCCCTCAAATATGGCAAGTGGAGTTGACACCAAAAGATTTTATTTTTGGCTCATCTGACGACATGCCCTTTTCCCATGCCTCATCTGGCTCATCCAGATGGTCATTGGCGACCTTCAAATGGCCCTGGACATGTGCTGGTGGGATTTTAATCCACGATGATGCGTGTGTTACTAAAGGCAATGTTTGAGACTGTGGTCCCAGCTCTCTTCAGGTCATTGACCAGGTCCTCCCTTGTAGTTTTGGGCTGATTCCTGACATTTCTCAGAATTAACCTTACCTCACGAGGCAACATCTTGCATGGAGACCGAGGAATATTGACTGCTATCTTGTGTTTCTTCCATTTTCTAATAATTACACCAACAATACTAAACCATATCCACCATGAATCAATGGCAGAAAAAGAGGCATAGATAAATTCAGATTGAATTATTTCCACATTTTATTAAACATGAAGAACATATAAACAAAAACAAGGGATGTACAAAAAATGTCGTGGGAACATAGGCCAAGGGCCAAGCAAGGGGGATTATTTCATTCGCAAAAACATCACAATGGCACCCAGTATGTAAAGATCAATGCAAAAAAGTGCTACGTGCAGCAAAGTGCTACGTGCAATACATAATCTCATATTGAACTGAATGGCTAAGAACCATACTGTGATGATTAACTACACAGGTGTTTGATATTAACAAGTATATCAAAAATACTGTGTGCTACAAAGTGCTACATGCAATGCATCATGTCATGCCGTGGTAAATCACACTATAATGCTCAATAAGATAAATACATGTTAATATCAACTGCTGCAAAAATGCTAGTCACCTGATCAATAAAAGATATACATCCTCCACTTACATATGCACTGGTCCTGGCACAATCGCCACCAGCCACCACTGGGGTGGGGAATGAAATAATCCCCTTGCTTGGCCCTTGGCCTATGTTCCCACGGCATTTTTTGTACATCCCTTGTTTTTGTTTATATGTTCTTCATGTTTAATAAAATGTGGAAATAATTCAATCTGAATTTATCTATGCCTCTTTTTCCGCCATTGATTCATGGTGGACATGTTTTGGTACTATTGGATTTGAGGTGATATTTATATTGAGGACAATTTTGATATGCATAATTATACCAACAGTTGCTGCCTTCTATCAATCAGGAGAATGATACTAAAATATTTTCAAGGCATTTAATATACTATGCAACAATGTGAAGACAGTTATCAGGAAGTGATTTAAATTTGGTTCATTAGTGACAATACTTTGAACTGGATGTCCCGCAAGCATTGATGAAAAAATCAAAAGAAAACTGGTCCGGCTAGGCTGTCAAGAGGCCAAGAGTAACATTAAATGTGTTGATGTAATTTATGGAAAGTACTGATGGTGTACTGCATGTGACAAGAATTTGCCGTATTCTCAATATGTTTTGCCTGTGGTATAGGGAGATAAGAAGCTTTTTAGTACAAAGAAAAACATCCAAACATCCAAGGATATGTTTTGCCAAAACCTACATCAAGTCTGGCAAAAACATGCGAAAAAACATCTTATCGTCTGATGAGACCAAAGTTGAACCTTTTGGAGATATATCATAATATATATATATATATATATATATATATATAATATACACTGCTCAAAAAAATAAAGGGAACACTCAAAAAACACATCCTAGATCTGAATGAATGAAATATTCTCATATAATACTTTGTTCTATACAAAGTCTAATGTGCTGACAACAAAATCACACAAAAATCATCAATGGAAATCAAATTTCTTAACCAATGGAGGCCTGGATTTGGAGTTCTCCACCAAAATTAAAATGGACAAACACACTACAGGCTGATTCAACTTTGTTGTAATGTCCTTAAAACAAGTCAAAATGAGGCTCAGTATTGTGTGTGGCCTCCATGTGCCTGTATGACCTCCCTACAATGCCTGGGCATGCTCCTGATGAGATTGCGGATGGTGTCCTGTGGGATCTCCTCCCAGACCTGGACTAAAGCATCTGCCAACTCCTGAACAGTCTGTGGTGCAACGTGACATTGATGGATGGGTGAGACATGATGTCCCAGATATGCTCAATTGGATTCAGGTTTGGGGAACGGGTGGGCCATTCCATAGCTTCAATGCCTTCATCTTGCAGGAACTGCTGACACACTCCAGCCAGATGAGGTCTGGCATTGTCCTGCATTAGGAGGAACCCAGGGCCAACCGCACCAGCATATGGTCTCACAAGAGGTCTGTGGATCTCATCTTGGTACCTAATGGCAGTCAGGCTACATCTGGCGAGCACATGGAAGGCTGTGCAGCCCTCCAAAGAAATGCCACCCCACACCATTACTGACCCACTGCCAAACGGTCATGCTGAAGGATGTTGCAGGCAGCAGATCGCTCTCCACGGCGTCTCCAGACTCTGTCACGTCTGTAACATGTGCTCAGTGTGAACCTGCTTTCATCTGTGAAGAGCACAGGGTGCCAGTGACGACTTTGCCAATCCTGGTGTTCTGTGGCAAATGCAAGCGTCCTGCACGGTGTTGGGCTGTGAGCACAACCCCCATCTGTGGACGTCGGTCCCTCATACCACCCTCATGGAGTCGGTTTCTAACTGTTTGTGCAGACTCATGCACATTTGTGGCCTGCTGGAGGTCATTTTGCAGGGCTCTGGCAGTGCACCTCCTGTTCCTCCTTGCACTAAGGCGGAGGTAGCGGTCCTGCTGCTGGGTTGTTGCCCTCCTACAGCCCCCTCCACCTCTCCTGGTGTACTGGCCTGTCTCCTGGTAGCACCTCCAGCCTCTGGACACTACGCTGACAGACACAGTAAACCTATTTGCCACAGGTTGCATTGATGTGCCATCCTGGTTGAGCTGCACTATCTGAGCAACTTCTGTGGGTTGTAGAGTCTGTCTCATGCTACCACGAGTGTGAAAGCACAACCAACATTCAAAAGTGACCAAAACATCAGCCAGAAAGCATTGGTACTGAGATGTGGTCTGTGGTCCCCACTGCAGAAACACTCCTTTATTGAGTGGGTCTTGACAATTGCCAATAATTTCCATCTATTGTCTATTCCATTTGCACAACAGCATGTGAAATTGATTGTCAATCAGTGATTTACTTGGAGTTATATTCTGTTGTTTAAGTGTTCCCTTTATTTTTTTGAGCAGTGTATATACCGTATATACTAATGTATAAGCCGAGATTTTCAGCATTTTTTTTGTGCTGAAAACGCCCCACTCGGCTTATACACGAGTCATTGTCCAGAAAGTCGGTGGAAGGGTGAATGGGAGGGGGAGCAGCGGCAGGAGCCGGCAGCTGTGACATCGTACTCATCCTCCTGGCACAGTCTCTGCAAATCCCTGCATCACCGTTGTCCCGGGGCCGGAGCTAATTCCTGTGCTCAGCGGTTATGTGGTACCACTCATTAAGGTAATGAATATGCACACGTCTCCACTCCCATATGCATGGAGCGCATACTCATTACCTTATTGTGCGATACCACATGACCGCTCAGCATAGGAACAAGCTGCCGCGCCCGGACAACAGAGATGCAGGGATGGAGATCCAGTGATGGAGACAGCAGGGTGAGTAGGATGAGGAGAGGGAACTGAGCCATGCACGATGGGACCGGGGAAGGGGAGCTGAGCCAAGCACGATGGGACTGGGGAGGGGAGCAGAGCCATGCACGATGGGAGCAGGGGAGGGAGTCGATGCCATGCACGATGGGACCGAGGAGGGGGAGCCGAGCCATGCACGATGGGACAGGGGAGGGGAACCGAGCCATGCACGATGGAACCGGGGAGGGGAGCCAAGCTATGCACGATGGGATGGGGAGCCGAGCCATGCAGGATGGGGGGAGCCATGCATACAACGGGGGAGCCACACATACCAGGACAGGATGGGGGGAGCCACATACCAGGAGAGACCAGGGAGCCACATACCATGACAGGTCAGGGGGAGCCACATACCAGGACAGGACAGGAAGGGAGCCACGCATAGCAGGACAGGGATGAGGAGACAATGCATACCCGGCTTATATTCGAGTCAATAAGCTTACCCAGTTTTCCGTGGCAAAATTAGGTTCCTCAGATTACACTCGGGTCGGCTTATACTCAAGTATATTATGTATTCAAAGTATTAGTTACTTCTTAATCAGGAAAATAACTAATATATATATATATATATATATATATATAGAGAAGAGAGAGAGAGATGACTATATAAATATATATATATATATATATAAAAGATATATACAGCTCTGGCAAAAATTAAGAGACCATCGCAAAATTTTCAGTTTGTCTGATTTTTCTCCTTACAGGTATATTTTTGAGTAAAATGTAAATTGCTCTTTTACTCTATAAACTTGCTGAATCATCACCAATCCTCCAACCAAATTTCACAGTGGGTGCAAGACACTGTGGTTGAACTCCTCTCCAGGTCTCTGTCTAACCATTAGATGACCAGGTGTTGGGCAAAGCTGAAAATTAGACTTATCTGAGAAGATTACCTTACTCCAGTCCTCTATGGTCCAATCCTTATGGTCTTTGGCAAACTTCAGCCTGGCTCTTCTTTGCTACTCATTGATGAAAGGCTTTTTTTCAGCTTTACATGACTGGAGCCCTGCCTCTAGGAGCCTGTTACGAATTGTTCTTGTCGCGCACTTCACCCCAGCTGCACTTTGCAATTCCTTTTGTAAGTCAGTTGATGACATTCTGTGGTTGCTGAGTGACATTCGAATAAGATGACGGTCATCCCGGTCAGTGGAGAGTCGTTTTTGCCCTCTGCCGGTCTGTAGCTTTGTTGTCCCCAATGTCTGCTGCTTGACCTTGTTGTAATGGACTGCCATCTTAGAAATTTTAAGGATGGAGGCAACATGATGCTCACTGTATCCCTCTGCTAGCAAAGCCGGAATTAAGCCCTTCTTTTCCTCACTCGAGACTTTTCTTTGCAACTCCTTTGGAATGGTTAAAAGTTATTTTTTCATTCCTATTACTTTTGGGATATTACTAGCACTTGTTTTGCCATCCAGCTTGTCCTATTGCAAGAGGACTGTGAATATCACAGCAGTGTTTTTTATACTTTGCTATGGTAAATATGATTTGGTTCAGGTGATCATCTAATCAGAGGCACATTAAGTAGAATAAGGTGTACTCTGGTTAGAATTCAACTGACACTGGAATGGAATGGCTGTCAGACATGTAAAGAAGCTGATTTTTATAAAACTGTGCAGTGGTCTCTTAATTTTTGACAGAGCTGTACACTCATGGCCAAAAGTTTTGAGAATGACACAAATATTAATTTTTACAAAGTCTACTGCTTCACTTTTACTAATGGCAATTTGCATATACTCCAGAATGTTATAAAGAGTGATCAGCTTAACAGCAATTACTTGCAAAGTCAATATTTGACTAGAAAATGAACTTTATCCCCCAAAACACATTTCAACATCATTGCAGCCCTGCCTTAAAAGGACCAGCTAACCTCTTTTCAGTGATTGCTCCATTAACACAGGTGTGGGTGTTGATGAGGACATGGCTGGAGATCAATCTGTCATGATTAAGTAAGAATGACACCACTGGACACTTTAAAAGGAGGCTGGTGCTTGGCATTATTGTTTCTCTTCTGTTAACCATGGTTATCTCTAAAGAAACACGTGCAGTCATCATTGCAATGCACAAAAATGGCCTAACAGGGAAGAGTATCGCAGCTAGAAAGATTGCACCTCAGTCAACAATCTATCGCATCATCAAGAACTTCAAGGAGAGAGGTTCCATTGTTGCCAAAAAGGCTCCAGGGTGCCCAAGAAAGACCAGCAAGAGCCAGGACCGTCTCTTAAAAGTATTTCAGCTGCAGGATCGGGCTACCAGCAGTGCAGAGCTTGCTCAGGAATGGCAGCAGGCAGGTGTGAGTGCATCTGCACGCACTGTGAGGCGGAGACTCTTGGAGCAAGGCCTGGTCTCAAGGAGGGCAGCAAAGAAGCCACTTCTCTCCAGAAAAAACATCATGGACAGTCTGATATTCTGCAAAAGGTACAGGCAGTGGACTGCTGAGGACAGGGGTAAAGTTATTTTCTCTGATGAATCCCCTTTTCGATTGTTTGGGACATCAGGAAAACGCCTCATTCGGAGAAGACAAGGTGAGCGCTACCACCAGTCTTGTCTCATGCCAACTGTTAAGCATCCTGAAACCATTCATGTGTGGGGTTGCTTCTCAGCCAAGGGAATCGGCTCTCTCACAGTCTTGCCTAA
Source organism: Oophaga sylvatica (assembly GCA_033576555.1). NCBI lineage: Eukaryota > Metazoa > Chordata > Amphibia > Anura > Dendrobatidae > Oophaga > Oophaga sylvatica. The sequence continues at coordinate 311,368,493 of JARQOD010000001.1, forward strand.
AAACACAGCCATGAATAAAGAATGGTACCAGAATGTCCTCCAAGAGCAACTTCTCCCAACCCTCCAAGAGCAGATTGGCGATCAACAATGCCTTTTCCAGCATGATGGAGCACATTGCCATAAAGCAAAGGTGATAACTAAATGGCTCAGGGAACAAAACATAGAGATTTTGAGTCCATGGCCTGGAAACTCCCCAGATCTTAATCCCATTGAGAACTTGTGGTCAATCATCAAGAGACGGGTGGACAAACAAAAACCTAAAAATTCTGACAAAATGAAAGCATTGATTGTGCAAGAATGGACTGCTATCAGTCAGGATTTGGTCCAGAAGTTGATTGAGAGCATGCCAGGGAGAATTGCAGAGGCCTGAAGAAGAAGGGTCAACACTGCAAATATTGACTTACTGCATTAACTCTTTCTAACTGTCAATATAAGCTTTTGTTACTCATATGTTTGCAATTATATTTCTGTCTGTGATAAAAACATCTGTCAAACACACACATAAAAACCAGAGGGCAGCAGATCATGTGAAAATATAATATTTGTGTCATTCTCAAAACTTTTGGCCATGACTGTATATATATATATATATATATATATATATATCATGGTATGTAATAGTTCAACACCCCTGGTCAGAACTACTGTTATTGTGAACAGTTAAGCAGGTTGAGGATGAAATGATTTCTAAAACAGCTAAAGTTAAAGATGACATATTTCCTTTGTATTTTTGGCAAAAGAATATATATGTTGTTATGTTTTACATTTTTAAAATAACAAAAGGAAAATGAGCCTATGCAAAAGTTTGGGCACCATGGAATATTTGTGTTCTGAGATAACTTTGAACATGTTTTAAACCTTACATAGCCTGTTAGGGTTACGGCTTGTTCACTATCATTATTAGGAAAGGCCAACTTCCGAGCTTTAAAAAAACAGTCTTCTCTAACATTGTGCCAAAAAACTGCAGCCATGGGTTCTTCTAAGCAGCTTCCAAGCACTCTGAAAATGAAAATGGAGAATCAGGAGAGGGCTATAATAAGCTAGCAAAGCTTTTTCTTTCAAGAAATGGCAGTTAACAGGAACAGTGGAGGTCAAGATAAGGTCTGGAAGACCAAGCAAAATTTCACTGAGAGCTGCTCTTAGGATTGCAAGAGAGGAATATCTTGACTGTAAAAGACATTCAGAAAGATTTAGCAGACTCTGGAGTTGCATCAGAAGTATGTAAAAGAAAATCTAAACAAGCATGATGCATTTTGGAAATAAGTTCTGTGGATCAATCAGGTTAAAACTGCACTCTTTGGTCACTCTTTGGTCACAATGATCAAAGGTATGTGTGGAGAAAATAGGGCACATAATTTTAGGAAAAAAACATCTCACCAACCATTAAGCATTGGTGGTGGATCATTCATGCTTTGGAGTTGTGTTGCAGCCAATGGTATGGGGAACTTTCACGGACTGCGGGAAGAAGGGATTCAATCAAATTTCAACAAATTTTTGAAGCCAACATAACACCATCTATAAAAAGCTGAAGTTGAAAGAGGACGGCTTCTACAAATGGATTATGATCCTAAAAACATGTCAAATTCCACAATAGACTACCTCAAAAGAAGCAAGCTGAAGGTTTTACAATGGCCCTCACAGTCTCCTGATCTGAACATCATTGAAAATCTGTGGTTTGACCTCAAAACAACAGTACATGCAAGACAACCCAAGAATTTCCTAGAACTGGAAGAATTTTCCAAGAAAGGATGAAAATCCCTCAAACAAGAATTGAAAGACACTTGGCTGGATGCAAAAATCATTTACAAGCTTTGATACTTGCAAAAGGGGGTGATACTAGTTACTAACCATTCAGGGTACCCAATCTTTTTGGCTCATATTCATTTTTGTAATTTTTAAAATGTAAATGTTGAAAATATACAAATTGCTTGCCTAAAATGCAAAGGAAATGTGTCAACTCTAACTTTAGGCCTTTTAGAGATTGTTTCATCTTCAACGTGCTTAACTGTTTACAGTAAAGGGTATGCCACACTAAACAACATCGCTAACGGGATCGCTAAAAAACGTCACTATTTAGCGATCCCGTTAGCGATGTTGTTGTGTGCGGCATCTGCCAGCGACGAGCTTCCTGCTGTGATCTCGCTCGTCGCTGGAATCGTTTCGGACTCTATTTTATCGTCGGCGCTCCCGCTGGGTAAGTATTATCGCTGTGTGTGGCACCTTTTATTTAGCGATTTAGCTGTATTTTGTACCGCTAAAGTCGTTAAGGAGATCGCTAACCACGATAGCGTCCTAACGACATCGCTAAATAAAGCCGCTACTAGCGATATTAAAACGATCCCGCTAGCGATCGCAATTAGTATGCGTCTTTATAGTGATCGCTAGCGGGATAGTTTAGTGTGGCAGTACCTTAACAGTAATTTTCACCAGGGGTGCCCAAACTTCTTGATGCCTATATGTGTATGTGTGTGTATATATATATATACAGTATATATATATATATATATATATATATTTATATACAGTACAGACAAAAGTTTGGACACACCTTCTCATTCAAAGATCTTTCTGTATTTTCATGACTATGAAAATTGTAGAATCACACTGAAGGCATCAAAACTATGAAGTAACACATGTGGAATTATACATTACACTTTACAAAAAAGTGTGAAACAACTGAAAATATGTCTTATATTCTAGGTTCTTCAAAGTAGCCACCTTTTGCTTTGATTACTGCTTTGCACGCAGAAAAGGTGAACGGATGGACTCTACATGCCTAGTTCCCTCCGGGAAGCATGGAGGATGTGGTGTGATGCTGTGGGGGTGCTTTGCTGGTGACACTGTTGGGGATTTATTCAAAATTGAAGCGGTGAGCGGTCCAGCTCACCCCAAACCATCTCTATTGAGTTCAGGTCTGGTGATTGAGGAGGCCAGGTCATCTGGCATAGCACCCCAACACTCTCCTTCTTGGTCAAATAGCCATTACACAGTCTGGAGGTGTGTTTGGGGACATTGTCCTGTTGAAAAATAAATGATGGTCCAACTAAACGCAAATCGGATGGAATAGCATGCTGCTGCATGATGCTGTAGTAGCCATTCTGGTTCACTATGCCTTCAATTTTGAATAAATCCCCAACAGTGTCACCAGCAAAGCACCCCCACACCATCACACCACCTCCTCCATGCTTCACGGTGGGAACCAGGCATGTAGAGTCCATCTGTTCACCTTTTTGAAGTTTTTGTACCCTTTTGGGCTCACGAAGACATCCATATAAATGTCAGTCCGATCTCAAATTGCAGTGCACAGACTGACCATGGGTCTACCACCCTGAGCAAAACATCCTCATAGAAATACATGAAGCTATCATGCTCTTGTTGACTCTCACGAGTCTCTTGCATCAATACCTGGCACTGCCGCTGGACATGGGACCAGAGTGTGCGGCTGCATGTATTTCTATGCAGCTGCACACTCCAGTCCGAGTGCCGGCGGCAGTGCTGGGTATTGATGTGAGTTTCTCGCATCATGCACGCAAATGTGACCTCGGCCTTATTATAAAATACAGTGTACAGCCTGGAGATGTGTGACTGGCGTGGCTGTGCAGTGGCAGTGGTAGCAGAAGAAGCCACATGTTCAAGAATTAGGACAGGGCAGGCAAAGGGATGTGTAGCAGTGTAAGGCTAGCAAAAGCAGTATAATTTAGCATTGCAAAACACAGTGGATAGCCATGTGATGTTTGACTCACATAGCTCTGCAGTGGCAGCGGCAGCCACCGGCAGTAGCCACATAGTAGAGAATTAGGATGGGGCAGAAAAGGAGATATTTGTCAGTATAAGAGCAGCAAACGAAGCCTAAACAGTAGCAGTACCACAGTATAGATGACACGATGGACAAGGAGAAGATGCCTGGCTGAGCATGGGCCATTAATATTGGTAGTATACAAACTGTGTAAAAACAGACAACGTAAAGGCAGACAAATGTTATGACCAACGTAACCAGTGGCATCACCAATAGATAAATGAAAGTCAGCACTCATCCATACATGATTTATTTAGAGAAATGCATGGTTTTAAATCCTGGTGGAGGATAACCTGGTCCACTTGGTTATGACAAAGCCTCCGGTTGCACTGAATCTCCTTTCATAAAGTACACTGGAGCCCGGACATGACAGGATGACTATAGCAAACTGTCACTTCTTTTCTTTGGTCCTATCTCCTGAGCCAGAAGTGCAAGGAATCGGAACACAGGGAATCAGCTGAAGAAAGGACACAGTGCAGGTGTAACTGTGCCTGGCTTTTCAGGTGATGCAATCTGCTTGCTGATATGCATCAAGGTGCATCGTAAGATAAAAGATCAGTTTCACCATGTCATAAATACTGCAACTGGCATTGCTGCTTCCATGGTTGTGTGATGCAGTCGTAGCATTCACTATGCAGGTAGGAGATAGTGGTCCCCTTCATAGACATAAGGTTGACAGCTGTCCTCCGTGCAAAAGCTTTACCCCACAGGGTACAAATAATTTCCTGGTAACATGTCAACTTCACCTTTCTCCAAAATAAATTATTTTGGAACAAGTTGATAATTTTGTAAAAGAAAATTGCACTTATGGATTTCCAAGAATTTTTATTTAAATTAAATCATGTTTGCCCTTTCTTAGCTGCCCTGTGCAAGTGCTGCACATGTGAGGAAGTATTGACCATGCAGAGAGCAAAAAGTAATCTCCTGGGCAAACATTTAGTCGGCAGTTTTCCACTATGCAAAAGCTTCTCTGAGTGTTGAACACATTTATCTAGGCAATACGCTAATCCACCTGCCCCAAATATGTTTTCACAATTTTGAAAAATATTGATAATTTTGTGAAAGAAAATCGTGCTTATGGAATTCCAAGAAGAAGAGTTTACAATAAAATTTTATTTCAACAAAAATAAGAAAGAAGGTGAGTTGTATAGAAAAATTAATGCATGTAACATGATACATTTTAGGGAAAAAAATTGTAGAAGAAATATAGTATTTTGTGCACAAACCTGGCATGGATGGCTTTTTAGAACAATAATGGTCGCATAGGTTAAGTATCTTCCATTGACGCTGAGGGCATGCGATTCTTTTGGAAAAGGCAGCACAATTCAGGTGCTATGGCATTAATTATGGTGAACTTGGAAATTAGAATTTCCACATATAACTGGAAAAATATTTAGACTTGAGAGTCCTCAGTGGTTGATACCTTTTAATGGCTAACTGAAAAGATGGTAACAAATTGCAAGCTTTCGAGACTACTCAGATCTCTTCATCAGGCAAACACTAAAACAAAAACTGAAGAATCACATATTTATGCACAACACAGCACAGAAAAAATGCAATAGGTAAGACAAGTGACGTAAAGCAGAACTGTCATTATGGGAGATAGAGATGAACATAAATATTGGAACAGTTCATAGATAAGGAGTGTGAAAGTTTTATTGCCCTCTGATTGGGGTCTGGTAATGTTTTGTGATGTTCTCACAGGGTCTTTGGAGTAAATTCGTTAATTGATGTAAGGTCTAGGGGGTAAGGTTTCTCCTTGTGGAGAGTGACATACCAGCTCTGGCGTGTCGAGGTAAGGAGGCTTATTCGCCGTGCAATGCTCCTCTGGGAAATTTTAATATGCAAATTGCCTCTTCAAACAAAGAGGACTTGTACTCTATAGCGCCACCTATTGGAAGTAGCGATCCTACAAGTCACAATCAACCCTTTAACGAGTCTTGTAATATGACTTAGGATAAAAGCCAAATCAGAATCTCCATTTGCAGACACGGTGTTTCGGACTATTGGTCTCGTCTGTGCAAAGTAGGAGAGATCTGATTTGGCTAGATGAGAGGCTCTGGACTAAGGTCTAGGGGGTAAGGTTTCTCCTTGTGGAGAGTGACATACCAGCTCTGGCATGTCGAGGTAAGGAGGCTTATTCGCCGTGCAATGCTCCTCTGGGAAATTTTAATATGCAAATTGCCTCTTCAAACAAAGAGGACTTGTACTCTATAGCGCCACCTATTGGAAGTAGCGATCCTACAAGTCACAATCAACCCTTTAACAAGTCTTGTAATATGACTTAGGATAAAAGCCAAATCAGAATCTCCATTTGCAGACACGGTGTTTCAGACTATTGGTCCTCGTCAGTGCAAAGTAGGAGAGATCTGATTTGGCTAGATGAGAGGCTCTGGACTAAGGTCTAGGGGGTAAGGTTACTCCATGTGGAGAGTGACATACCAGCTCTGGCATGTCGAGGTAAGGAGGCTTATTCGCCGTGCAATGCTCCTCTGGGAAATTTTAATATGCAAATTGCCTCTTCAAACAAAGAGAACTTGTACTCTATAGCGCCACCTATTGGAAGTAGCGATCCTACAAGTCACAATCAACCCTTTAACGAGTCTTGTAATATGACTTAGGATAAAAGCCAAATCAGAATCTCCATTTGCAGACACGGTGTTTCGGACTATTGGTCCTCGTCAGTGCAAAGTAGGAGAGATCTTATTTGGCTAGATGAGAGGCTCTGGACTAGGTCTAGCAAAATCAGATCTCTCCTACTTTGCACTGACGAGGACCAATAGTCCGAAACACCGTGTCTGCAAATGGAGATTCTGATTTGGCTTTTATCCTAAGTCATATTACAAGACTCGTTAAAGGGTTGATTGTGACTTGTAGGATCGCTACTTCCAATAGGTGGCGCTATAGAGTACAAGTCCTCTTTGTTTGAAGAGGCAATTTGCATATTAATTGATGTAAAACATCATAAATCCGTGTGCCAACAGCTGCAGGAACCTTTCCTTGCAACAAGAAGAAATGCAAAACCTGTCCATTTATAATGACCACGGACAAGATAAAGATCCCCAACTCCCATCGGGACTACAAGATACCAGGTACTTTCAGCTGCATCACATCTAATGTGGTGTACCTAATTATATTTACTAAATGTCCAACTGGGGTCTGTATGTGGGAGAGACCGGGCAAAAACTGAGAACAAGGATGAATTCTCATCGCCACACAATAAGAGAAAAAAGAATGGATCTACCTGTGGCAAAACATTTTTGCTCCCCTGGTCATAGCATGATGGATATGAAATTACTTGTACTGAAAGGTAGTTTCACATCTCAGAGACACAGAAGAGTTTGCGAATACAAATTGATGGTGACCTTTGACACTCAATGCTGGAATGAACCTGTCACACGGATTTATGACGTTTTACATCAATTAAGGAATTTACTCCAAAGACCCTGTGAGAACATCACAAAACATTACCAGACCCCAATCAGAGGGCAATAAAACTTTCACACTCCTTATCTATGAACTGTTCCAATATTTATGTTCATCTCTATCTCCCATAATGACAGTTCTGCTTTACGTCACTTGTCTTACCTATTGCATTTTTTCTGTGCTGTGTTGTGCATAAATATGTGATTCTTCAGTTTTTGTTTTAGTGTTTGCCTGATGAAGAGATCTGAGTAGTCTCGAAAGCTTGCAATTTGTTACCATCTTTTCAGTTAGCCATTAAAAGGTATCAACCACTGAGGACTCTCAAGTCTAAATATTTTTCTATCTACTAGCTAACACGGTACAAAGATATACATCTTTACTGCACATATAACTGGATGACTGAATGCATGTTTCTTGGGCATACAAAATGAGAACTAACAATGCAGTGAAGATAAAGGAGTATGTGTATGGAAAGCAGGTGAGGACAATCATGGGGCTGATGACAGCAAGACACTATTTTCGGGTGCAGACTGGTTACCGGAAAGACCATCAAGAGGAGAAGTAGTAGGACAGCTTGAGCCTTGCTCATTTTGATAGTCAGTTTGCTTTCCCCACATGAGTAGGTGATGCTGTTTCATGTGGTGACAGATTTATGTAGTTCCAACTCCATGTGTGCCATGCTATACTTGGCTTTTTTTCCAAGAGCACAAATTGCACACAGTAATAGATTAGTCCTCCGACAACATGGACAAGAATTCCCATAACCCATATGCCCTCACATAGGAATCACTACGATCATGACCCTCACTAAAGTTGTCTGACACTGTTGAGCTTCCGATAGTCACAATATAATCTGATGCAGAGATGACCACAGAACAAACAAATGTTGTCCTACAGGTTCTTTTAGCCAGACATTGTGTGCTGTATATCACCAAGGCCAAAACTCTTCTCCTCTGATGACCTCATCTCCTCAGCACCCCCATCTGGTTCACAGGTCTTGTCAACTTCAGAATTGTCATCATCATCATCATCCCAAGTTCAGAAGTCAGTTGCTTCTGTGTGGAATGTGGCATCAGCTCTTTGAATCCATGCCTGACTTCCACTTTGAAATTTGCTCCTGCTCAGAGTGCTACTACTACAGGTATTACCCCAGTCCTCGCAGAGCTAGCAACACAGCTTCGTGTTAGAGTTGGATCCTCCATCTCCTTTGTCTTCATGTGTTTTGAGTAAAAAGAGTTTCATCTCTTCAGTAAATTAATTTGTAGAAATTGTTCTGGTTTAGTATTTTCCTTCACCTCTGGGATGCTCTGGGATAAAGGCATAAGGGGCAGAACAGAAACAGCTATTTCTGTACAACATTAAGTGTTTTAGCAGTGGCAATTGGACTGTGGATCGTTGGACAGTTGGACTGTGCAGAACATTAACTCAAGCAGATGTTGTCACTGTCAGAGGTTACAACATCCTACTGTGACTGAGACAAGTGATGTGACATATACAGTTGTGCTCAAAAGTTTACATACCCAGGCAGAATTTTTGCTTTCTTGGCCTTTTTTCAGATAATATGAATGATAACACCAAAACTTTTTCTCCAGTCATGGTTAGTAGTTAGGTAAAGCCATTTACTGTCAAACTAAGGTATTTTTTCTTTTTAAATCATAATGACAGCCCAAAACATCCAAATGACCCTGATGAAAAGTTCACATACCCCATTTCTTAATACTGTGTATTGCTCCCTCCAACATCAATGACAGTTTGAAGTCTTTTGTGATAGTTGTGGATGAGGTTCTTTATTTTTTCAGATGGTAAAGCTGTCCAATCTTCTTGGCAAAAAGCCTCCAGTTCCTGTAAATTCTTGGGCTGTCTAGCATGAACTACACGCTTGAGATCTCCCCAGAGTGGCTCAATGATATTGAAGTCAGGAGACTGAGATTGACACTCCAGAACCTTCACTTTGTTCTATTGTAGCCAATGACAGGTCGACTTGGCCTTGTGTTTTGGATCGTTGTCATATTAGAATGTCCAAGAACGTCCCATGTGCAGCTTCCAGGCTGATGACTGCAAATTTGCCTCCAGAATTTGTTGATAATGTGCTGCATTCATCTTTCCTTCAAATTTGACCAAGTTTCCTGTGCCTCACACATCTCCAAAACGTCAGAGATCCACCTCCGTGCTTTACTGTAGGAATGGTGTTCCTTTCATCATAGGCCTTGTTGACCTTTCTCCAAATATAACGTTTAATGTTGTGGCCAAAAAGTTCAATGTTAGTCTCATCAATCCAAATTACCTTGTTCCAAAAGTTTTTAGTATTGTCTGCTGTGCTGTTTTGCATATTGTAGGTGAGATATTTTGTCGAATTTTGGCAGTAATGGCTTTCTTCTGGTGACTCGACCATGCAGCTCATTTTTCAGAGAGTCCAGTATTTCAGCTGATGTTATTTGTAGGTTTTTCTTTGCATCCTGAACAATTTTCCTGGCAGTTGTATACAAAATTTTTGTTGGTCTACCTGACCATGATTTTGTTTTTACAAAGCCCCCGATTTTCCATTTGTTAATCACAGTTTGAACGCTGCTGACTGGCATTATCAATTTGTACTGTGTTTTTATGGTACCTGAAGAAGGATATATACTGTATCCAAAACACATTGTATCTTCTCTATTTTAACTTATCAAATAAAAAAATATGAAATATCATCTTTGAATGTGAGTCTTGGAAAGCGCTGCCATTCATGGGCTGGATGTGCTTTTCTTGATTTACCGTACTCATCCTGTGTGAGCCTGAATCAGGCTCTTTCACTTGGATCTACCTGAGGCAAGCTGTAAGTCCTGTCTATGGAAAAGTATCCCAGAAGGATTTTTAAGGATACACATTCTAAAGCCATATTAGTCTTCTATCAGGTGAGTGCATTAAACAGTGCACCCTTTTAAAGATCATAATATTGTGTTTACGCACTTAGGCTGCCACAATTTGCCTGTTCTTCTCTCCCAAACAGGGTTTTTTTGTATATTATCAATTCTTTGGGTATCTTTTTGTATCCCTTTTCTGTTTTATACAGTTCAACTACGTTTTCCCGTAGATCCGTTGACAATTTTTTTGCTTTCCCCATGACTCACAATCCAGAAACGTCAGTGGCTGGAAAAATACAAGAGTCTGTCTGGATCCCAGAAACTCACTCAGCTTTTATGCACACACACTGATTACAAGCAAACAGGTCACAGATGAGGTTGTTACATTTAGCAGCCATTCAAACCCATTTGTGTCAACTTCTGTGCATGTTATCAGGCCAAAATCACAAGGGTATGTCAACTTTTGATCAGGGTCATTTGGATGTTTTGGGATGTCATTATGATTTTAAAAGAGAAAACACAGTAGTTTGACAATAAATGTCTTCACCCAACCACTAACCATGAGTGGAGAAAAAGTTTTTGTGTTATCATTCATATTCTGTGGAAAAAGCGCAAGAAAGCAAAAATTTTGCCGGGGTAAGTAAACTTTTGAGCACAATTGTAATCCATTATGAACTCCATTTCCTCCCCACTGATACGCTTGCTAGAGGCAAAGTAGAAAAATTATGACCTGTGTTTTGCACTACTACAGCCGGGAAGGATTATGTCAGAAGTGCCAGTGATACTGCTGCTTGCTAGTACCTTGCATGTTTTTTGCCATGATATGGATGGTTTTTCTCTTGTAACTATTGCCAGTGTTAATTTTGGTTCAACATACATTTTGGATACAAGTATAACGCTTAATTCCTTTACCAAAATTTGTTGCCTGCCACACCTAACCATTATGGAAAACTGTGGAATCAACCACAAATACAAGGCAGGTTTCATGTGATGGACAAAAAGACTAATGCATTACTAGCCTGTCTGTATTATTGGTTCAGTATGTATGTGTCTTCAATTTCACAATTTAAACATGAGTGCCAAAATAGAACTGCACTGTTAAATGTCTTAATTTACTCTAATAATGGAAAACATAACAAAAAAAGATTTCAGAAGATACAAACCCAGCCTCAAAATCTAGCAACAGACCACAGTGTAGTTGTAGGGTAAATGGTTTCCAAGTTGGAAAATTCAAAGAGGTATACAAAATAACAAATAATGTATTGTTTTTTCAAATTTCCCCTGACCAAAAATCTTAATTCAGAATGATACATAGTTTGTTAGGTACATAAATGTTATGTAATTTGTGACAATTGTCAGTAGTATTATTGTGGCATTTTTGGTTGTTAAATTAAACTACTAAAACAGTTGTAAAACAATGTTTTAGGTATTTATTTTTTACATTATTACTAGCATTGTCAAAAAATGCACTGTACATAACTCTAAAATTCTATTTTGCTAGGTAGATTCATACAGTTGTGTGTTTGCCCCATTCCTGATTTCCTATTCTTTTGCATTTAAATATTAAACAAAGATAACACAAGTGAATGCAAAATGAAGTTTTTAAATGAAGGTCTTTATTATTAAGGGAAAAAGAAATCCAAACCTAGAGAGTCCTGTGTGAAAAAATGATTGCAACCCACCTTAAAACATAAATTAACTGTGATTTATCACATCTTTGGGAAGCTGAGTGCAAATAATTCCCTAGCCACACCCAGGCCTGATTACTGCCACATCTGTTTTCAATCAAGAAATCCCTTACATAAGACCTGCCTGACCAAGTGAAGTAGACCAAAAGGTCCTCAAAAGCTAAACATTATGCCGCAATCCAAAGAAATTCGGGAACAAATGAAAAACAAAATAATTGAGATCTATCAGTCTAAAAAAGGTTCTAAAGCAATTTCTCAAGCTTTGGAACTCCAGCGAACCACAGTAAGAGCCATCATTCACAAATGGTGAAGACATGGAAGAGTGGTGAACATTCCCAGGAATAGCCGGCTGACCAAAATTACCTCAAGAGCACAGCGATGACTCATCCAAGAGGTCACAAAATACCCTACAACAATATCCAAACAACTAAAGTCCTCACTTCCCTAAGTTAAGGTCAGTGTTTATAACTCGACCATAAGAAAGATACTGGGTAAAAATGGCCTGCATGGCAGAGTTTGCAGAGTTCGAAGACAAAAAACAATGCTGAGCAATAAGAACATAAATGATTATCTCACTTTTACCAGAAAACATCTTGATAATCCCCAAGACTTCTGAGGGAAAACTCTGTGGACTGACCAGACAAATGTTGAACTTTTTGGAAAATGTATGACCCATTAAATCTGACATACAAGTAACACAGCATTTCATAAAAGGAACATCATACCAAACGTAAAATATGGCAGTGGTAGTTTTATGGTCTGGGGCTGTTTTGCTGCTTAGGGACCTGGAAGACCTACTGTGGTAAATGGAACCATAAATTCTACTGTCTGCCAAAAAATCCTGAAGGGGAATGTCTGGCCATCTGTTTGTGACCTCAAGCTGAAGCATACTTAGGTTATGCAGCAGAACAATCATCCAAAACACACCAGTAAGTCCACCTCTTAACGGCTTAAGAAAAACCTAAGTAAAAATAATGTCCTGACCTTAATCCGATTGAGATGCTGTGGCATGACCTTAAAAAGGAGGTTCATGCTAGGAAAACCTCCAATGTGGCTGAATTACAACATTTCTCCAAAGATGAGTAGGCCAAAATTCCTCCACAGCGTTGTAAAAGACTCATTACCAGTTATTGCAAACGCTTGATTGCAGTTGTTGCTGTTAAGGGTGGCTCAACTAGTTATTAGGTTTAGAGGGCAATCACTTTTTCACACAGGGCCCTGTATGTTTGGATTTCTTGTTCCCTTAATAATAAAGGCCTTCATTTAAAAATTTTATTTTGTGTTTACTTGTGCTATCTTTGTCTAGTATTTAAATTTTTTTGGTGATCTGAAACACTTAAGTGTGCTAAACAAGCAAAAGAATAGGAAATCAGGAAGGGGTAAACACTATTTCACACAATACATGGAAAGTAATTTGCACAACAACCATCAGTATTGAGAAGTACTGTTCAACTATACTAAAATGTTGTAAGATCCTAACTTTATTTTTAGCTATCTCCTCCCTCTTCAAAAATGCAATATAGCCCAAAATGCTATGCTGCAAAGTAGGTACATTTAAGTTCAATGAAAATGGAAATATGGCAAAATTATGCACTACGGTTATGAGGTGTATGGTTGATAAAGTAGACTATTAAAACAGGTATTATAAAAATTTAAATGTGTCCATTATAAAAGATTTAAAAATAAAAATAAAATGGAACATCTGATACTTTTCAAATAAAAAAAAGTAAAGGGACAAGAAAAGCTTGTTGGTTTCACGTCCCAAAAGCGTGATCCTTCAACAGGCTGCCGTATTTGGGTTGCATGAACAGTTATAAAATTAGACTACAACAGTAAAAAAAAGTGTGTAAAAAATAAAAATAAAAATATTGCTTTCGTGTCTGTGACTAACAAGCTTAGATTTAAGGATTCTTTATTAATAGCAAAATTAAGACAGGATATTAAACGGCACTCCCAGTTTGTAATTTCAGTGTATTAAGAATGAAAAAAATGCTGTTAATGAGGTGTTGCTATGTTACTGGAGTTCATCACAGAGCAATTAATTCACAGTCACATAACTATGCAGGTACAGCACCTCCCTATCTCACTTGAATCTTTGCATTGTTATTTACATAATGACCATCACTCTCATTTTCAATGTGCTTTAACACGAGCAAAGTAGTACAACACATTCCAATTTTAGCCTTTTCTGTCCATATGTGGAATGAACTGTGTGTTTTATAATCTTTCCCTTCACAGTAAAAACATAAAATGGCGCTGCTTGGCCAACTCTTATTTTTTATATTGGGAGTGACAGTCTATCCTGTGATTTGATAGCTAGAGCGCATTACGGGGAAGCTTGCTTGGCCACCCCAGATGTCATAGACCATTTTGTGACTCCTTAGCAGCATGTAAAATGATGCCAGGCATTCTTTTGGGGGGTGATGATCAGCACAAATTGACTCCTAAACTGTTTGAATTCATGAAATTCGACTCCAAGTCAAATCTCCACAGATCGACTCAATCATCTCTAATACAAAGTATGTATATATACAGTACTTTGCAAAAGTTTTAGACAGGTGTGGAAGATATGCTGCAAAGCAAGAAAGCTTTAGAAAATAGAAGAGTAAACTGTTAAATTTTAGGTATACTTGCACAGTTTTTGGAGAAACTTGGAGAGAAAGTTTCTCCAAACATCTTTGAGAACTATCCACAGATCTTCTGTGGATGTAGGCTTGCAAAATTCCTTCTGTCTCTTCAGGAATTTTTCATCTTTCCAGTGAAGACAATTCTTCATATCATTGGCTGTATGTTTGGGATTATTGCCCAACTACAGAATAAATTGTGAGCCAGTCAGACACCTTCCTCATGGTATTGCATGTATCTGCCCTGGTATCTGCCTGTATTTATCAGCTTTGAGGACATCATTCATATTGACCAAATTCTCTATTTCATTTGCAGAAATGCAGCCACAGACTTGCAAGGACCTTCCGCCATGCTTCACTGCTAGACATTCATTATTGTACTGCTCTCCAGCCTTCCAGTGAACAAACTTTCTTCTTTTACTGTGAAATATTTCACATTAAAAGGTATTTAAGTTTTTTTTTGTTATTGGGCTAAGAACTTACCGGCAGATAGTTGCTAACTACCAACCTATTCTGCTCTCTAATGATCTGTTCTAGTTCAGAGTACCATTCCTATCTGTCATTCTCCTTCCAGTGATGTCACGATGTCAGAGCAGTAACTTTTTTACACTCTGCTCTTTGGACAAAGCATCACTACTGATGTCATGCTGACTGACAGCTGGCTCCCTGCTGCTTAACAATCAGCATGACAGAGGATGTCAATATGATGTCAACAAATGAGACCAAAAGAGATGGTGCTGTTCTGTTGACATGAGTTCAAAAGATCAAAAGAAGCAGGACAATCACTGCCTGAGCCAAGAAAGATCTCCACAGAAAAGAACAAACATGTAAATAGCAGCTCCCTGCCTTTAAGTTCTTAGCTGAATAGTAAAAAAACCCCTGTCCTGGATAACCCCCTTTGAGAACTATTTTCAATGCCGAAAAGTACCAGGAGTCTGGTAAGTGATGATATGGCTTTCACAGAGACCCACTGAGGGACAGAATGCTAATCACAGGCACAGGCAAGTAAAGATGAGCATGACTGGCAATCTGGCAGGCAGACGGACACGTCTGGCACACTGGCAGGCAGGTGGGCATGGCTGGCACTCTGAAAGGCAGGCGGGCACGGCTGGCATGGATCAGACTGGAGGAACAGCAACTGATTTGGGAAGGACAGGAACACGGACAGGTATGAGTGGAATATGGGAACAGGTAGGAACCTGTTCAGGCTAGAGGGATAAAGAACCACAGGATGCAGAGCGAGAGCAGAGCCGCAGGGTGTGGAGCGAGAGCAAAGCGGAGCCACAGGGTAGGGAGAGAGAGCAGAGCGAAGCTGCAGGGTGCACAGCGAGAGCAGAGCGGAGCCGCATGGTGCGGAGCAAGTGCAGAGCAAAGCCGCAGGGTGCAGAGCGAGAGCAGAGTGGAGAAGGCTACAGACAAGAATACAAACAGGTTTAGATATAGGACTTAGTTCAGACAAGGACAGACACGGGAACAAGTTCAGGACAAAGGATTCTGGCCTTAGACAGAGACAGGACAGAACAGGACCTGGCAACTCAGTAGCGGAAAGCAGAATGAGAAAGTTTTTTGCTCAGGTATCTCCCAATGAGTGGAGATGCCTTAAGTACCTGATACCTCTAGGCAATAGGCTGGGGACACATTAGGAGTCTGCACACTGTCTCTGTCAGACTCAGGAAGTGCAGGTGCCGTCGCCCTAAGCATACAGCCAGGAAGTATGCACACAGCAAGCAGAAGACATGAGGTTCAAAGCATGGAGCAGGTGGAGGGCAGAACTCACAGCATGGCCAAGAGTGGTGAGTAAGTTGGTGTATCAGCCTGATGGGAGATGGGAAGCCATGCAGTGATGCCGGCAGGGATGTTACAGAAGAATTGATGCTCTTTTGATGGGGTGGTCACACCAAATATTGATTTGATTTAGATTTCTATTTTGTGGATCCACTTTACATTTTGTATAGTTTGTTACTTGATAAGATCTTTCCTCAAGTGCATGGTGGACTACTCATTCGTTTCCAGCACCCAATATAATAATAGACAAAGAGGTCAAATGCAGAGGAGATGGAGAGAGATGCTAGAAGCTTGCACCCGTTATGTTTGAGGTGTGATAGTGCCATAGTCAGGTTCATACTTCTGCTTGCCTCTTGTCCTGGAACTGCATACCAGTGCTGCTCCACTGTCATTTTTCCATAATCAGCACAGGCTTCAACAGATAAGTAATAGAGAAGATTATGTTATACATATCTTCACTAGGATCATTTTTCATGTGTTACGATATAGATCCCATTAGAGGTCAAATATTGCTCAAATATACCATAAAATGGCAATTTCTTTGAGGTATGCTGGGATGTTTCTGTAATATTTGTAATGATAAACTCTGAATAAACTCAGTTTACTAACTGAGGAAATGTTAGACTCCATCGGACTTTATCGTATAAGGTAATTTTAATTTGTTGCTGGAGACTAAGTTCAAACTTTTAAGAAAGTTTTATTCATGAGTGACGTTTTTTGATAATTCTCAGATTTACCAGAAGTCTTGTGGCAAATTACACATTGAGGTACCCATATCAGTTGTGTCCTATAACTAAGTTTGCTCTTTGACCTTTCTTACAAATGAACACATATACAGGCATAAATAGGTAAAAAAGAATTTGCAGGTGCAAATGTATATTTAACTAATATTTTTATTTTTTTAATTGTCAAGTGCACTGCATATAAAGCAAATGTGTGCTAGAAATTTAATTCTATTTGTAGCCTTTTATAAGGACCATCATAGTCAAAGTAGACCTTTTGCATTGTTATGATAAATACTTTTTTAAATTATCTAATATATATAGGCTTAAGCCTTACAAAACCACAGTGCGCTACCGCCACTCAATGCACATTTGCATTATTATATCATAGCCACCTTTGAAATCAGCAGTTGAAATTGGACCTTCTCACTGGTTAGAGGAATGTAGTGCAGAACACAACCCTCGTCTCGTGCTGTGTTGTCTAGTACGATATCTCCTCTCTATTATGAGAGCATCACAATTTATCCAAATCTGAACTTCAGCCTATATCTGACAGGACTTGTTTTCTTCTTTGGAGGGGGCACCACAGGCTTCCGTTTGACTGGTGCATGTGGAGTCTTTTTCTTTTCAGGTATCGTAACCGTGAATGAGAAATCGGGTGGCTCTACGTGTTTGATCCTAGGAAGGAAGTGCGTTGATATGTGTTGTGGTTTCACTCGAGGGCTGGAACCTTTTTTGGCTTTTCCTCTTTTATTCAATGCCACATACCATCTTCTGCCTGTCTTTTCAGTTCTGTAGGTAGCTGAGGCATAAGTGTTATAGCTGTTTTCCTGATAACTTTCCATAAATTTGCAATCTTCTGAAAATTTAGGCTGCAAAAGAAAAAAAAAGAGTTTTACTTATAAATGTAGTTAAAAAAATTGATTATGTTTTTTTACTAAGTGCATGTAAATAAAAATGCATCTGCAGCTTGCATAATTGCCATTAAACCCCACCAGGCCTGAAAGGTATTTTCATTTTTTTCCACCAATTCTTCCAAGAGCCATAACTTTTATATCTTTCGATTGAAATAGCCATATGACAGCTTGTTTTTTATGTGAGGACTAGAACACTTCAATACAGAGAGGGGAAATGGAAGAAGGAGAGTCAGCTCACCAACAAAGTAGAAGCAGGAACTAGTTGTGAGTCTGGCATGGAATCACTGGGGAACAGGCTGAGTCATCAAACAAAAAGAAGGTAAACCAGAGAAGCAGCAGGTCAGTATGTATAAAATCCACAATTTATTAGGGTACTTTAAAAATAAATGGTGGTCCCTCCAGTGACACGTAAACCTATGTGTTTCAGCTTAAGCAAGTGGAGCGCCCTACAGGGCCAGGGGGGTACTCGGTTCTTAAGGGGATGTGTCACAGCAGCAGTGACCCGGTCCGTTACCCTGGGCATCCAATAAAAATTTTGAAAATGTAAAATTAAAGGGGAAAAAGTTTGTGACGCCACCTGTGGTATTCGGCAATAAAGGTGTTAGCTTCAGAGTCCGCTGGGGCTGATGATGATGCAGCAGAGTTTTTACAGCTCTCCACAGGTAGAGCTAGGTCCCAGGGCAGCTGAATGTGCTAGAGATAATGGTGGTGGTAGTGCAGGGCAGATGATGCAGTAAATAATTGAGAGGACACAGCAGGTAGCAATCTTTCCAGTTTACTCACAGCTTGTTGTTACAATCCCCATCCGGGGTGCTGTATCCTCCGGGGAGGTGGTCCAGACAGCTTTCAGGTAATTTGGGGTACACCGTGTCAGAACCCCCTTCAGATATTCCTTTCCTGGCCGTCTCTCTGCGCTGGTTCCCTCCTCTCCTGTCCTGCGCCTTCACACAGTGTCCCAAGCCAGCAGCCTCAGATCTTGTCGGGCGACGTGCTCTAGGTGCCCTTGGTCCCATCTGGCTGCCTTTTCAAAGAATGTGTGTGGACGCGGCTGTAGCAAATGCAGATACTGCAACCTCCGGTTAGCTAGCTGAGTCCTTAGTTTATCCACTAGACTGGGGCTGGTCCCCTAGCTAAGACCTTGTCCCTCCATCTGATTTCGGTCAGCGTGGATGCGGGCCCCACAAGTGGATTGCTCACTACCCATGCCCCTAGGACCTTTTCTTCCTCTCTCTTTCACTGGAGCTTCTTTCTCTCTCTCTCTTCTGTCCTTTCCATTCCTCTCACACTCTGTCATCTGGTCTAGGGACGAGCTTCTCTCTGCTCACTTCCCCAGCACTGACTTGACTGACCCACTCTCACTGTCCGTTGTCTCTCTCATCACTCACTAAGCTCCTCTCCTTCTCTACTTTCTCCACCCACACGCTCTACCTAGCTCCTCCCGAGCTCTGAGAGGTCTGGTGTTGGATGCAAGTGTGTGGGTTGGGTGATGTCCCCTACTTACCTGAGAGTGGAGCACCACAGCTTTGGCTGAGGTGCAGTACCTTTGTGGCGAATGGACCCTCAGGGGCACCACATAAGCCTTACTTACTCATGGTTACCCGCTGCTTCTCTGGATTTCCTTCTTTTTGTTTGAGAACATTTGAATAACTCCATGCATTTTAACAAGGGATGTACTGTAAAACAGGAAAGAAAATCCAAACATGACAATGATCCAAAACACAAGGCCAAGTCGACCTGTCATTGGCTACAGTAGAACAATGTGAAGGTTCTGGAGCGGCAATCTCAGTTTCCTGACCTCAATATCATTGAGCCACTGTAGGAAGATGTCAAGCATGTAGTTCATGCTAGACAGCCCAGGAACTGGAGGCTTTTTGTCAAGAAGAGTGGGCAGCAGAGTTTAGCGAAACAGCTCAGTCAGATTGAAAAATCACCGACTTTCGCCAAAGTCGGGTTTCGCCGAGCGAAACCCGACCATAGCGTGAGGTCGGCCATGTAGTCGTCGACCCGAGCTCCAAAGTCGGTTTTCCCATAATGCTTTCAGGCGCCTTTTCTCAGCCAATGAGCAAGGACACACACTGTGGGCAATGAGATGACATGGGCAGTGGCCACCACCATCTTAGAGAAGGGCATTGCAGTGATTGGCTTGCTTTGTGTGGCGTCACAGTGGCTATAAATGCCCTGACCGCCAACTGCCATTTTACTTCTGCCGATCTTAGCGTAGGGAGAGGTTGCTGCCGCTGTTTCTCAGTAGGGAGAGAGTTAGACAGGAAAGAAAAGTGATTCTGTGCTTGTGCTGATAGCAATTGTGCTGTACAGTTAGTGTGCAGTGACAGGGGGGGATTTTGTTATGTGCAGCAGCGCTGGTTATTAGGCTGCCTGCCAGTGACAGAGGAGGATTTTCTTTTGAGCAGCAGCAGAGCTGGTTAATAGGCTGCCTGCTAGCTGTATTGCTGTGTGTACACTGTGTTAGGGTCTGCGGAACGCACCAAATATATGATGTAGAGAGGTGCGTTCGCAGCCCGGGGTCCACCGTGCAGGCGGAACCTGCTGCTAGTAAAATGGCGCAAGAAGCGAACTCTGTTATCCCGCAGAGTCACCAAAATAAACGCCGTAACGCGCTGTGGCAATATGTGCGAACTCTGTTATTCCACAGAGCCGCTAGAAGGAGTGCTGCAGCTCTATATGGCGATGTGTGCGAACTCACTTAACACCACTGAGTCGCAAAATACACATGCTAGGGCGCTGTCTAGCATTGAAAGCAAACCCTGTTGCGTCACAGAGCCGCAGAGACAAACTTCTGTGTCCTGTCAGGCACCCAGGTACACAGTTGACTGCTAAGCGAACATAGAACGTGATCATGCGCTAATGTCCTCGCGGGAGTCACCCGCAATCTATGGCGTCTGAATGCCAGGCCCTGAATACGGCAATCAAACTCCTCACCGGTTATGCCGGTAATCTATGGCATCTAGGACACCGACCCTGACCAGCTAGCATACCAAGCTCCTCACCGATTAAGTCGGTATTGTAATGGCGTATTTCAGCCGCCCTAACCACACACACGCATGACCACACTGGCGCAAAGCATATAACGATTGATATTATCGCATGGCGGCCCAGCCATGCCACCCTTTTATAGTAACATCTACAGGACCTGCCAGAAACAAGGATCAATGAGAAACTGTTCCAAAACACATGTAGTTTAAGGACCTTCCTGGCGGACCAATAGGAGCTGCTGCAGTACCTGAACATGTGACCCCTGATCTCCAATGAGAGATCTTACCCTGGGCATGCTCAGAAGGGGAAACGCAGGACTTCATCCCAAAGACGTCTGCTCCAGCACTGGCTATAATAGCAGATCCAGGAGAGGGAGCAGCAAGTCTCTGCACAGTACTGGAATGGGCAAGACGCTGGGACCGACGTCTCGGCTGAGCAGGCTCCACTGCGGCCGGAGACGAATGGGGACCGCAGCGGTACTGGTTCGAGACTCTCCTTGTGCAGAAGCGGGAACTCGAACCCTAACACACTGCTGTGCAGACTTCTTTTTAAACAGCACAAATACTTTTATTTTTTTTTCTGCACAGTTACCGAGCGTTCATTTTTTCCCATACCGTATAGAGCTGTACGCTCCTCACACACTACCTGTACAGGCTGGTATCAGGCCAAATACATGCTGACTATCTGTGTGTGACTCCGGAAATCTATACGGAGATTTACAATTTACCCCTATGCTATATACACCTGTTATCTTCAGATACAGTACCTTTTCTCAGCTTTTTATATTGTGGTCTAATCCATACTGAGCCTGTGAGCGTCTGTGTGTTACTCCGGAAATCTATACGGAGATTTACAATTTACCCCTATACACCTGTTATCTTCAGATACAGTACCCTTTTTCAGCTTTTTATATTGTGGTCTAATCCATACTGAGCCTGTGAGCATCTGTGTGTTACTCCGGAAATCTATATGGAGATTTACAATCTTCCCCTATACACCTGTTATCTTCAGATACAGTACTCTTTTTCAGCTTTTTATATTGTGGTCTAATCCATACTGAGCCTGTGAGCATCTGTGTGTTACTCCGGAAATCTATACGGAGATTTAAAACTACCCCAACACTGTATACAGCTGCACGCTACTGATACAGTACCATATATCTGCTGGTATTTTTGGTACATTTTCCAAAACATGAGGAAGTATGATGGAAGAGGCCGCAGATGTGGGTGGGGGGCCAGCTGTTACTGATGGTGGTGGTGGTGCATCTGCAGGTAGTGCCAAAAGCACAATAGCACCTAAGGCAGGAGGTGTTGAGCCTGTGGCATTGTCCGGCTCCAGAAGGCCTGGAAGGCTCCCTTTTCTGGGAGTAGGTAAACCTATTTTAAAGCCGGAGTATCAGGAACAGGTTTTGGCTTACATTGCCGAAACAGCCTCCAGCTCTATCGCCTCCTCTTCTGAAGTTTCAAAAAGGCTCCTGGTCAGGAACAACACCTTTCCTTGTGTCCTTCATACCAACCAAAATTGAAAGATGTGGCAGGCCACACTTCAGATTACTCCATGGAGCTCTTTTCACATACCATGCCTGGGTTATCAAGTCAAATCCTGAATTCCCCAGTCCAAGATGAATCTGACAAGGAGTGCACTGATGCACAGCCACTGCTAGATGATTCTGCTGGTACATTGACCCACAGCACTACATTGCCCTCACAGTCTACTGAGCCAGAATCTGACCCTGATGAAACTCATTTGCCCTCCCCGCATACTATACCACCTTACACGGTGACAGAGAGGAAGGTGCAGATGAAATTGAAGAGGAGGTGATGGATGACCTAGTTGTTGACCCGGATTGGCATCCATTTGAGGAAGAGAGTGCCGCTGGCAATAGCTCAGAAGAGGAGAAGGATCCGCAGCAGGCATCGACATCACAGCAGCGGTTATCTGGCAGGCCCGTAGCTGTCCAAAAACGTGTTAAAAAACAAAAAGAGTTGCAGGACAGCTTGGCCAGACAGTCAAATTAGCACAGTGTGCAAGCCCTGATAATTTATACCATAGCAGTAAGAGTGCAGTGTGGCATTTTGACCAAAATCCTATTGGTGAGGCAAAGGTTATCTGTAAGAAGTGCGGAAGGACCTTTAGCCGAGGGAAAAATCTGTGAAATTTGAATACCAGTTGCACGCTTAGACATTTAATGACCATGTACTTGCAAGCGTGGATGGATTACAAAACCTCAGGTAGCACATGTGCACCTGATCCGGCTGAAGGTAGCCAGCAACGCTCCATCGCGTCCCCCACTGTAAGCCCACGGGTTGGCACACCACCAGCAAGAAATGTTGAGGTGTCGTCGCAAGGCAAAAGCAGTCAGGGAACCACAATGTTTTTGCAATGAAAGACTGAATCTAGGCCATCACCACCACCATCACCAACCCCCTCTCAGTCCGTCATGTCCAACGCTAGTTCTCCCATATAATAAAACAGGAATTGTTTGAAATTCAATAAATAGCACTATTTACATAAAGTGCTGATTGAACATAAAAAGCCAATAAATAGTTCAACAAGTCCCGAATAGTGGATGGCAGACCACCCGGATAAATATGAAAGAACACGGTACACCGGATGTGGATGAGGGAGGAAAAAACTTGGCTGGTGTGGATAAAAACATAAAGTGCAACGCATGCAAAGAGAGCAATTCTTTATTAAGTAAGTATGCACAAACAAAATATAAAAATACCAATTGTAAAAATTACCATAAAAAGGAGGAAAGCCACAAGTACAAAGTAGCCCACATAGAATACAGCTCAATTTAAATAACCAGGTATTACAGAACAAGTAAATACAAGCCCCAAAAATTGTCTAAAGTTTATTTACATAGTACCCCATGTGTCAATATAACATGACCAGTAATAATAAAGTGCCAATAGTGCAACCACAAGAAACAATCAATATTCAATTATCCTATGCTAAATATGCAATACAAAATACATATGATTAAAGTGCAAAACCATGAAAGACACATTCACAGTACTGTGCCAAGTGATACTGATTACACGATTATCCCATGTGGATGGTAATAACCTAAACTTCAAAGAAAACAATAATAAATAGTGCAGACTACACAACAATGGGCAACCCGCAACGATGCTGTGAACTGCAGTGAAAACTCTGTTGCAGTGATACTATAAGTGCTATGAGAGAACTGAAGCACCAGAACAATGAGAGAACTAAAGCGACAGAACAATGCTGAAAATACAATGGGGTCAATGAAACTAATGAACTACCTGGGAGCCAGTGGGTGGTGTGGATGACCTCCTGGAATGCGCACCGACGCGCGTTTCGGAAATTAATTCCTTCGTCAGGGGGATATAATAATTTGTGACCGCAGTCTATTTATAGTAGAAAAAAATCACCTAGCCAGCGATACAACGGCGCATGCGCAGCCGGCGTGAAACGGACGTCCACATAGAGAACGGCGTCACATGACCAACCACTTCTGGGTTATTGTCAGGTCACGTGGAGATGCCGTAGCTATGTGACGATGCAGCCAGGCCCTGCGATCATGCGCACATCGCCAACGTGGGAAATATCTGCTAACAAAAAAGAAATAATGCCCCATACTGCACATGTATTGCTGCAAAAGTGCCGGTATCCCTGGTGGCTCAATATAACCACAGAATTATTACAAACACCATAGAGATATGTCGGTCCAAAACCTCGGAATATTGGATATTGCACACTAATATATCGACATATAAATACTGCATTAATAAATAGAATACCAATATTCACATGTATCAATAAAAGTGGATGGTACCCACATCAAAAAAATGTATATGTCAAAAACCTCAAAACCTTAGGTATAACATGCTGTACATGAAAACATATATAAACATGTAAAATATACATCAGTTTACAACAAGCAAAATATATCACAAATTATCAATAACAAACGCACACAAATGTACATAATTATTACAATGTATCAATATTTAAAACAAAGATATTGTTAGGGTCTGCGGAACGCACTAAATATAAGATGTAGAGAGGTGCGTTTGCAGCCCATGGTCCACCGTGCAGGCAGAGCCTGCTGCTAGTAAGATGGCGTAAGTAGCGAACTCTGTTATCCCGCAGAGTCGCTAAAATAAACGCCGTAGCGCGCTGTGGCAGTTAGTGCGAACTCTGTTAATCCACAGAGCCGCCAGCAGGAATGCCACAGCGCTATATGGCAAAAAGTGCGAACTCACTTAACTTCAGTGAGCCGCA
This sequence comes from Oophaga sylvatica, assembly GCA_033576555.1. Lineage (NCBI taxonomy): Eukaryota > Metazoa > Chordata > Amphibia > Anura > Dendrobatidae > Oophaga > Oophaga sylvatica. The sequence goes on from JARQOD010000001.1 coordinate 311,393,545, forward strand.
AAGTAAAACACTAGGGCGCTGACTAGTGTTTTACAGCGAACCCTGTTGCGTCACAGAGTCGCTGAGAACCCTATTGGGTCCAGGTACACAATTAACTGCTGTGCGGATAGCAGTCCGTGATCATGCTGTCAGAACACAAGCAGTAATCTCCTCACCGGAGTAGCCGGTATACTAATGGCGTTTTCAGTCAAGCCCTGAACTCGTGCATACAATCTCCTCACCGGAGGTGCCGGTATTCTAGGGGCTTATTTCAGCCAGACCTAACCACATGTATACATGACCACACTGGCGCAAGCACGTAACGGATTTGATAATAGCGCACGGCCATGCGGTAAGGACAGCCTTTTATAGCAGCCACGAGAAAAAGACCTTCCAGGAAGGACCAATGGGAAGCTGCTTCAGAACATCAACAGCCAGAGGACCTTCCTGAAGGACCAATAGGAGTGGCAGCTGTATCTGAGCATGTGACCCCTGATCTCCAATGGGAGATCTTGCCCTGGGCATGCTCAGATGAAGCAACAAAGGACTTAGACCTAAAGACGTCTGCTCGCCGCTGACCAGTACTGGCTACAATAGCAGAACCTGAAGAGGCAGCAGCAAGTCTCTGCACAGTATTAGACCGGGCGAGATGCTGGGACCGACGTCTTTGCTGAGCAGGCTCCACTGTGGCCGGAGATGGATGGGGGACCACAGCGGGACTGGTTCGAGACTCCCCTTGTGCAGCAGCGGGAACTCGAACCCTAACAGATATATCATCAAGATTTCGAGCATACAAAAGGATATAACCGATAAGACAAGCCAAGCATGTCAATAAAAGATGGTAGATCCGGGCTTGTCTGGGCAAAGTTCATATTCGAATCCAATATCCACGCAAATGCAGCACATACAAAGAAATAGATCCAAAAAGGCTGGGGACATAAAGTAAAATAAATCAGACACACATAGACACTACAACCACAATAATTAAAAATATAATAAAAACCATAAAAAAAGAGTTACAAAAAAGGTATGAATGAAAGACTTTCATTGAGGCCAAATGGAGAGACAGTGTTCAGGGTCCAAATCCATTTGGCCTCAAGTTGGGCTAGACGCTTACTAACATTGCCACCCCTGATATTGGTAGACAACATATCTATCCCTGAGACCTTCAACGCAGTGGAATCACACTTGTGGTGTAATTTGAAGTGTCTCGGGATAGTTTTCAAGGAGGAAATGTCCTCCACCTCTGCTGCTGCCCTAATACCAAGCACGTGCTCACGTACCCTAACTTTGAACTGTCTAGTGGTAAGACCAACATACATTAAATCACATGGACAAGTGGCCAAATAGACAAACGCAGTAGACGTACAGGAGACTGTTGTGAATGTGCTGGAGGCGGCTTCTGAGCTGGGGCTCCCTCCGGTAGTTGCTGAGGGTAATGAACTGATTACTGAATGGCCTTCAGCTGGTGCTGAATGGTAGGATATAAGTGGCCTGAGTTCCCAGCAGCCTTGCCGGTTATGAACTGTTTTTTCTGGTCTTGCTTGAAGCACTGCTAGTTTCCTGCTCTCCTTCAGATAAGTGTTTGCTGTTTTTTTTTTTCCTCTGTTTGATTTTCTCTGCTGGTTTGCTGCTTGCAATGGACTGCAGCCTGTCCCCTTTTGGGGATCTGGCGCTGCAATTGTGCTCCGTTTTTGTCTGCACTTTTGCTTTGCTCCTTTGTTACTTTTTATTTGCTGAATAGCGTTTTGTTACACCAGAGATTTGATTTAGGTGGATGAGATCGTGTGATCTCAGGTTTTTTGGCAATCAGAAGTGTTGGTATTTTTGTTAGGGTTTTGCTGGATTGCAGTCAGAATTCTTTCCAGTACTTTTCTGTCTAGACAGATTGGGCCCCAGCGTTTGCTCATTCTATTTTCTGTCTGTGTCCATGCTTTCTTCTTGTCTAACCGCCATTACATGTTTGGGGGCTTCCTATTTTCTTTGGGGATCTGCTCCGGGGCAGATAGCTTTCATCTTTCTGCCTTTAGGTGTAGTTATCTCTCAGGCTGTGACGAGGCGTCTAGGATCACCGTAGGAACGCTCCACGGCTACTTCTAGTTGTGTGGTAAGTTCAGGTTACTGCAATCCAATAGGTTCCAGCCTCTCTGGTGTATTACCGCTTTTGCTATTTTTTGCTATTTTTCCTCAGTTACCGAAACATAACAGGAGACATTACACTTGATGCTGAACTCACAGGTTTTATCAAAATTGGTAAATCTCTGTGCTCTGGTGACATTTGGACATGCCACACAAGAACCACATGGCCTACATCCATAAGTGGATTGTGATTTGGCCCGGGATTCACTGATATAGTGACTCCTAACCAGTTTATCACTCAAATTGGAAGATCTCCTGAACGTGATATGCGGTCTATCACCTATGTACCTAGACAAAATTGGGTCTGACATCAGTATTTGCCAATGTTTGTTTAGGCAAGATCTCATCAAATCATCATGGCCATTGTATTGTGTGATAAAATGAACCGTATTAGTTTCCCTATGTGGTTGATTCGTATAAAGAGCATTATGGCGAGTACTGTGTCTAGCCCTATTGTAGGCCCTTTTGATGGATCTTTTGCTATATCCTCGTTCCAAGAATCTTGACTTTAGTAGCTCCGCCTGTCTAAAAGTCTTCCACTGAGCAGATCCGTCTAAGGCGTAAAAACTGTCCTATGGGAACAGAATTGATCAAGGCCCTTGGGTGGGATGATGAGGCATGTACCAGGGCATTCACAGCAGTGTGTTTCCTAAAAAGATCAGTTTGAAGGCAGCCATTTGTGTCCCTCATAACCCGAACATCCAAAAAATCGATGGTACTCCTGTGCTGGCAATACGTAAAATGCATGTTGATCTGATTTGAATTTAAACCTGTAATGAACTCGGACAAAGCATCGATGGAATCTTGCCAAATAAAAAATACATCATCTATGTAGCGTGTTCAAAAAGGAACACGCTCCATAGACTCCATGTGTTCAGATGTGAAGAGGTCCCTCTCCCAAAGTCCATGGAACAGGTTGGCGTAAGATGGAGCAAAGGAAGCTCCCATTGCTGTTCCTTGGTCTTGAAGGAAGAAGGACCCCCCAAAATCAAAAAAATTGTGAGATAAAGCAAACTCCAATAAATTGGTGAAAAAAATTATGTAAGCGCGTGAAAATGAAGAAAATTGTAAAAAATATGTGACTGCAGCAAGTCCATCGGTATGTCTTATGTTTGTGTATAAAGACTCAACATCACAAGTTACTAATACAGAGTCCTGATCAACATGCATGCCATCGATCTTTTTGAGGAAATCGTTGGTGTCTCTGGTATATGAAGGAAGTGCTGTCACAAATGGCTGTAACACTGAATCAATATATTTATTGACATTTTCCAAATAGTTATCACGTCCCGAAATAATAGGTCTCCCAGGAGGGGCCTCCTGATTTTTATGGATCTTTGGAAGCAGATACAGGGTGGGAATAATGGGTTCCTTGACCAGAAGGGCCAACAGGAGATCATGAGAAATAATATCCTCATCATTCGCCTCCAGTAACAAATTGTTGAGCTGTGCTTGAAATTTTGACAAGGGATTGAAGGTCAATTTTTTATACCACTCCTCATTATTTAACTGACGGAGGGCTTCAGATTCATAAAGGTCCTTTGGCCACACCACCACATTCCCACTCTTATCTGCTGGTTTGATCACAACATCCTGCAGACCCATCAATTTTTGGAGGCTCTTTTTTTCTCCCTTACTTAGATTATAAGTATATGGATAAACTAGAATGTTGGTGAATTCACTACTGACTGTCTTAACAAAAATGTCAATAGCTGAACATGACGACAGTGGGGGGAATTTCATAGATTTTTTCTTAATAATCTCAGGAACCTCACCTTCGATCACTGCATTATGTTCCCTTGCCAGCTGTTCCAAGTTGGCTAACGCCTCCTGTTCTGTCTCTGTGGGAAAGGAATCAAGATTATTCTTATCATGAAACATGCGCTTGAATAATAACTTTTTGGCAAACAAATGGAGGTCTTTGACTGCAGTAAAGCAGTCAAAGGAAGCAGTCGGACAAAACGTCAATCCCTTAGTAAGAATCTCAAGTTACGTAGATAAAAATACATGGGTACTAAGGTTAAATAGCTTCAATTGGTTGCCAGAAACAGGAGAACAATTGCGCTTGTTAGGCAAGAAGCGAAGATTCCTTTTCCTCTTTGGAGTGGTAATCGAGGACACCGAGACGGAAGAGGAGGCCATAGACTCATCACTGGCAGATAGATGAGTAAACCTTGATGGAGATCCCTCCGGATTTGTCGGTGATTGTCTTTCCATCTATAAATCCTACCAAGGGTACGATCATTCTGGTCCCTGGCAAGTTTATTAGTATGCTTCTTTTGAATGTCCTTCACCAACAATTCCAAATCCTTATCTAGAACCTCATTGAGGCTCCTAAATTGATCAGGGGATAGGTTACTTTTAGCTTGATCAAATAATCCTTCTAGTTGCTTGTCTACCTCATTAATGGACTTAGTATTCAGCCCAACTAGGAGCTCCATAAGTTTCCGAGATGTCTCATTACAAGTGCTTTCCCACTGGTTCACAAAATCATCATCATGAATCATAAACGCAGGTGTGAACCTTATTCTTAAACCCCTTGGGATAAGCTCAATATAATTCTGTAGGAACGCTTTCGTCCACCAAGTACGGGTCCGTTTAAATAGCAATTTTTTAATGGACTTAAAAAGGGAGTCATTAGTCTGTGCAATATTGATATTGCTACTAATGCCAACATTGCTAAATACATCATTAACTTGCCCCAGCCAGGATGCCTCCCTGGTCTTAAAATCCATGTCCAAGTAAACCACGCAGAACAACCTGTGCAAAACACAGTAGAAGAACAATAAAACAGAAATTGTTTGAAATTCAATAAATAACACTATTTACATAAAGTGCTGATTGAACATAAAAAGCCAATAAATAGTTCAACAAGTTCCGAATAGTGGATGGCAGACCACCCGGATAAATATGAAAGAACACGGTACACCGGATGTGGATGAGGGAGGAAAAAGACTTGGCTGGTGTGGATAAAAACATAAAGTGCAACGCATGCAAAGAGAGCAATTCTTTATTAAGTAAGTATGCACAAACAAAATATAAAAAATACCAATTGTAAAAATTACCATAAAAAGGAGGAAAGCCACAAGTACAAAATAGCCCACATTCTAATACATACATATTCTAATACAGCTCAATTTAAATAACCAGGTATTACAGAACAAGTAAATACAAGTCCCAAAAATTGTCTAAAGTTTATTTACATAGTACCCCATGTGTCAATATAACATGACCAGTAATAATAAAGTGCCAATAGTGCAACCACAATCAATATTCAATTATCCTATGCTAAATATGCAATACAAAATACATATGATTAAAGTGCAAAACCATGAAAGACACATTCACAGTGCTGTACCAAGTGATACTGATTACACGATTATCCCATGTGGATGGTAATGACCTAAACTGCAAAGAAAACAATAATAAATAGTGCAGACCACACAACAATGGGCAACCCGCAACGATGCTGTGAAGTGCAGTGAAAACTCTGTTGCAGTGTTACTATACGTGCTATGAGAGAACTGAAGCACCAGAACAATGAGAGAACTAAAGCGACAGAACAATGTTGAAAATACAATGGGGTCAATGAAACTAATGAGCTACCTGGGAGCCAGTGGGTGGTGTGGATGACCTCCTGGAACGCGCCCCGACGCTAGGTGATTTTTTCTACTATAAATAGACTGCGGTCACAAGTTATTATATACCCCTGACGAAGGAATTAATTTCTGAAACGTGCGTCGGGGCGCGTTCCAGGAGGTCATCCACACCACCCACTGGCTTCCAGGTAGTTCATTAGTTTCATTGACGCCATTGTATTTTCAGCATTGTTTGAAATGTTTGAAGCAATATATGGGGAGCATCATACACTGTAGCATTATAAATGTGGCCCATCATACACTGGAGCATCATCCATGGGGCCCATCATATACTGGAGCATCATATGGGGCCCATCATACACTGTAGCATTATAAATGGGGCTCATCATACACTGGAGTATCAGCCATGGGGCCCATCATATACTAGGGCATCATATGGGGTTCATTATTTATGGGGCATCATAGAGGGTATGGAGCATCATATGGAGCACATATGGGGCCTATTCTGTATGGAGCATTATATGGAGCCCATTCTGTATTGAGCAATATATGGGGCACATCATATACTATATGGAGCTTTCTATGCGACTCATTATACTGTATGGAGCAATATGTGGGACTCATTCTACTCTATGGGGACCGTCCTATACTCTATGGCACATTATATGGGGACCATCATATACTGGAGCATTATGTGGAGCTCATCATATACTGTATGGAACATTATATGGGACCAATTATGTATGGAGCAATATATGGGGCTCATTATTCTGTATGGCGCACTATGTTGTGGCCATAATACTGTATGGAGGAATATACTGTCCGGTTTTTGAGCTATTGTAGAATTTAAAATAGATATCAGTCAGGTAATGTAAGAAGTGAATTATTTGTCATTGTACTATACCTATATTTCTGTGCCGTATTGGAGCATCATGAATTGTCGTATGTGTTAAAGGGGCCCACTGACACTCTTTGGCCCGGGGCACACGAAAACCTGGAGCCAGCCCTACCCCCCACAACTTTAGCCAAATAACCCCCAGTTTTCAATGCGTAACTATTATTAAAAAGTAAATTAAGGTTGCCAAGCTAAAGTAATAAGAATTGATGTAGTTGGCATTGAAATAGGCACTGTAGGTGTGTTTATTGTCCTCCACTCCCTGCCGACTTTGCTTCCCCATTGACTTGCATTGGGTTTCGTGTTTCAGTTGGACCCCTACTTTTCCCGGTAGTCGGCCGATTTCGTTCGACTCGACTTTTGAGAAAGTCGGGTTTCATGAAACCCGACTCGACCGTAAAAAAGGCAAAGTCGCTCATCTCTAGTGGGCAGCTTTACCATCTGAGAAAATAAAGAACCTCATCCACAACTACCCCAAAAGACTTCAAGCTTTCATTAATGTTAGAGGGGGCAATACACGGTATTAAGAAATGGGGTATGTAAACTTTTGATCAGGGTCATTTGGATGTTTTGGGTTGTTGTTATGATTTAAAAAGAGAAAACACAGTAGTTTGACAAAAAATGGCTTCACCCAACCACTAACCATGAGTGAAGAAAAAGTTTTGGTGTTATCATTCATATTCTCTGAAAAAAGGCCAAGAAAGCAAAAATTCTGCCGGGGTAGGTAAACTTTTGAGCACAACTGTATGTGTCTATGCTTGGCATTCATACTCAATATTGAATAAATTGAGATATGTAGAAAATGTTGTTTTTTTTCATCACTTGTGCTGCTGACATTGTTGGGTGCAAGCATAGTCCTATTTTACATTATTTTTGTCTGCAATTTGTGGTCCTGCCCAGACAAGGTGTCTACGTCTTGCTGTAAAGAGCTGAATATCTGTTGTAATCAGCTCCCTGTTATGAGCTACTCCCAATTTAAACCCTCAGCCGCTACTTCTAGCTACCAATTAAAAGTTATACTTTCCCTGGTTTATACTTCTGTTACTCTGCTCTTGCTCCCCTTGTTTGATTCCTCTTACAGTGCTTGGCATCCTTCTTACCATTTCCCTGATTTTGTCAATGACTTTGATGTCCTGCATACAACTCAGTGGCCTGTTTGTGGAAGTGCTATTGTGAGCTGCCAGCCTTCCTTCAATCTCTGCTATGTACACAGTTTATCATATATACACTAAATTTTTGCTATTTTATATGCATTACATCTTTGCTACCTACACATGCCATACAACAGTATATACACAGTGACAAGATACAGCGCCCATCAGTCTCTCTCTTCTCCCGTTGTATTCCTCCAGACAACAGCAGAATGAAAATCCTTTGGATATGTGACAATGATGTTACCAGAGGTCCTTCTTCCTTTCTACCCTTCTACCCTTTTAACCTCTGAAAAATCAGAAATTGCACTGAAAGTAGGAATAGCAATATCAGTGCATTTTCTGATGTTTGAAGGCAGGTGGTCTATAGGCTGAGTGGCCCACTGACTAATATACATAAACAATAGCCTGGTTTCAATTCCTTTAATTTAAATTTGAAGACTAACATGTACTGGTTTGCGAAAACATGCCATATTTTCAATGTGGCTGTCTAATAATATATTCCTGCCATACAATTATATGGTGCTAATTGTACAGATGTTCACACTAGCATTAGGTTGTTTTTACTGAAAATCCTGAGGCTTACACATTTTCTGAAGTGTAAGGGGATACTTTCCCTAATTTGTAATCATTAAATGAGAAAATATAGTATGGTCTGCAGACTCATCTGTATCAAGTTACGCCTTTGTGAGTTCTGTGACTATAGGCCAAAAGACATCTGCCTTATAGTTTTTGAACAATGATAATGTGTATAAGTGATGATCTTTCTTCAATCCACACCTGACGTTTGTGAGAAATGTATAATTAAAAAAAAAATACATTTTTTTAAACTGATTCCAATATAACTAGCCTAAAATAAATCTGTGCAGTTTTTATAGTATGTACTGTCATAAGGAAGGTCTGTATTAAAAGAAGTATGCATAAACTTTGGATATTAATGTCCTTTCACATTGATTTGAGAATCATAAAAAACTAGAAACATTCATGGATCAAAATCAGTGTTAATCATTTGCACAATGCCAATATGCTTCGTAGAGCAGTTAACTCTTGAAAATTAACCATACTCTGTCTCCAGTCTTATAAATGTAATTGGCTAAAAACAATTGCTGATGTAAATTAAGATCAGTTCGTTGATGTGATAAGACAATAAAATTTCAATTAAAAACAGTGGACACAAGTTATCAGTTTGTAAAGTTGCAACTTTTCTACAGTTTGTATATATCATCATTATTAGGGTTTTTCCTTTTGAAAATTTTGTATCATGGGCTATGGTCAGGGTCGGACTGAGCCACCGGGAGACCGGAGAAACCTCTGGTGGGCCCCGCCCCCAGCTCCTGCCTCCTTCAATAGTCCCTGCGTGGTGGGCCCCGATGAGAAAGAATAGGTCGCGGGGGCCCTTTAAAAGCATGTCCGAAGAGTTAATGCAGGCTGCGCTCTCACCCTGACCACAGACACTGTCTCTGCATTCAGGAAGTAGACATGCTTTGTGGGCGGTGATCTGCACCCACTGCTTTCCAGTTTTATCTGTATGTTGCTGGCTATAGCAGTGGTGTCAGGTGTCAGCACGCTGTGCTCTCCTCCTCTGCTGTCCTGACCTGTAATGCCGGCTGTGTGGTGACACTCTCCCTGGAAGTGCCGGCTTCAGCTATCTCTCCCTGCCTGGGCTGCTGCTAAAGTGCAATACATATTTTTTCTGGGTGGGTGTTCAGCAAAATGTGTGTGTATCTGCCTGGTTTTGGTGCCTGGTAGTGCTCTGTGATGGCAGCTCATTGTGGAGTGTCTGTTGGTCACTGTGTATGGGGGCCAGTGTCTGTTCATCACTGTGTATGGGGGGCAGTGTCTGTTCGTCACTGTGTATGGGGGCCAGTGTCTGACCATCACTGTGTATGGGGGCCAGTGTCTGTTTGTCACTGTGTACGGGGGCCCCGTGTCCGTCCATCACTGAGTATGGGGGCCAGTGTCTGTTCGTCACGGTGTATGGGGGGGCCCCTGTCCTCCATCACTGTATGGGGGCCAGTGTCCATCCATCACTGTGTATGGGGGCCAGTGTCTGTTCGTCACTGTGTATGGGGACCTTGTGTCTGTCCATCACTGTGTATGGGGGCCAGTGTCTGTTCGTCATGGTGTATGGGGAGCCCCTGTGTCCTCCATCACTGTATGATGGCCAGTGTCTGTTCATCACTGTGTATGCGTGTCCATCCATCACTGTGTATGGGGGCCAGTGTCTGTTCGTCACTGTGTATGGGGGCCTCGTGTCCGTCCATCACTGTGTATGGGGGCCAGTGTCTGTTCATCACTGTGTATGGGGGCCAGTGTTTGTTCGTCACTGTGTATGAGGCCCCATGTCCATCCATCACTGAGTATGGGGGCCAGTGTCTGTTCGTCACGGTGTATGGGGGCCCCGTGTCCTCCATCACTGTATGGGGGCCAGTTTCTGTTCATCACTGTGTATGCTTGTCCGTCCATCACTGTGTATGGGGCCAGTGTCTGTTCGTCACTGTGTATGGGGGCCATGTGTCCATCACTGTATATGGAGGTCCCGTGTCCGTGAGCGGAGCCGCATGTGTATGGGGTGTGCGGAGCGAAGCCGTCTGTGTACAAAGTGTACGGAATGGAGCCGCATGTGTATGGGGTGTGCGAAGCGGAGTCGTGTGTGTACAAAGTGTACGGAGCGAAACTGCATGTTTATGGGGTGTGCGGAGCAGAGCCGTGTGTGTGCAAAGTGTACAGAACGGTGCCCTGTGTGTATGAAGTGTACGGACCTGTGTGTGTACGGAGCAGAGCCGCGTGTGTACGGGGTGTACGAAACAGAGACCTGTGTGTACGAAGTGTATGGAGCTGAGCCGTGTGTGTACGGAGCGGAGCTGAGCCATCTGTGTACGAGGTTTACGAAGTGTAGCCATGTGTGTACTGAGTGGAGCCGTGTGTGTGCAAGGTGTACGGAGCGGAACCATGTGTGTATGAGCTGTGCGGAGCCTGCGTGTACAAGGTGTGTGGTGGGGAGCATTCATACCTCCCAACCGTCCCGAATCCAGCAGGACAGTCCCGATTTTGAGAGTCTGCCCCGCTGTCCCTGCCGGGAGCTTACTTTTCCCGCGCTCACAGGAGTACACGGTGGAGTCCCGAGGACCACTTTAACATTCGCTCGTGACGTTCTAACCGGAAGTGACGTGTTGGAAGCTGACCGGAAATTAGGTAATTTTGGGAGGAGATTGTGACGGAACCATGGAGGCACTTCAGGGAATGCTTCAGATCCATCACTGTGTACTCCTCCGACAGCGCAGACAGCGAGATTTCCTTGGAATCGGGGATGTCGGCCATGTGAGCGGATCATGATATGTCCTGCATCAGGAGGCTCAGGTGGGCATTAAAATGGGAGACAGACTGCTATAGTATCTTTATAGAATCTTTCCCTTTTTTTCTCTCTGTTCTTTCTTTCCCTCTCTAATTTTTCTTTCTTGCTCTCTCTGTTTCTTTCTCTGTTCTTTCTTTCTCTCTCTGTCCTTTCTTTCTCACTCTCTGTTCTTTCATTCCCCTTTTTTTCTTTCTTTCTCTGTTATTTTTTTTCTTTCTCTCTGTTCTTTCTTTCTGTCCTTCCTTTCTCTTTCTCTCTGTTATTTTTTTCTCTCTCCTCTGTTATTTCATTCTCTCTGTGCTTTACCCTCTTTCTTTCTCTCTCCCTCTGTTCTTTCTTTCTCTCATTGTTCTTTCCCCTCTTTCTTTCTCCCTCTGTTCTTTCTTTCTCTCTCTATTCTTTCTTTCTCTATTCTCTTTCTCTCTATTCTTTCTCTCTATTCTTTCATTCTCTCTATTGTTTCTTTCTCTATATATTGTTTCTTTCTCTCTATTCTTTCGTTCTCTCTATTCTTTCTTTCTCTCTATTCTTTCTTTCTCTCTATTTTTCTCTCTCTATTCTTTCTCAATTCTTTCTTTCTCTCTATTCTTTCTCTCTCTATTCTTTCTCTCTCTCTCTATTCTTTCTTTCTCTCTCTATTTTCTCTCTCTATTCTTTCTCTCTCTATTCTTTCTTTCTCTATTCTTTGTCTCTATTCTTTCTCTCTTCTTTCTTTCTCTTTCTTCTTTCTATTCTTTCTTTCTACTCTTTCTTTCTCTCTATTCATTCTCTCTATTGTTTCTTTCTCTTTATTCTTTCTTTCTCTCTCTGTTCTTTCTTTCTCGCTCTGTGTTCTTTCTCTCTCTTTCTCTCTGTTCTTTCCCCTCTTTCTCTCTCTGTTCTTTCTTTCTCTCTCTGTTTTCTTTCTCTCTATTCTTTCTCTCTATTGTTTCTCTCTCTATTCTTTCTTTCTCTATTTCTCTCTCTCTATTCTTTCTTTCGCTCTCTCTCTAGTCTTTATTTCTCTCTCTCTAGTCTTTCTCGCTCTCTGTTCTTTCTCTCTCTGTTCTTTCTTTCTCTGTTCTTTTTTCTCTCTCTGTTCTTTCTTTCTCTCTCTCTTTTCTTTCTTTCCTCTCTTTCTGTTTGTTCTTTCTGTGCTTTCTCCTTTCTTTCTCTCTCGCTGCTCTTTCTTTCTTTTCCTCAGTACCAGCCACTGTGCCCATAATGCCAGCCACTGTGCCCTCAGTTCCAGTCAGTGTGATCATCAGTGCTAAATGGGTGCGGTTGGGCATGGATATGGGTGTGATTAGTTGTGAAATGGGTGTGGTTGGGGCATGGCCTAAAAGTTGCCGCAGCACGCATAGCGCGCCACAGTCTTTGTCCCTCTTTCCTGTCTTCAAAAGTTGGGAGGTATGCTGTATGACCTCAATACAATGTCTGGGCATGCTCCTGATGAGCGCGGCGGATGGTCTCCTGAGGGATCTCCTCCCACACCTGGACTAAAGCATCCACCAACTCCTGGACAGTCTGTGGCACAACGTGGCGTGGCCTAAAATTTGCTGCAGCAGGCACAGCGTCCCTCTTTCCCTTCTTCAAAGGTTGGGAAGTATGATGGTGGGCCCCAAGAATGACTTTTCTCTGGTTGGCCCAAGGTACTCCAGTCCGATGCTAGCTATGGTAGTTCTAAAGAAACAAATCAAGTATTACTTACCCACCCCAGATAGAACATTGGCTCTCCACAGATGCCTCCATCTCTGTTGTTTGTCTGCAGTGCAAACATCACTTTGATAATCCTGCAGCCAATCAGTGGGCAAACAGCTTGCGCCATCTTTATGGGCAAAACCAATGAACTCATTAACAGAGACCAAGGCAGCGGTGGAGAGTAAATAATACTTGGTTTGATGGTTTAAGTTTTTATTGTACTGCAGCCTAACAAAAATAAAGTTTTCTGAAAGGTGAGAACACCTAAAGGCCGAGATCTCACGAGCATATAAAACGGCTGAGTGCTATGTGATAAAATATTGCACAGCACTCGGACTAGTGTTTTTCTATGGGGCAGCTCACATTTGTGATTAGTTTCTTGTCCGATTTGGCATGAGAGAACAATTTCAGCGTACTGCGAATTGCAGCGAATCTTGGCTCACACGCACCCATACATGTCTATGGGTCCGAGTGAAACATCTGACTGCATTCGGATGTCATCCCAGAGCAGTTCGATATAAGCTGAGACAGGTAATGGAGGAGATGGAAAATTTTCTTTCTCCGTCTTCTCCGCACCTGTACTGTGATTCTCTGATGCGAGAGGATAGGGGTACAGTGCACTGACTCTTGGCTCATGCTCGCAACAGCGGGAGCGCCGCTGAGAGACACAACGTCGCAGGTGTCTTTCTTTTCTGGATCTATATTAACCCATGCCTACCCGAATGGATTCTTTGGCAATTACTTTATACTACACAGAGTTTACTCTATTTTTCCTATAGGAAACTGCTAATTGCTTGTTTATTAAAGCGATGTTATGATTAAGACTCGGGAGAGTCGAAACGTCAGCCGTTCTACTAATCGCTTTATATATTGCTCCCTGATTATGTTATAAATAAAATTTATACTATTTTGCGTGCAATTCCTCAGAGTGTGCGATATATTCTATATTCTTGGTCTCCAAGTTGACACATCCAAGACGTGGGGAGTTTCCTGGGTCATTGGAACAATCATTGGGACTGTATGAAGACACCTCCTCCGCTTCCCTTTTTTTGCAGTTGCCAGCACACAGTGAGTCTGATGACTGACCTGGACGAATGAGGACCAGACACCTCTTTTGACTTGACTGCTCCAATGAAAACTTACACATGGTCTCCAGCCTAGAATGGGCACTTGAGTTCTCAATTCTGAACGACCTATGGGAAAACCAGATAGCACATGGAAGGCAATCTTCTCCATATACAATGCTCCAATCTGGAGCTCTAGTTGCTTGGAAATGGCTTAATTGTTTTTGGGTAGGGCTCATCCTTCACCTGACAACATTCTTACTGGATTCTGTAGCTGTCAGACAGGAATCTGACACCAACTCTTCACAGCTTGCAGCACAATCTTTCTGGCAAACCCAGGCCTCCACTTGCCCCAGACAAAGTCACAGTCATTGATGGTTAGGGAATATTGCCGCCAAGGAAAGTCTCTCCAGCTGGCCCATGCTTTGGAGTTTTTTTGACTTCTCAGGACAAAAACCATCAGGATATTTCACACAACCGTAGCGATATTGCATTCCCTTCTCATGAGGAAATTCTGGCTTCTGCTCAGCCAGCTAAACAGTGTCAACCTTCATGACAGCACTCAGACATCATGATGCAAGTTCAAATGCCATCTGACCCAGTAGGATGGGAAAGTACATACCATATGAAAAAGGAGAACAGCATCAAATCCGGGTGAAGAAATAAAGGTTCTTTATTTGCCAGATGCTGAAGCAAACTGTTATACACACAAAAGTCAAGGAAAATTGTAGCACGCCATAAGAAAAAATGAAAAAGTTTTATTTGGCAATCATGCCATAGTTAAAAACATGCACAAAACCTTTCAGGAGCAAAACACACCCTTAGTCATAGGATGGCATAGGATAGGATGACATAGGATGACTAAGGGTGAGTTTTTGCATCTGAAAGGTTTTGTACATTGCTAGGGTCTGCGGAACGCACCAAATATATGATGTAGAGAGGTGCGTTCGCAGCCCGGGGTCCACCGTGCAGGCGGAGCCTCCTGCTAGTAAAATGGCGTAAGAAGCGAACTCTGTTATCCCGCAGAGACGCCAAAATCAACGCCGTAACTGTTATGTTCAGCTACAAGCACTAAGGAAAGAAGGGATTTCTGTCCCTACTGATAGAACTAAGCTTGATCCCTACGATGTAACGGGGAACCTGATCCTGCGATCAGACCCGCTATAGTCCTCATCTAGTCTGTATGAAGACCTATAGATGCGAGGGAGGGATCCCTACAAGAACTAGGGACTGGGAGAAAAGGTGGACACCCCCTAACAGAAGTTGTAGCAGTAAAGACAAACAAACAACATAGAACATAGAGGTCCGAAGACCAAGCAAAACTAATTGAGAAAGGTAACAAAGCACCTGGCTAGCTTAAGAGTAGAAATTACAATGAAGTCCAGCAAAGCCAGAAGGGCGGAGCAGGATTAAATAGGCAAAAAAGGTCATGTGACCAGCACGATAGAAAAAACCTAACAGGAGAGTTCTAACAGTACCCCCCCTTCTAAGAGGATCCTCCGGATCCTCTAGGCCCAGGCTTACCCGGAAACCTCTTGTGAAACGCTGTAACAAGTCTGGACGCAGAAACATCATCCGCTCTCACCCATGAGTTATCCTCGGGTCCAAAACCCTTCCAAGCGACGAGATACTGCAAACTCCCTCTATACCGTCTAGAATTTAGGATGCGGGAAATTTCATATTCCCCGTCCTCCACCACCGGGGAACAGTGGCAGAGGCGTCTCCATCCGACACATCAGCTCTTTTCAACAGAGAAACATGAAACACCGGATTAATCTTCCAGGAGGTAGGAACCTCCAACCTAACAGCCGATTGGTTAACAACCTGAAGCACCTTAAAGGGCCCTACAAACTTGGACCCAATTTTTTAGAAGGAATCCTCAACCTCAGATTCTTAGAGGATAACCAAACCATGTCACCAATAGCAAACAAAACCTCTTGCCGTTTCCTATCAAAGTACCTTTTAGATTTTCTGTTAGCCTCCTGAAGATTACCACGCACATCCGTCCAAACTCTCTCCAAATCACCGGAAAAATTCTCCTCTTCAGGCACGGCCGATACCAATTTGGAGAATGACCCAAAAGACGGATGTCTCCCAGTACAACATAAAAAAGGCAAACAACCAGCAGAAGAGGATGTATGGTTGTTAAGAGCAAATTCAGCAAGTGGCAGAAACTCAGACCACCCCTCTTGATTGTCTGCCACAAAACAACGCAAGAACTGCTCAACATCCTGGTTTTTATTTTCTGTCTGGCCATTAGACTCAGGATGATATCCGGATGAAAACGACAAATGAACTCTCAACCTGTCACAAAAGGCGCGCCAAAAACGAGCCACGAACTGAGGTCCCGTATCAGAAACAATGTCAGTAGGAACGCCATGTAGTCTGACAATTTCCTTGACAAAGGCCTTAGCGAGAGTCTTAGCGCAGGGCAGTTTGATGAAAGGAACCAAGTGACACATCTTGCTAAAACGGTCCACGACCACCCAGATGACAGTGAAACCCTCAGAGGGGGAAGGTCAGTAATAAAGTCCATAGCCAAATGTGTCCAAGGTGCACTAGGGATCTCCAGAGGGCAAAGCAACCCCGCAGCAGGAGTATGTGAAGACTTAGATCTAGCACACACAGTGCATTAACGCACCCACTTAATGACTTCCTTCTGCCATCCAGGCCACCAAAAACTGCGACCCACAAGTTTCTTGGTCTCAGAGATTCCAGGATGACCTGCCAATCGAGACTCATGACACTCAACAAACAAATCTCTCCTAAAGGTCCCAGGCATGAACAACCTCCCATGGGGAGTGTTAGATGGGGCATTCTCCTGTGCTTTAAGAATCTCATCTTCCAACACAGAGTCCAAAGCAGCAATCACAACCCCTTCTTGTAAAATGTTCTCCTCCTCCTCAGCACCAACCATGGGAGAAAAGCTGCGAGACAAAGCATCGGCTTTAACATTCTTAGTACCTGGGATGTAAGTAACGGAAAAATTAAACCGCGAGAAAAACAGTGCCCACCTAGCGTTTGGCAGCATCAAGATAGATCAGATTTTTATGATCAGTGAAAACCTGAACGGGAAATTCAGCACCCCCCAAGAGATGATGCCAGTGTTCAAATGCGAGTTTAATGGCCAACAATTCCCAATTACCAATATCGTAATTCAGTTTAGTCTCAGAATTTTTTTTGAAAAAAAGGCACAGGGATGTACTCCATCCCTGTTTTCCTGAGACAACACCGCCCCGACCCCCACAGAAGAAGCATCAACCTCAACCAAAAACGGTTTAGTCACATCAGGCTGCATAAGGATGGGAGGATGGGAGCAGAGCTGAACCTCTCCTTTAGAAACACAAAAGCTTCAATGGCCTCAGTAGTCCACTGAACCGCATTAGCACCTTTCCTGTGAGATCGGTCAGTGGTTTGACAATAATAGAAACATTTTTAATGAATTTTCTATAATAATTGGCGAAACCCTAAAACCTCTGTAACGATTTCAAACCAATAGGCCTAGGCCATTCCTGCACAGCTTGAACTTTCACTGGGTCCGTCTCAAAACCTTCGCTGGAGATAATGTAGCCCAAAAAACTAATTCTCTGTACAGCGAACTCACATTTCTCCAGCTTAGCAAAAAGCAAATTGTCACTCAATAACTGTAATACCTCACGAACGCTCCGCCAATGAGACTCCAGATCCGGCGAATAAATCAAAATGTCATCCAAATACACAACCACATTTTTGCCGATCAAAGGTCTAAGGATGTCATTAATAAGATTCTGAAAAAATGCAGGAGCATTGGTAAGACCAAAAGGCATAACCAGATTCTCAAAATGACCCACAGGAGTGTTAAAAGCAGTCTTCCATTCGTCACCCTCCTCCAATGCGCAACAAATTGTATGCCCCCCGAAGATCAATTTTAGAGAACCACTTGGCCCCCGCTAACTGGTTAAACAAATCAGGAATCAATGGCAGTGGGTAAGGATTGCGTACAGTAATTTTATTAATCTCACGAAAGTCCAAACAAGGACGTAAACCGCCATCTTTTTTTTAACAAAAAAAAATCCAACAGCCACAGGAGACTTGGAAGGCCTAATGTGACCGGCGGCCAAGTTTGTCTTTATGTATTCCTCCAAAGCCTTTCTCTCAGGAATAGTAAGATTAAATAAATGACTTTTAGGAAGAGTCACTCCAGGAACAAATTCAATAGTACAATCATAGTCTCTATGGGGAGGTAAAATCTGCGATTCCATCTCAGAAAAAACTGTCCAAAAATCCTGAATAGGTACAGGTAGTTCCCCTTTATCCACAGCAGCAATACGCCCGTTACAACACTTGTCATAACACTTTGGGCTCCAGGACTTAATTTCATTGGTAGACCAATCCAGTACAGGATTGTGCAATTTTAACCAGGGTAACCCCAAAACCACCGGAGAAGGCAATTTATTCAATACTACCAAATCCAAATTTTCTTGGTGAACACCATTAATAGTGAGGGGAAATTCACAGACCATGTGAGTAACATTCTTCAAGGGAGAGCCATCAACAGAAACCACGGCAATAGGGGATGACAAAGGTTTGGGTTTTAATTTAAGTTTTTCCAAGAATCCCCCATCAATCACATTCAGAGATGAACCACAATCGCCAAATACCCAAAATTCCATTAATTCTTCCTGAGCAGCAGTAGATACAGAAAGAAAGACACCTTTAGTGTTTAAACAGGCTATACGGGCGGAACTGACCTCTTTTTTTTTTTCTTTGTTCATACGAAGCACACAGTTCTTAATGAAATGGTCAGATTTGCCGCAATAAAAGCACAAACCTTCAGAAAACCTGCGGTCTTTTTCCTGAGAGCGGGGTGCCATCGCTCCAATCTCCATCGGCTCTCCAATGTCAGTACAGACCCTCTCAAGACTTGGAGCTGACATGGCAGAGAATTTACTCTCATTAACCCTTGCACGCAGTCTCCTATCCACCCGTATAGCTACTTGCATAGCCTCCTGCAAGTTACCAGGTATGGGATAAGCAATCAGCAAATCTTTAACCCTTTCACCTAGCCCTGCAAGAAACAAACTTTTCAAAGCTGAATCGTTCCACCCCACCTGAGTAGACCACCGTCGGAAGTGAGTACAATATTTTTCCACATTACCTGATCCCTGCCTCAAACGTCTTAATTCTGTCTCAGCTGATGAGACACGATCAGGATCATCATACAATAACCCCAAAGCAGAAAAAAAAAACTATCCACTGATCTAAAGCATGGATCACTAGGTTGCAGAGAAAAGGCCCATTCCTGAGGTTCTTTGCGCAAAAGTGACATTATGAACCCTATGCGCTGTGATTCATCACCAGAGGATCTGGGTCTCAAACGAAAACACAACAAGCAAGCATTTTTAAAAGAAAAATAATCGTGTTGTTCACCAAAAAATAAATCAGGCAAACGTACCTTTGGCTCCACGAAATGTGCTCCAGAAGAGCTACTCACGTGTTGCTGGAGCTCGGACACCTCCAGAGAGAGTCCCTGCAGGCGTTGAGCCAAGTCCTGAACCGACACCATGATGGAAACTGGAAATCTTTCCTTAAAGATATTTTTTTTTTCTTTTTTAGGCTGGACTTACTGTTATGTTCAGCTACAAGCACTAAGGAAAGAAGGGATTTCTGTCCCTACGATAGAACTAAGCTTGATCCCTACGATGTAACGGGGAACCTGATCCTGCTATCAGACCCGCTATAGTCCTCATCTAGTCTGTACGAAGACCTATAGATGCGAGGGAGGGATCCCTACAAGAACTAGGGACTGGGAGAAAAGGTGGACACCTCCTAACAGAAGTTGTAGCAGTAAAGACAAACAAACAACATAGAACATAGAGGTCCGAAGACCAAGCAAAACTAATTGAGAAAGGTAACAAAGCACCTGGCTAGCTTAAGAGTAGAAATTACAATGAAGTCCAGCAAAGCCAGAAGGGCGGAGCAGGATTAAATAGGCAAAAAAGGTCATGTGACCAGCAAGATAGAAAAAACCTAACAGGAGAGTTCTAACAGTAACGCGCTGTGGCAATATGTGCGAACATCTGTTATTCTACAGAGCCGCTAGAAGGAATGCCGCAGCACTATATGGCGATGAGTGCGAACTCATTTAACACCACTGAGTCGCAAAATAAACACGCTAGGGTGCTGTCTAGCGTTGAAAGCGAACCCTGTTACGTCACAGAGCCGTAGAGACAAACTTCTGTGTCCTGTCAGGCACCCAGGTACACAGTTGACTGCTAAGCGAACATAGAACGTGATCATGCGCTAATGTCCTCGCGGGAGTCACCCGCAATCTATGGCGTCTGAACACCAGGCCCTGAATACGGCAATCAAACTCCTCACCGGTTATGCCGGTAATCTAGGGCATCTAGGACACCGACCCTGACCAGCTAGCATACCAAGCTCCTCACCGATTAAGTTGGTATTGTAATGGCGTATTTCAGCTGCCCTAACCACACACACTCATGACCACACTGGCGCAAAGCATATAATGGTTGGTATTAGCGCAAGGCGGGCTAGCCATGCCACCCTTTTATAGCAACAGCTACAGGACCTGCCAGAAACAAAGACCAATGAGAAACTGTTCCAAAACACATGTAGTTTCAGGACCTTCCTGGCGGACCAATAGGAGCTGCTGCAGTACCTGAACATGTGACCCCTGATCTCCAATGAGAGATCTTACCCTGGGCATGCTCAGAAGGGGAAACTCAGGACTTCGTCCCAAAGACGTCTGCTCCAGCACAGGCTATAATAGCAGATCCAGGAGAGGCAGCAGCAAGTCTCTGCACAGTATTGGAATGGGCAAGACGCTGGGACCGAGGTCTCTGCTGAGCAGGCTCCACTGCGGCCAGAGATGAATGGGGGACCACAGCGGGACTGGTTCAAGACTCCCCTCGAACCCTAACATACATGTTTTTAACTATGGCATGATTGCTGAATAAAACTTTTTCATTTTTTCTTATGGCGCGCTACAATTTTCCTTTACTTTTGCTGTGCTTTCCAGCTTTGTTGTGCACCCACCTGTTCCATTGATTGGGCTCTAACCTACTGGTGTTTTCATTTGGATCCTGTGGAAGCTTGTTTGTTCCTCTCTTCTGTTATACACACAGGTGGCGCACATTATTCGTGGACCTACTGTGCCATGGAGTTGGGCTTAACTAGGAGGGACGTAGCTAAGTGGCTAACTGGAGTTCCTGATGGTGGAGTCAGGCTTGAGCTGCAGGTAGCCTCCAGCAACAACTCCTAGGCAGACCCCAGTACTGCAGCTGCTGACACCAGGGTTACAGACAAGGAGTATCAGACAGGGATGATTCTGAGAATGATAGGATATTCCGGATACACGGAATACTTGGATGGGCA
Source organism: Oophaga sylvatica (assembly GCA_033576555.1). Classification (NCBI taxonomy): domain Eukaryota; kingdom Metazoa; phylum Chordata; class Amphibia; order Anura; family Dendrobatidae; genus Oophaga; species Oophaga sylvatica. Next base: position 311,414,784 of record JARQOD010000001.1, read on the forward strand.
AATGTTAAGATACATGTGTGAAGAAACCAGATTGAATCTTAATTTCCCAGACATCCATGTTTTTGTAAACCCATAAGAATTGACTTTTTATCTGTATATTGGCTTGTGGATTTAAGCGTTTATGTCTGGTGGGTCAAGAAGACAATCTTGCAAGCTGATATGCTAATTGTGTATTGTACTCTAACCAGTTTGAGCTATGAGGATAAACTGAAGGACACTGGGTAAATCTAAAAATAGATCCCATGCCTCGGGTTTAAAAGAGACTTCTTTACTTCTGGCTGGTGTCACTCTTAAGGGGCAGCTTAGGGTACTTCGGACCTGGCTGAAAGAACACAGGACTGCTCTCGGTTATCTCCCTACGCTTGTCATGCCTCCTGTCTGTGTGCGTACCATAGGTGGAATATTGACCCTGGGAGCTCTGACATATCATCTACCATCATCTTGGCGAGACAGCAGAAGTGTGAGACCTTGTAATGTGCACCGTCTTGGGGGTAATTGCTGGGAATGTTCTGTTTGCTATATGGTGTTGTGGTTCAATAAAGCATTGCCACACTGTTTTACCCTAACCCTGAAAGTGTTTGAGTTAAGGAGATTGGTGAAAAAATCCTTGGTAGGAGGAACATGTGGGCTGACACTACAGTCTCCACACGGAAAAGAGCCTCTCAAACGTATGCCCCGATTTAAGCTGATAGAGGGGCGTACAAACACTTTCCGATTGACCTCCTATATCAACTGTAAATTGGCCAACATCATTTACGCCCTCATCTGCCATGCAAAAAGGTCTATGTGGGGCAGACCTCGCAGCAGTTCAGGAAGAGGGCTCAAAAGCATTTGTCTACCATACATCTGGCTGCCTCTGACCTCAAGAAAGGCAAAACTTTAACCCCAGTGGCCTCACACTTTCTGACTGAACATAGTGGCTCCATCTCTAACATTCTATTTTTCGTTTTACAGAGGATTATTCCTAACGCCAGAGGAGGAAATTTAAGGAAGCATCTACTTCAAACGGAATCTCGCTGGATTTTCAACCTGCAGTGTCTGTCACTCAATGGACTCAACGAAGAGCTTCTTTTTACAAGTTTCCTGGGTTGAACTTCGTACACCCCATGGACACTACTTGCGAAACTCGTATAGCATGTATTGTATACCCGCTGACACCAAGGACACCAAGGACCTCCCCATCTCTTTCTGCATTGGGCTCTCAGGTTTTGGCTCTCCAATCGCCTGGATGATATGTAGAGTCATTTTCTCTACATACATATTTCCTCCGTGCATTCCTGTCCTCAAATATTTGGGCATTTGCACATTATACCCTCTATAGGGTGCTAACTTTGCCCATGTTGTTCATTTGTATTTATTTTTGTTATTTTCTTTGATTTTTTTCAGTTTGATTGTGATATTGTGTCATTTTGTCTTTCCCATTAATTGTACATAGCCCTATATGGACTTTTTTCTGAACACATCACTTTGCATTTGTACATCATATTTTTGTTGTTTCTGTATTAAGTTATGTGTTCACACTTCCATGGAATTTTTCTATCAGTCTTTTGTGCTGCGCCTACCCTTATATTCTCTGTTCCAGGATCTATTATCATGCGCACCCGCAGTTAGACTGGAGCAGCGCATTAGATCTCTCCCTTTTTTTTCATTCTTGGACATTGTTTGCCCATAGCGCCGGTGTGCGCATGCGCAGTCCGTTTCACCTGACAAACAGCTTCCTCACTGAACAGCGTTCTTTATCCGACGCTCTCCCCTCTTTGGGTTCTCCACTCCACACAGGTCCCGGGACTTTTTCCCTGACAGTCCACCTCTGACGCCCTCCACTGGTCTTCTCTTCATGGTGATATGATTCTCCCCTTCTCTTCTTCCCTCATGTGGTCTTTGGAATATTTTTCCATTGTCCCCTGCTGATTTTCAGCGCAGATATCCTCTTCCATCTGAGGGCTAATCGTATATTCCCTTATGCATTCATGATTATCTACCCATTATCCTGGGACTAACCAGGGATTTCTTTTGAGTGTATACCGGTGGTTTGCTACTTATCTGGGGACGCCCAGATTCATAAGAGTGTTTTTTGTCAGGTATTTTATACCATTAAGTCTCCTTCTCATATTATTTTGTAGGAGTGTCTTATGTATTCAGCATTGTATTGTATTGGTGCTGTGTTACACTATGATTATTTGGGACCATTGTGGTGGTGTGTATCCTTTTAAATGTTTTTATTGTCAGTCTTTTTGTCCTTAATAAAGCTTACCATTTTGTATTATACAGTTTGACCCATTACTTGGGATGTGCGCCCTATATGCCTGGTCTTTTTTTCTTTTTTTCCCCTGAGCGATTACATTCGCCACTCACTATAGAGCCACAGCTGTAATCAATCCCTGGCACTTTGATTGACAGCTCGATCTGCACAGTACAGTGAGCGGTGACTGTGACTACTTCATGCATACCCATTTTAATAAAAGCAAGCTGCTGATCCCAGGAGGACATGAGTTCATTATCTCCCAGTAGCCATGCTTTCAGAAAGGTGAACAGGCAGTATTTTAACACTATGTAAATGCTGATTGACCTATATCTGTAGGGAAATAGTTTTTTCCTAATGATAGGTTCCCTTTTAGTGTATTTGTTGTATGGAGAGAAGGTTTATTGGATTTAGCACAACCATGTGATATGACACGTGGCTGCTGAGGTTATGATTGGATTCAATCATATGCTATTACTACACATTATGGCTGGCATTCTTTTTTTAAAGGAGCTAAACAAAACCTTTAATTATATCAACCTTAATGAGTAGAGAATAAGCAGTACATTTATTACTGGAAGTAGCAACTGACCACCAGAGTAACCTTACTTTGGAAATGATACAGATAAAGTGCCATATGTTTATCTAACCTTTATTGACTAGAACTACATATTTTAAACAGAATCTATCAGCAGGTTTTGCTGTGTAATCTGAGGACGGCATGAGGTAGCATAAGAAAATTCTCGCGGTGCTCACGCTGATCTCATTGAGATCACCGCTATTCATCGTCCCTGTTCACAGTGAAGTGCTGGTTGGAAAGCAGCCTCAGTGACCTGCGGTAACCTCGATGATGTCACTGCTAGTCACTGAAGTTGCATTCCCAGCACCTCATTCTCCCATAGTTTTCAGCCTGGATGGTTGCATCAAGGCACCATTCTAGTTCTAAACCACATATCACAGAGAAGGATTACAGAGTGGCACAGTATTGCTTATCTTCACTTTGAACAGGAGAGGAATATAGTTGTTTATTATTTCTCTTTTTCTACAAGAGACAAGTGCTTCAATGGAATAGGCGTCAGTTGAGAATAATTGTGCTTTTTTATTTTTATTTCAAATAAAGGAATCAGTGACTTTCTTTCAAATAAAGGATTTTATTCTGGCTGCGTCTTTTTTACAAGTCTAACTATGGGGTTAGGAATGTATAGGCGACTTCTAGATGCCTCTCCATTACTTATCTGTGGGCTTGATTTCAGTGACCATAAAAAAGCTAACATCAACCCCACAAATTTTACTCCATTTGCCACCACACTAGAGCAAGTGGAAAGAGTTGGGCAAGACAGAATTGGTGCATCCAATAGATGTACCTTCTCTCGAGCTGCTGCGATCTGCTATTTTTAGGTTGGGGGCCCAATATCTTGGGCCCCTTAAGAGCCTGAGAATACCGACCCCCAGCAGTCTGCTTTAGCTTGGCTGGTTGTCAAAAATGAAGGGGACCCCACACCATTTTTTTAAATTATTTATTTAAATTATTTACAAAAAAACAACATGAGGTCCCCTCTATTCTTGATAACCAGCTATGATAAAGCTGACAGCTGATGGTTGCAACTGTCAGTTTTGCCTGTGCTGGTCATTAAAAATAGAAGAGACCCCATGTAATTTTTTTAAAAAAAATATTCATACCACAGGAGCCAGCTGATGAATACTCTTATCAGTGGCACCTGCTCTCGCTGTTTTCAGTGATAGCAGGCGTAGGCTGATGGGATTAGTACTCTCTCATCAGCCGACACCTGTGACCAGAGGTAACCTTTCTACAGCCTATCACAGCTGCTGTCTCACGCTCTCATCTAACAGCATGGTTACTGAAGCTCTGACCGGTGGTAATAATCTTACCGCCAATCACAGCCTGTGTTTGCCACGCTGTCATGCAGATGACAGTGTGGCAAACAACGGATGCTCGGGCCCCTAATCATGTGAATGGGGTCCGGGTTCAGGTTCAGATACCATTCAGGTTCCTCAAACTGAACTTTGTTTAGATGTTTGGCCAAACCCGACATACCCGAACATCCATGGGTTCGACCATCACTAATATTGGAGAATCAATAAGTATACAGCAGTCCACAGTCCAAGTGATGTTGATAAACCTAAACATAAGTAACAATGTTTTGACCTATTATATATAAGGCCTTTTTCAAGGAGAATCAATTCAACAAAATCAAGATTGTGGTAAATCCTTAGAAGCCAATAGAAATTTTAGCCTAAAGCTTATGTGCTATGGGGAAAGGCTGAATAGGACTGAGTCACTTGATGTGTGTTTTTACTGCATACACTGAGTACAAGTGCCACAAATTCTTTGATTTTCTGTTTTTATATAGGCCACTAGAAGAATGAGAAAATGAATTCAGCAGTTTGTTTTACACATGGGTAACCAAAGAGAAGAGAAGAATGAGACCAATATAAGACTTTTTGGCTGAGTACAATAAAGACAAGAATCCTTTAGGTGGAGTATTTCAATGAAAAGAAATAGAGGCAAGAATACATTCAGGTTCTATTATACGTGAATCAACCAAAAAACTTGGGTAGGGTGTCAGTTCTACAATTTTTCCCAGTTGGATGGTAGGTGAGAATGAAGTCAAATAAAAAAGAGTGACTATTGGGCTTGATGGAGATTCAGCTTATGTGTTTACTAAGGATCCTCCAAGTTTTTATATTCAAGATTGATGGTCACTGAAAACTTAGAGCATTTGAGTAGATTCTGCCATTCCTTTAGATCTATTTTTTTGGCAAAGAGTTCAGAGAGAGAAGAATTTTTTGGAGAAGAAACAGCAGGACGAATTTTTAGATTATGAAAAGTATTGTCATAAAATTGCTCCTACACAAATATCAAAGGTATACACTTCAAGGTAAAATGGCCTGTAAACATGAAGCAGTAGGGAAACAAGACTAAAAGGGAACCAAACAGCCGATACACGCTGACCAATCCATGGGCAATGTGTGTCAGGAACTGGCTGTATGGTCTGAACCAGGTATGTTTGGTTTTGAATGCTCTAACATTTCAGAAAAATCATACTTTAAAAGCCGTGGGGACGAAGTTGCACCTAGTTATACAAGTGCGCTGACAGCTTCACCAAGCCCAATGTTTTGGATTGACAGGTCTCTGCCTACATGCTTGCTGAGATCATACAGCCAGTGCCTGACACATGCTGCCCATGGATTGGATAGCATGTATCAGCTGTCGGGATAATTTTAAAATGCTTGAAAGTTTGATCTACAATTTTCACCCTGTAGAGTGAGAGCAATAAGATGAGCTACAACTTGGGAATAGTCTTTAATAAACTGGCAGTAGTAGTTTTTAAATCTTAGGCATCTTTGGAACACTTTAAAATGAACCTATTTGTGTACAACCTTAAATAGCTGAAACTTTGCCTGGGTCCATATGCAGACCTCTACAACAAATTATATCACAGAGAAATGGCAGTTCATGATGCTAAAAAAAAACATTTTTACAGCTTGGCATAAAGATGGTTTTGTCTTCCTCTATTCAAAACATAGCAGATATAAAGATAAGTTGAGTCCAGGTCCCTGGAGATTAGGATATCATAAAGGCATGATGAGATATTCATAATGACCATCATGGGTGTTAAATGCGGTCTTTCATTCATCACCCTCTTTAAAGGGAATCTGTCAGAAGGATCAACCAACCTAAGCTGTCTATATATAAGCATGCAGGTAATAGGAAGTTGAATAAAATTATACCTTAATATCGGCAATCCAATGTCTTATTCCAGATAAATTCACTTTTTCTTAATATGTAAATGAGCTGTTAAGATATATAAGTCGGACACATATGTGCTCAAGAATTTGCCAGATCTTACTTTAACATGAAAAGGGGAGTTACCAGTGAGAGATATGTAGATCAGAAGAGCAGACTGTCAGTCTTTACATATGTCACACTTTTAATGCCCCCGTTTATTTAAAATAAGCTCTTGAGGCTAATTCTCTGGGAGATCTGTGTCAGGCTCATAGATCTAACAGCTCATTTAGATATTGAAACATATGTGGATTTCTCTGGAATAAACCATTAGATGGCAGATATCAAAGTATCATTGTATTCAACTTCCTATGACCTGCATGCCCTTATAGAAGTTTAGGAGGGTTGATCCTACTGCCAGATTCCCTTTAAGGTGAATTAGGTTATAAACTCCATGCAGATCTAATTTGGTGAACATAGCAGCACCCTTATTCCTATCAAATAGTTAATAAATTAGGGGAAATAGAATATTGGCCTATGAGTAGGATTTTATTCAAAGTCAATACATGGTCTTGTCTTTGCCTGATAAATTATGCAGAGACCCGTCTTTCTTCTTTAAAAAGAAGAATCCTGCATAGGCCAAAGATGTAGACTTTCAGATGACTCGGTTTTCAAGTTTTTGTTTTTATCATTTAAACAGTCATGTCCACAGACTCATTAAGAAATAGAGGATAACTTTAGTGGTGGTTCAGTGTCTCGAAATAGGGATATATGCACAGTCAAATGAAAGATGTGGTGGTAGTGACTCGGCCTTCTGCTTGGAGACGACAGCTGCAAATTCCTGGTAAGGAACAGGCATGTTGGAGGAAGTTGAGGCAGAGTTTAAGAGAAGGTATTGGAGGTAGAGGGTAAATTATCATGCCTTTCTTCGTACCAAATTTATCTTTGTAGAGCAAAAAAATTAGCACAACAGCAATGTTAAATTTCCTAGTGGTTCTTATTTATTTGTGATGGTTGCTTATATAACGACAGCATGTTTCAAAACGTCTCACAGACACTGCCATCACTGTCCCAATTGAGGCTCACAAACTAAATTCCCTAACAGTATGTCTTTGACGTGTTAGAGATAACCAACATTAACTGGCTTCAAATGTTTGATGTGATTTGATCAAATTGCTGCAAAGCAACAAAATGAAAGACAAAGCAGTCATGCTTTTCTGACACATACAAGTTATTTTCTCACATGACTGCTTGAATTTTCCCGGACTGCCTAGAGAATGATTAAGTCCTGTTTATTTGACACTTGTTAAAAAAATGATAGCATTCCATTTATTCTCTTATCATTAATAAGTGTGTTAATTCTAATTTACAACCTAAAGACAATCTTAGGTAGGTAAATCAGCTGTACAGTATGATCTAAAAGAAAAAGAAATGTAATGGATTTTTAAAATGCACTGTATTAAAATTATTTGAAATTACATTTTAACTTACATTTGTAAAATGTTGACCCTATGTAAAATGTAGAACAAGCGACTTAAATAACTATTTGCTTCCATTTATCATTTTGTCTAAGGAATAATAATGTTAGAGGGTTAACCAGTCTAGACAGGTGCAACCAAAGTCACAAAAATAATAATGACCTGGCACATATCCATTTAATCTTTTCAGTACATAAGTAAATATATTATGCACCTAATATATATAATTGATGTGCTTTATTTAGTGCTATCAAGACTTAATTTCACGATTCATTATGGGATTTGTGGCAGCTCTGGTTAAATGTTGTTTTTTCCTTTTGACTCGCAAGAGTTAATGTATGTCTCTTGCTGGCTGTTCTTTTAGGTTGGTTAGCTAAAGTTGGTTGGTAACCACTCCTACCTTCCTTTAAATAGTCACATGACCCATCAGCTGATCGTCGGTAATAAAGTTACTTCTTTGTAAACTAGCTAGGGGTCTGGAGCTTTCCTGCTTCGGTGGTGCTGCTGCTGTGGGTGTGCAGATTCCTGGTATCATATTCTCTGCAGCTTTGGAACTTAGCAGCAGAGCCTGAAAATTAGTATTTCTTCCTTTTTCTTTGTCTGTGCCTCGTTTCTCACTTCGCCTGTGTGTTACCATCTGCAGAGGTGAGGCTAGCGTCTTGGCCAGCTAGTGCACTAGCCATGGTGACAATCAGGGACTAGCACGTGACAGCAGTGGGAGGGAAGGACCCACACAGGGTGTTAGGGGAGCTTAGGCATAGGCACAGGTTGGTGTCAGGAGGTGTCCCGTCCCTCCCTCCCTACCGTTAAGACTTTCTTTTCCCTTTTCCACCCTATCCTTCTTGGCTCATGTGCCGTCTGCTGGACTTACCCATGTCCGAGTGTGACACTTGAAATACGATTTTGAAATTTGAATTTGCCAGCTTTCTTCAATTTTTACCCAAAATTCGATTTGCATTCTTTTTTTTCCACAAATCTCAATACTGCAAAGGCTATAATTAACCAGAAAAGATATGAATAACACTTTGGGGTGTACTGTATCACTTTTGAGCCCTTTAACGCAAACACAACCTTATTAATGCCTAAATGTCCTTGACTAATCTGGCTTGGGGAACATGGTTGCTAACCAATTTTAACCAACAGGCTATTTAACAACACACTGCACTATCAGACTTTTTCAGCTGCTTTAATTGTAGAAAAGGTCCAAAAATTATTCTTTTTTGATGGCACATTCCTGACTTCCTGCAGTTTATACACAAGTGGTGTAAATACAATAAACCACTGCTTTTTCACAATCACTGATGCTAGGTGGGCTCACATCCCAAAAGGAAGCACCAGATACAGGTCACTGTAAGAGATGAGCAAACAAATTAAAGGGCAATTAAATTCTACTCAAATCTATATTTTCCAAAATGCTGATTTATTTTTGTAATTCACTTTCCTGTGCATTTAGCAGAATTCCGGCCATTTTTCTGAACCATAAATGACTATCAAAATGTTTAAAAAATGAAAAAATCCTTATATTCATCCTTCAGCACACCTATCCAGTCCTTCTGCTACTCATCACCACCTGTCTGGTCATCTCTGCATCTTTTGTTTTTCCACCACTTGCTCTGGAGTCACCAGGCCTCTGAAGCTGAGCCAGGACTTCCGACATCCCATATACCAGTGATGGCTAACCTTGGCACTCCAGCTGTTGTAAAACGACAACTCCCAGCATGCCCTTGCAACCTGCAGCAGTTGAGGCATGCTGGGAGTTGTAGTTCTCCAACAGCTGGAGTGCCAAGGTTCGCCATCACTTCCATATACCAAGCAAAATATTTAGCATTGAGAGTCCTCAGTGGTTGATAAAAGGTATCAACCACTGAGGACTCTCAAGTCTAAATATTTTTCTATCTACTGGCTAACACGGTACAAAGACACATCTTTCCTGTATCATATACCAAGCACTCATCTGAGGTCAACAAGGGTAGTGACTTTAACCTGCTAAAAGCAGATTCTGAATTTTTGTCATTGTTCAGTACTGGGAGATATAGCTTGCCATAGGACTGCACCATTTCCAAACAGTGAGCTACACTCCATAAAGTTTTGAACCATTTACCATGACATCAGGTCTAGTATTTTTATTTTGAGTATTGTTTTTATTTTATGTGATTGCATATACTGTATATATCTTTTTTATATAAACACTGTCTAATCCGAACAGTAAAGTTCGGCGTCCATACCGAATACCTACTCTTCGGGCACGGATACCTACATACTAACCAGATTGCATGATACTGCCTGCTGTCTGTCAAGCACACTGTATTGCTTCATCAGGTGACATGGTTCCAAACCAACTTGTAAAACGTAAATTATAATATTCTTGGTTGAAATGGTAGGGCCCATGTCAAAAACATGTAGCCCATGGTTTGGGCAACTTTCATCAACGGTCAGGTTCCTCTTAAGATTTGCCATTTTGCGCCACAATTTTGACATAGAAATAGCTGAAAGTAAGCCGGCAATGAAGCAGAACAAGGTTAGACACAAATGTCTGTGTGTCAAATCTGTCACACAACACAAGCCACTATGATAAATTTGATGAATTTATTGTAATTCTACGCTGTCTAAAATTAGGAGTCTATTAGTAAATCTGTACAATTTTCTTTACGAATAAACTGTAGGCATATGCTATATAGAACACAACTGCTACTGTATATCCCAAATTTCCCTTGCTTTAAGCAGACTCAATTATTACAACTTCGACTGAAGACCTCATTGTGTCCATATGCTTGCATACTATACATACATCAATATTATATAGGTCTACTAATAAGGTCCTAGTTATTGCTCCATAGCCTTTAGGTGACAACTATCCTAGATAAATGGAAGCCTAAAATAAGCTCACACCTGCCTGAAGTCATCTTTTCCACTGTAGCAGCAGTAGATTATAGGATTAGCAGTGGTGAAATTATTTTATAGTCCATAAACTTCCGCTTAATAGACAGAAAGCATCAAATAGCAGAATACTTGTCTGGATTAGGCATTATGACCTCAGAATGGAGGCTCTGTAACCTGATCATGGAAAACCGGAAAGATCCTTTGAATCCGAAAAATCTAATGTTGCTTGAGAAGATGCAGATTTCAATGATCAAAAGAATGAGCCTATTTGTTTTGCAGCATAGCTTAGTATTGCTTTTTATGCTGATCCCTGTGCTGAACAAAGGTTACATCAAACTTTCCCTAAAAAATAGATTTTTATGTTTTATAATTGTTTTACATGGCTATATAGAAGTCAGTGCAGCACAAAACATCAGTTCGTCATGACAAAAATAATGTGCAATCTGTAAAATACTTTATGTATTAGTGCTTACTATGCACAATATTTAGAGTTGAGAGTCCTCAGTGGTTGATACCTTTTAATGGCTAACTGAAAAGATGGTAACAAATTGCAAGCTTTCGAGACTACTCAGGTCTCTTCATCAGGCGAAGACTAATACAAAATCTGAAGAATCACATATTTGTACACAAAGCAGCACAGAAAAAATGCAATAGGTAAGACAAGTGACGTGAAGCAGAATAGTCATTATGGCAGAGGGATGAGCATAAATATTGGAACAGTTCATAGATAATGTGGGATATGAGAATACTTGTACTGAGAGGCAATTTCACATCTCGGAGACAAAGAAGAATTTTCGAATACAAATTGATGGTGACCTTTGACACTCTTAATGCTGGAATGAACCTGTCACACGGATTTATGACGCTCTATATCAATTAAGGAATTTACTCCAAAAACCCTGTGAAAACATCACAAAAAATTACCAGACCCCATCAGAGGGTAATAAAACTTTCACACTCCTTATCTATGAACTGTTCCAATATTTATGCTCATCCCTCTGCCATAATGACTATTCTGCTTCACGTCACTTGTCTTACCTATTGCAATTTTTCTGTGCTGCTTTGTGTACAAATATGTGATTCTTCAGATTTTGTATTAGTCTTCGCCTGATGAAGAGACCTGAGTAGTCTCGAAAGCTTGCAATTTGTTACCATCTTTTCAGTTAGCCATTAAAAGGTATCAACCACTAAGGACTCTCAACTCTAAATATTTTTCTATCTACTGGCTAACACGGTACAAAGATATACATCTTTACTATGCACAATGTGTTATAACTCTCAGCTATGAATTATAGGAATTAGGCCGGCGTCACACTGGCGACAGAATCGGACGACTGCAATACGATGAAATATCGCATTGCAGTCTGCCGTATGTTAATCTATGGAGCAGCTCCCAGTATCAGATTTTTTGTGGTCCGTTTTAATCGTCCGAGTGCAATCGCAGCATGCTGCGATTGTCACCGATTGTGGGTCGACTATCGCCAATGCAAGTCTATGGGAGCGATGAAAAATCGGATTACAAACGGACCGCACGTGTGACTTGCGATGAAATCGCACCACTATCCCAGGTGCCAGGAAATTGCATCAGGAAAATTGCCAGGAAGGGCTGACATGCTAATTAAGCTACGAAAATTCAAACCCAAACAGGAAACCGCCTCCACGGAGTCCAGAACCATGGCCAGTCACATCAATGTGGAGATGTTGATCGTTCTGGCCCAGGAGAGACCAGAACTTTGGGACCAGCGGGATCCAAATTATTCCAACCGCTCGCGGAAGGACGCGGCTTGGCGGAGAATATGTGGACAGATGTTTCCAGATTTTGGCGACAGGTCTATGGAGGACCAAGAACGCATTAGTAAGTAACGTCTTGAAAACGCTTAAAATACTGTATTACTACTCAGTATGTACCAACAACAATGTGTTATAATGTCCCTGTACCCTTATATGTGAAACAGAAATGTGGCCAAAAAAACACTTATGCCTGTTGAACCCCCAGTGCTATGTGAGTACTCCAAGCACATCTAATATTTAGCTCCTGTAATTTGAAAATCAGCCGCACTCCAACAATCTTTAAATGCAAGTGCAAAAAGTTTAAATTGAAAACAGCACAGCATCAACAAGGTGTAGAGGTAACGTTTCGACCCTGCAATGGGTCTTTCTCAAACCTTAAGGAAGATAACACAAAAGGAACAGAGGAGGCCACTGTGGGATATGAGAACTTTAAAAGGCTCCAGCCCATATATACGGGAATCCCACAGGGCAGGGACCAACTGAAGGTCCTGGTAGGATGAAGGTTCAGGTGCCGTCAGTGGTGGTGTGATACTTAGCTCCAACTGCAATGGTCGCCAAGTTTCAATTTAAAAATGTGTGCCTACGCAATAAATGCCTAGGTGAAGTACTTAATATGTGTCCCTTTTGTTAATCCCATCGCTGTGTCACAAATAAATGCTCATTATTGTGACACATATGTCATAGAGCTTTGTATGTATGACCCCTTGTAATATTATTGTAATTGTAATATTTATTTGTAAAATACATAACAAGGGCAGATAAGTATAATTTCTTATTTTATCCGTTACTTTTTCAGTCTCAGATGTTACAAGGCGTTGGCGCAGCTGTAGAGACTGCTACAGGCGAGAGAGACAGCTGAGGGGCGCAGTGGGACAGCAGCAACCAGTAAACGCAAATATGTCTATTATGATAGACTGAATTCTCTGGCTCCAGCTATGGATTTGCGACCGTAAGTTAATGTCTGTACAAAGTGTATTGCTATTTTTAAGAATAAATTGTAATACAATTTTTTTATTCTCTAGCACCGAGTCAAACCTTACTGAGAGAGACCCAGCTTCTGACTCTGAGGCAGTGATCGACCCCGTGGGGGATGTTGAGGAGGCTGGCCCGTCATCAGCAGCAAGTGCAGCAGCAGCATCACCACCACCACCACCAGCAGTGGAGTCAGAGAGCTTGCCTCTAGAGTCCCAAGACCCTCCCCTCAGCAGCAGCCCTGGTAGGCCCCTGGATGTGGCTTCGCCTCCTGCAGTTGTGGCACGGCGAGCCAGGCGTAGAAGAGAAGGAGTTGGTTCTGGCACAAGGAGGCAGGTGGACCGAGGAGTTCTGGACTATTTGTCCAGTGTAGCAAATGATGATGGGGTGGAGGGATTTTGCCGCAGTCTGGCCCGTTACCTCCGGCTATTCCAAGACAGCACAGACTGCGGATCAGAAGCGGACTGCAGATTGTTTTGGATGCTGGAACAGCGCCTAATGATCCAAGCAACCTACTAGATTATCTAGACAGATGGGTGGTTGGTCCAGAAAATGTCTTAAGGTTGTTTGGACCAAATCCATCACAATCTGCTTCAGCCTCTGATCCTTCTCCTCATCATCATCCTCCTCCTCCACCTCCTCCTTGTGTCCAACAGAACCCAACTCCTCCTCCTCATCCTACTGCAGCTCCTTCTTTATACGGAGCTCCCCAGCTCCAAGCCATGGGACAGAGTGCCCATTCACAATATGCCCACTCGACCATACCCAATGTTCAATGCTGGCCACAACATGGGTATGGTCGACATGGGCATTTTGGGGGCTACAGTGTAAGTGGGCAGTCATATTATGACTACCCACAACAGTTCCCAACCTTCCCTTACCCAAACCCACATACAGAGCCAGCAACAAGCAGACAACAAACTACACAGTCAGCCACCACTCATGGTGACACAGTGGCTGGAGAGCAGTCAAGGCAGCCCTCACAATCTGGGCCTCCACCTTCACCACCCCACACCTACCACCAGTTATAGGTGTAATGTATTTTTTTCTATTTGTTTTAAGTTATGAACATTATAGTTTGTTATAGTCCTTCAATTTTCTCAGGAAATATGTTTAAAATCATTTATGAGCCAGTTGTAATTGTTCATTATGTTTACAGCGACAAAACATGATCTACTACATAAAAAATTGTTTTGACTCGCATTAATTGTATGTGATTATTTAAATATGTAGTTGTTTAGTTAAATATGTTATGGTGTGCCTAACTTACACACAATATGACACAAAAACAAACACAACATATACAATTAAGTGAGCATAAATATCTTTATGACACAGCAACATAGCCACACTACATGTGTAATAATGCCTAATGCATAATTATGGCAAAACAAAAGCCAATATTCCTCTGTCCAATGTCTGTGTTCTTTTGCCCATATTAATCTTTTCCTTTCATTTAAGCCAGTCTTAAATATGGCTTTTGTTTTGCCAATCTGCCCTGAAGGCCAGCATCCCCAAATCGCCTCTTCACTGTAGATGTTGACACTGGCGTTTAATGTGTACTGTTTAATGAAGCTGCCAGTTGAGGACCTGTGAGGCGTCAATTTTTCAAACTAAAGACTCTAATGTACTTGTCTTGTTGCTCAGTTGTGCAGCGGGGCCTCCCACTTGTCTTTCTTCTCTGGTTAGAGCTTGTTTGTGCACTCCTCTAAAGGGAGTACTACACACCATTGTATGAATTCTTCAGTTTCTTGGTAATTTTTCGCATGGAATAGCCTTCATTTCTAAGAACAAGAATAGACTGTCGAGTTTCACAAGAAAGTTCTTTTTTTTTGGCCATTTTGAGAGTTTAATGGAACCAACAAATGTAATGCTCCAGATTCTCAACAAGCTCAAAGGAAGGTCAGGTTTATAGCTTCTCTAATCAACCAAACGGTTTTCAGCTGTGTTAACATACTTGCACAAGGGTTTTAAAGGGTATTTTAACCATCTATTAGCCTTCTTACACAGTTAGCGAACACAAAATACCATAAGTACACTGGAGTGATGGTTGTTGGAAATGGGCCTCTATACACCTATGAAGATATTGCATTACAAACTAGACGTTTGCCGCTAGAATAGTCATTTACCACATTAACACTGTATACAGTCATGGCCAAAAGTTTTGAGAATGACACAAATATTAATTTTTACAAAGTCTACTGCTTCAGTTTTTCTAATGGCAATTTGCATATACTCCAGAATGTTATAAAGAGTGATCAGCTTAACAGCAGTTACTTGCGAAGTCAATATTTGGCAAGAAAATGAACTTTATCCCCCAAAACACATTTCAACATCATTGCAGCCGTGCCTTAAAAGGACCAGCTAACCTCTTTTCAGTGATTGCTCCATTAACACAGGTGTAGGTGTTGATGAGGACATGGCTGGAGATCAATCTGTCATGATTAAGTAAGAATGACACCACTGGACACTTTAAAAGGAGGCTGGTGCTTGGCATCATTGTTTCTCTTCTGTTAACCATGGTTATCTCTAAAGAAACACGTGCAGTCATCATTGCAATGCACAAAAACGGCCTAACAGGGAAGAGTATTGCAGCCAGAAAGATTGCACCTCAGTCAACAATCTACCGCATCATCAAGAACTTCAAGGAGAGAGGTTCCATTGTTGCCAAAAAGGCTCCAGGGTGCCCAAGAAAGACCAGCAAGCGCCAGGACCGTCTCTTAAAAGTGTTTCAGCTGCGGGATCGGGCTACCAGCAGTGCAGAGCTTGCTCAGGAATGGCAGCAGGCAGGTGTTAGTGCATCTGCACGCACTGTGAGGCGGAGACTCTTGGAGCAAGGCCTGGTCTCAAGGAGGGCAGCAAAGAAGCCACTTCTCTCCAGAAAAAACAATCATGGACAGACTGATATTCTGCAAAAGGTACAGGCAGTGGACTGCTGAGGACTGGGTAAAGTTATTTTCTCTGATGAATCCCCTTTTCGATTGTTTGGGACATCAGGAAAACGCCTCATTCGGAGAAGACAAGGTGAGCGCTACCACCAGTCTTGTCTCATGCCAACTGTTAAGCATCCTGAAACTATTCATGTGTGGGGATGCTTCTCAGCCAAGGGAATTGGCTCTCTCACAGTCTTGCCTAAAAACACAGCCATGAATAAAGAATGGTACCAGAATGTCCTCCAAGAGCAACTTCTCCCAACCCTCCAAGAGCAGTTTGGCGATCAATAATGCCTTTTCCAGCATGATGGAGCACCTTGCCATAAAGCAAAGGTGATAACTAAATGGCTCAGGGAACAAAACATAGAGATTTTGGGTCCATGGCCTGGAAACTCCCCAGATCTTAATCCCATTGAGAACTTGTGGTCAATCATCAAGAGACGGGTGGACAAACAAAAACCTAAAAATTATGACAAAATGAAAGCATTGATTGTGCAAGAATGGACTGCTATCAGTCAGGATTTGGTCCAGAAGTTGATTGAGAGCATGCCAGGGAGAATTGCAGAGGTCCTGAAGAAGAAGGGTCAACACTGCAAATATTGACTTGCTGCATTAACTCATTCTAACTGTCAATATAAGCTTTTGTTACTCATATGTTTGCAATTATTATATTTCTGTCTGTGATAAAAACATCTGTCAAACACACATAAAAACCACAGGGCAGCAGATCATGTGAAAATATAATATTTGTGTCATTCTCAAAACTTTTGGCCATGACTGTAGAGTGTATTTCTGAATCATTTAATGTTAGCTTCATTGGAAAAAAAACTGCTTTTCTTTCAAAAATAAGGAAATTTCTAAGTGACCCTAAACTTTTGACCGGTAGTGTATAAATGGGTACTTTGTACCCTGAGGGTTTAAACCTTATGATTGAAAATACATCAAATCATTAAATTAGAGCGGGTTTAATGTTGTCCCTTTCATATTCTTTTTGGGTCGCTTGGTTCACTGTGAGTATAGGCTTTGATTAGGCTAATGGATAGTGTGCTTTGAGGAACTTTATAATAGTAGTGGGCAAATGTATAAGGCTATTTTCAGCCATTTCATATGTAAGTGTACTGTCCCTTTAAGAAATTAAACTTTTAAATCGGGGGTTAAAAATTGCAGTATAATAAAGTCAAGACATGCTGGGAAGGTTCCCAGGGTATGCTTTAAAATTTATGGGGTTTACAATAGTTTTAGGAACTGTATAAGGTTATTTTCCGCCATTTTATTTTATTTGTAAGCATACTGTCCCTTTAAGAAACTAAACTTCTGAATTGGGGGTAGAAAATTGCAGTATAACAATGTCAAGACATGCTGGGAAGGTTCCCAGGGTGTGTTTTAAAATTCATGGGGTTCACAATAGTTTTAGGAACTGTATAAGTTCATTTTCCGCCATTTTATCTGAAAGTGTACTGTCCCTTTAAGAAACTAAACTTCTAAATTGGAGGTTGAAAATTGCAGTATAGGAATGTCAAGACACGCTGGGAAGGTTCCCAGGTTGCGTTTTAAAATTGATGGGGTTTTTATAAGTTCATGTAGGGTTTTCAGTAGGAGTTTCAAGGGGAAATAAGAGGTTAATTGACAATGAATGTTTTATATGGAGTTTTGCAATGAAAAGGTTAACAACCTGTGATCTAAATTATGTTAATCACCACCCCTTTATAAAGTTGCCATTGTAAGATTCTCCTTTACCCCACCTGATGAAGACGGTTTGGACCGTTGAAACACGTTGTGGCAGTGGTATTGGAGGAAGAATAAAGTTTGGCTAACATTTATTAAATTGTCCATTATTCCTTTGGCGCCCCTTAAGACCGCTGCACCATTGTTCACATGCGAAAAGTCTCCATACGGAGTTAACACCGGCAGGAGCAGCCTGGTTTATTTGGATGTATCGAGGACCTCTGGTTTACAGCCACCGGGTTAATAACTGAGGACCTACGGTGACGTGTCATCCGGTCGAGCGGGATTGTGTGACCATCAGAGGAACACTGAGCTTTGATGCAAACACCGATGGGACGATATCACAAATAGAGAGAGGTGACCTGGAGCCTCATTAATCACACGCTTAATCTTGGTTGTGTAGATGCACACAACCATTACAGGTGAGTGCATTGGCACTACTTTTAAAAAATTAGCCCTGTGAGTCTACACATGTGCCTTTTTTTTTTCTTGCTTTACAGGAACTCTGTTACTTCACA